>JAOWCC010000019.1:79043603-79654772 GCA_030867875.1 Actinernus sp. WN-2022
TATACAAATCCTATATATTGTCTGAGCATGTTGTGAGCCTGGGCTCCCTGTGGAAAATAGAACTAAATAAAAATGGAATGGCCTTTTGCAGGAATGCAATCATGTGGTTGTACTAGATGGCAAACAAACCTATTTCATATATTTAAAGGCAATTGTACGAGATTGGTAGTGTTATTAGCAAAACCTGTTTGTAAATGCTATTTTCCACCTCCAATCAATTGTCAATCTTTATTAAAAAAGCCTTTTTAAAAGATAGCTTGCCATCCAGCATCCATGGCAACGTCTTTCCCATGGAGATCACAAGCTCAATTCATTCACACCAGCACTGCGATGACTGTTTCCTGCAAAAGGCCTACTACAACTGCTCCCAGTAATTATAATAAATCAACTTCACATAACACTCTCTCTGGACTTAACTTGCTCAAAAATATTACAATATTAATTGATTTTTTTTTTTGGTATTTTAGAAAACAATAAGCAGGGTTTACCAACCCATACTTATCAACATGTTTAGAAATCAATGCTTTTCTGTGGGATTCATGGACTGATAATATTATATCTAACTTCACTGTCCAGCAGGTGCCATTGTAGCATACATGTACATGTAATTATAATAATAATATTTATTTACCCAAGATAAATTTACAGCGTTGCTGATGTGGTCGTGCTTATAACTACGCTATTCTACCCTAATAATAATAATGATAATGATAATAATAAAACTAATTAACTTATACTTATTCTATTCAATTATTTACAGTAGTTCAGTGTTTCTTTTAAGATTAATTTTTAAACTATTAAGTGATGCAGTTGACCTTAGGTCGTTACCGAGACTGTTCCAAAGCCTCGTTCCTCTGTATGTTATTGACAATTTCAGGTAGTTGGTTTTCGGTGTGGGTAGACTGATACAGTGAGTGTTACGTACATGTAAGGAGTATGTAAGTATTATAATATAAGTATATGTAACGTTTTAGCTAATAGCTATCCCTTGTGAATATTTAGGGATGTGTTGTTTTAAATGTGAAATAGTCATCTTCAGTTTTATTTTCAAGTAAAGTGGTGACTTTTCAAATATATTCTCCATTATAGTTCAGATGTAGGCTAGACTTTAGAATACCCTGTCACTTTTTTAGCTACCATAAAGTACTGTCACCGCGGTCCGTGGTCCGCAGTCACAATCTTGCGCGCGCAGTTTAGGGTTAGGGTTTGGGTTTAGGTTAGGGACCGCGGTAGCAGTACTTTACTATACTTAAAATACTTAAAGTTAATTGAGATTCATTGACTGCGGGACTGCGGACCGCGGTAGCAGTACTTTACTATACCATACAATATGGTACAATATAATAGCATGACCGAAGACCTTGGTTCCATCGTTTTTTAGGTCGTTCCTTCAAAAGTGACAGAGTATACACACTATGCATAACTCGCGCGGTCACAACACGAAAAAGAGGCCAGTAGGTCCTCTGGAATGTTGAAGTTGAAATGCTAGCAGGAAGTGTGAAACGTGTTGAACATGATTGTTTAGTTGAAAAATGTTTCTTTATAGTACAACCAGCCAGGCGCATAGCAAATTAACGGCATTGTTTCACTGAACATTCCTTCAGTGCATTTCACAATCTCCCCGGGCGCTTCAATTTCAACATTCCAGAGGACCTACTGGCCTCGTTGACATGCTAGTTACCAGGACTTATGCATAGGGTCTATTCTAAAGTCGCTCCCAGATGTATTTAGACTCGTTCTATGAATGATTTGGGATTTAAAATGGGTAGGGTTTTTAAATTGTGGGTTTGGGTTTATAAAAGATTTTGTATGAAAATTTGAGAAAATGAATTATTCAAGTCTATTAAATGGTGGGTATTCTGCAATCGCTCCGAAACGAATATTAAACAAGAGATAATAATCAAATATATAGAGGATATTACATGGCTGCGCGGAGATACGGATTTTATCTTCAACACGAGAAGATAAAATTCGTATATCCAAGCGGCCATGTAATGTTCTGTTTAATATATAATTATCGATGAAATACCAGTTTCAATCTCTTACTAAAAAGGCTAGAAATCACTGAAAACCAGTCATATTTTCAAAAGTGATATCTTCACGTGTGAAGATATCACTTTTTAGAAAGAAATATACAATGGTATTTCATCGATAATTATATATTAAAAAGAGGCATCAAGCCATGTAAATATAACTAAATAAAAAGTTAACCTTGTTAGGTGGCAATTGTCCCTTTTAAATTGCACAGGTCTTGGGCGCTTTCCATTCAACCAAAACGACCGGTTAGAAGTTTCGAAAATTTCGAATGTCGAATGGAACGGGATTTTTCGAATTAGACAAACCGGTCGGAAAAATACGCGTTCCATTCGCAGAAACTACCCGGTTATTAGTAGCCTCGATTTCAATTCTCAAAACTGGCAAATCACAGCAAATCTAAACCGGGAACAGAACTGGGGCGCTTTCCGCGAGGTGGTCCACAATTTCCGAAACTTCGAACCGGAAATTTTACCGTTCCATTTGATTTCTGACCGGAATTTTCGGTTTTCATGGTTGAATGGAAAGCGCCCCTTGTGTTTAGGAAATATTGATTTTTACCAGTGTCAATGACACGCAACAGACTGATAAATATACGATTTCCACATCAGTCATTTATCGTTCGTTTGAAAAAAAGTTCATGTCGGAGTTCTTACTCAGTTGCTCAGTTAAATTCGTTCCCAAATCGGGTCATTTCTACTATACTTTCAAGAGGTTAATAATAACATCAAGAGGCCCTGAGTGGCCTTAACTCGAGCCACCTAGAAATAGCTAGGTTAATTAATACATGGAGTTCTAGCATATTTTTGTGTCATACATGGTTTGTGCTAGGCGAACCGGATAATTGATTCACTAATCATGCTTGTGATAATTTACATATAATGGCATGGACCTTTTGCAGGAATGCAATCACATGGTTGTACTAGATGGCAAACAAATCTTAATTCATATATTTAAAGGCACTTGTATGATATCTTTATACTCTTTATACTTTACATAAACGATTTGCCTAATTGTCTCTCTCATTCTCAACATCGGATGTACGCCGATTACACGCACTTAACTTTTGCCAGCAATGATAACATCACATTAGACCATGAGTTGAACCAAGGTCTTGTGAGTGTTAGTGAATGGCTCATTGCAAATAAGCTCACCCTTAATAAGTCCAAGACTGAGTACGTGTTAATAGGGTCAAGGCAAAGGTTAAGTAACGTTTGACAGAGCTCCCTCTCTTTTTATTGATGCATGGTGCCTCTGTTAATCGGGTTACATCCACAAAATGTCTTGGAGTGCATCAGTTGACGAACACTTATCTTGGAATGTGCACATTGACAAACTGTCAAAGAAAATTGCCTCTGGCATTGGCGCCCTGAAACGCACGAGACCTTTTGTACCTTTTGAAACACTCTTGTGTATCTATAATGCTTAGTGCAGCCCCATTTCGACTACTGTAGCGTCGTTTGGGGAAATTGCAAATAAAAACCTCTTGCCACTTAAAACTTCAAAAGCTACAAAATCGTGCTGTACGAATTTGGACTTTTTCCAATTACGACGCCAATGCTGTATCCTGGTCCCAGAGGTTTTCTAGAGAGAGAAAGCGATCTGCGAAGCACTGAGCGAGAAGCGAACTGCGAGAAAACCTCTGGTATGGGTGGGTGCCAATCTCACTTTCATGAGGGTCAAGATCTGACTGTATTTTCTGATTGGAGGAATATTTAATGAGCTCAACAAGAACTGTGATTGGTTAGATGTATTATTCTCTGGGACGGAAGGATAAGTAATCATTGTGATATCGTATGGTCAACTAGAGAGGGGACAAGAATTATTTACGTTTGCTGGCTCAGCTGCGATCGAAGTCCGCACGATCTCGCACGTAGAAAATTATAGTACAATTGAACCTCCCGTAAGCGACCACCCTCGGGACCTGGAAAAGTGGTCGCTTACAAGAGGTGGTCGCTTACGAGAGTAACCACCACAGGAAGCCCACATTTTAGTAATATGATATCTGGTCTCTAGGGACAGGGAATATCAATACCACAACTTCCATATTTTATCACTACAGTTTATTATTATGGGTTTGTAGTGCTCCAACCTCAAAACCTGAACTTTTCAGCGAACATGAACATGAATTTCAACAGATAAACGGGGCTTGATAGTTACAGTTTATGGCTTGAAAAACCTTTTAATCGAAGATTGTGTGAACGATTTCAGTTGTACCTCTAATAGTACGTCACTAACACGGGAGACTGCATAGGATAATGGTTCATTTCCATGCCAGTCTGCAAACCCTGCCAACTGATTGGCAAGCTCAATTGCTTCTCTAACGGAGCTGAGTGCTTGGAGCCTTCAAAGGCTCAGTCAAATGCAACATCATCGTCACTGTCGCTCTCTACTTCTTTGCGCAAATTTTCCCTCCAGTAATAAAGCCATTGTAATCAGCTAATTGTAATGTACTGTATTTGCTGAACATATATTACTGACTTGACCTCTGGGATGGTCGCTTACCGTGGAGGTAAAATAACAAAGAAAAATCCAACTCCCAAGCCCAAAAGGTGGTCGCGGTCGTTTACGACAGGTAGTCGCTTACGAGAGGTATCAAATGCAGTGATTTGACTGAGAGACAAAACCGGCTTTTGGTAAGTGGTCTCTTAAGAGAGGTGATCTCCTACGAGAGGTGGTCACACAGAGAGGTTCAACTGTATTCGTGCCGGCGATTCCTCAAATCATCTATGAAGACATCGTATCATCTGTACTAAAAGATCGCTTTCCCAAGATAACATTACCGACTGATGTGCAAGACAAAGCATTATTTGGCGTTATAAATCGGACATCCTACCGACTGGTCAGTTGGCAAGTCGATAATGTTTCACTGAGTTGCTACCAGATATTTAAAGCAAAGAATTATCATCGAGAGGGTTTAGTTATCCACGGGACGCAATAGTTATTGTTATCTGTCCTCTAAAATCATTGGTGGACTCTCACATTGCTCTGAGGTCTTCTTAAACTTTAGAATAGTTGTGTTCTGTAGCATAATTTTCTTGACACTGGATCACTTGTGAAACGCCATTTAGGTCGGTATTCGTTGTAGATCGGCTACGTGCTTTAATGTTTATCCTGCAGATTCTGCAATGGTCGTTTGTTCGACTGAGATTTTACGGCTTTGAGTGGTGTTTTAATTTTACGGGGAGTTCTCTGCTGTGAAAACATCTACGGGTCGACGAACTGAATCGCATGCATTTGACACCTCTACCCGAAAACTTCTGGCATTCTTTTACTCTGGCTACCCCACTGAACAAAATTATAATGTGACCTGCACGTGGTACCTCTCTCCTGATTGGTCGATTTATTAATTGCTCAGTTGATATGTTTGACAGTTTTCAAAACATGAAAGTGAGATTGGCACCCACCGATACCAGAGGTTCTCTCTTCTCGCTGCTTCGCTGATCGCCGCTTCGCGGCTCTTTCGCCGCGGCTCTTCTCTCTAGAAAACCTCTGGAACCAGGATACCAATGCTGATGCTCTATTCAAAAAACTTGGCTGGAGAAAACTAGACAATCAACGGAAAATTCTAACTACTACTATGGTCTATAAATCGCTAAATAGCCTAGCGCCTGAATATCTTTGTTCAAAGTTCGCTGACCGTAGTAGCGTTTCGAGTTATTTTCTAAGGGACACCGAGGGCAAACTAGCTATTCCTCTGCCCCGCAACAATTTTCTAAAGAACAGCTTCAGTTATAGTGGTGCGGTGCTTTGGAATAGCTTACCTGTCGAGCTGCGGCAAGCAAACTCTCTCACTTGTTTTAAATCTCGCTGCAGCGGCGATTTCTTTTACAATTAGTAAAAATCATTATACACACGGCATTCATGGAAAGCAGGCATCTCTATTTTATTCATTTGTTTTTTTATTCATAGTTAACATTAGTTAGATAATTATAGTCAGATATTGTATAGATGTAATAGTTAGATATTAGTTAGGTGCGTAATTCAAATTATTAGATATTAACATTGTACTGATTAGATATTTCAACTATTCCTACTTTTTATAATGTAATCGAAGGCCTGATGTTTTAACCGTGTATGAATAAAGTTATTACTTACTTACTTACTTACTATCAGTAGTGTTATTAACAAAACCCGTTTGTAAATGCTATTTTCCACCTTATTCCAATTCTCAACCCCCAAAGGTGGTCACGGTCCCTTACGGGAGCTTCCAATTACAAAGTTTTACTGATAATTAAATCGGAGTTTCATGAGGGTTGTCGCCGAAGGGCCTGGTCAGAAATTAGCAGGGGGGAAGGGGTTGAGATGGAGGGTCATATTGTTTTGAATCCCCCAAAATGGAGAGTTATAAATTATGGGCAACTGAAAAAGGGGTGGCTATAGGGGGAAAGGGTAAAAATATTTCATACTCCCATGCTAATTTTTTGACTAGTCCCTAATGTTTAATAAAATATTGTGTGCTGATTTCATGCATGTACACCACTTGGAAAATAACTATTTAAAGAGGGTAACACTAACTGGTATACACAGTGAAATGTGTGGCCCTCCTACCCTGTGAGCAGAGGTTTCTCGTCTCTTTGCCTTTCTTCCGAGTAGCACGGACCTCTCGAGACCTGTATTCTGATTGCAACCATAATACTATACTTCTATGGTTTTTGTACTGCGCTTTCTAAAGGTTAGGGTGTTTTCTATTGTTGGGTAGGCCAATGCTATCGCTCGTTTTGAGATGTTCCACCCGACCCCTTTCCTGCAGTAATCCTGTACCGCTCGAGACCTGTATTCTGATTGCACCATTATACTGTAGCTCTATTGTTTTCGTACTGCACGTTCTAGAGGTTAGAGTGTTTTGTATTGTTGGGAAAGCCAATGCTGTGGCTCGTTTCGAGCGGTACAGGATGGCCCCTTTTCTGTCGCCGAGAAACCTCTGCTGCCGAAACAATTACAGCGGCACGGTATCTCGATTTCCATTGGCCGAGAAAAACGAGACGGTAAACATTGTAGGTTCATTGTAGATTTCAGATTGTCCATTTTCTATCAACGGAAAGAGAAGGCGAAGTGAAGACCTTCTTCGAGGGTATATATAAAATCAAAAGCTTTCTTTAGGATAAATAAGGTAGATTTATTGAGTCAGTTCTGTGCAGTTCAGCAAAATTAGAAGAAGGCAAAGCCGGAGTTTGAAGCCTGTTCGTATCAATCGTCGGCAAAAAAAAAAAAAACTGTGACGCGAAGCGGACAGTCGACCTCGGTGGAAGAGTTAATCGTGCCCAACTTTTGCGAAGTGAGAACCTCCGGTGCCCAGGGTAGAGTTCACGCCATATCCTGCCAGTAGATTTTCGTTCCCGAATCTATATAAACATGTGCATATAATATATATATATATCATTTCTACTATACTTTCCGAGAGGTTAATAACAATTAATAACAACACAACCACAGTCAATTGGTATAAAAGTTATCATGTTCAGTTCCGGGGGGGGGGGGGGGGGGGGTGAGGGTACTCTACCAAAAGTGGGGTAGGGGTGTGCCGCTGGGGCTCTGAAACCCTTACCCTGTTTAAGACCAAAAAAAATCAACTTTCCATACCCTGTTCAAGACAAAGTGTTAAAATGTTTCCTCTATAAGACACATAACAAATTATCTATACTTGGATGTCAGTGTTTATTGTGATCTTGTATAATGGTGTCATAACTAAATAATCAAGCACAAGACTAATTAACGGCACTAGATAAATACCATACCCTGTTCAAGATCTGTCGATGTTACCCTGTCTAAGATCAGAAACTCGAAAAACCATACCCTGTCCAGCGGATCATCCCCGTATAGTCCATATATGGGAGTGCCGTGCCAGTCAGCAAAAAAAAGCCTCACAAACTTTAAGCTAAATTATAGAGTTTTCAAAAATTTGCCATTCCTTCAGTCGTAAAGATATAAACCTAAAACTTGGCCTTTCTACTAATTTTGGCTTGCTTTTTCCATTTCTGGCATCCATGTTGTTCTAGCGCCACTTTTGTTTTGATTGACAGGCTAAAAAGGTCACGGTTCTACAAAGGGCCTATTGAAACCCGAAATATTTGGATCCCCTGATGAAACACGAACAGTGAGTGTTTGAAATTACTTCTCATGCGAATGGCTAAACCGAAAATTTACATACGCTTCATATCAAACGTTCAGAGTAATATTTGGGCCTGACTAGATGCTAGTATAAGGCATACGCTCATACTTTTCAAATTTCGCTATCGAATCTTCAAAAAAACAATTCGATTTTTTAATCGCACTTCCTGAACTAGTACTAGTATTCGACGATTCGTCAGACTGCTTTCCAAATATGGAATATATTGACCATATCATATGAAACTTATCCCATACAAGCGAGAACATTTGCTCTTGCTAGCTAGTGTCCAAGCCAGTGCGGACAGCTTATTTCCGTATTCCGTATGCGTAATGTAGTCGTTGAAAGAAATAAAGCAGACGACTGTCAACACAGAGGTCAAACGTGAATCCAAAACCCCTATACCTAGGCCTATGCAATATAAATTTTATCGACGAGATTCCGTCGAATTAGTCACCAATAATGAGGAAAAAGGCAAAAAGCATAATAAACTTTACGATGAGGGAGCGAGTAAAAATAATAAGTGGATACCATTCGGTGATGAAACTATATATAGCCCGCTCTTATTATAAGTATTCGCATTGAAAGACCTTTGTGTTCCTTCAGACAGTTCAAAGTTTCCCTGACAAACCGGACGTCAGTCTTATTTTGCGGGATTATATCGAGAAGTTAAGAGAAAATTATATTCTGAGACGATCGAAAGCGGGACTATCCAGCTGTTCCGGATAGAGGTTTTGTGTTGAACAGGATATGTTCGAGGGAGGACTCACAACGTCGACAGCAAAATATTTTACAGAAAGAAACTATATAAGACTGTCTATCAGCAGTTAAAAAAAATAACGTAAATATAAGTCCTAAATTCGACTCATAACACCAGTGTTTGCTTATCAATGTTTGCTTAATATTATTAGTGTCACGAAATGTGTCCGTGCTACAGCCGAGGACAAGGGAATTACTCTAATCAAAATCTCAGACATCCATCTCAGCTAGGGACTTTTTACTTCTAAACAAAGATAGAATAGTTTGAATTAGACTGCCGCGTATCAAGTTTTTGAAAACCGTCCCCGCTGCCGGGTATCCACAGTGTAAAATAAACTTGTGCTGAATCACTCCAACATTTATAGTAAAACTGTATTTAGTTGTTAATTTCGTGCATAAAAGATGGACATTCAGCGCGTTGTGAGCCAGCATTTCCAGTATGTTGCTCCCCGAGCGCTTCGACGACAGGAAGAACAAGTATTGCAAGCAGATGCAAGATTTTCGTTGTCATTTTGACCGCGCTTATTCGTTACGAATGTGGGCAAACTATACATCAAAACGCGGGAAATTCAATAGACTAATTGAATTCGGTTGTAGGTTTTTGATTGGTTCTTTTCCCAGCCTTTTATATCCCAGACTTCCCTGGCATCAGCCCAGAAATAGAGGAACGCCTTGTATATAATTTTTGACTCAACCGGTCGAAAACAATTGCAAATTGACCGCGGAAAATAAACGACTATGGGGTTTAAACTATTAAAACTACAGACAAATACATTATTGTTTTGTATTCCGTTCGTAGGTTTTTTAGTTTTTTATTTACGAGGCATAAAATTAACAAATTGCAAGAAAATTGCGTAATTTTGGCGAACAGTTGAGTGAACTCCCGGAGGGGGCGTGAGCGTGAGTGACTCACGTCTAGTGACCTTTTGTTAAACGGAAGTTTGATATGATTGAATATGACAGGGAGCTTTCAGGAACGACACTTTTCTCGATAAATTGTTTGAGATATTTTTCAAACATCATTAGCAAGTATTGTTTACCATTCGGACTGTTGTATATAATTATTCAATAGAGATGGCTTATTATTCTTTTTTTTGCTAGCAGTGATTTCAACTAGCGTACCAGTAGTGTAGTCGTGAAGATTTAGTACAAGCCAGTTGGAAGTGGAGGCACACTTTGTCTTTCTATGTCGTTTCTTTACTTCTTCACTTCTTACTTGTAGTTTATCAGTATGTAAGTAGTTAGCGGTTCATGAATATGATGATTAAGAACAGTTTCATCACTAGTGATGAAAATCTATTCCAAACACTAGTGATTTTCAACTGGTGTTTCATTGGGTTTCCAAACTCATCCACCTGACCAAATGCAGTCCTCTGATTGACTAAAAAGCTCATGAATTTTTAATAATTTTGATAAGGTTCGTTCTACCGAACACAAATACAGAAAAGGGTACAATAAATAACATCGTGCGGCCGACCGATCAGCCTTGCAGTCCATCAAAGTCACAATATGATATCATCCAAGTTGCAAAATCTTTTCGAAAAGCGATAATTATGTAATATTTTTCTACATTAAAATTAAAACTGATCGGGATACAAGTATAGCCACTGAAATACTGTGACATATTCTTCCCGGTTGTTCTGATACAAAAAAGACGCTTATTAGCATATTCTGAGAGACGCAAATAACTTACATACATACATATCTTTATTTATACATGCTCTCCCAGAGAGCCGTGCACTAGAATAGATAAATAAGTAAAATCTACATTACAGTTACAAATATTTACATAATAACTTGATTAAACTATCTAAAATAAGAATAGCTTTATGAATAAATAAATAGATAAAATTTCAGTATAGTTACAAGTACATATTATTTCTTAAAGGGGCTATGTCATGGTACTGCGCATGTATCGAGTAATCGCTCGTTTAGTGGCTGTTAATTGGATACAAACAGTTAAACTTCCCTCCCTCAATGCTTGATTGAAAAGATGTTCAACATTTTCCCTGGAGACTGTTTATATACACTGTTTGTTAGTCATTTTTGCTTTGGTTTTAAGCATCTCACATGGCCGAGAGGTCATATCAAAATCGGTGGAAATAGCTGTTTCCGGTCCGGAACGCGAATGTAAAGTCTATTACCGTGACACAGCCCCTTTAAATTATGCCTAGCTTAGTTTAAACTATCTAAGTTACCTCAGTATATTATTAATATATATTTACTATCTCAACTAATTAACTTAAAACTATTAAATTACAATAATTGCTGCCGCAGCGAGCGAGCCTGAAGCGAGCGAGCAAGGCAGCAGTTCTAATCTGTAAGCGGGTCCAAATCTCGATTTCTTTTCTTTACCACAATGCATCACTTCTATTGTCTTTTTTTACCACACTGCTTTGCACGGATCTGATCGTCACGTGACATTGACGAGGTGGAATCTGTATTGTTTGAGCTATAAACTACGTTCAACCGTTCTTTAATGCATTTCTGTGAATGCAATCCTTGTGTAATCATGAATTTGTTGAAGTGTAGACGTGTAGGCGAACTCTTTCTAACTCTGTGTGAACTATCAGTTTCCAAAGAGCAAGATCTCTCCTGTTATCAAGATGGTGAGCTAGCAGTAAATAATTGTCTTCTATTGGCCTTCGATAAAGTCAAGCAGCCGGTTCAAAACACAATTAGCGTTTACAATTACATTCTCAATTACAGTTGATTTCTGGTGTTTAAACTTCACCGGGGAGAATAGCAGTTTGTTGTGCCGGGAATCTTAAGAAAATGTTGGGAATTGGTAGGCTCAGGGAATTTACCGGGAGATCGTTGATATGCCTCGGGACAAAACGAAAATAAATCGCGACAACTTTTGAGTTACACACCACAGCTCAAACAGGATTTAGTCTCACGATAGCCCCAACACTACAAAATATATTCATCTAACACCTTGGCATTTTTATCACCCAGTAATCTATTTTTCCTGCCAAAGTGCTACTGTAGGTTCTCTTCTAATACAATTCCTTAACTGAGCAGAGCAGCATTCACTACCTGTTAGGTATACTAGTACATAAATCTTAAGATATAATAATACTAGAAGTAATCATAGATTATCAAAGTGCGTTCGACATATTTTTTGAAAGAGAAAGCACTCTGGTAACAGTCAGAGAAGCTGAACAATTGAAGCTGACAGCAATGATGTACATAATCCTGAAAATTTTGATGTCTTGACTTATATGTTAATATACAAGGGGATGCATCTGGGTATAAAACTGTAATTATCTTTGTGTCACATTAAATCATTGGATGTGATGCTTATGGGGCTATATGTATACATGTGTGTTTTATATGGTTATGGCATTGATTCGAGAATTAGTAGCACATTTTGCTGTGTGTAAAGCAATAATTGAAGTTAGTGTAGAACACAAATCAACCCAGGCTATAGCTACATACATGCATACATGAACTTTATTTGAGTGTCAATAGTATTTAGCTGTAAAGCTAATTGGGGACACTATATTACAGGATATATAAAATACAGTATATTACAGGATATATAAAGGGATTCATATAAAGTATGTATAAATAAATATTACTATTCAGATGTGTATAAACTGAATTGCAGTTCCTAGAACATAAACTATATGTGCATGTGTATAAAGTACAGCTCATGCAGTTCCTTCGATTCAGATCATTCACATTATGCCTTCCCGGGTATTTTTCAAGTGAGAACAAGGTTGGCTGCAGAATATTGAGCGCCATTGTTAGTTTCAGAATAATTTATGGTCAATGTTGGTATTTGATCGCTTTGATCAGCCTTGTTTCAGGTCGGTTAGAAATTTAGTGTAGATTAATTGAACACAGCAATGAAGTCAGTACTTTAAATTTCCCTCACCTTGTACTGTGTTGATATTCCAGTTCCTTGGCATATCAAAGTGTCGGTATAGATTAACTCTGTCTGAATGTAGTGTTAATTTGAATCCGTTAATTTGTATAACCAAGATGTACACAGTGTCGCAACGGTATCCGGTCGTTTCGCCAACGAGTCGATTCGCCAACGGTCAGTTCGCCAACGTCTTAAGTCGATTCGCCAACGTCTTAAGTCGATTCGCCAACGTAGTAGGTTACATTCATGTATGGTATATTTATATAATAAAGACTACAACGACTTCATATATGAGTACTGTGATTGATTCTGCACTACGAAATACCTAACTGACCCCGTAACTTATAAAAAGACGTTCACAATGTTCACAACTTATCTGACTTCTACACCACAAAATACCCCATAACTTATATCATTTCAAAGCTTATAAATAATGTATACTATCCCTTTAAAGCATTTTAGCGATGCGATTTCAATAGAGAGTCCAAAACTAGAGAAAAAGCTATTCAACTCGTTATGGCGTCCTCGGTTGTTATGACGCCAAAGCCGACCGAACTTATAAAAATAAGTTAATGGCAACCAATTAATGTCCCACGGATCGGAATATTAATTAGCGGCACCTACCTGTACTTGCGGAAGCTTATGGCACTTCCATTCTTGCCTCACCAAGAGATAGCGCCTATATTTAACAGACTCTGCCTACAGGCTGTGACACCACCCCTCAAACTGCTGATTTCTTACATCAAGGACAACTGGGTATACAGTACAGACTTTCCCACCAAGGACTGGTCAGTATACAGAAAGGCCACAAGAACCAACAATGACATTGAGGGATGGCATAACGCCTTGAACAGAAGAGCGAATGGACGCTGTCATCTACCATTCTACACCTGCGTCCAGCTACTACATCGAGAAGCCAGATTGGTTACTCTAAACATTCGTCTTGTCTCGGACGAAAAGCTGAAGCGAATCCAGAGGAAGAAATACCGCCAGCTCCAGTCAAAGCTGTTTACGCACTGGGACCAGTACGATCAACGACAGAAGACTGCGGCCCAGCTACTGAAGGCGTGCTCCAAGCTAAATGGTCCAGCTCGCACTGAGTGAAATGTCAAATTAATATACATATGCTTGTAAATAAATATCATTGAGTTTGTATCCTTGTATCTTAACTAATGCGTAACTCCCTCCCCCACCCCCTAAAATGGTGTTTTATCTCAAATAAAGAAATTGTGTGATGAAACTGTCATTGGCACTCTATATCCCTTTAAAACTATATAAGAGTAAGAAGCGTACAACAATTCTTGTGTTAAATAAACCGTTGGCGAATCGACTTAAGACGTTGGCGAATCGACTTAAGACGTTGGCGAACTGACCGTTGGCGAATCGACTCGTTGGCGAAACGACCGCAATTCGTCGCAACTCACACAAGATACGCCGATTACGGGTATCTAGAAAACTCAGACCTTGTGGCTGGTTTCTCTTCAGCCAGTTCATCTTACTGTTTGTAGTTTCGGTATCTGTATGTACAGCGAAAAGCAGAATACAGTACAGCGAGCAAGCCAACAGAAATCACTCGGTTGTTTACAAATTATGGTGAGTTGCTTGACTCAGTTCTCTGTTCAACTTCGCTGGTGTCGTCACCGCGCCTACAAAACAGACCATGTTTGACTTAAACCACCACGATGCACACATGTGTAGTATTTAAAAAGCTTCTTCACAACTCACACTGAAATATTCATATCCATGTATTTCTCTTCAGCCTTCAGGTATGATTTATAGCATCTTGACCATTTGCAGTTTTGGTATCGGCAAACCGAACGGCACAATTCAATACAGCGAGCAAGCCAACATATTTTTCGATCACACATTCACTCCGGTTCAGCATAAATAAATAATTATGGCCGAGTTGAATGTTCAAGGTCCTCCAAATGTACTACACACTTTCCTCAGGCTTTGCTCAATTGTACTTGCGAACCTTTGAAACATCATTGCATTGGATTGTCGGAAAATAAGGCAGGTAACTTGCCGATCGCGAACACAAACAGAAGCCATGCTCGCATTCACCAAAATGGCCGCTCGCATCGTGTACCGTGTGGTTACCAGTTCCCCGGCCGAGATAATTTATTCTAAAACGGTACAAACATGACGACGAATCTCGATAGGGAGTCCACTGCAAGATTAGTATGCGTTCTCCTTCGTCGAACGCAACTATAGTAATTAAATACATTATAATAGCTTCTTGAAGGATGTCAAGTTTATTTGGCCTTTGGTTTGTTCCAGAGAACACTCCCTTGATAATGAAAGCAGAGTTAATGCCAGCTTGGAACGAAATATTACAAGCTGAACTTCTTAGATTATGGGAATGTATTAAGTTTGTATTTCCAAATAATTTCGACAAATAATCTGGTACATTTCCATTTATTATTTTATGCATGAGTACAGCTAGGTGTTTCCATCTTCGCAAGATTTTCAGCTGAAGGTTTATCATAATCTGATTAGGTAATTAACTCAGATTATGATATGAAATTAAAGTGTAATGGTGGTTTTAGCCGAATGGTACAGTTTCGAAGCATGATACGGAAAACAGATAAGATAGTTGATAGGAAGATAGTTGAAGATCATGTTGTTTATAATTTCACGCCATGCAAGCGATTCAAGGGTCAAAAGACTTTTACTTGTTACTTATGCTAATTGCGACTGTCTGCTGTTTTGCACGTATCAATGTTAAGCCGGAGTTGGGGGGGGGGGGGGGGGGGGGGGAGGGCGGATGTGCGGCATTCAGATTATTCTTGGCGTCCCCACCCTGCCCCACGCTAGTCACTTTACGCGAACTTATCTAGTTTCGACATGTGCTTGCTAACGTATACGAAATCTTCGCTAATAAATCCCTAATGTCCAAACTAACCGGGAAAACTGAAAGAAGAGATCCTTGTGACCAATAGACATACATATGAAGTTCCAGAAGTAATTATTGAATACACGAGAACTCATAGAGCAAACTGATAATAATGAACGCGCCTATTAGTTTTACGGATATTTGTGACTACTGAACTCGCGCTACAACATGCTTGCAATACTGTACGAAAACTCCCGTTTAAAAAAATCCTGATACCAAAAGGACCATATCATATACATCTTAAACACACGATATCCTTCGACCAATCGACATACATATAAGCTGTGAAAGAAAGTTCCCAGTCCATAACAGTCGATAGTGCAAACTACTTCCGCGAACTGGCTGAACTATAGCGTCAAATGCATGTTTTACGTTTCCAAACTTTAAGACTGGAAATCTTCCATAGAATGTTCTAATTTTTTTTACAGCAGAGAGCTGTGTTATTAAACATGTAGTCTGTCAATGTAGAAAAAAATAATGGTGCCATTTGGCGAATTATTTCATGTCAAAAGTGCATAACGAAGAAATATATATATCTACGGACGCGAGCAGTTTTGCTTGCGACTTCACTTTGGTAGAATACGGACTGTTTTCGACTGGAAACACAGCAAAAATACAAGCAAGTAATGAAATATAGATACCATTCTTTACTCAGTGCTGTTTATCTTGGATGTAGGAAGAATAAAATCCTTGTAAATCTACTGTGTAAAACCGATCAGTGTGGCGTTTCCTACAATTCATTTTGATTGATTCTCATTGGATGTTAACTCAATACGATGTTACAGTGTCCAGACAATAATCAGAGGAGATTAAATTTGCCATTCCTTTGAGTGACAAGATACTGAGTACCAGTCCCTCTCTCCCTTCCTTTTCAAGGGGGAGAGGGACTGAAACCAAATGGTGACTTATGTTCTAAAAAAACTGTCAATCACTCGTAAAATATTTTAGATAAGATTACTAAATATTCACTTCGCAGCAAAAAAGTAATGGCAGCATAAAGCGAAATTGGTTTTAGCTGTGGCTTCTAGCCGAGCTCATTGCAGTATCGTGATCAATTCAAAGCTCGCAAAGAGTCTAGTCGGTGATTGCACCAAGTGTTGCAGTTTACTTCCGTATGGAGGCCGAATGCATCATTTGGAGCGGAGAAGAATACAGTCTGGGCGATTTCTTAAGGACATTTTCGTTGCCACAAATTGTTAAAGTCGTGGAAGGGTTTTATGATGCTGAGGAGAACAGAACATTCGGTCAGTCTCAGCTTTTGACTTTACACAAAATTAGAAACATCAAGACAGTGAGAGCCAGCGACGACAATAACCACGAGCTGATTTTACCGATTGATACGACCGCGAAAGTCGAGATCGTCTGGGACAAGTACCGAGAGTTCTACGAGAGCGTAGAGGAGCTGGCTGAATATTTCCCTACGTTCGTTCGTGTGGTACATTCTCATCCATGGCTAAAACTCGAAAGTGGGGATGTTTTGAGACTTCGAAAGAAGGTAAAGAGACGCAATGGTCTTCACTTACAATGTGAATTTGTAAACAAGAAAAAGAACGTAGAAATACCCTTGAATTATAAAGCGACTTTTAAAACGCTTGGTGATTGTGAGCTCGAGGTATTAACACTGGAACAAGTTATAAAGCATTGTGAACTACCTTGTGTAGTTAGGTTTATCGACCGTAAGCTGAAATTAACGACTGAAGACTTAAATGCAGGGCGGCCTTTCGGTATAAACGTGTTGAGAAACCTGACATTACATACAGTTTCAGAATTCTCTGTTGTGTTTACTACGACATGGGAAGACACAGCATCAACCGTCCTACCGATACCACTGAATCTGGAAATAAACGTGGTAGCCGCTCTTGGTGCTATAACCAATGACAGCAGCTACAGTAAGTTTTGTAAAGTGGTTCACGACCGAACCAAAAGCGAAGAGCTTGTTTTAAAATATGTCAAGCATGGAGGCTGTACAGTTTTGCTGGAAGATGCGCTCGAGGAGATACACAAAACATTTAAACCTCCTGAATATTTGGAAATTGGGCCCCGGTTACCTCCTCGTGAGACTAGAAATCCGGAAGCAGTTTCAAGAATGTTTACCAAGCCGTCACCAAATGCGCATCCCAAACCGGTCCCCCCGGGCGTGCATGGTAAGGAGGACTCAACAGCATTACTATCACAAGGAAGTCAGGAGGGATATGACTCTGTTAAAACAAGTAGCAAATGTCGCAGTATAAGCGTTAATCTACCTCCCGAGCACGACCTGTATACCCATTCTTCTTCAGCGGCAAGCTTCGGTGAAGAAACGAAAAACAAAAAACTTTCTCCCCTGCCACCAAATCCTGTTACCAGCAAAAATACTACAAAGAAACCACATAAAAGCATTAAAGAACTGTTTAAGAGGAGAACTATTTCACTGTCGGCGAGTTCTTCCTCGAAGATGTCGGTTAACTACGCCGAAGTCGAAAGACTACCACCAGAATTCGCAGCCGATCGACTCAACGTCGAGATTTCTAAAGATTTAAAAATTAGGAATCCTGGTGATTTGAGTACCTGGACTGTGGTGGAAGTATCGGAGTGCTTAAGGTATTGTCGCTTGGAGGAATATGCAGAGAGATTTAAGGAGGAGCAGATTGATGGTAGTTTGTTGGCTGATCTGGACGAAGAATCACTGATTGAACTGGGAGTCACAGAAAGGTTACACATTCGTAAATTGTTGAAAATTATAAACGATGGTTGGTGGCCGAAAACTTAGACAGGTGTAAAGACCGGCTCGAACAAGGTTAGCTGAAATCAAATTTATTTGAGTATTACTTAAGCGTGTTAGAGTTGATATACTGTGCGACTGAGACACTTTTGCCTCAACTTAATGGGCCCAGACGGCAACATAATCTGACTTCATACATTTCAAGGCACCTGTGAATGCTCCGGTTCAACCTCCAATCGATTGTCGATCAGTCTTTCTAAAACAGCATTTAGATGTTTTTTGCTGTCCAGTAAAGCATTTCCCATGGGATCACGAACGCAATTCATTAGTCATTGAAGTCGTATATCAGCACGTGACTGTTTTCTGCAAAAGGCATATTGTTAAGGGACGTGGCATTAGAAATTGAAGTGGGAGGGGGGTGTTGTCAAAGATGTGGAGAAAAAAACGAATTTCTGGCTATAGACAATACCAGAGCTCCTGACAATACCCATAGAAAATGACATTAACAATTAAAGATTGACTTAAATATGTTTCTATCAAGATAGGCCAATATGAATAAGCCTTTTTCAGATATAATAATAAAAAAACACTGAATTTCTAACGGGACCTGAAAAAACAGCTGATCAAAGCCAGGACCCTGGTGAATCACAGATCGAATTGGAATTTAGCGTGTAACTTCGTTAACAAATGAATAGAGCACGTGATCCCCATGGGAAAGGCATTGCCATGGAGATTATCTGCTCTCCTCACTCTGAGATAGTCAGGAGATCTGCCAGTTAGGCATTTATATACGATTATCACCATATCCTGGATTCTTTCATTCTGGCAAAAATAAACTGACCACACGTACATCGGTCTTAGCTTGTTGCAGTTGTTGCTTGAGAAATTAGTCTTAACATTTTTATCTTAGTGTAATACTAACATTAGTAGCATTTTTAGTATTATTTGTGGATTCTGATATTATAATACATAACAAAATAATGCACACTCGGTCTTGAAAAACTGCGGATGCAGGAGCGGAATGCGAGTGCATTTAGCAGCTTTTCAAGACCTCTAAGGCGGATTATTGATATAGGACATAGGATATCTTCTATTTGTTTTATAATAAAACATTAAGAAAATCAACCACGCTGAGCAGCCAATGAAATCGCGCGTTCTTAGGATGCTCCCGTAATTTATATATTATAATTAACAATTATTCACCCAAGTGGAGGTGAATAGTGGTGGATATTTACCGAGCCGCTAAATTTTTAAGTATATTCCACACTGCAGGTGAATAGCCAGCACCAAATAGTTATTTTATTTTCTGTCAAATGGACAAAAACTCGCGCGAGGTGATCGCTGCTTCGCACGGAGGTGAATATGAAATCATATTCACTGTTTGAGTAGCCAATCAGAGCGCGCGAAAAGTGATATTCACTGGTGGCTATTCACCTGCAGTGTGTAATATACTTAAAACTTTAGCGGCTCGGTAAATATCCACCACTATTCACCTCCACTTGGGTGAATAATTGTTAAACATTAGCGGACTTATCTCTATATAAGTAACATAATCATTACTTTGGTACGAATTGTATGATTTGTACGGTGACGTCATATTCGTACAACGATAATACCTAACCCTGACTACAAACCTATTAACTAACCCTCCACCAGGGTTTAGGGTGTTTAGAGCAATTAGTAATTCGTACAGTCCTTCGTACAATTCGTACCGATAGAATAATCCTTCAATAGTATCTAATTGTAGATTTATTTATATAATAGTCAGTCCGAAACGAACGCTCTGATTGGCAAAGAGCCGTCTGTTATTAGGAGATGACGTCATGAGTGCGCAACCAATTTCTCAACTCGTTTTAATTGGATATCATTCTCGACCCCAGACCCCTCTTCTTACTGCGCATGCTCATAAGAGAAGGGTCTGGGGTGAGAATGATTGGATAGTTTGTGATTATTATATAAAACAAATAGATTCCATTCTGCCGTGCGTCTGTCCTCTTACAGATGCACAGATGACGTCACAACGTGAAGAGAACATCCCACTCGACCGAGTCTGAAACTGCAGAATTCATTTTCGTAATTACGTCTGCACGCACGCATTACCACAGGCTAACCATCCTCACATTTTGTCACTGAGATGTCCATTATTTCCATTGTCCCCGAAACTCACTCATGTAACAGATTATGAAATAAAATGTCGTTTTGATTTGATTCTGCTCTGTACGTGTTGATTTTAGTTGGTTGTTTACGCGCGCGCTTATAATGCAGCTCGGGCTTCCTGTGGCTCATCTCACTAACTACATAAAAGAAGAACATTAAATGAGCTAAGTTTTTGGTGATAATTCACGGTGATATCGAGTGGTACACACCCGCAAAAGCTTCCTCGAAACGGAGAAACGAAAATCGCCGAAAATCTGTACCCCCATGATCGGGACAATGTGTGTTGAAAACTATAAGGCTTTGTATGGGAATTTACGATTTGTGAAATATCTCAGTAAATATTTCAATAAAGTAGATATAACTTGCCTGAAGAGTAGTTGATGTCCTTCTTGTTCTCTGGTGACGATTTCGACGAATTTTAACCCTCTCGTTCACCCTCTTCTCTCAACACACAAAATAAGCCTGGGCTTCCTGTGGATCGGGACAGATATGAGCAATCATATTCTAAAAAGCATCACATTCAATGTTTTTTTATCAGACTGACGAATGATCTCCTGTGTTAACAGCTGACATCATTCCCCCTTCTTCCTCTCCCCGATGAAGTTTATTTTGGCAGCTTCCGACAAACGAACCGGAAGAAAAACATCTTGATGGTGTGAGATGGCGGGAAGTTTGTTTACAAAAAAATATCTATATTTCGCACGAGCGCTAAACTCTCGTACTATGATTAGACCAAATTTCACTCCACTCTACTAGTATTGCCATCAATATATTCAGCACAAATACAGCTTATCACATCATAAAATATTTAACTAGCAAATTACCGTGTTTGTAGTAAGAGTGCCAGGATCTTTAAAATTTCTAGTCGAGAGTGTGAAGAAGAAGTTCCACTTTCTTTCCATTTGAAGTAGTCGATTTTTCCACCACAAAACATTGAGAAGTTGAAGCGAATTCGCGAACCAAAGTCCACAGGCAAAGACCGAAAGAGTTAGTCCGTCCATCTGGCCATCACTTTAAAACTCTAAACTGACAATTCCAGCAAATGTCCAAACATTTTCTCGTCGTTTGTCAAGGCAAAGAAACAAAACACAGCGCCGTTAAGCGTAGAAAGCGGCCAAGAAGTTCGTCCGAGACAAAAAAATATCGGGTGAGATTTAGGAGGACATGAGTAGATCTCGGATGCAAAATGCAAACTGGAGGCGCTTTCCATTCAACCAAAAAAAAAAAAAAAATCCGGTCAGA
Organism: Actinernus sp. WN-2022; assembly: GCA_030867875.1. Taxonomy (NCBI): domain Eukaryota; kingdom Metazoa; phylum Cnidaria; class Anthozoa; order Actiniaria; family Actinernidae; genus Actinernus; species Actinernus sp. WN-2022. Next base: position 79,065,376 of record JAOWCC010000019.1, read on the forward strand.
AATCAAATGGAACAGTAAAATTTCCGGTTCGAAGTTTCGGAAATTGTGGACCTGACCTCGCGAGGTGGTCCTCTTTCTCCGAAAATTTCGGTTCTACCTGTTCTACCGAAATTTTCTGTTCCATTCAAAAATCCCGGTTTAGATTTGCCGTGATTTGCCTGTTTTGAGAATTGAAATCGAGGCTACTAATAACCGGGTGGTTTCTGCGAATGGAACGCGTATTTTTTCCGACCGGTTTGTCTAATTCGAAAAATCCCGTTCCATTCGATATTCGAAATTTTCGAAACTTCTAACCGGTCGTTTTGGTATAACGGAAAGCGCCCCATAAAATAAGTTTTGCCGAGGCGGGAATTTGGTAACGCGCGCTTGAAAAAGTTTTTCCGCGCCTTTTGTGCAAACCGAGTTAACTGTTTGAATGAACAAAAAAAGTCCAAAGTGAGCAGTGAATTGGAGAAAATTGAGTGAGGGTTAGCTAGAAAGCCGTTGCAAAAAGTGTTCAAATACTCATTTATGTGGAACCAAAGTTCCTTTCAATTCCGTTAGACTACTAGTTAAAGTAATCAGCTACTTTGAACTGTAAAAATACAAGGAAAACGGGAACCCTGTGGCTGGTAAAACTGCAAGAAACAAGCTGGTACTACTGAGCCGCTGTCTACACTTAACGCTGTACAATGTTTTCTTTGCCTTCGACAAATCGACTTCGGTCTTTCAGAGTTCAAATCGGAAGAATGTGGAACTTCTTCAAACTCTCAACTAGAAATTTCAAAGATCTTGGCACTCTTGGAATGAGCGTGCAACTCAACTGCACGTGCATAATTCGGGATACTTAGGAATTGAATAATAAAGAGACTTCTCAGCGTGACACAGCTCCTTTAATTAAGGGACCGTACATTATTTAGCGGTAGGGGGGGGGGAGGGGGGGGGGGGGGGGGGCTACTAGATCTGCATTGTGGCTTGCCCCAAAAATTGTGACCCCCCTACAACTCGTGACCCCCCTACAAATCGTGACCCCCGTACGAATGCTCGCATGTCCATAACGTGACGTGCATGGCGTTTTGTGCAGTGATCTAAATTTCTTCCTATAACTTCTTTACTTATACTTCATGTTGTCTTATTTAAGAGTACTTGCTTTAAGTTTAAAGTAATCTTTATTTGCGCCCACACTGTCGTTTAAAAATGACAGAATGTGGACGCAAATGAAGATCACTGTTGTGTATATAAACGGTCTTAAACTTAACTTTGACGCGGGACATGCAAATTAGAGTTATTTTCACCATTTATTGTGTTTATTTCGAGTGCTTTTTTGTAGTGTTTTGCTTCAAAAATAAATGCTTAACTAATGCTTTGCCAAAACACGCTTAATATCTTAATATTTTGCCGGCGGCGAAATGGAAAAGCTGTTACCCCGATTTCTACACCAGTTCATTACATCAAGTCCTCAGAATACTAAAGAAATCCATGCGTTGAATAACTCAGATACATTTACTTTCTACAAAGTAAATTTGAAAAATGAGACAGTAATTATAATTAATGAGAGCATTTAAAATGATCAGTAAGGATAGTAGATAATACCGTACTCTATCAATACTCAAACCACCGCGTTACAAGCTTATCGTTGTAATTATCAGTCTAGTTCAAGACGGATTACTTACGATAAATGTTTACAAGTTCTGCTTGAACTGGTAGCCAGTTTCGTGAATGCATGCTGCCTCTAGGGCCAATACGAAGGCTTAGCTAGGGAAACGCGCCCCACTAGTGCGGTATTTTTAGCATGTCGAGTACCACGATTTCTAAAAATAATTTAAAATTACTGAACAAATCAACAGGGCAATATGGCCTGGAACCTAATTGAACCCGTCGTGCGATTTAATACGTGTAATTTTCTGTCGTCGTTGCTGATGCTTGGTATTCAATCATAATCAAGTTAGAATACTTAAATACAGTAGCTGCCCCACCACAAGCACGCACACAAAAAGAAACTGAGAAAATAATTATCTCAGTCTATCAGCCGATAGAAACTTCTAGCTCGTAGTCTAATTGTTCGTTGGCAGTTGATGCATGACACTCAGTCAACAGCCTCTCATCAAGTTCAAGATGCTGTACTTGAGGCATTTAATGTATTCCGAAAATATTAATGCGAACATAACAGTAGTTGCCTCACGTACATGTAACAGGATGGAGGTGGTGATAGATGTCGACGGGAATGATAGGCCGTGGGAAAACGAGCGGAAAATCGAGCAAGAAAAGATCACAGAATTAATAGTGCTAAGACCTACACAACCCTCTCTTCAAACTACACGAGAAAGAAGACAACATAGCTTGGAAAGACGACAAGTTCCATGTGAAATAAAGAGCTGCACTTTTGATGGCGAACAACAAAACTTTACTCAGCCGCCCAATACAGTGATCCCAAGACAGTATTCTTCATTGCCTGCAAGATTTCGTCATAATGAAAAACCGTTACGTGAAACTCGTGAACTGATGACTTTAACGGTAACTGAAGTCTGTGATTGCCTTCGAGATTTACGCCTGGATGAATATGTACAAAGATTCGAAGCGGAAAAGGTCGATGGCCGATTGTTTGCTTGCTTAGACGAAGAGTCTCTTACAGAACTTGATGTGGAGACTAAAGACCACCGGGATATCATCTTGAAACTTGTACAAGAAGGTGTTTGGAGACCACAACATTAGCTCTGGCTTTCTAGATTCAATCACAGGCACAAGGTTATTCTACGGTATAATTTAAAGAGGTTAAGATGGTTCCTGGACTTAGGCATCAAGGCCGGTAAAATGTAGCAAGGGTTGGGATAGTTTAGTGTTCGTTGTCATTCGCTGATGATTGACTCACTAAAAGGATGCCATATGGTTGAGGTTTTAAATTAATAAGAACCCCACAGCATGAAGCAATTCATGACTCACTGAAAGGTTTGTTTCTTCTTCACCAAACAAACGGAAATCTTTAACCTAACCAGCCTATAGTGAACGAACAGTGGGCCAATATTGGAAAACAAACACTGAACATTTGCAGCCATAATTTGATATAATGCATTTAATGGAAAATATTCAGTTAAGCGTCGAGTACGTACAAACACTATACTCTTTACAACCTACGTCATGGAGCGGTATGAATGTTTTTTGGAGTTGTTGATGTGCTTGGCCATAATCAATTCGAGATTTCGATAATGATTGGGAAAACAGGAACTTTTTTGCCACTGACCCATGGCAAGGGGTTGTTGCACTCAAATCGTAACTTTTTTTGGCAACGACGCAATGATTAGTCGAGTTGTACATAACTTGTGGAATGTTTCAAACTCTGCTTGCAAAAAAATGAAAATTGTTCTGAATATTCTATGTTGTCAGTTGTTCAGTTCAGTCAAAAATTGCGCGTTCATTAAATATGTGAAAGAATCATAAACATTAGACAATATGGGCTCCAATTGTACATACTAAAACAGCAATTGCAAAAACTAAACTGTCCTATTAAAACTGCTGTGAGTGAGATATGTTATATATTAACACCCAGAGCAGTGTATTATTGTATAAGTACTTATTTACAGTATTGGAAAAAGTTCAACTGCAATTCAAAACTGTGATTTTGGTTGTTATTGGTTTGTGTTATAATAATATTCTTTATTTAAAGAGGGTAACACCCAAAAGCAAAGCCGTACAAACTTGTGACCCTCGACTACTAATTTAAGTATAAAATACAACTTTACATATACGTAGCAAATATGATAAAAACTACGGATAAAACTAAGATGTACATTATATACAATTGAAATCAGAACCACAATTACTAACTAATAACATGTAGCTAAATCGATCTAATCCAATCTAGGAATTGAACGAGTACATACACATTGACTAGAGACTGAGAGATTAAGATAAGTGAATTACAAAATGCTAAACTTTAAAATGGTCAATTAACTTCTGTTGCAATAAAATATTATAAAAGTATTTGGACTTGAACATATTCAAAGAGGATACATCTTTAACATCAACTGGTAAATGAATTCCACAATGATGAGACTCTAAAAGCAAATGATCTGCCGCCTGCTGTTGTTAGGGATATCTTTGGAATCTCTATATTTACATTAAACCTAGACGAGCGAGTGTGTATTATGTGTACTTTCTTAATAAGTTTAATGCCATCTGAATAAGGGAACGGAAGGGCTAAGTGCAGGTGCGTCTAATATTGTTCGAGCAGCTCGTTTTTGTAATCTAAGAAGGCGGTACTTACCTTCTATGGAGCAGCCACTCCAAACTTTGGCACAGTACTCGATCACAGGCTTAATTAGTGCATTATGAAATATTATTCTTTCTGTATGAGGTATGTACCTTTTATTGCGGTTAAGTAATCCGATGCGTTGCGAAACCTTCTTTTCAGTATAATCAATGTGAATATTACATGATAATGATTTGTCAATATGTACGCCAAGTAGTTTAATCGATTCAGTTGAGTGCAGTTTCGTGTTATTCACCTCAATGCTTATATCGCGATCAAGCACTGAATTGTAGTTATTGTAATCTAGCGCATTAATTCAATGCATATAACAACTAAATAAACAACTTTATTTACGTCTAGTAGTTCTAGCTGACCCTACAAGGGATCTAATAATCGGGACACGAGTTCCTCGGCCGAATTGAAATTTCAGGTTGGTTTTTGAGGAGGCAGTAAAACCGGAAAACCCGGATAAAAATCCTAGGGCAAGGGCGAGATACCCTAGGGCAAGGGCGAGATACCAACAAACTCAACTCACATATGGCGCCGCCGGATCAGGAATCGAACCCTGGACACCGGAGGCGCGAGGCGAAGCACCCCTTACAACCAGTCCACTTTTAAATTATTGACTTATTTTGGCGACTGCTCGAATCAAGTCTCGGCAGCTCTGTTAGCTAGACCGTAGTTAATAGAGAGGAATGGTTAGGAAACCCGGCAAACTTCAAAGGGGCTAACAAACACGCTGCGATTTAGGTTGGAAGGGGGTAAGACAAAAGATAATAACATATATTTATACAGCGCTGTTTCCACAGTGAGTGCCCAATAGCGCTTTACAAATACTACTACGAATAATGATAATATAATAGACTAATGACAGATACTTAATGTAAAACTAAATATGTGGATACTGGTCATGATAAAGGTACAATATTAAAATATATCAACTGATCATATACTTAATATAAAGCTCATGAATACTAACTAATAATACTTGCATCTACTGTTCATATGCTTTCTGAAATAGGTAGGTTTTCAGCCGTCTCTTAAAACTGTCTAGTGAGTTACAGTGTCTTATGTCCTTAGGTAAAGCATTCTATAGTGATGGCGCAGCGCAAGAATAGGCTCTGTAGCCATATGTACGCAGATTAAATGACGGAGCAACGAGCCTTTTATAATTATCAGAGGACGACCTTAGATTTCGTCTAGGTAAATACTCAGTGAGAAGGTCAGATATATAAGTCGGCGCAAGTCCATGTAAGGCCTTATTAGTAATTAACAGAATCTTAAAGGTGACTATGCGCTGCTCTATAGGTAACCAGTGCAGATCGACCATAACCGGTGTTAAATGATCGCATTTGAGGGACAGCGTGACAATTCTAGCTGCTGCGTTCTGAACACTCTGCAAACGATCAATAAGATATTTTGGTAGTCCGTAGAGTAAAGAGTTACAAAAATCTAATCTGGAAGTGACGAATGCGTGAACTAATGTCTCGGCAGACTGAAAACTAAGGTATTTCCTAATACGACTGATAGTCTTTAGATGGTAAAATCCTGATTTGCAGACACTGATGACATACTGTTCCATCGTCCATGAGGAGTCGAGCAGGACACCAATGTTTCTAACCAGTGTGGATGGATGGATGACGTCATTACAAGCAGAGATATAATCTAGCGGTAGCTGAGGACGGTGGCGAGCGTTTAGAAACAACAGTTCCGTTTTGTCACTGTTGAGTTTCAGCTTGTTCCATGTCATCGAGGCATCTACATCACGAATGCAAGCCTCGATCTTCGATGTCGCCACGTCAAGTTCACCGGTATCTGTTGCATTTAACGTGATGTACAGCTGGGTATCATCAGCATAGAAGTGGTACTGCATGCGATGATTCCTGAGTAGATCGCCGAATGGTGAAATGTACATCGAGAACAGTATCGGTCCCAATACACTTCTTGGGGGACACGCTAGCGAAGAATGCGCTCAGATGACTGGGGACCACAAACATTAACGGTCAGGGTCCGGTCGGTAAGGTATGAGCAGAACCACTCATAAGCCTTGTCTACTATACCTAATCTAGTGAAGAGGCGAGACAGTAGGATGTCGTGGTCGACTGTATCAAATGCAGCCGACAAATCTATAAGTAGGAGGTGACAGACTTCTGGTTGTCTGCCCTCAAGATGTCATCTTGGACCTTTAACGACGCTGTCTCAGTACTATGGTACTCTTTATAATCTGATTGATAGAGTTCATCCAAGTTGTTTTCCTTGATATGTGCACGTGTTTGATTTGCAACGACTTTCTCTATTGACTTGGAGACAAACTTTAGATTTGATATAGGGCGAAAACTGCAGTACTCATCCATGTCCATGGTGGCCTTCTTTAACCACGGTTGAAGGGAAGCGGCTTTCAAGCTCTTCGGTACAACTGCGATATGTTGACCATTCTGGTTATCAGAGGGAGCAGATCATTGAAACACTCCTTCAATACTCGGGCAGGAATGGGATCCAATATACATCACTTGGCAGAGATCTTTCTAGTAAGTACCGCCAGCTGGTCTTCAGTAACTGGAGTAAAACATCTCAGCTTACTATCGCATTGTGGTAAGTTTGCATCCGGTAGAGGATTGAGTAGACCGGAGCTCCTCAGGGAGAGTTCATTCCCAATTACAGAGATCTTATTGTCAAAATAATCGGCAAACGTGTTGGCAAGTCAGCCAGCCGAATCACAGGGTGGATATCGACGCTCAACGTTTCCCTGCAACAGTTTCTCTACAGTCCTGAAGAGTTCACCCTGGTATGATCCACAGCCACTTATTATCTCGGAGTAATAACCCGTTTATGCAGAAGATATTAGTTTGTTGACAACGCAGCATTGCTGGGTGTATATTTCCTTGTCCACTGACAATTTCGTTGTTCTCCATCGACGTTCCAGGCGTCTCCTTTTGGCCTTCTGTTCATATATTTCGTCCGTGAACCAGGGGGCGACGGGCCGTAGGGTGAAAACCTTCTTCCTTACAGGGCGTGATCATCTAGCAAAGAGTTAGATTCAGTCAACAAACCAGAGCTTGCAATATTACCTCGGAAACAAGTAAAGTCGACCCTCTTCAGATTTCTATATGCACGGTCATAGTTCATTAGTGTCCCCTAAACTACTGAACCCACACGTTTCTATTGGCCGATTGATTAACATATTCCAATATCTTTTGTGTTTTTATGCACGCTAAAGGTTGAAAAAAAGAGAACAAAGGCATAACAAAGAAGGTCGCTGGGTTTCATAACCATTCCACTCTATTAAACAAAGACTGGACCCGCCCCCTTCTCGCCCTCTGGGATTCGAAATTTGAATTTCAAATTCAGAACAGTGAAGCAAGTAATCATTGCTAACCTGTTAGAATACTAAATTGCTGAAGCTAAAATTAAAATAAACCAAGAAAAAGTAAACAGCAGAAAGCTAGTACGTGGCTCAGTTATGCCTGTCAATGGTAATCTCGCGATCTGATTGGTCGATGTGCGGTGGTAAATGAGAGTCCAGACAACGGTGCTGACGCGAGAAAGTTATAGACAACGCTGGCTCTTTCAAAGCTGTCACGCTTTGTAACGAAACATCCTTGTTGTAAAAAAACAAATTTCCTCTGGTTTTCCGTGGCGTGGACTCTTATTTACCACGATTTACGTCATCACATGGTCAAAATTTGTTGTGGACTTACTCGGCTGCGCTTTATGAGTCCACAACAAATTTTGACCACGTGATGACGTAAATCGTGGTAAATAAGAGTCCACACCACGGAAAACCAGAGGAAATTTGCTAAACATACTCTTTAGTGAATTTTTAGACATTCAATTCGATTTGAATTTCGCTCGATACCAAATGTCAGAGATCACTCAAGCGGATTATCACATGTTGCAGAGCTTTGAACAGAGATGTTCACTTGACAAAGGCTGATTGGTGTTTCAACCTGGTTGAGGCCCTTTTGTAGTACGGATCCTTGTTAAACTATGGCTAGACTCAGACGACGTGCGCGCTACGATCGAATTGCATTGTGGTAGTAGTTTTTACACATCAAAGAAAAAAACATGGCGGACGGTTGTAGATTTCGGTAAGTTTAATCACTCATTCCATATAAATTACTTTACATTTTAATGCCATCTATGATACTAAATGATAGTTAATTATCTGATGTACTTGTTCCAGATGAAATACGTGAAACATATTATCCCTGCGATCAATTTGTTGGCTGAGTAAAAGCATGAACTGTTTTCAAAGTTTCTGTTTGTAATTTGATGAGCATATACTTTTTGTCCCATAGTTTACTAAAAACTCAAGATAGATTACTAAAATAGCTCAAATATTACTCTTGAAATATAACATTGTCACGTAGTATAAACGCTCCCCATCGCTCCCCGTGGGAAATATGTGTTTTCGTTGTTTAAAGTTATCGCTTTTTTATGTCTCACAGTCACTCACGATGAAGAAACGACAGACCCGAACTAATAGCACAGATTTTTACTTTAAACAATGAATTTCATCTCTAGTAAAATTTAAAACATACTTTTCTAAATGTAAATAGCATAAGCAACACGATAAAAATATTGTCAAAGTGATATCTCTGTCGCGAAAAGAGATTTTCGAATCCGCCGTCGATTGGAAATTAGCTAAGAATAGCTCCCTTTACAAGAAACCTTGAACACGAACGCACGTGTTAACTTTAAACACTCAAATCATACTCTACCAAATTTATAAACACAGTATTCTTGATGTAAAAAGGATGAGGAACACGATAGAAATATTTTTAAACTCATTGTCCCGTTGCGGAAAAAGATTTTGGAACCCGCCGTACATCAGACATTTATCATAAACACACACTTTTACTCTAGTAGAGTAATAACACAGATTTACACTTAAAATATTGAAATTCATCTCTAGTAAAATTCAAAACATACTTTTCTAAATGTAAATAGCATAAACAACACGATAAAAATATTGTCAAAGTGATATCTCTATCGCGAAAAGAGATTTTCGAATCCGCCGTCGATAAATTTGGAAATTAGCTAAGAATAGCTCCCTTTACAAGAAACCTTGAACACGAACGCACATGTTTACTTTAAACACTCAAATCCTACTCTACCAAACCTTGCCGACGACCACAAACTTTTACTGTAAACACTGAAATTCAACCCTAGTAAAATTAAAAACATTATTTTCCTATATAGATAGAAATTACGGTTGTCAAAAGCATAACTACAGTATAAGATTGACAACGCGAAATGTAAAATCTCTCACCTTTCACGAGTTCCAGTTTGTGACAAACTCACATATAAATCCTTGTGAATCCAGCAAGAGCTATCTATTGCTGCTGTCTTCCCTGCTTCCTTTCCTTACTTGATCTTTCAAGTAAGGAAATAAGCCGCTTATCCCCATACGGAAAAGAGCATTCAGTCAAAAGCGCAAAGAGCGTATCAGTTTAATAGTATCGTGGAGCCGTCTAGCCGTGGAGAAGTCCTCACTCGACCGCGACCAAATGCAAATGATTCGAATTTCAATAAACGACCATGATCCTTTGCGATCGTAGCGCGCACGTCGTCTGGGCTAGACTAGTAACTCGACAAACGAGCTGATTGACTGCGCATGCGCCCAATTTTTTGCTGCTGTCACTGAAATATATTGACTGTCAGTTACAAAATAATGATGTTGCACTCAAATCGTTCCGCATTTCTTGCGTTGAGGTCACACAATCAGTTTGTCATATTCTCCGCGAATGAATCGATGACTTTTCTAGAACTTCGACAACCGGAAGGAAGTTGAATTTGATAACGTTCGGTCAATGTAGGCACACTGAGTGAATCACGCAGGTGACATTTTTCTGCTTGTTCCTTGTTCAGGTCATAGCGGTTCTGTTCAAGTGAGGGAATTGGTTCTACTGTATTATTGTCATATAACAGCTCGTTGTAGTACGAAGGCAGCCATATTGGTAGACGAACACACCACGAGCAACGCATTTGAAACAATGGAATACCGCGACTACTAGGCTAAATATATATATATATATATATGCGATATCAGAAATGGCTGATTGCTTCTGTTCTATTAGACACAGTCTCCATTAATGTTTACTGCAAGACTGGTACATAACTGAGCGTCGAAGTCCAAATTCTAAACCTGACGCGATGTCAAAATTTCACGACATTGTATCTTGGAGTAACAAAGCTTTCAGGCTGATGGAATTCATAGAAATGTTCTCACTACCTCAGTTCGTTAAAATTCAGAAGGGAAAATGGCCGAAAGAAGAGATGAATTCGCTGAAAGAGCACCAAGTCCTGATGCTGCATTCTACTAGAGAATTCGACGTCGTTATTTCGAGGGATTATGAGAACAACAAACTGTTTATTCCACTCAACACTACCGCCAGGGTGGAGATAGTTCAGCAAAACCACAAATTATGTTACGAACGTGTTGATGAGCTCAGCAATGATTTCCCAGCTTATGTAAAGGTATTACATAATCATCAATGGCTGGGGATCAATCAAGGAGAGGTTTTAAAGCTCAAGTCAAAAATAACAAAACGCAGGAAAGGAGAGACAACCCATGGCCAGGCATACCTGCAATGTGAAAAGGTGACATCTCCCTTTGAGGTTGTTGAGATACCACTGGACTATAAAGCTGCATTTCAAACGCTGGGAGGCTGTCCAACTGATAAGCCATGTCTGAGTGAGGTTCTCGAACACTGCAAATTGCCCATCAAGGTGAAATTCATCGACAAGACATTAAAAATTAAACGAAGAGACCAGAGTGGGACGTCAAAACTACTTGGTTTCGATCTCCTTGGGGAAGTAATGCTTATTGGAGTTTACAAACACCACGACGTTGTCGCGACAACAACGAACTCGGAGGGTACTGTTAGTGGGCTGTCGATTCCTTTACCTTGCCATGTCAGAGTGGTGGCTACTAATGGTGCTCTGAAAGGTAGCAAAAAGTACGCAAGTTATTGCAAAGAAATACATAAGGAAATGGATCGAGAGTTGATTGAAGAGTTGAGTAGTCTAAAGCTCGGCGGAAGTGAGGTGTTTATTGACGACTCTGACTATGAGGAAGTAGCACCTCAACTCAAGCAAAACATGTCCAAAAAGGTCCAAACCACAGGAGGGCAAAATGATTTCTCTGAGAGTAGCGAAGGAAAGTATATGGGCGATTACGATGATGTCATGTTACCCACACAGAATCAAGTCGTGATTGATCACAGACAAGATGCAAAGAATCCACCTCAAGATAAAATGATACCAAAGATACTGCAGCCGAGGCAGTCCGTGTCACTCCCTGGGAATCCAAAAGAAACGAGCAATGCTAATTACTTCAAGCAGGAGATAAAATGTGTTGTCGGTGCTGTACCATTACACCGCCGCAAGCCGAGAAGAAAACTCAAGTCAGACAGTTCCGTAGTGATAACATCAGTTGCTGTAGATCAAAACGCTCGTCAATGCGAACTTGACTCTCTCTCAGTCGACAATGATACGCCAGACGTATTTCTGCCCAATGTTAATCGAAGGTTGACGCGACAGGAAACCACCAAAAGCTTTGTAAACGAGGTAGGGTACGTTGAAATGGAAGGAGGATTTGATCCTGCGCAAGTAGATAAGTACGGGAAGGCGCAAAGTAAGCACCGTCAATTGGATGACAAACAGGCTGTAGAAAAAAGCAAGAGAGGCCTCACCGAGGGAGGACAAGCTCACGTTAGAGTCATACATGGATCTGGAATGACGATCGGGTCACAAAATGTGGAAAGAAAACTGATTCGTGGAGTGGAGCAAAGATCTATGTCCTTTCCTGCGGCATTTCCAAGGAAATCAAGTGCTGGCTACGATCACGTTTTAACTCCTTGGCCAGGAGCTAAAGTGGACAGACAAAACGACGTCGGAAAGATGCTTGCCTTGATGGTGGAAGCCACCCAAGAAACTAAGGCGATTGCGAGCAAAAGAGATTTCTTCAAACCAAGTTCTGACGACATGACAGAGTGGACAGTTACTGATGTGTCCGAGTGTCTTAAGTTTCTTAACTTGGGAAAATATGTCGAGTCCTTTAGGAGAGAAACAATTGATGGCAGCTTGTTTCTTGAGATGGACGAAGACATGTTGAAAGCTCTCGAAATAACCAACATTCTCCACCTAAAGAAGTTACTAAAAGTTATCAACCAGCGCTGGATTCCTAAACTTTGACGGCATATTTTGACAATGCATTTTCTCCAGTATACATATATAAGGAGTATACTCATACAAGTTAATATTGGATATTTTTGCTTGGTTATGAGAATATTCAGCCTATAAGGGTTGACAGTACCCCCTTTAAAACTACGAATGTTAGGAATGTGGTTACAAATTGATATGCATGGGGTGCTGATTTCACAAAGAGTTCAATAAATAAGTTCAATTCTTTTACACCTCGCCCAAATGTGATCACCAGGTGCGCACGCTCAATAGTGATTTAACGTTTTTCTCATTATTATATATTTTTAATTACCGCCAATATTTATAATATTTCTATTACCGTTCTGTACGCGGCTATCATGTAAAACGGTATTTAATTATTAATCTACTAGGTAAATATATAAAACTGTATATTTCCTTCGTAATATTACCTACTTTTTATATGTAAATAACTGATGATACCACCGTGTCTAAATAAAGTTTATGTATGGATGTATGTAAACCTGGGGCTCGTTTTGGTGACTTTATTCCAGATTTTCCAAAATTAGAATACCTCTAATATTTTGCACGTTTCTCTTTCGAAAAGCAGTCGCTACTTTGGGAATGATTTTTTGTGTGTTTGTTAATGTAAACAAGATTGGTTTTTCGCCGACGTATTCCTGTTTTTGGTCTACGCGAAGTGTCCCCAAAACGCGTCCTTGGTTGAAACCTGCAATAAACACTGATGTCGAATTGAAGCAAACTGGTTGTTGCTTTTACTTGTCAATGATTTATGAGTACAAACAACACCAAATATATCCACATCCCTTCACAAAGATCGCAGGAAAACTATTGGACAACAAGAAATGTTGTTAACAGTTTAGGTTATTCGGTCTCAGCTACCAGATTGAAGGTACCTGACTCTAGTCACTTTGTGATCAATGTTGACTGCCTAACAACTAGTAGATTACCAAATATAGCCAGATTCCAGAAATCGCATATACGTATCGAACCTACTGCTTTATAAATCTAATTAAGACAGTTGTCTCCAGGCTACAGTCTCTTATCTCTTCAATTTGGTGTAGTTATGATTGCGGCGATTTTTTTTGCATGCAGTCGTTGTTGCAAAAATGTTAAGTGAAACCAGAAGTCCACAAACTGATCTATACCGATACTAATTGACGTTAGATTTTTTTTGGAAAAGGTACTGATAACATGGATATATTTTAGATTATGATTTGGGATATATAACGGCATACTTTTCATATAAGTACCAACTAAAATGTGACTGAAGTTTTTAATTCCAATCCAAACACTACGTCAGCCCTTTAGATCCCTCCCCTTTGCGACGCAGGATATTGGATCCCGAAACTGCTAATGACAGCTTCGACTATCTATACGTGCTGTGTCTGTGGAAGATTCTTGATTACCGTCGTTATGCCATTCTCTAAGTAATGGTTTGAACTCAAAGCTGTTATGACAATCTGCAGCGAAAACGACTTTAATTACGAACATATACTCTTGATTCGGTTGTTTGAACATGGCTAAAGACGAGTGACATCAATGAGTCAAGGCTAAAACCCAATATGGTTTCAGCTTTGCATCTTGTCGCATGACTTGTGTTGACAAAAAGTTGTTTGTTCAAAGCCAAGAAGAAAAGTAAGAAAGATCGAAAATTGTTTTTCCAAAAAGTAAAATGATTCTTTGGTTGTTTTAAACTATGATTTCAGTGCGGGAAGTTATTTGTTAGCGTTTGAATGTTGGCTGCACTATTTTGTCATTGCGGTAGTAATTTACATATTTCTCCAAACATCCGCTACAGAATGTCTCTTTCGCAGCGTTGTTAATGAGACTACTACAGAATTGAAAGCTTTAAATACCCGTAACATTGCTGTACCAACAAACTTTGAAGTTTAGCACATTTTTATCCCACTGAACTGAACACTATAATTCCTTTTTCAAATGTTCAAATAGTATTTTCTCAAAAACAAAACAGCGCTATTGGGCAATGTGTATTGGAAATAGCGCTATATCAGTACATAAATATTATTATTATTATAACAAAACAAAGCATTTCAGTCTTGAAATTTATCGTTAATTTATCATGCACCTCTCGAGTAGTTAGTACTCAAGTTTTTGACGCGATTGAAAGTCATTAAGTGGAATTTGACAGCACATAAACGTCACGCGAATGGCTGTTTCGCACCTGAAGACGTTATTAACTGATTTAAGTAGAACTTACGATATCAGGGAAAACCTTCATTACTCAATTCCCAACGGATGTGATAACTGCGAGTAATGTGGAACACACAAAGCTACTCCTTAATGTATAAACAAAATTGGATGGATCGTTAGGACTGTTTCCTTGTCGCCGTTCTGATTCTGTATTTAAGACATGTCGCATATTAATGGCGTCACGTTCCCTTCGATATTTTGTACCAGTAAAGTCTACGAGCTGCAGGAGTTCGTAAAGTCATTTAGCTTCCCACAAGTCGTCAAACTTCAACAGAAATACATCTGTCATTATGATAACGAGCTAAAGACAATCTCAGAAAAGCAAGTTCTAATGCTGCATGAGGTAAGGAACACAGAAGTTGCCAAGGCGACTGATTCCGAAGGCCATGAGCTATTAATACCACTAGAAACAGATTCCAAGGTTGAAATCGTGTGGGATAAGTATAACAAGTTTTACGAAAGCGTGCATGAACTTTGTAACGATTTCCCAGCTTATGTGTGCGCGCTGAAAGATGACCGCTGTTTGGGGATTGAAAACGGAGACGTCTTAAAACTCAAACGCAAAGTCACAAAGAGCAGCATCGGAAACATGAACGTGTACCTGCAGTGTGAAATAAAAAACAAAAACGGCAAAGAAGTGACTATCCCTTTCTCGTATAGAGGACATTTTAAGGCTCTGGGGGACCTTCATCAGGAGAACGTATTCCTGAAGGATGCCGTAGAGTATTGTAAACTACCTCGTGTAGTAAGATTCCTCGACAACAAACTAAAGCTCAGGAACAGGAATTCGGGCATGACCATTGGGCTAGATGTCGTGGGAGACATTACTCTACACGGACTACTCCTTCGCTCAGTTGTGATCGCAAGCGTACTTGAAGTTACCGAAGGTCAGCCATCAAGGATGGTTATTCCTATAGAATCGAATGTGAAGGTGTTTGCAGCCCTCGATGCTATTAGAAATGATTCTAACTACGACCACTTTTGTAGACTTGTAAGCAGTAAAACAAGATGCGATGTCCCCAAAGAGACAAGTTTGAAGAGTGGCTGTGTTGAAGTGGTGTATAATATTGAAATCGCTGCGGTAGGAGATAGTAAGAGACCTTGTTGCATCCTCGAAACACCACCACCACTCCCTCCGAAACAAAAACGGCGAATTAAAATGGTAGACGTTCCTCCTCCGCCGCTTCCCCCAAGACGCCACCCACCCCGTCCATGTCACAACCAGAACAAGTCAGAGGATCCCCCACCACTACCCCCTAAGAAAAGAAATCGAGTTAAGACAACTGACCAAAGGAAGCCTCCCAAAGCAAACCTGATAAGTGTACAAAGTGTGTCTGAGAGTGAAGTGCAGCAACACGCTGCCAGGAGAGCCAGCGGCATAAGTGGGAAATCTGGCACGTACGTGGAAATGAAGTCACTCGATGAGAACAGTATTCTGGAAGCGACATATCGTGTTGGGTACCAAGATAGCAGTCGAATAGAAACAGAACATAGAAATGTAAATAAACGCGGAGTAAAACTTTTACAGCCCGTACAGTCATCTGTGATACTCGATGATTTCAAAGACTATGTTTCAATATACTTCACAAAAGGCCCGAGTTTAGCACCTCCAGTAAGGATTTTACAGATATCCGAGTCAACTGTTTCTTCACGGAGGACGTCGTCTGCATGCTATGTATTTGGTTATCCCACATGACAATTGAACATCAACTTTGTTAACTCCATATGGTAATATCTGTAGTATATTTTAATAATTACAAATAAAGACCCAGGATCGCAACTATGGCGAATATTATTGCTATATATTGTGAATCTAATCCGACATTTTTTTGCACATAATGACACATATAAGTAAAAACTATGTAAAATCTTACAGTTTGTTAAAATGTCCAGAGGGGTTATACAGAGTATCTGTGACACTGAAGTTGTAGTGTTGTGCGCATTCGCTCGACTTTACACTACATGCGATCAATTCGCTAGTTTGGGGGAGGGGTGGGGAGCAAGAAATTCTGTCATAGTTTTGTTTACCACAACGCTGATGATGTCAATAATTAAGCTGTTTTACTTAAAATATCGTGAGTAAATGAAAGTAACGTGTTAGATTTTCTTAATTAAATAAGTTTCCCATCTAATTAACGCAGTTTAAACTTACATTAATTAAAGAGACTGTGTCATGGTGAGAGACCATTACATTAGATGTCCGGGTGGGACACGGTCATTATCAGCGATTCTCATATGAACTGACGAACCTCGTGCACATGTGGGATGGTTAAGATCAAAGCAAATATTCAAAAATGACTAATAAACTGTATATTTATACAGTATTCTCAAACTCATTAATAATTCATCAGGTGAATACAATAGAAATCATGACCATGATGAATATTTAGAATAGAGTATTTAGAAACAGCTCGCATTTCAAGACTTTTAGAGCGCTAATTTTATCATTAAAGCGGAGTTTGAGAAGCCAACTAAAACACTCAGAGCTTGTTTTAGAAGGGAATTTCTAAATACAGTGAGAACGAGTTGAAAAACCTCGGCTTTGCCTCGGTTTTCAACACACTCTCACTGTATTTAGAAATCGCTTCTAAAACAGCTCTGAGTATTTTACATAAATGAAAATACTTTCAATGAAGCATCGAAGGAAGGGGGGGGGGGGGGGGTTAATTGTTTTAAGCCACCAATCCAACACTGAATCCATACATGCGTAGTACCATGCATGACAGCCACTTTAAAGACGCCCAGGAATCCAATAATGTTTATTGCTTGCTGTACTGACGTTCATGGATCCAATAAAGCGTTATGTTTATTGCTTGCTGTATTGACGTTCATGAATCCAATAAAGTGTTATGATTGATGCTTGCTGTACTGACGTATAGCAATCAGTCCAACTCAGTGTTTTATTGTTATATTGGCGTCCTGGAATCCCTTAAAGTGCTTGTCATTTGATTCCGCTTCGGCCCGCGCGAGTGGAGCGGATGACAGCAACAATTGACTGACTTCAGGTTTTCCTCGAGCCCGGCTGAAAGTGCTGCACCCGCGCGCGACTGTTTGGATCGATAGTGAACATATTTTTTCATTTGTAGTTTTTTTTTATCTTTTATTTCCTGTATACAATTTATCGTTTCTTTCTGGTCATTACCTCAGTTCAGGTAATTGGGAGCTCCGCTTGCCTAATTATATATGTTATTTAATTAGCCAATGAGCACAAAGGAAGGAGTGAGAAAGAGAGAGATCAACTGAATCAAATTTATCAAGCTTTACGAATAAAACGTTATTTTATTCTCGAAAAATAAACTAATTTACCATGTAGCCTCATATTGAAACCTTTCGGCAGCAGCGCGCATGCGTGACAAATGAAGCATATATCGAAATTAAGTGGACTGTTAAACACCAAGAATAAGATAGACTGTTAAGCAATGAAACTAGAAAATTCCAGTTGTTTTGTCGACTTTGTCTCTAAAATCCAATAATTAATTCTTCAGGTATGTTAGTAACCGTGAGAAGAACGCCTTTTAGCCTGCTTAGTGCCGATAAGCCCAAACTTTTTTATCATTAACATCGATTCTAGATCAAGTATGATAGGT
This sequence comes from Actinernus sp. WN-2022, assembly GCA_030867875.1. NCBI lineage: Eukaryota > Metazoa > Cnidaria > Anthozoa > Actiniaria > Actinernidae > Actinernus > Actinernus sp. WN-2022. Next base: position 79,083,589 of record JAOWCC010000019.1, read on the forward strand.
GAATGGTAAAATATTTCTTGATTTGAGTGGTGCGTCTGGGTTATAAAGGTTTATATTTCCAATATGCTAATGATGTGATGTCACAGGAGGCCAACAAAAGGCCTTGAAGGAAACTATTTCTGATTTATACAAAATACGTATAGTGTAAAAAACAAAATAGGATAATTAACTTGATTTACTATATGCAATAAACAGAGATTACGTCATGGCAAGTGCTGGCGTATGGTATTTAATCACGAGTTTGTTTTCACAAAACGAACGAGCGAGGTACGAGGTAATTTGTAATTTTATTAATTAATATAATTAGTTCATACAATATTCTTGTAAGTTAGTTCACGCCCCTCATTGAAATCAGTTGTTGGGGCTAGCGTGGTGAAATAAAGTGTTTACTACTTACTACTACTTCTGCTTTCTAGCGTAAAATTGTCGTATTTGCTTACCATCGAGCGCTAAGAATTATCTGCTAACAGATAATGTACGCATGCGCACTTAGTGCTATAGCTAGTATGGAGAATTCGTTGTGTGTTCTCAGTCAATCAGAATCGAGATGAGTAAAATGTATAATAAAGATGTTAATCATTAGGGAGCATGACTACTGGATTCTGATTGGCTTACGAGCAGGGCATTCTTTCTTAATCAAGGGCCTGATTAATGGCGTCTGATTGGAAGTTGGTTGCTTAGCAACATGTCTTTCGCTGGTCAAAGTTTGCTGAGAATTTTCAGCTCGCGAGTCGTGTGCACTTCTGCCCCAAAAAGCAAACAAATAAGGATTTTACGAAGGCCAACTGATCAGTTAAGTGTTATTTCCCACTCTCTTCAGTTTAGAAAGCATTTCGTTCAGCAGTGCAGTCGATCAGGCAAACTACTTGCTCTCGAGGAAAATCCGGCGACCTGTGATCTTAATAGCGAAGAAAATACAAGCTTGATCAATAAGAAAGCTAAAACGAATCCAGGATTTGGACCAGGATTTTCAATACAGTGGAAATCCCCGCGAAATAAACGAGGTGTCGGATTTCTTCGGCACTCTTTCGTAACTGCTCCCGAGGAAAATCCGTGCCAATCTCCGGCGGCGACCTGTGTTCTTCGCCACGCGATTGACTACTCAGTACAATAGGCGGTATGTTAGACCGCGTGGGGAGAGAGTAAAGTATCTGGCAATTTATCGACTGTCCCTCTGCCGGAAAGAGTAATTTTGTCAGCAAGCCAGGCTACAAAGCCGAGTTTGCAACGGTCATGTCAGAAACGATGCAAATACGCAGTCCTGTGCGAAGAATGAGGGGGCTTTTTCAAAGAAATGAGTTCATTTGGAAGAGTTTGGAAAAGGATTTCTCAAGTCTGAAAACTTATGGGGTAAGAAAAACTATCTACCTTCACCTGACGGAGGAAATTACGCCCATCGAACGGGTTTTCGTGAGAAAAATCGTCCTCAAGTGAGTCGTGGTTTGAATTCGCGCAGCCTTTCCTTTCTTTTAGACAGAGAGAAGAGAGAACAATGCAAAGTGAGAGAAATGCCCCATAACCGCCATTTCTAGACCTCAGAGAAACAACAGGATAACAACAAACTCTTAAGGTAAGTTTATTTTCTTTATCTGAGAATTAAGTGATATATTTATGGGTTGATATATACAAAAGTGGTCATACAGTGCAAATTCAGAGCTTGGGCTGCCTGTGATGAAACAAGGTAAGTTATTATCTATTTGCCGGATGCAAACTATATATCTAAATCCAAGTCATCGTAATTTGTTTACAAATAAACTCAGTTAATTCCAACTTATCTAATATAAGAAAATATAGTCTGAGTCTTCTCTTCTTACCAAGAGAGTCATCCACTTACTGCTTTTTAGAGAGATATCACCACAAACTACACTGCATCTTCTGATTTAGTACACATCTAAAATGGCGGTAAGTAGTGAACATGAAAACGAGGTTTATTATACTGGTAGAGTCCGCTGACTTGTATCTCGCTGGCCTAAAATTACTTAATTCCGCGTTTCGGTGTAGAATTAAAGGAAGTCATATTGAAAAACAGTAAACTGTATTGTTTTCAGTGTAATACTTTTTTATGTCAAGTCTTACAAAGTGAAACAATGAATACAGGAGGAGATTAATTCTAACCGAGACATCTGTCTCATTTGCTTCTATACTGAGCTAGCTACGGGCTGATTTAACTTTTTCTTTTACATAATAGCCGACATATTCTTAGTGCCCTTCTGACGTCCAATGGACGTTTAGGGGGGAGAGGGTCCAGGCGTGGGCGTTAGTGTGGGGCATTTTAATGCCAACACAGTTCTGGAAACAAGATTGGAGCAAAAACATGAGCAAACATGCATGGCGGCCATGACTTCTGAAGTTGAAGCAAAGTGTTTGGACTTTCGACATAAATTACAGAACCAACCAAACATGCAGATGTTTCCATAGACTAGGTAAAGAGAACACAATCGATCGATTCATCTCCTAAAGTTTCTTATCGACTCACTCAATGTGATTTTCGACTGAGCTTTCGGTACTTTTATAGTATCGTAAGTTAACGACAACAAAAGGGTGGACGTTAATGGGGAGGGGGCCCGACCTTACAGCTGCCCTTAACGTCCAGTAGACGTTAAGCGGGGCACTGAGAATATGTCGACGGTCCGGCTCTAATGTGTAGCTTTTCGGCAATACCAATCTATATAAATCTGATGCTTAATAAAGTTGTGGTTGTATGATAAATAAGGCCTTCTGTGACATGATTAGCATATTGGAACTAGAAACTTCTATAACTCACAATAGCAGACGCAACACTCAAATCAATAAATATTTTACTTTTGACCCATTTACTTGATGTAGAATCGATATTAATGATAAAAATTGGGGCTTACAGGCACTTTAAACCTTTTCATACTATGTCATGGTAGCAACAAATCTTATATATGAATTCGAAAAACCTGTTTTCGTAATTTAATGTTCAACGAGAATTCAGGAGAGAACTTGCTGTTTTTAACATCGCCCTATCATGGTCTATTATGGGATACGCGTGATTCACTAACACTTATACGTGTTCCATTGTGTTGCTGTGCGGCATCAATGGCAGTGTCAAGTCTTGGCCTATCTTGTTGCCAAATAGAGATCGTGTATCGCCGAAAATACTTAACTCACTGGTCCGTTAATCCTTTAAACATTGATCTCTTAAACCCTAGCAGTCCGTACAGGAAATCTGCCATTGTATCGGCACTTCCCTTGAGTTATATGAACAACTATGAGAAGAGTAACCGAAGTCATAAGTAAACTATCGTTTAGAGTCATATTAAACGTTAGGGTAAGTTGCATTGTGTAAGTAAATCATTTGTTGGATGTATTTTTCACTAAAAATAACATAATGGCTCTACTTTTGTCTTTGAAACTTTAGTAAGTTAATAGAGAACAATGGTATAGACACACAAATACAAATTAAGACTAAAAACACAGGCCAATTAGGTATGGAGTAAAAAAATAACAGTACGTCCATGTGAAAATAATACATGATTTGATATACACTATACTGTTAAGGTTCCGGACGGTAATCCGTAGAACGGAAACCCTTTGAATAAACCTACAATCTTAACAATATTTCTTTGTTAACATAACAAGGATTCAACTGAAATCATCTTCAATAACAAAAGTGTCCAATTTCACTAGTTAGAAGTATTTAAAATACTGCTAAAACACTCAGTATGCTCTCAGTGAGTGAACTAAACAGCCTTTGTGCATTCAACTGAACTAGTTCAAGGCTCGCTTAAGAAAACTCAAGTAATACAGACAAAAGGAGGAGAGTTCCACCATTAGTCAACTACAATTTGTAAAGCAAGAAGGTACTAAACATCGTAAAAAATATAGGGAGCTGCGTTCAGGATTGACCACGGTACAAAAAATTGATAACGACACTGGGGGAGATGAGGGGACGATACTGGGGGGAGATGAGGGGACTTTGCCTTAATTTTTTTGCGCAAGCAATGCTTTTTATAGTTAACAAAAATATGTGAACACCACATTCACCGAATAGTAACCACCCTAATCACAATTATGCTTTAATATCTGATTTTACTTTTATTTTTAAGATCTTTAAAAACCTCACCAAAAAAGAAACAGTGGCATGTTCACAAACAATTTGTTACTATAGGAGGAAAACTTTAAACGTGACGTAGAGAAACATTCAATAGTTTTACCAACGTGTTCAGCCAGCAGATGAATCAGTAGACGCTTTGGTGCAGGTGCCACGAGGCTCAAGGCCAATCAGATGAAAGCTTGATAGAGAACCAGTCATTGTTGCAAGGTTACAAAAAATAGGGAACGTAGCTTTCAAAAACATCCAATAACCAATGACATAATGCAGACTGAAAAAAAAACTGTAAAAGGTTCAAAGTGAAGAGATTTTCATAACATGTTTTAATTTCAAGAGATTTCATCATTTCAGTATGCAGTTTATCATGTGGGCCAGATGATTTTCGAAGGCATGCAGCCGACTAGCGTAAGTTTCCATGTTGGGTCAGCTTGTTTCCGATTCTAATCGCTGCTCTAATTGTTTAGTTTATTATCTCAGTTTCCACTTGATGTGTCATGGTTTGGTGGTATAGCATAATGTTGTTGTTGGTGCTATCCCCACCCCTGTACGTCTCTACCCACCTCCACCCCCTGAAGATGTATCATGATCAATCTTCTTCATGTCCCGTGTATACGAATGGCTGTAGTGTACCTGGTAACTTACCCGTTCCCTACAAAGTCAAGTTTACTCCCGCATGCCACAAGCACGATGTATGTTACAGCTGTGTAAGTTCCATGCACTTCTGTCTAGAACTTGATTTCAAGATTGCTTTAAAGGGGCTGTGTCACGGTAATAGGCTTCGCGTTCCGGGCCGGAATCGAAACAGCTATTGATATGAACTACCGAACCTCTCGGCCATGTGGGATGTTTAAAATCAAAGCAAATATGCAAAAATGACCAACAAACAGTGTATATGACCAGTCTCTAGGGAAAATATTGAAAATCCTTTCAATTAAGCATTGAAAGAGGGAAGTTTAACTGTTTCTATCCAGTTAAAGCCACCAACCGAGCAATTACTCGATACATGCGCAGTACCATGACATAGCCCCTTTAAAGGCAATACGTTTCTTTACAACGAAACTACAAAAATGGGATAGAAGCCTGTGAAATACCATGTGAATGTCCTGATATGCTTTTCGGAACTTTTCGATGGCAAAGATTAAAGTGGATTACAAAAGCTTATCACTGGAAACCTGATTTTGGTTACAGTGAACCGATTTCAAGTAAAACTTCATTTCAATACTATATGCATTGCATGCATGCATCATGCTGTTCTCAAATATTGCCATATTTACGGTTCCATGTTTTATACTCACTGGGAAAGTGTTGTATTCCATATTAGGGTCAATACTACAGCTGGAAAAAATACGCCTGCGACATTACCTTCAGAGATGACATGTACTACCTGTGTAACTCCTCTCAAGACAAACGATTCGTTGGTAGAATTTGGAACTGGCTGAAGAAAGTGGTTAGCAAAAAGGTAGAGCGTTGTCGTAGCATGGCGGACGTGTTTTATAAGACCGTCGATATCTTTGGCCAAAGGTACTATCCCACTACATCCCCCGCGTGGTGCAGGAAACCTTGTGTCGGGATTCTTGGAGACCCATCTCGCAGAATCAATCAATCGACACGGAATTAGACACCTCAGTTTCTGGAGCTTAATATTTATTTGTGAACTTTGAGGCTGACAGGAGACGGATCTATAGTACTAGATTGTATGCTTTGGTTTTAGATTTCCTCTGTGTCTAAATATTTCTGGTATTGATTACAAAAATATACGTCAAAACATAACAATCAACGTATTGTGTCTGTTAGAATATACTTTACCTAAATCGTTACAACGTCTGATATCTAAGTAATAGATAAAGAATGAGCGGACGATCTTTATGGGACTAAAAGCGAGGGTTTATAAATCCCATAAAGATCGGACGCGAATTCTTTATCGCACTTATCAAACGTCTAGATCTAGAGTCATGTTTACAGTTATTTTTGGCGATACGACTTATTTTGGCCGAGAAAATCAAAGTTTATGTAAATCAGGACGAAATCTGTATCAGATTTAAAGATCATTATTAATGAGTTTGATAACCGTGGCGTTGTAGAGTTGAACATAAACTTTTAGTTTTCAAGTTCAATTTATTGTTCAAGTTCAATTTATTGTTCAAGTTCATGATACACAATAAATTGATCAATTTATTGTTGAAGCTCAATTTATTCACACTTGTTTATAGTTTAATAATGTTCAATTAATGTTTGAATATAACAAACCATAAGAAAAAAGAAGAAGAAATAGTAGATCAAATAAGTCATAGTGGTCAAAGGAGCATAAGCTTTCGAGTTGCCCACTACCATGTTGAAGTTAATGGGATGGGAAGGATTTATTGTAAACCATAACATTGGTGGCAGCGAGTAATATTACGCGTCATGTTACACGATTCATAATATAATAATAAAAAAATATATAGCGCCATAATCCACTAATTGCTCTATGGCGCTTTACAATGAATACTGGTAAAGAAAAATGTAAGAATATGTAAAGTTAAAATAACATATAATTAATATTAAGCTATCTAGTATGTATACTACTAAAACTACTAGAACAACTAAAAACTACCATAAAAATCATTAATTATAATTTATAGTTATAATTATAATTAATTTACCGGTAAATAAATTTAAAACTGCTAATACACGGACTCATTCTAATCTTAGCTGGTAATGAGTTCCATAACTTAGGTACAGCAACTGAAAAAGCTCGGTCACCATAGCTCTTCAAATTAGACATAGGAACAGTTATAAATATTGCGAAGACGATCTCAAAGTACGTGTAGGAATGTAGGCGTGAAGCACATTACTAATGTACGGTGGAACCCCAGGGGGGGTACTCCTGTTTGTGACGTATTATGTATGTGCCGCGGGGGTGGGTCAGGGTTTTGAGCTCGGTTTGGGCAGGTAGGGTCAGGATTTTGACCTGATTTGGCAGATCAGGGTCAGGATTTGAGTATAATTTGGGTGCAGTCAGGGTCGGGTTCAGTATTTTTTAGGCAGTTAGGGTTCAGTTTTTTTAGGCAGTTTATAGGGTTCAGTTTTTTTTAGCTACTATGTCAAAAAAAGACATTCTGTTGCCGCATTTTGATCGCCTGCCCACATGCAAGCACTGAGGTTCCCATACATCGTGACGCCGCTAATTCGTACTTCAGTACTTATCTACGTACTTCATCTGCTGATTTGTTTACCCAATGACACGTCCCGACTTGAAATGTTCCGTATTTTGCATGCAATCCGGGTACGCGGTATACCGGCCGGGGTATATATCCGACCGTGTTTTGAAAACAATTTAAAGAAGGGGCAATCAGGTTTTTTTTCCCCAAAAAGGGGGCAACCAGGGTTTTGGAGCTCGGATTGGGTCAAACAGGGTCAGGGTTTGAGCCTCTTGGCCTCACATACATACCCATTTTTCATGTAAGCGGGGGGGGGGGGGGGGGGGGGGGGGCTTATATGTAAGTAAAAGTATTTTAAAAACAATAGCAACTCCACTGGCTACCTGTAGAGCAACGTTGAGGACAGGAGTAATATGATCATGTTTTGATTTACCGGTAATTATACGCGCAGCGCAGTTCTCTTAACATACTGTAGTCTATCAATTTGATACTTGGGTAAGCCATACAATAAAGCATTACAATTATCTAATCTACAGGATATAAATGCATGAACTAGTATCTTAGTAATGTCTTCTGACAGATATTGCCTTATCTTAGCTATCCTCATTAAGTGAAAAAATGCAGACTTAGATATAGTGGACACATGTTTCTCGAGGATCATGCTGTTATCAAAAACTACTCCGATATTCAGAAAGCGAACGTTGTACTTGCCCCCCCCCCCCCCCGGGGGGAGGGGGGGTTAGGGTTAGGGGGAGGGGGGGTTAGGGTTAGGGGGGGGGGGACTCCCATAACGACCTAAAATTGAACAGAGGGTAGGGATGCTCGTCGGACATTTTCGATTTGACCCCTAAGAGGTACTAAAATGGGCGTGGCTCAAGCTTATTTTGACCCCTAAAAGATAATGAAAATGTAAATTGATAACAGCTTTTTTGTTCAATTGACACCCGACCCCTAAAAGGTACCGCTTTACATAGAAATGTCTGTGTTTGATGGTGGATACCCTAAGTGGTACCAAACTCCTGATTTTGACCCCTAAAAGGTACGACGAGCATCCATGTACCCCTCACATAAGGGAGTCCCCCCCCCGGGGTACTTGCCTACTGTAATGTCATTGAAGTACGGTCGGGGACGATCATGATGTACACTAATAATAAGACGTTCAGTCTTATCCGTATTTAACTTAAGTTTGTTCTGCAACATTCACTTATCTATATCGTTGACACAGGCTTCAATATTCATCACTATGGATGACTCCCGATCTTCCCCAGATGTAGACTCGAAAGAGAGGTACAATTGGGTGTCATCCGCATAGAAATGGAAGCCCATGTCATGATTCCTAACAATATCCCTTAAAGGAAAAGTGTAAAGTAGGTAGAGGAGTGGCCCTAAAACTGAATTCGAGGTATACCACAGTGTATGTTACGACCAGAAGACTTTTCTCTCCCAATGACTACAGCCTGTTTTCTATCGCTAAGGTAAGATTTAAACCAGTGTAGATTCAGGGCCTGATTACATGAGGCAGGCTGGCCCGGTGTAATAGCGGCTATGCGCCCCCCCCCCCCCGGATATGGTTCCCCCGGACCAAATCCACTAGCGGATGAAATTGACATTAGTCCTTTGGATTGACTGAATGTTTGAACAATGTTTTCATTGTTAAAGCTGTGTTTTTCAAGCCATTTACCACGCATGTACCACTAAATTCACGATCTTGGGTCAGTTGTAATTAGCTAATTGCTTTACAGTTGCACTAACCTTTTCCCTTTTTTTATCGCGACCAAAGTGCCTCGTCAGTTTATCCAAATGGCAGGCGGTAAGGATTCTGCGTTGTTCCTCTGTATCATGGACCCATCTCCTGGGGCGGTCGCTTCTTTCACATCTTTGCCTATATAATATATATTGGCAAGCCTATGAGCAGAGCTCCCAATAATCAAATACGAATAGATGCACGCGCATATATGTAATGAAAATTAACTTAGGAAAATAAATACTGCACGTGCAGATTAGCTCACGATTTGTGGCTCTTACAAATCCTACGGTAGATTACATGATCACTCGCGCAAGATAGATTGCGTGATCACGCTAACCATCCTCTCATTTTGTGTATTTGTCACTGATGTTAATCCATTTGTTGATTTAACGCTCGCTCATAATACAGCTCGTGCATCCTGTGGCTCAGGTTTGTTTACATATAGCTCGGGCTTCAAGGTGAGCCACAGGAAGCCCGAGCTATATGTAAACAAACCTTAGCCACAGGAAGCCCGAGCTGTATTATGAACGAGCGTTAAATCAACAAATGGATTAATTATAACATCAGTGACAAATACACAAAATGAGAGGATGAGTATCCTGTGGTGATAGCGCTCATTATAGAGAGATCTCAAAAATCAAAAACTCTCTAAAACCGATCCAAACTAGCCCAAAATAGCAGACATAAGAAAAGGATACTCGAGGTACATTTATTGCAAAATGTGATTTCGTTACATTTATGTTTTCCACGATAAGAAATCAATACAAACTCTATTATTAGTGAGAAGACAAGGAAAATTTCCGGAGAAATCGGTGACTCTAGCGCGCGCTATCACGCAATCAATCTTGCGCGAGTGATCGCGTAATCTATCGCAGGATTTGTAAGAGCCACAAATCGTGAGCTTGGGCACCTGTGGTGCATGTAACGAAAAGGTGACGGCATACAACATGAGAGCATGACGCGTGTGCGAGCACGCGAAGATGTAACGGAAATTAAAGTTAGAAAATTTAATAATTTACGCATTACGGCAAACCGCTCATTTACAATTGCAATTACAAAATAACTCCTTGCTCGACACTTGGCTTTTTTCCAAACTGTTCTCTTTTCTTCTTTAGACTTTAATATATATATACAGGAGCCCATTACCAGAAAGTGAGAAGAATGATAATGAGAAGTGACGTTAGCTATCTGATTGGCTAAGAATAGCCTACCTTTGTTCTTTTTCGCGCGAAACGCAATGCTAAAAATAGCCTCATCTACCTCTGTGCTGGGGTACAGACACAGTGGGGAAGATGGACGCTCCTGGTAATGGGCTCCTGATATATATACAGGCAAGCCTATGAGCGGAGTGCCCAATAATGAAATACGAAGAGATGCACGCGCATATATGTAATGGAAATTAATTTACGAAAATAAATAGTGCATGTGCAGTTGACAGAGTTGCACGCACATATGTAACGGAAAAGGTGACGGCATATAACAGAAAGAACATGACGCGTATGCGAACTAACGGAAATTAAAGCTTGAAATACAATACAATAATTAAGCAATAGAAAACATTTCCCGTGTTTCTATAGAAACACGGGTGCATGGGAGTTTGGGAGAACGAGAAATGGCAGTGGGAACACGAGCCGAAAATGTTTTCTATTTCCTTTATAAAATAAGTACTAGCGCGCTCAATTCAGCCAATCAGAGCGCGCGTACAAATCGAATCTATTGTATAATACCAATCAGAGCGCGCGTACTATCGAATCTATTTTATAATCTTTATTTAAACACGATAAGAAATTAAGCATCACTGCTTGTGGGGTCGTGTATAAAAATAACAGAAATTAACAGATAATAATTATGTATCTATTAAAACTCTAAAAATGTTTAACATTAATATTAATTAAAGGCTATAAAAAATTGTGTGATAATACAGGAATCTAAAAAATCTACTTGAAGAGCGGTCACGGTATATATGATATGATATAAAATTTACATGTAATTACTGACATAGCTAATAATATCTAAAATGGTCGTTAAAATAATTGATACACTGTACAGAAAGTGCACTAAATCCAGGTTGCGAAGTGTATTAACCCTCGTAAAATTGACAATTTTACGCATTACGGCAAAAACATTACACTGATCATTGAGATAATTTAGAAAATCGCAAATTCCCATAAACGGAGGATTGAATGTGAAGGACAGGACGGCGTTAAATAGCCAAACAAAACCGAGCACCCGATTCAGGACTGGAAACCCTCACGTGTTCCGCGCGCTGGTGCACGTTCGGGCGGGTGGTCGGGAGGTCAGCGGTCGGTGTCGCTAAAATTTCACTCTCATCAGTGCTATATGTAGTGGTGCTCCGCTCTCGTGGGCGAGAGTTCCGCTACGAAGAGATGCACGCGCATATATATAATGGCAATTAATTTAGGAAAATAAATAGTGCACGTACAGTTGAGATGCACGCGCATATGTAACGCGAAATGTAATGCGTGTTATTCGGCCATCCGAAATCCGATACGTTGTTCGATCAGCTTTTCTGTAGTCCTTGGACTTGTTCACTTATTACTGTTTTTGGCCGATCAGATCTATTCGCTAGAACCAACTTACTCCAGCGACAGAATTGTCGTATACGGTTTTTGCTAGCTTTCATTAGCATTACGTACATATACACTAAAGTTAAGATTCCCATTTTTCCCCTGCTTCCATGGAGCTAATTGATGTGTTTACATGAAGCTGCTCGAATATTTTCAAGTCGAACTCAAGTCAAGCGGTTCGCTTTAAGGATTGATCGGCAATCGAATTTACAAAATTTTGGTCCGCTGCATGTAAACTGGTAAATACTGTAAAGAATAACTACGGGATTGATTCGAAAATCTCAATCGGCTCGAGTTTTCGATCGGAGTTTGACTTCGTGTAAGTTGTTTCGCCTGGGTTTTTCAGGGACACAGTGTCTCAACGGTGGATACATTGCTAGGCTTGTAAGTCTAAGTTTTGGCTTGTAAGTTAATTTCTAATACTACATTAGATATTCATGATCCATCGGTCAATGAGGGTCATTTGGTCACGTGGTCATAGCTGAAAACCAGTTTTAAGAACCAGTTTGCATATTGTAACTGGAAACAATCAGCATATTGTAACGGTAAAAAGCGGCTAAAATCTTACCTGACGATCGCCACCACAGATGATCTAGGCTCCAGTCAAATCGCCAACATGTACTTGAAGCAAACCAAGTAAAATGTCCGACCTCCTGGGGCCACAAAAACTACGTCTTATCACTGTACTAAGAAACGATTTTCCAGTACAATATCTGATGCTGATTGTGCAGTTACAATATGCTAGTTCTAAAATTAGGGCTAGCTATTGTCTTATCACTTCAATACTCAACAAACTGTACATTGCAAATATAACGTACAACACAGTATTAATGCACTTATCAATTGAAACCCCGACTCCCCCTGGAGGTAGGGGGATAGGTGAGGATTTGATTTGAAACAGTTTCCAATGTGGTCGGGAATTCAATTGATAAGTGCATAAGCTACATAAAACAATGTTTTAAAGCACTTACCAAATGTTGTTAGCATCAAGTAGACTTAAATCAGCTCGCCCTTTCCCCTCTTCGTGTTTCTTTAAACAGCAGACTATTTGATACATAGTCTTTTCAGCATACAGCTCTCCATCCTGTCGATCAGTGACTTCTTGAATGAATTTTATCATCCAGAAATTCGAGCTTTCTGTTCTCATGTCCGTAACAGGTGCCACATTCAGTTTCAGTGGTTCGCTTCTTGTCCTGGAAGTTTGTTGAGCCTTTGTCCCCGCCATTCTTAGAAAATACGCACGCCCCATTGATTCTTGTACTTCGTTGACTTCGAAACTGCTTCAGTTCATAACCTTAAGTTAAGTTCTCTCGACCGCTTCAGGCTCTCTAAATCTCAGTCTTCCTGCTAACGCCGGCCATTACTGCTCAACAGAATTGCCTCGCCGTTCCAGTGATGTTTGATATGTTCGATAAATTCACTGCAATCTTTCTAAAAAAAAACACAAAACAAAAGCAAAGAAATAAAATGCACGACCTGAGCTATCCAATCAGATCTCCTTTTTACTGTACTCCTTTCTTATTTTTTTAATGTGGCTCTTCTGCGGGAATCATTGATGAAGCAAATTGTTTTTTGCATTCTTTCTATTATTCAATCATGTAACTATTATATTCTTTTCTATGCGTGTTTTTTCTCAATACATTGTCCTCTCGATCATGAACAAGCACTGAATCCTCTGGAGAACTATTGCGTGGTCTGAAATGGGGCAACAAACAGGCAAGCCGACTGGGTCTATTCCAAGTTGGGGCAGACTTCACCGTTTGCAACCTGAAATGTTATTGGTTACCCAAACAATAGCCTACCACTAAAACAATACAAACCCTACCCTAAAACAATGGGATTCTTTATCAGTGAAGTCCAATAGGATACGACCTACAGAATAGTGATGTATAACCGCCAAGTTGACCAGTATTTTAGACGTGATTTCCAAATCCACGTGCAATAAACATTGGCTCGGGATACACTCACGAGCTCGCCATCGTTCATGGCACTTGGATTTGGAAATCACGTCTAAAACACTGACTCGAATTTGAAATATTACTTAACAACTCAAATCGTCTCTTATAGCATCATTTCTATCTCGATAAAGGGGGACCAAACTCGCGGGGGACGACCAGACCCGCTAGCGGTTTGGTCCCCCGCGGATTGGTTTCAGAAGTCGCACTTATATCGGGCTGATTAATATAAATTAAATCTTGTTTTGAATTTTGCGCAGTTAGAGCAAAATAGTGAATTATTGCATTCAAACTTAAAATTGTGAAAACATCAATTGAAAGATGACGACTTCTTATCGTGTGAATGGAAAAAAACAGAGCAAAATAAATAACTGAGCCGTCAAATGCCTTTCCTGGTGTCCATTTCACGGTTGTTTGAGTTCATTAAACAACGCGAGCTGTGATTGGCTGGGCTAATTACACTGCTAGGTAAATAAATAATAACATTTATGTGATGTGTCTTAAATTTAAGAACATCATGAATAGGACATATTGATAAAGGTATTCATCTGGTATCGCAGTACATCCTTTGTGGTACATCAGCGAGAGGTAACAGCAACAATTAGGAGACTTTTTACAAAATGTGTTCCTTTCTTTTTGATAATAGGCAACCTAAAAACAGACTTGTTGCCAGGGGAGGTCCGAGGGATTAACATGTACTCCTTTGACTCTTTGCCTTCATTATTACTACCATCACATACATTCGTGTTAAAACAGTGGCACTCTCGAACTGTATGCTAAATATATACCTCTTATTAACCTCGTTTGCTCGGTCCGTATCCTAAGTTATGGACCGAGTTTATGGTCCAAGCGCGAAGCGCACGGGTCATAACAAAGGGGCAAAACACGAGGATCCATAACTTACGGTACGGACCGAGCAAACGAGCCGTTAATAAGATGTTTATTATATGGCTGCTGTACACACAGCCAGCGTTGTCTTATATTTAGTTATGAAGTTATGGCCCGCAAATTGATCAATCACAGCTCGCGAAATTACTTAGCCATATAATAAATCTTATTATATGACAGGAGCTACTTCCGGTCAAATGGCGCGCGCTGATTGGCCGTTTAGCGGGCGGAATTCTCCCGTAATGCCCACGGGCAATACGGATTTTTCCGCTGCAGTGTTTGTGTACACGATCGTACGAACCGGTCGAATTAAAACTAAAAAAGTTAGAACAAAATATGCCATATAATAAACACCTTATTAACCTCGCTTGCTCGGTCTGTACAGAGAAATATCAGACCTTGGTTTTTCTGTACAGACCTCGCAAAGCCTCTGTCTGTACAGAAAAACCGCGGTCTGATATTTCTCTGTACAGACCTCACGCTCGGTTAATAAGTAGTTATTTTATTATTAGACAGTTTTGTTTGTAGTATAGTCGGATATTTTGACAAGTTATGCATTTGACGAGTCCGAAGGGCTAGTCATAATACAAATTGGCGAGTAAAAATATCCGCCATACTACACATTAAACTGGCTAATAAGAGTCGTTCTCTCTAAGTAACTTAGTAACTTTCAAAGTAACTTCTTTACGGCCATTTCCCCCAAAAAATGTCCAATAGCGCTGTACGTCACTACATTAAAATAAATATTATTCAGTAAAGGATCTACATACATTAAAAAGGGAATTAACAGATATAATTAATATTTACATTAATACACTAATATAAGATCTACAATACGATAATTTATTTAATGTCGTTAACGCAGGGAATGGTTGCCCAGTCTCCTGAGCCAAAGGCTCATGTACAAATGCACGACAAATATTGAACAATTATTTACCGAAGGGAGGTGAATAGTGGTGGATATTTACCGAGCCACAAATGGCGAGGTAAATATTCCGCACCACTTTTCACCGACACTTAGGTGAATAATTGTTTTAGTATATACCACACAAGTGAATAGCCAGCACCAAATTGTTATCAAAGGATATTCACCTCCTGAGTAGCCAATCAGAGCGCGCAAAAAGCACTATTCACTTGTGTGGTATATAATAAATTATACTATAAAAGATAAACCGGTCCGTGAGTTACACCCGCCAGTGGGTATCTTGGCCATAGTTGCGTATAATAACTACTTATTAACCGAGCAAGCGAGGTTAATAAGGTGTTTATTATATGGCATATTTTGTTTTAACTTTAAGTTTTAATTCGACCGGTTCCTGTACACAAACACTGCAGCGGGAAAATCCGTATTGCCCGTGGGCATTACGGGAGAATTCCGCCCGCTAAACGGCCAATCAGCGCGCGCCATTTGACCGGAAGTAGCTCCTGTCATATAATAAGCGATCTTATTGATTACATTCATCGTATGCGAGTACTATGGTATTATCGTTACAATGTTAAAGTGAATGGTTACGAAACCAAAATACGAGGAGAGGTGATCTCAGTCATGTTACCAATATAGGCGATTTTCATTATGGCGTCATTTACTACAACTACCAGAAACCTTTGCGTGGATTATTTTGTCCGTAAGTCATTCGTAAGTCATCTGCCCTCCCCTCCATCACCGTAGGTACTGACACTAACACGTCCAGCCGACAAAGCTCGCAACATTGGAGTGGTTTTTGACACCAATATGACAATGGTTAACCAAATAAGTAACATGGTAAAAGGAGCCTACTACTATCTCAGGAACATTGCAAAAATAAGAAAGTACATAAGTTATGACACCACTAAGATTTTAATTCACTCATTTGTCACTTCCAAACTTGATTTCTGTAATTCACTATTGTATGGTCTACCGAAATATCAGATTGCCAAACTTCAAAACGTACAAAATGCAGCTGCTCGGATAATAGCTTGTCTTCGTAAATATGACCATATAACTGATACTATGAGGGAACTGCACTGGCTGCCTTTAGAGCATAGAATTGTTTTTAAAATTAATTTAATCACTTTTAAGGCTTTAACTAATATATCACCTAAGTATATACAAGATATTTTAAAATTGTATCGTCCTTGCCGACAAATACAGTCATCGTCTGACAAGTGGCGTCTTATTGCACCAGACTATAATTAAAAAACCTATGGATGCCAAGCATTTTCAGTAGCTGCTCCCAGGTTATGGAACGAACTACCAATAGACCGCATTAGATCGAGTAGCAATGTGAACATTTTTAAATCTAAGCTTAAAACATATATTTTTAAACGTGCATATAATTTATAGCTTGTGTTTTTACTAGCTTTTATAGTCAATTTGTTTGTTATATTGTTTAAGTTCAATTTTAAATCTATTCCAACAATTTTTTTTTTTTTTTTTATATATTTTTTATTTCGTACTGGAATTAATAATAGTTACAGGTTTACTGGAAAAATGAAAAGCTCAATAATTGGTACTGGTAGGCTCAGAATAACTAGAAAGCTAAACTAAGCTGAGCCACCGGAGTCTAAAAATTTCCTTGTGCGACTACTATTATATTAGTGGAATTAGTAGAAACCAACTAGTGTTCTATCACGAATCCTGCAATCTTATTGGTTAGGCTACTCATAGACTTTCTTAAAGTACTTCTTAGCCCCTCGAACGAACTCCCCTCTAGCTTCGATTCTCGCGCTCGATTTTTGACCCAGTAATCTCCTTACCCATTGACTCAGCGAGTTCGACTTGGAGCAAGTCTAGGCTACTCACTATCTATTCAGTGATAGATAGCGAGTAGCGAAAAAGGCCGGTTTTCAAAAGCAAAACAATGGCTGCCAAGTCATCAAAATATCAAAAAATATTCTTGTTTCAGTTTGAGATTGATCTACTAGTTAGTTTCTACTAAAACAATTAGACTATTCGCTCTCAGTTTCTATGACTGATATAGATCACCACAAAATTTTGGCGTGCGCTCATTGGCTGAAAGCGAGCACGTCGTCCACAAAGGCAAACTATCAGGCGTTATAGTTCACCACAAAATTTTGGCGCGCGCTCATTGGCTGAAAGCGATCACGTGACGTGATAGTTGTCGTCCGCGGATGCAAACTATCAGGTGTTATAGTTCACCACAAAATTGTGGCGCGCGCTCATTGGCTAAAAGCGATCACGTGACGTGATAGTTGTCGTCCGCGGAGGCAAACTATCAGGCGATAGTGCCCGCTGAGCACGAAAGACAATTTTGTGTTGAACAATAACGCAAATAGACTGTGTCTGTCTCGGACCTATCGGCTGATAGTTTCCCTTGGAAATTTGATGTTCTTAAAACTAGCATATAAGCCCTCGAACTTCGTTCTCGGGCTTATATTTGTTTTAAGAACATCAAATTTCCGCGGGCAACTATCAGCCGATAGTTCCTCGACGGACACAGTCTATTTGTATATTATAGTTCACCACAAAATTTTGGCGCGCGCTGATTGGCTTAAAGCGATCACGTGACGTGATAGTTGTCGTCCGCGGAGGCAAACTATCAGGCGTTATAGTTCACCACGAAATTGTGGCGCGCGCTCATTGGCTAAGAGCGATCACGTGACGTGATAGTTGTCGTCCGCGGATGCAAACTATCAGGCGATAGTGCCCGCTGAGAGCGGAAGACAATTTTGTGATGAACAATAACGACAAATAGACTGTGTTTGTCTCGGAACTATCGGCTGATAGTTTCCCTTGGAAATTTGATGTTCTTAAAACTAGCATATAAGCCCGAGAACGAAGTTTGTTTTAAGAACATCGAATTTCCGCGGGCAACTATAAGCCGATAGTTCCTCGACGGACACAGTCTATTTGTATAATAGTTCCTCGACGGACACAGTCTATTTGTATAATAGAAACTTCGAGTTCATGGTCTAATTGTTAAATATAATATTACCTCTCCACATGCTTTGACTTCATAACCATACTAGTTCATTTCTCAGTATTTCTGTTCATTCAGGTAGAAAGTATGACACTGTTGTTGGTTGTCATCGCGGCATTAGTCCCATCACTTCTGGCCAGCGGTGTGTCTATCCAAGAAATGGAGTCCTGTCCAGTGGAAGTGAATGGTTGTAGTATCCCTGGTGGTTTGCCGTTCATCTACAAGAAACTGTTCACACCAGCTTGCGTTATACACGACGTCTGCTATCGCTGTGTAAGTCGGCCTAAGTGTAGAGATGTTCAATGCACGTCATCCATTGTTATGTGCCAACCAGAGCGCCATTCGTTACTGGCACAAAGCGACCTTTCAAAATCATCGTTGGCACACTGATTAATATAACAACTGTAATGTTTATAAACACAAAGTATCGTTATATGAAATATTCACTAAGTACAGAGAACTATGCAATGTTGCATTCTTCAGGTCACCGCATTTGTGTTTTAAAACTTAGGTTTGGCGCCATTTTATAGCGCAGCTCCTACGCGGGCCGAGAGATCGAAAAAAATGGCACATTTTCGTGCGACCAACCGACTGCCACGAGCTGCCGTCAGCATCACCTCTACTATTAATATGTAGCATTATTTTTACCGAAATAATTTATGTCCCGATAGCTCTACCGATATAACACGGTCACTCATTTTATAACTATCGCTTATTTTCAGAACCGCATGTACGAATGGCAAAAGCATGAATGTGACTCTGTATTCAAGGAGAACATGTATCGGTTGTGTGAAAAGAGGTACGAGAGAAGACTGATAGGATTTGCTAAGAAGGCCGTGTGCAGAGCTACGGCTGTGTTTTACTACACGGCGGTGAACAAGCTCGGTAATATCCCCTGGAAGCGATATGACAACACAAACTTCGAGTGGTGTAAAAAGGATTGTGCAAAAACGATAGGAGACCCAACTAACCACCTTGAACCTTGAACAAGAGAAAAGATGAAGCAAATATAGGGATAAAAAGAACGAGAACGAGAGCGAGAGCGAGCGGAGAACCATAGATGTAGGAAAAGAGAAAAGAATTCGCTGTGTTTTATATGTAAATGCTTTCTCGTGGTATATTCGTCTAAGGGCTCGTGTGTTTAATTGAAAAATCAAGTCACTGGTGGGATATATCACGGTACTGTGACCACTCGAAGGCATTGCAAACTAGTCATGATATATTATTGTTAATAATGTCAATCAACCCAATAAATGGTTTATGTGTATTATTTAATGTCTTGGTTAATTTTTTTGTAGTGCCTTTGTAATTACTTAACATCTCCCATCCACACTTTTTATCGGCCAAGCGCATTTTTAGTATCCATAGGCCCCCGAAAAGGGTTAAGCCACCTGACACGCGAGTTTCCATTAAACTTCCATTACAGTGTTTACCTTGAACCCCGGCCGAACTGAGTCACAAGTCGACGCAAGTCATGCAAGTTTCCGACTTGCGTTGGACTTGCGTTACGTTTGGCCACCCACTTGCATGGACTTGCGTTACGTTTGGCCACCCACTTGCATGGACTTGCGTTACGTTTGGCCACCCACTTGCATGAACTTGCGTTACGTTTGGCCACCCACTTGCATGGACTTGCGTTACGTTTGACCACCCAACGCAAGTTGACTGGGTTAACAATGGCATTTGTCAAATGTATGGAGAATTTTAACTAAACAAATGGAAATGGCTTTTTACGGCTAAACTTGCGAGGTCGTTTGGACAAGGCTTTAAGATATTCAACTTGGGAATTCTCTTAGCTTTTCAAAGGAACTATCACCATAAACACCACATTAGAACTTCTATGTATTTTTCTGTAAACTATATTTTCTATTAAAAATATGGCTGGACTCTGATTGGCCTTAGGGATGGACCATTATATTTTGATTTTTTTTTTTTTTGGGGGGGGGGGGGTTAGACAAAGACATAGACAAACTTTATTTAGAGACAGAATCTCGTCATATTACATGTTCTTTCCGAGAGCTGTGTGTGTAATTAAAGTAATTACGATAAATATATACTATATATTATATATACTATATATTATATATACTATATATTAAAACTCATATACATGAATTAGACTCGTTCCAGGTTACTACACCACTATATGCAAAGCTTGAGGAATTCAGTATTCAGCTTTGGAGGTTGGGCAAATACAAAAAAAAAATTGGGGAGAATTGGAAGTGAAAAAAAAATCCTTCACAACAAACTGTAGAAAAAAGCAAATAGTGACCGGTCAGTTGATAGAAACTTTTAGTAGTAAAAATTAATTATTTCCAGTTAAAAATGACACCTCCCCCCCAATATAATGGTCCCTTATTACTAAATCAGGGCGGCTTGATTTAGAGAGTCTATATGTATTTGACATCGACTATTTATCTAAATGTTTACGACAGAGACAAACAATGCATGCGGGTTTGTACAGAAGTTTGACTGTCACATGGCTACCAATAGTCATGAACAAACATTAGTTAAAGTGCCTATAAGCACACGTATTTTATCATTAAAATCGATTCTACATCAAGTCAATAGGTGAATAGTAAAGTAGTGTTGCATCTGTGAGTTATAGAGGTTTCTATTTCCAATATGCTAATTATGTGACGTCACAGGAGGCCAACAACAGGTCATTTCTTTCTCCTTGTGAATGAAACTATTTCTGATTTATACAAAATATTCGGTAGAATCACTAATACATGTATCAGGCCCCACACCGCGGCAAAACGGGTATGCTCCGCTGGCCAAAAGAACGAAGGCTCTGCTATCAAATACAAATTACCGAGGGTTTCAACTTTTTTAGTAAATAATTTTACAACTTAGTAAACTCACAGTGAATTACAAATTAAGAAAACTTCAACCTGTTAAAGTCTTAGGCTTAGCTTTTAAGTAGTTTTCTTATTTTTTGACAAACAGTTCACAAATGGATACTTTTACGCAGAAATTTTAAAATCACGGGTATGTGCCTGTTGTTTCATTTCAGTTTCGCGAGAAACTGGGGGCGGCCGCGCGCCGACAAGAAATAGCAAATACGCATGCGCGTAACGTTTTGCCGCGGTGTGATCAGGCCCAAATATAACATGGATTTATAGAAAAAGTTATGTATCTCAAAAAGCACGTTTTTGTATAACAAATGTCCTGTGACAGACATTATAACATATTGGAAACAGAACTCAAAGTCAATAAATATTTTACTATTTATCTATTTACTTGATGTAGAATCGATATTAGTGATAAACAAAAAGTGAGATTATAGGCACCGTAGGCAGCACCCCTTATCTAGCACTCAGAAATCTCGATATATCTTATTCGACGGTACATGCAGCCAATCAGCAACTCTCTTATATGAAGACTCAACACGCAGCCAATCTGAGCGAGTCGTTTACACTGATGGAAAAGCACATGCAGCGGCAGTGGACGTATTGTGTTGTATCTGAGCTATAATACTGTCAGTTCGAGGGAACATTCGTCAGGTTCTGAAGCCTTCCGAATGAGCTCTCCATGCAGAGACGGGTAGCATGCACTTATATGTCGCTGTCGACTTTGTTGTTTAGCTGAAACTGTTTCAGTCCATTCAATCACGGAGATTGCAAGAAGTAGCCAGTGAAATATAGTATGGAAGGCAGCACAATAAACATTTCATTGAGAGCACGTAGATACACAATGAACAAACGTTTAATCTGTAGACGTCTGAGCGTTGAAAATGGAAACCTATATATACTCCAAAACGATTGGTTATTGTCGATATCAATTACCTCAGCATCATTTGGGTCAGTGATATATGGCTCTGCTTTGACGATTCTATTCCATATGTATTTGACCTTTTTTCCACCACTTCAGTATTTTTTAACAAGGTGTATACAGCAGTGACCTAAACAAAAGACATTTAAAAGCCATACATACAACCACAAACAAATGGATGAGAGGACGATTTGAGAAAACTACTAAACTTAAGAAGCAAACAGGACACGTTGAACCGTCGCTGGATCTAGCAAGACGTCTCATTGCTCAGTACTTTGTTTTAGCCATTTTAGTGTTATCCCAGGCTTCAGTCTAACGTTCTGTTTTGTTTCTTTGTGCCAGTCACTGGACTAATAATATTGTGGCTTGCGCTGGCAGCTGTTGTTTGACAAGCTGTATGAATCAATGGACAAATACGTTCAATGCTACGTAAACCTCATCATCACTGTCAAGATTAGTCCAGTAATGGCTTTGTAGTTGATCTGTTTGTTTAGCGAGCTGTATGTATCAATGGTATCTTTTAAAAGCTTGAATATGATCACTTCTTCAGTCTTCGGTACGAGGTATGTTGTTACATTGACACGCTTTAGTTCTTGTTAAGTTTAATTATGTTTAATTATGTTTTAAACTCTATTTATTAAAATGGATTTTTAATTTTTAGGTCAGCTGTCAAATTTGATTATCACACGTACAAGTTGAGTAACTGTTTACTATTGTGCTAGTTACCTTCATATTATTCCTGGAGGTTTTAGCATGAGATTCAAGTTTTTTTGGAAGAAAAAGAGAAAGCGAAAGTACTCCTCAAATAAGTTAGCTTGAGAAACTAGAAGGGTTTCAACAATTTCATTCAACATGTTATTTGAACTAACATTTTCAATCCCTTCCTGTCAAGGTTTTATTTCTAACCGCGATAAAGGGGATGTGTCCTTTATCTTCGCAGTGCGAGTGGGACTAAGGTTAAAATCAAGGCAAATATGCAAACATGACTAACATGCCGGATATCCCATTTTATATGATTAGCATATACATGCCATGTTTTCAGGCCAAATCACCTATTGATCTTATTGCTAACGGTTTGTACCAGCTTCATTTCTCTGTATTTCTATGCAGGTAGTATGACACTGTTGTTGGTTGTCACCGCGGCATTATCGTCCCATCACTTCTGGCCAACGATGTGTCTATCCAAGAAACGGAGTATGAATGGTTGTAGTGTCCCTGGTGATTTGCCGTTCATCTACAAGAAACTGTTCACACCAGCTTGCGTTATACACGACATCTGCTATTGCTGTGTAAGAGGATTTCTCCTAATTCCTAGTGCTAATTGCTCGTGCCTGCGAGCATTTTCATGAGCCTATAATTCATTTAACGTAAATCTCATAAAAAGAGGTACTAAGATTTTTCTCTTTGCAGTTTCTAGTTTCGATTTTAAACGTTCTAACGTAGCCATGTAAATGAAATCTTCTGACTGTTTCCTATTCCTTTATTAGAATAACAGAATACGGAGAATACTAATTCCCAAAAGAACACATTTCGAAAACTTAATGATCCTCGGCTGGGGTTGCCTGAGAACGAACAACTCCGCCATTTTGAATTAGAAGGAAATGTGCGGCAGATTCAGTTTCCCGCCAAAAATCCCCAAAGAACGCTATTTCACTTTGCCGTTGGCCTTGTCGCCCAACACTTTCTCTTCATAAATGGGAGTCGTTAAAGAACCTGTTGTGCTACTCGTGAAGAGAAGGGGATTGTTACCCGGTACAATAGTCTGTGCTCCTTTCAATTACTAACCTCGGTTATATATGCCTCAAGCTTTAACGACTATTAAACAGAAACAGAAACACCACTGCCCAGCTGACCCACCCCCGCGACACATACATAATACGTCACAAACAGGAGTAATCACACCCCCCCCCCCCTCGGTTTTTTTATTATACACTGTCTGGTAGACAGGTTTGGCCAAAGCCACTGGGATCGATATAAGGATGCTAGGCTCAGCTGTGTGCAATAAATATAGGAGATCCCTAAACAGAATTAAAATAATATATAAGCAGTTATTCGATAAATATAAACTCCTGTAATTGTAAACTGACCAGATATATAACGAAGCCTTTTAATTAATCCAACTCGTGTTAATCGAAGATGATATGAAATTGAATATAATTGAATCATAATGAGCAATTCAATTCTACATATCAACCTCGCTTTTCCCTGTTGAATATCAAATCCCTCCCCGTGCTTTTAAGTACTCTATTGTTCAACCGGTCTATATCGGAGATAAAGCCCTATGAATAACACTGAAGAAAACCATGTCAAATGTGAACCGAAAAACAGTTAATGACCCACTGGAAGACTGCGTTTGCACTTAGGAAAGAGTCACCGAATTCATTTTGTGTTACGTTCTCCAGGGAATAGTAATAATAATAAAATGTTATTAAATGTTCCCCAAGGGGCTTTTCAACATCCAATTACAAAATAGTATATAATTTTAAAATATCTAAATGTATAAATAAATAAAAAAATAAAAATCGTGTTATAATTAAAATTCTATGATAGGGATGTGATTCGATCAGACTGAGATAGCTAAAAAAAATTCCAACATTGCCCTTTTTTTTAGATAACAATATGAATCCGAAGATGTTTTCCTCAGTGTAAACATGGTCTCACTGATGTCGTAAGTCAATGCCATTCATTTTCAAGTCACCGAATTCATTTTGTTTTACGTTCTCCAGGGAATAGATAATAATATGAATCCGAAGATGTTTTCCTCAGTGTAAACATGGTCTCACTGATGTCGTAAGTCAATGCCATTCATTTTCAAGTCACCGAATTCATTTTGTTTTACGTTCTCCAGGGAATAGATAATAATATGAATCCGAAGATGTTTTCCTCAGTGTAAACATGGTCTCACTGATGTCGTAAGTCAATGCCATTCATTTTCAAGTCACCGAATTCATTTTGTTTTACGTTCTCCAGGGAATAGATAATAATATGAACCCGAAGATGTTTTCCTCAGTGTAAACATGGTCTCACTGATGTCAAAAGTCAATGCCATTCAAACAGCAGATTTCGTATGAGTGGGACAAAATGTGGCAACGACTACGGCAAGGTTACTGTACGGTAAGTCGTGACAATGAAATGGTTTCCCTATTAATAATTGGTTTTGTCCTGTTGATCCAATCAAATTACAGAGTTACGACACGGTACGGTTACAGTTCGGTGACAGTACGGTACGGTTACAGTACGGTACGGTTACAGTACGGTACGGTTACAGTATGGTTAAGGTGCATTAAGGCCTGGGTCTCAAAATGTTCACCCCAAATCAAGAGGGGGTAGTCTATATCTTTCTCTTTGTAAGTTATTTTCTTAAAACTTTGACAAATATGATGTTGTCACGACCTTAACAATTACACAGGACAGTTTCCATGGAAACATGGAATTGTGACCTTCGAACTCTATTAAAAATAATTAATTAAATTTCCCCGGCAAATGAAAACGTTTTACCATAATTCAGGAGGCTTTTAGACATTTCTTTTTATTAAAGATTAGAGTCCAAAGGTCACATTCCATGCTTCCATTGAAACTGTCATGTGTAATTGTTAAGGTTGTAACAACATCATGTTTGTCAAAGTTTTAAGAAAAACGATTACAACGAGAAAGAGAGACTACCCCCTCTTGATTTGCCGGCGGCCATTTTGAAACCCAGGCCTTAATGCACAAGAGATTAGATGGATTTGAGTTTGTTCCACTCATACTAATGTTTTAACACCCTTTTTTCGTTTTCATGCATGCGTCACGTCATTGTCACCATCTTGGCTGACGTTAACAAAAGCTTTCTTATTTCTTATTTCAAACAGGCGCATGGCCGCGTCTTTGTCATTTGAATTTCTGTGAATTGATTAGAAAAAAACCTACCTCTTGCAACTTACATTTCCCTCGCCCTGTCAGTAGCTTTTCACTTTTAAGGAAAATCACTTGCAAACTTATGCAAAACTAAAGCTAGAATAGCATAGTCACAGCTGAATCGCACTGGTGCGTTTGCGAAATCAGACACTGATTGACTGAGAGGAGTGGTGATTTAGAGTGGAGCTACGCGAACTATTTATAACTTAGCGAAATATCAACAACAGTAATAAATCATCAAGTAATTCATCGGACTATCGCGACTCAAGCGATATCCGTCGGTTTTCTCGTGCCATTTTCCGTGGAATTACCTTGTGAAGGCATTTTCCTATAGAATCATCGCCATTTCAATGTCAGGAACAACCAAACAACAGCAGATGTAAGTTCTTAGAAAATTTATTCTAAGAAATTCGTCGATACGAATACCCTCGTTCACATGTACCTACTTAATGACAAATACGGTTGCTATGACAACACAACATTTATTGCACCTATAATGACATCACAAAATCCCATAACTAAAGTCCTACGAGAGTTGTATAAGAGATGCAGCTGTCCAAAACGACTCTAAAGTCGAAACCAGCTTATTTACAAATGAAACAACTTACTAAATTGATCGACTTGAAGTCAGGTTAACCATCTCGGCTTATACCGAGCACATATTGTTTTTACTGTGGTTTGAAACACAGTCTTGTGTTAGACTATACGTTAAACGGCTTTTTCTACTGGTATAGTAGAGTCGAATCCTAGCCAGATAGAGGCTGATAGAATGGCTGGACATATTAAATGACGTCGTGTTTTTGCATGTCTCTTTGAACATTTTTTAAATATTGCACCGCTAAACCTTTAGAAACTATCAGCCAGCAACCTCAATATGACTGATTATTATTCAGAGCAATGTTACTCTCCGTGAAGAAAAGGGGGGTACTGTCATATAGCCAAACATGTAAGAGGTCTCTTGATTT
This sequence comes from Actinernus sp. WN-2022, assembly GCA_030867875.1. NCBI lineage: Eukaryota > Metazoa > Cnidaria > Anthozoa > Actiniaria > Actinernidae > Actinernus > Actinernus sp. WN-2022. The sequence continues at coordinate 79,110,541 of JAOWCC010000019.1, forward strand.
GCATGATCTGTTATTTTAAATCCCTCAGATCTCGAACTCAAGCAATTAATTCTTGATATGTAGACTTGTTTCTTGAATACTGTTTCAAGCTGTATAACAGCAAATAAAATATTTTGCAGATCCTTTTGCTATAACTCCTTTACTCTGGGAACATCTTAGCAGAAAAATATCAATATATTAATTTTATGCATCTTTTGTGATTCTTATGCATATGTTAGCTTGTTTCCTGGATTTAGTATTATTGTAAAAGAAAGAACCTCTAATATTTGAATAAGCAAATATGCTTACCGGGTCTATTCCTCGTTGCGCCTATTTACAAAGTATACGTAGTGTTCTCTGTTGTTCTCCATATTACAAATTAGGGGTTTTCTAACACGGAAATACTAGCGTATTGATTGTTCTTAGAAAGAAGGAGCTCTAAACGGGCGCTGCCACAAATCATCCATGACTTTCTTTTCTTCCTTTTGTTTCATCTTTAACAATATATGCTCTAGCTTGGTTCCTCTCTTTTTTCGTTTGCCATAGTCTCTTAGAACGTCCACCGCGTTCGCTGAGTCGGGAACGCACTCGTAGCAAACCTTCAAATATTTATACGCGTTCTTGCAGCTTGGTTCGTCAAAGAAGACATTAGAAGCGACAAGTTCGCACGCTTGTTCATTCCTGCACTGGCCGTTAATTTTTTCAAGAGCATTATCTGTATCTGTCTCGCAAGGCTTGTCTATCGTGAGTCCTACAGGGGGTTCATTACATATCTGTTTATCTTCACGTCCCCAGAAGGCTCGCTTGATGTTTATCAACTCGTACTGCTTGCACTGAAGAAGTGTTCTTTCACCCTCACAAATATAGGAACAGTTCTGGTAAAGAAAGAGATGCAACATTTAATCATACTGTTCGTATTTATAAGAGTTATTATCGTGTACTTATCGCAGTACTCACCGGCATGATGGCATCAGGACCTTGAGGTCCGACATATCCGATGCCACCGGATATACCTGGGGATCCTGATGTACCAGAGATACCGGGTGGTCCCGATGGTCCCCGTTCACCCTTGAAGCCCAAATATCCGGGAGGTCCACGAGGACCCTTGATACCAGATGTACCATCAGATCCTGGAGCACCAATGTCTCCTAGGGTCCCAGAAGACCCTGGATTGCCAGTCATACCCTGATCACCAGTTTCCCCTGGAGGGCCTGGAGGTCCAATTGTTCCCGATCGTCCCGCGAGGCCCCCATAGAAGAGTGTCATGTTCTGTTCCAGAATTTGACTGATCATAAAGTGATCAAGCATCTGTTGGTCAACGGTGTCTCCTGCTTTTGGCCATTCGTCCTCTTCTTTCTACGTAAGGAAAATTCAATGAAATCGCCGATTCAGTATATAGGTAACTTTTTTTAAAAATATCAGCGTAACGATAAACCTTAATTGGTAGTCCACGTGCGATGCACACTTTAGATTCTCTCGGATTTTTTTTCTGTGTACATGTCTTCAGTGCATCGATAAATTAATTTATTACTATACTCCTATCGTTATCATCTTACGCCATAGAAATCTCACCTCTTCCTCAGCGGCTTCCTCCTCGCTACCGGAATCATTCTCAGGAATGTCATGTCTGTTTTCTCCAGAGATGTGTTGCTTAGCAGATCCCTCTATTCCACTATGCCCGGATTCTCCTCCACTTTTCTCTTTCTTGTTCGCATTTCCAAATAAATTCAGCACGGCATCAGACGGATTACTTACAGGAACAAATTCCAATGTTCCGCTTATACCAGATCCAGACAATGAATCGAATGCAGAGGTATCAATTTCAATCCCTGAACCCATCCCAGATCCTAAGGCGATGGGAACACTTGTTAATCCTGCAGCACCAAGAGCAACCTTCAGAGCAGACTCCCTATCCAGGTTATATGAGATCTTATTGGTATCTGAAGATTGGCTTTCATCAGATGTCTCCTCGGTATCTGATGACGCTGAGCCCTCACCTGCACCGTCGTGCTCAGTCTCAGCTGCCTCCTGTCCAGAGATTGCATCCTCAGGTTCCTCGGTCGTCGTTTTCTTTATCTCAGGGAGCTGCTCCTGGTCTTCAGCTATGGTATTTCCCGATGCCTCGCTATCCAGTGAAGCGGAGGTTTCTGACAAGCCAGAACCAGTGGATGAAATTGATTCATCAATACCAAAGCTTCCAGGAAGAATCTTTGGTGCAGCATCAAGAGCTTTTTGTTGTTTTGCCTTCTGGCTTCCTGCCAACATCACAACTGGCTTGATAGCAACTTGGTTATCTTGTTGCTTCTCTCCAGATGCTGACCCAAAAGCAGAAGACACATCTGCACTTGATTCTTTGTCGGCCTCTTGTCCTGAAGTTGATGCAATATTTGGTGTAGTAGTCTTCTTGCTTGTACCAAGATGAACATCTATGGAGGCACTGCTTCCAGATGACACTGCAGAGGCTTCAATCTCTGCTCCTGAGCCAGAATCGGAATCAGTTATTGTTGAACCAGATGTACTGTCTTCTCCTGCCAATAGTTCGAGTTCCTCATTTCCAACACCACCGGGGAGTGAACTGGAATCGGTTTGTACTCCAGAACCAGAGGCTGTTTCTGGGAATCCAAGGTCCAAACCAGACCCTTCCGTCTTGACAGCAGACCCCTCAGTAGTCTTCTTGGCTGAATTTCTATCCTGGGAAGCAGCTACTGCGGGGATAGAGTCTTTCTTATTAGCATTGCTGCTTATCGTGTCAGTTGTCTCAAATTCTTTACCTGAAGGTTCGCCAGAAGCAGAGGTATCAGCCTCCTCACTGTCTTCCCCTGATCCCGCGTCAAGGCTGTTCATTGTCATGAGATTAGGTCCCATGGCACCTACACTACCAGGGAGCGGCTCTTCATTATCGCTGACAAGAAGGTCATCAGATCCCGACCCTGAAGCTGCTGTTGTCGTAACTTGTGCAGTTTGTGCCTCTTGTGGTTTTGTATCAGTGTTAGCTGGAGTGATTTGTGCATTTGTTGTCGGAACTGACTCTTGTACTGCTGCAGAACTGTCTGACTTAGCTTCTGGTTCTTGTGGTGTCACAATCTTAACAGGTGATTCCACTGATACAGTCTGAGCTTCTCCAGAACCAGATTCAGACTCGGCTCCGACTTCAGTCTCGACAGTACCAGTTATGGGTTGTCTTGGCTGAGGCGTTTCTTGAACTATGTTGGAATCGTGCAAAGGCTCTGCGGATTTTATAGTATCCTGTCCCGAAGCAGAAGCATCCGATTCTGCAGATCCTTCAAACTCTTCAACATCTTCGCCAGCACCTTCGCTTCCAGGAAGAGACCTTATATTGGAAGCAACTGCGTCATAAGAGGCGCCAGAACCAGAAGAAGGATCAGCCTCGATTTCAGTCTGCATGTCTTCCTTTAACGCTTCAGCCTCGGTCTGAGGTTGAGACTTCTGTGTAGCTGCAGCACTGGTTTGTGGAGCTGAAGCTTGAGCCATGAGCGGATCTTCTGTAGTCTCTGAACTGGACTGAGCCTGAATTTGTTCAGATTCGTTGCCAGCAGGTTGAGCTTGCACCTGTTCTGGCGCCTGTTCTTTTGACTGTTGCTCCGTTGATTGAACCTGAACATCCTTTGGAGCCTCGACAGCAGCTTGCGGTCGTACCTTTAGAGCTTCAACCACGGTCTGAGGTTGAGATTGCTGTATAGCAGGGGCAATGGTTTGTGGAGCAGAAGCTTGAGCCATGAGCGGATCTTCTGCAGTCTCTGAATCGGGCTGAGGCTGAATTTGTTCAGATTCTTTAGCAGCAGGTTGAGCTTGCAATTGTTCTGGCGCCTGTTCTTTTGGTTGTTGCTCCGTTGATTGAACCTGAACATCATTTGGAGCCTCGACAGGAGCTTGAGGCCGTACCACTTCCGGATCTCCAGAACCAGATGATGCATCAGATTTTGTTTCTTTCTGTTCCCTTGCTTCGATCTGCTCGATATTGCTTACAGCTCCAAGGCTCCCAGGGAGGGAATCCTCCTCGGAGTCAGATTCTCCTGAAGAATCCTGAGAAGCATCAACTGCATCATTACCACCAGAAATGAAGTTTATTCCTGAACCACTGTCAACTTCAACCTCACGCTTCTCCCCCGAAGCCGATGCATCATCGTCTTCTGCTGCGGAACTTGCATCGTTATCAGACGAATCTTCTGATTCACCTCCAGAACCATTTGGCTCTACCGCATCATTGGAGCCTGAGGCGTTGTCGGAATCTTGACCGGAGGCAGAGGCATCATCACCGCTAGTTAGAGTGTCTTCGTTCTGGTCGTCCACAGCTCCTACACTTCCAGGTAACACAGTTACCTGTGGTGCCTCTGCCTTGGCCTCGTTATCGTTGTGCAGGGCAGAGATGAAAGCCGCCTCATCGGCGCTGACACCGGAACCTGCTTCTGAAGTCGTGGTCATATGAACTTTGACCTTTGGTGGTTGGGAGAACCTACTTTGATGGATGTCCCCAGTGTGGTATTTTTTGACGGGTATTTGTTTTATGGTTGTTGTGACTATGACTGGTGGTGGAGGTGGAAGATGTAGTGGTTGGGACGGCGGTGGAGGCGGTGGTTGAGGTAAATACAGAGGTGTATTAGGATGTGGGAGCTTTACTTTTGGGTTTTCTGTGGTATCTGAAGTAGGAGGGTGAAGGGGATCGTATTTAGGAGCAGGATCTGCCTGATATTGTAACTCCATTCCACTTGCGTCTGATACATTTTCTATGGGATGCTCCGTAGCGTTGGCACTCTCTCCACTTGATACTTCACTTTTCTTGGAATAGGAACCCACAACACCATTTCCGCTGTCGAACTCGCCATCACCTGAATGTGGACCACCAGAGGCTTCGTCGAAAACGCTCTCAGCTGCTTTGACTTCGGACTGGCTGTTGGCGGGTGCAACTCGTCTTCTGAATCTTTCTATGCCGTCAACATCCGACTGCAAACTGGCCCCCTCGTCTGCGGTCACGGGCGCGAGGCTTTCGAGAACTTTCATGAGGTTGATGTCTGAGTCCTTCCGTAGCTGAACGTTATCAGGGACATCGGGAAATAACTGGAGAGAAAACGTGAGACATTGAACATGCGCAGTAAGATATCTCTACATTAACTTTTCTACTTAGAAACTAAAATGTGTGCTAATTTTAAGACTAAAATGTTAAAAGTTGGATGAACTCTCCCGTTAAATATACGCCAAAGTCCATCTGTTAATGAATTCAAAGACCTACCTATGATCTGTATACACCATAATCAGTCTTGTCTTCAACTGAATGTAATTTATGCGCAGATATTTATATTTACACTTATTTGTATTTACACTTATTTACTACATCTGGTCGTCGAGCGCATAGAACATTTATGTATATGCTCTATACAAATGTCATTATTATTATTAATATATTATTAATATGAAGTTTCTTAATTTACGTTATCAAAACGTGCCTATTATTGATATGTAGTGTATAAATGCATCAGTTCAATAATATATGACATTTTAGTCTAATCTCATATTCTTATTTCGCATTCTGTGTTTTTGATATTATGCTTTTTCAGCCTATTTGGGGAATTCCATAAGTTGCATAACATATGTTTCGGGTGCTGCGCATTAAAAATGAAATTATTTTTAGTATTCCACTTCTGAGGCAAGAATCGAATATGCGATTAATATACTTCACGAAGAGTCATCTACCTTGCGGTCAGACAAATCGTGATATCATTTAGACAACTACATTTAGGGTCCGTTCGATTGACCGTATTCCGGAATACGAATAAACAGAATGATCACTACAAATCACTTGTGTCAGGATTTTTTAGCCACTGAAATAATAAATGTATCCTGAATATCAAATGCCAGCAAGTGTTTGTAGCTTACAGTGCAAGATTTGCCCGAACCAGTGATTTCTAGAGACTATTCCATCTATTCTTACTGATTCTGGAATACGGTCAATCGAACGCACCCTTAGACTATAGCGAGTTCTAAAGAGAGAGTTATTTTGTTTCACGAGGAATAGGTTTGACGTCGATTTGTGTTGTGCATTTAGATATTTCAAGCCATGAACTTACCCTGCACTCAACGGCACAAAGCAGTGCAAGAGTCGGAAAAACGATGCCAACGAACATCATTATCTGGAAGTATAACATATAAACGAAATCAATTTCAAAATTTTCAAACAGGAAAAAAATGGGCGAATGATGTTATGTTTTTGAAAACTGCAAAGTAAATGGTTGAATGTTAACAAAGTGAACAGGGTTGATATGACGTTGTCCAATCTGCACAGATGCATTTAAATAGTTTACTATAAATATTAGTAACTAATACTAATAAATAATTGTGAATGGTTTATTCTATTGCTAGAATAAGGGGTTTAACATAGTTGCTAGAACGTCGTTAAATGATAACTGCATGCAGCAGTACGCCTGCACTTCACAAATAAGTGCCTGATTATGTACGATATTTGGACTTTTATCAAATACAGTTTTGAAGGTACCATGAAGGAAATCACTGGAGTTGAAACAAAAGTAATTCATGCATCAATGTCTACACAAAATCTCTTCCATACAACACAAAGTCAAGACACATTATCAAACTAACAAGGCACAAAAATAATGACACAAGAAGAAGGTATGATCGAAGCTACCATATTTTACATGACATTTCTACTTGTACTTACCGGAGAAGGGGGTAGGGTCCAAAACCCTTGAGTATGTGTTGCCCTTCAAGCCCACAGCTTCCTATATTTTACGTTTCTATTAAAAACACAATTATTCAGTGGAGGAACGTTAATGAGAAACGTGATGATACTGAGTACCGATAAGCTATAAAAGCCCCCGAGACGGTGCCAGGGAAACACCGGTCTTGAATTATAACCGGTCTTGAATTATAACTTTTACCTCTACTGAACAGCAAACTGATTAAGCGTCATTCCCTGGCCATCGACTAAACAAACTATTCATCCCACTTCAACAATCCTGAATCCCCTTGAGCTAAAGCCCAATGGTTTGTCAGTATTACAAAATCACTGGAAGGAGTTGGTTTCTCTTACAAGAAGTTATTATTTTCGAGATCATGTCATTACGAAATCTAAGTTCAATGGCCGTGCAACTATTAACAGGTTCCGTCAAGTGGAGTTTCTCCGTAGAAGAGAATGCCTTACTCCCTTACAAATGACTTTTGTATTTCGAGAAATGTTCAGTGCCGTGGGACATAATAATACAAAAGAAATCCAACAAACTTACCAGATTTTTGGGCTAGAAAATCCCAAGTTTTCCTATATTTTTCCCTTCATGACAACACCGTGATTCTGTTTTCATAAAGTAATAGAACGGAACAGTGAATGAGGTAATACTGCAGGAATGCGGCCCTCACTTAGATGACCTACGGCGCATGCGTTCGAGGAATTCAATCACCAGATACCTGCGTAATAGATTTGAAGAAAAAAACACTTGATTTTCCTGATTTTCACACTAGAGTCTCAATTCTTGGTCTTTCCCGGGAAATTCGTGGTTATTACTAAGGGAGTTTTACCATGACTGAGATACCAGTAGAAAATGATACTTTGTTTACAGTTATGATCAAAGGGTGACACTTTGAACCGGGCCACCAGTCGTGTTGTGTGTAAGGTCATTGTGGATTTTAGATAAGCACTGTATTCAACGCTACCAACAACCATGACTCGATGCTCGAAAACCATCCGCTAAAATGGATTCTTTTTAATAACGCAATTCTATTCTTGACGAATTGCTTCGGGGATGAGCAAACGAACGAAAGGCATCAACTGATAGCAAGTAATTCGAGGTGTGAATTGATTTTTCATCACCGGTTTTCTATTGTACATCGACATCATAATGAGTATACGTTGGTCGTTAACTAACATCCGAAGACTAAGTATTAGTTAATGATTACGCGTGTGCTTTAGAAGATTGCCGAATCCTGACGCCCAGCCCCTATAGCGGACCTTCCGTGTCTCTTCACCATATCAGTTGCAGAATCCAGCAATTCAAATAGATAATCTCTCTCACAGCATGCTGTCCAAAAGACGGAAGACTATATGATTCGGTCAGCGATCAGCAACGAAGATGGCAGCTACTTTTGAAAATCCCGCTCTGTTTTGTGAACTACATCTTTAAACATCTTTCGTATTAGTTTTGTATGCCTTATTTTACTGTGCCAAACATGCACAAACATTATGTTAGTTCTGTAGTCTATATTAGTTTTGTAAGTAGTTCTGTAGCAGTCTCGTACTAGTCTTGTATAGCAGCCTTGTCTTAGTCCGTAGTAATTCTGTAGTTCCGTAGTCCTGACCTTTACTATGCATGAAATCAATATTTGCATCAATATTAGCTTTCCAGTTATCCTGAGCTTCCTTGTACTAAACCGGGATATTATTATAATTAGTCTATTTTTTGTAAATTATTGGTACAAAGTAATCTTGTTGTTGTTGTAACGTTGGCCATAAATACCTCTTATTAAACGAGTGGAAGGTCCGTACCATAAATTATAGACCGAGCTTGTTCCCTGCTTTATGGTCATATCACGTAGGACATAAAAAGGCGGGGGAAAACGAGGTCCATAACTTACGGTATTTAAAACCAGCTTTGCTTAAATTTTATAGAGAGAGAGAGAGAGAGAGTATAAGTATCTCAGAGAGTAGAGTATCCTGTCTGTATTATGGCAAATATATTTCGTAGTTAGAGATTGTGACGATGACGAGTCGACTGATCTCACTGGTTTCCCGCCAGAATAATTCTTTGTTGAGGTCAAAGGAAAGCACACCGCTTCATAGCCATATCCGAAACAAGTATTGCTCGAAATTGAACGAGACATTTGATGCTGTAGTAGAATTACTCCAATCAGACCAAAGAATGAGACTAAAATTTCATCTTCAGAGGACGACCCTTGTTCTTCATACGGACGGCCATTTTCCAAATTGAATGGAATTACTTTTCAACTTTGGAATTATGTCCACCGGATAACTCAAAGTGAGCTTGCACATACCGAAGTATATTTGGGGTTTAATCCAGATATTCTGAAGCTGAGGACATATCCGTGACCGTCTGCTAGTATCGAGCAGTTGTAAACTACAAACACTGCGGAAGGGCGGTTATCTCAGGTTGCGAGAACCGGATTATGAATTTTAATAAAATGCATCACACTAAAATAAGTTTGAAATATAAAGATTATCATGACAGCTTTAGTCAGTTTCATTGACAGAACATAACACCTAATCTGACCACAACTTAATTTCTTAATCCTCGGGTGTACTTACAGTACAAACCCACTTGCACCCTCTCATGCCACAACAATAAAATCGCTCCCAGGCTCTGGGTCGGGCGCGACTAATTATCCGGTTAATTTTTCGTCACCACTGGGAACTCGAGCGTGACGTAAACTTGTTCCCCGACGTGGAAGAGTTTTCTGCCGACAATTTTCTATTTCGGAAGAATGAATTGAGACCGAACATAGCAACCTCGTTCGGATGCACTTTTCATTGTTTACGCGTCATCGATACAGTGGCAAATCTCCGGCACCCCAAAAACTCGTTTCTGCGCATGAGGGCATCCATGAGTTCAATATTAGCCAAAACATTCTTAAATTTACGGTTTGTTAGATAAACGAATGGCGTTATGCCATTGTTAGAAAAACTACCAGTTAGGGTAAATAAAAATAGTGTTTAAATAATAGATGTTTTCAAAAGACTATCAACTCGGTCTAGCTTATAAAAATACAATATCGAATGCTAGAAGTGGAGACATGGATCTGCAGACGATACTTGGATTGTATCATGTCTTGGGTCTGGTTTCACTAAATGTCGCATTCGAGAGCAAATTAACGAACTGGGTAAAACGGGCTAACGTAACAGAACTGGTCTGCGAAGGACAGAAGCTTATCCTGTCGTGTGGCGAAGAAGAAGGAATCAAATTAAGCTCAGCTTTTTGGGGCAGAGACGATCCTAAAATATGTCCCTCGGGAGACCCAAAGAAGACTAACAATTTATGCAAGTCGTTCAGTCCCAAATATCCTCTCGATAAGCTAAGCAGTATTTGTGATTCAACGCCGAGGTGTGAGATCGAGGCTTCTACTGCGTACTTCGAGGTTCCTCTATGTTCGAATGTGGCGAAGTATTTAAGGGTCGTCTACGACTGCAGAGCAATGAGTGGGTTAGGGTCAAGATAACTGGAACTGTCATTGGGCGGCAAGATATCGAGTTTACAAAGTGTGCTGAGAACTCAGAAAATGACTCCTCAGGACTGCAGCATGTTTGGGGATTTTAGACACTTGGATGAAGTTTCCGTCGTCAACAGAACTATGGCCTACTGTGATAATAATTAGAATTGGAAAGCAATTTTATTTGTTGACATATTTTTTGGTTAAACAGAAATTGACAACTTTGTTCCGTATTTTGGCTTCAAACGTCTGTCAATATTTTCTGTTTTTGGTGTTTAGCCTATCATCGATTATCAACATCATAATTAATTATAACCGCCCGGCTCATAGCTCAGTGGTAAGCACCGGCCTATCTAATTCATGTGTGAGCAGTCGAGGGTTGAAAACCATGGCCAGATCAACACTCAGGGTCATGCTTATATAACTGAAATAACTAAATAGAAGATGCTGCCTTTGTGAAACAATCTCGAACTGCAAATGGTTAGACCTTCTCGTCTTCTCGGATAAGGACGTTAAATCGTATACGTCGGCCTTAAGTTATCAGTCTTTAAAGACTGTTACGAGTTACCAACGTTAAATAAGAAGGCTTAATAGACTTTAGGTTAATTAAGTATATAGGTTGTAGGCCAGTTTCTGTTAATCATGAGTCAGTTTAGCAATATCTGTGACCAGCATTGTAGATTGAGCTGCCTTTTAAAATTTCGTCATTTAGTGAATCCGAGATTCAGAAAATATATTTGTTATTATCGATTTAGGTTGTTCATTAATCGTACGTATGGTTCACTGTAGAAGATCAATACTTTTCAAGTCAGTCCATGTGATATGCGCTCCATGCAGGAACTTTAAAATTTTATTTTTAAACATTTCATCCGATTGAACACCTGCTAGATACCGTTTTGCAAAGAACGGGTATAACCTTCATGGTAGTGTTTCGTTCCATATAGTCTCCCTGCGTTATACTGTACAACAGTAGAGGAAATGATTATGCAGGGAGACTATATGGAACGAAACACTACCATGAAGTATATACCAAAGAACGGACACGAGTTCACCACCAGTAAGTTGTATGAAAACGGATGTGGTTTGACGCCTTTTGATGACTGAGAACTCGCTACCACCTGCGAAATTACCTGGTGGCTAGATTTGTTGTTGTCTATGACAAAGAGTTTGTAGAATTAGGTTAAAGGACTGATTTGATCAGTTGGTCGTAAATCTAGTACTCTGCCTCCATGCCTTACGGCATTAGAAAGAAAGCGAAGAACGTTTACGGTTCCTCGTATTTTTCTTAGTAGTGTAAATCTTTCAGAAATGAAATTTTAAGAACATTAAACATTTGCTTTGTCAAGTTTTGACGGTTACCTTCCTCCTGAAGATCTAAATACCATGATTGACTATAATAACTACAAGTGGAATTACTCTGCAGGGATACACTGATCAATGGTCACAGGAACGAGGGACTGTGGTCTTAATTTAATTCAACATAATTAGAGTTTTCAGTTAGAAGATTATTTCAGTCTTCCATATATAGGCACCTTCGATAAATAACATGATTTCCTTCAAATATTATACCACATTACGTCGAATTAAAACCAATGCCTTACCAGGAGTGGGCGCCTTAAATAGGTTTATTGGAAGCTATTCAGTAACTCGAAGCTTTGTACAATACCCCATATTTTGAGCGATGGAATTAACTGTTTTCAAAAGTTCAGTAAACCCTCAAAAGGAGGCAAATCAGAATCTGTTATACTCTCGAAAACACCATTCAGTCTTGTTCCGCAGTTTAGTTCGGTGTTGATGGCAAAGTCTAAGAAGACTTCCTTGTCTCCGTTCCTCTAGGAAATGCCGTCTTATTCCAATATCTCAGTGTTGAGCTCCTGAATACAAAAGCCATGAATTCGGACACCACTCAAACCACACAGTTATGTCCCAGTCATTCGGTGACAGTCATACACTACCTTGAGGTATTTGAGAACATTAGGACAACACAAAGGCAACTCAAAGAACTCCTCTGACGCCTGTAAGGAACAAAACTGCTTCTTATCACAGAACTTCTTGATCTTAAGCAGTGGATATGTGGAGCAATAAGGAGTACAGGAAACTAAAGTCTTTCTGCTGCCTTTTTTCACCATGGAAGCACAAGTTGTGGTATCCTCACGACCCCAGAACGCAGTCTTGATCCGTATTCCCTGATTAAATTGACACATGAGGTTCACCTGAGACCCTTCGCAGGCTAACTCCTTCAAATTCGCTTGAGTAATGATGCTACTGAGTTCATTTTTAAAGACACCATGGACAATGAAGGGTAACAGTGTACAATAGAAGATCTTGATTAAGTTATTAAAGGACATGATTAATCCAAAAAAGACATTCACGAAACGCTATTTGTTGTGGAATAGCTTGGCTGCATTCCGTTAGAATCTCAGATCGATTGTGAAGAATGTAAGACTGTGAGACGGCCGTGAGAGGGGATCGACACACTCTTATGTTACGTTTACAAATAACATGAATTGTGTACACTACTTATAGCATGTACAATTGAATGACTGAATGACTAATTCTGCCTCTAGTTCAATGCGCCACCTTTATCAAACATCAAAATAAACAACAAACCATCAATCAAATGGATTTTCAGTGATTCAAGAACTCTGACAATAATTTCGCCCTTTAGTTTATCCCAATTCAGGCTGCTTGCGCTGTTGATGTTATATTTTAGTTTAGGCAATGTCTTTCATTTCCACGGCTTTGTTTTAGATTATTTTAAATTTCAGGTTCTAAATAACGTGTCCCAATCGTCTGTAATTCCATATGGAAACCCAATCAGACATACCCTGGGTTCCCGAGGCTCGAAGAGGCGAGAGAGAGAGAGAGAGGAGAGGGACGAAAAAGAATAGCCTCTGGTGTTATCCATTGAGAATTTCACTTCCATGTGCTGAGTTTTAAATCAAGAAAACATGCACGCCAAACACGGTTTTGCTGCGCCATTGGTAGGCCAATAAAAATGACCGTAATATCCATCATTCACGGTTGTGCCTGGTAATGAGTAGATTGTCCAATCAGGGACGAGGTTGAAATTCTGAACTTAAAGTTGGCATGGAAGTGAGGTTCTCAACGGATAACACCAGAGGCTCTTCTTTTTGTCTGTCTCTTCTTTGCCTTTTATTTCGTCGAGCCTCTGGTAATGAACCTTTAAGAATGGGAAAACTACCAAAGCCGCTCATAATACACCTTTTTGACGATTACCCGGTCATTTTGAAAAAAAAGTAAGCTAAGCCCTGGTCAACCTATCGAACATTGTTGGACTGCGCGATGCAACTTTGTTGGATGAGAATGTTGGGGTAAACGCTGTCAAACATTTGATCGAACAAAAATGTTGGTCCAACATGGGATGAAAACCTACCGAACAATGTTGGTCCAACATGGGATGACAAGCTACCGAACAATGTTGGTCCAACATGGGATGACAACCTACCGAACAATGTTGGCCCAACATGGGATGACAACCTACCGAACAATGTTGGCCCAACATGGGTTGACAAGCTACCGAACAATGTTGGCCCAACATGGGATGACAACCTACCGAACAATGTTGGTCCAACATGGGTTGACAAGCTACCGAACAATGTTGGCCCAACATGGGATGACAAGCTACCGAACAATATTGGTCCAACATGGGATGACAAGCTACCGAACAATGTTGGCCCAACATGGGATGACAAGCTACCGAACAATATTGGTCCAACATGGGATGACAAGCTACCGAACAATGTTGGTCCAACATGGGATGACAACCTACCGAACAATGTTGGTCCAACATGGGATGACAAGCTACCGAACAATGTTGGCCCAACATGGGATGACAAGCTACCGAACAATGTTGGTCCAACATGGGATGACAAGCTACCGAACAATGTTGGGCCAACATGGGATGACAACCTACCGAACAATATTGGTCCAACATGGGATGACAAGCTACCGAACAATGTTGGTCCAACATGGGATGACAAGCTACCGAACAATGTTGGCCCAACATGGGATGACAAGCTACCGAACAATGTTGGTCCAACATGGGTTGACAAGCTACCGAACAATGTTGGCCCAACATGGGATGACAAGCTACCGAACAATGTTGGTCCAACATGGGTTGACAAGCTACCGAACAATGTTGGCCCAACATGGGATGACAAGCTGCCGAACAATACTGTTGGATCGAGCAAAGTTGGATGTAATAGATCAAAAACCGGAGCGAGTGTTTAACCGGAGTATCCAAACACAAGAAACGGATGAATGTACGAGGCCGCTTCGGTCGAGTGCTTTTATTGTTACGAGTGTTTGGATACCCTGGTAAAACACGAAGCACGAGTTTTTTATATTACTTCTCATACTACATTAACTAATATTCATGACACATCGGCCAATGAGGAGCGTTCATTGTGGTCACGTGTATATACATAGAAACTAGGGAAAGACCACATTGTTAATTATGCATGCAAGTGGGCAGCGCATTGAAAGTGAGGGAAATTAAGGAGTAAAACAAAAGAACTAATTGGCATATGGTACTGACTAGAAACGATTCCAATGTACAGGAAGCTGTATATTGAAATCGTTTCTAGATACAATATGCAAACATTAGTTCTACATACAGTTATTACGTGGTAAAATTATCCGAGCACCGTTACTTTAAAGCTCCGTCTATAATTGTTACAAGGAAAACAGACGAAATTAAATACTTACGAGTGGCTTTTCGCATCCAAGGTTTACGTGAGCTCGTCCATTGAATTCCAAGTGTCTCTTTATAGAGCATACTATTTGGTGACATCGTTTTCTCGATGTAAACATTTTATTAGCCAGAAATTTAAGCTTTTAGCCAGTCATATCCATCATGGATGTCTCCAAAGTTTGAACTTCGCGTACATCTAAACCCAAAGGATTCTCTCCTGATTCAGCGAACTTGTTTTGCCTTTCCGCTTGCCATTCTTCGAATATTCGGACACCCCAACGATTCTTATATTTTGTACTCTTTGAAACAGCCCGTTTCATGACCGAACAGGTTCGGCCTCTCCCGTTTGGGGCTCTCTAATACTGCACGCTTCTGGTTCGGACCTTCGCAACCTTCCTCGCTCGCGGACATCCATTGTTTACTGTACTGCGATTCTGACTATTGATCGAACTCTTATTTGAATATTGAAAAGCATGGGCGATTTCGTATAATTATCGCTTAAAAAAAATTGCCTTTCTAGGTATTGTTTAATTAGTTAGGAATTTTCTGTGTTTTGTATCTTTTTGTGCTTGCATGTTTTGTTATTTTTATACCATTGTCCTCTGTGTCATAAATATCTAATGTAGTGCGAGAAGTCATTCAAAAACCTCAATTTTGGACTGGACGGGAATAGACCATTTTCTCAAGTATGCGCACGCAACAGGCTTGACGGGCCGGTAAATACTTCACGTGGGCAATCACGTAGTGGTTTCCTATAACCCTCCCTATTATTTCAACCAATACTAAATCCCAAGCTGCCTACATGAAGTATTTCTTGGCGGGCCGTGAGTTTTTGTTAGCTTTTGTTAGACTCGTTCTGATGCGTCAGCCTTTGTTATTCAAATTATTGGCTATTGTTAAAAAAATTGCGGCTATTGTCCAAAAAGCGATTTGGCGGGCCAATTTTGCGTGCGCATACCTGAGAAAATGGTCTATTTCAAAGTACTCGCGATAGGCCCTTTGCAGCTAACAAATCACGTGGTTTGTACTGGAGAGCAAAAAATAACTGAACTTCATTTATTTAAAGGCCCTTGTACGAGATCGGTATTGCTATTAGAAAAACCTGTTTGGAAATGCTATTTTCCACCTCCAATCAATTGCCGATCTTTCTAAAACTGCGTTTATAAAGATAACTTGCTCTCCAGTATTCATGGCAACGCCTTTCCCATGGGGATCATGAGCTCAATTCATTCGTTAATGAAGTATTATATCAGCACGTGACTGTTAGCTGCAAAGGGCCTATGTGCTGTTATCGCAGTTCGGCCATCTTGGATAAAACAATAGTTTTGGCCCCGGTAGCCTCGAACTGGTGGGTTTCAGAACGAGTTTACCGGACGAAAACTAAGGTTTTTATTCTCCAGGGACTCAACATGGCCGCCGTGCGATAAAAGCCCATTGGTTGCAGTCCGAGGCGCGAACGGAACGAATCGCTTGTACTTTAGAATTACCGTCAAACTAACAGTCGTAGACATGAAAGGTTGTCAAAATAGTAAACCATAGGGTAAGAACAGAAGAAGGAAAGGTTCACCTCATGAACTACTTTAGTTTTGTATTTTGTTGTTGATATTCGTAGACCGTTAATTTTACAGCCGGATGAATGATTAGTAGGCATTTAAAAATTTATTTACGACATTTTTTTTACATTTTTCCTAATTTAGTTTAACTGTTATCAGGTAAATATTCAACCACAAATGTTGTAACGTATTTTTCAGAGCATCTTAATAGTTTGCTAACGATGTCCTTGACCTACAATCCCAATTTTCTGATCTTTCTTTGACCTTTTTCACACATATCAGGAATCCTATTATTGTATTTATTTATATGGATTGTAGCCAATAAAACAATAAATATATACCTATACCTAGTAGTCATTTTGTCGAAAATATGTAATGTCTAATATAGGTATTTGTAACTAACTCGTTTACAAAAGACAATTGATTCAAGCCCCCTATCTCTCCATCGAAACCCCCTTTCCCTCGCTCGCTTACCAAAGACAACCGATCGAACCCCCCTGCCGACCCCCCTCTTACAGAAACCTGGACTCGCCCCAGTATTCCCATCAGTCCAAATGTATATCCTGAAAGTCTTAGCTTCCTAGCGACCGTAATTTCCCCCGCCAAATTCAAACTTTGGCGTGACGTCGGACAACAATGACTACGTCACTTCCGCTAGTACTTC
Source organism: Actinernus sp. WN-2022 (assembly GCA_030867875.1). Lineage (NCBI taxonomy): Eukaryota > Metazoa > Cnidaria > Anthozoa > Actiniaria > Actinernidae > Actinernus > Actinernus sp. WN-2022. The sequence goes on from JAOWCC010000019.1 coordinate 79,127,639, forward strand.
CACCGGATCCTGATCCATTTCCGCTTCCGCTGCCACTCTGTTCAGTCGTCACAAGCGTTCGCCGAGTTCTCATTATTCGCTGTTCTCTGACGTAGAAACCAAGAGGAAGCTTGTTGTTCCAATAGTAGTTCCTGAACGAATCTCTTTTCTTTACCAGGTGTGGCCTTAGTACAGGGGAACATTGCTGAAACATCCAAAGAGACTGCCATGAATGACAAGTCCTCATTTATATCTAAGGGAGCGGTCATTAATTACTGGGGGGGGGGGGGGGGGGGGGGGGGGGGGGAGGGCCGGTAAAATATCTAAAACGAGGACCCAAAAATGTTGGCCCTCCCCAAAACATCAGCCCAAAAAATCTTGGCCCTCCCCAAAACATCAAAAAATGGCGTCTTTTTTTTAACAAAAGAGGAAATCATTTCTTTTGTTTTACTCCTGAAAACCTCGTTATCAAGCAGAATGTTTGAGGTCTCGAACGTTGCCCATTAGCAGCATCCAGCATGCTGGTTAAGGGACATTTCCAAGGTGGAGCTGAATTGTCGATTGAAGTAGCCTAAAAATATTGTAAAAGTTTCATTGTTAAAACAGGCGCCCAAATATTTGTGACCCTCCCCAAATCGAAGCCCAAAAAATCTTAGCCCTCCCCCTAAATTTACCGGCCCTCCCCCCCCCCCCCCCCCCCCCCCCCCCCCCCCCCCCCCCCAGTAATTAATGACCGCTCCCTAACAAAGTGGTTTTAACTTGCTTTCATGCCTTTACTGATTAGATATTCAGCCCATACAATAGTTCAATAGACAATAGTTCTTGTTGGATAAAGAACTGATTAATAAAACATCATTATGTGTTTATCTCTGATACAGACACTGATTAATGAAACGTTTGTATCACTGATACTCCTGCATCACTGATACAAACACCAATGTTTAATAATCAGTGTGTCGACCGAAATTGTAAAGTTTTCAGGATTTCGAAGCTATATCCAGAGCAGAAGAAAGCATTGGAATCGTTCATTCATCGGAACGATGTGTTTGTGAATCTATGTACGGGCTTTGGTAAATCACTAATCTTCCTCCGCTTATAAATCTCATGCATTTAATAGATCTCAAACATTCTCCTAGGTTTTTGGCTATCTCATGCATTTAATAGATCTCAAACATTCCCCTAGGTTTTTGGCTTTAGAAGACCAAATCTTTCATGTAATATTATGATTTTTCTGCAGGAGTGAACACACATACTGAGAATGTTATGGGAAAAAATGTATGCCACTTGAGTGAATATTTTTGTTTTCAGAATTATGAACACACCTCCGTAAGTTCACGTATGGCAATGGCATCTAACTTTGCACAAAAAGTCCGGTTAAAAAAATATCTGATACCAAAAAACCTACACTAGGACAACTTTAGGGTCTTGTGTAACTAATCGGCATACATATCAAGCTTCAAAACGTTTTTAAAATAAAAGTAAAAGCGTAAAAGTTCTAAGTTTTTACGGCATGGAATCGAGGCAGATACTGCACGCAAACGTCCGTTTGAAAAGTTCCTGCTCTCCAAAGAACCACAGCAGCTCAAACAGGATACCATTCTGAGAAATCGAGAGAAGTTTGAAGCTGTAGAATGTTATTTTCAGTGCATGAAAGCTGATAGATCCAACTACTTCACGCTTCAATTCTTACGCGTGTTCGTATTGGCTTATTGTAAAAACAAAGGTTGATGACGTCAGGAACACGAAAGTCTATGAAGTCCATCAGACGGGGAGGGGGAGGAAGTGAGCGGACGACCTCGTACCGTCTGAAAATCAGGCTACTCAATCCCGGTTTCTGGGAAACTGACTATCCACGCACTTCTCCCTTGGATATGCATCGTTCTATTAATGATTAACTATTAAAGGTTAGGGTGAAGTGTGGGGGAAGGGTGGGGGTTTCACAGAAACCGTGATTCATCCGCAATCAGTAAATAGTACTTACGGTTAACGTCGCTAAACAGACGAGGGAGGCGAGACATAAAGCACACTTGGCAGCCTTCATGATCTGGAAAAGTGGTTACCACAAAGATGAAAGATCAGTTCAGTAGAACATTCTGTGTCCTTAAAAGTAATCGATACAGAAGACGCAGACCGACATTTATTTTAACTATCGAGATTTCACATGTTCAGTACGTTTCTCAGTAAAAGTCAGAAGCGAGCGCGGAAACGTTTGACTGATGTGTTCGTAGACTCGCACGTTTGTATGCCGTTTGTACAATGTGGCCACAACATTTACAGCGATTTTCAATATTACGCGGACTGAGAACTCAAAGGTCAAACAATATTTTGTATTTTTCGCTGCCGTCAATCATAACTACGACGGCCACTGAATACTTACGAGCGAAGGCCGTGGGAAGTATTTTAACATCGCGGAGGGTAGGATCGGAGAGCTTAGCTCGGTCATCGTTCGTAAATATTCCGCGGTAAAACACAAAACGTTGGTAGACCTTTTATTTAAGTTCCCAGTCCGCGTAATTAATAATGGCGGAAAATCGCTGTAAAAACCTTATCAACATTGTTGAAAAAAGATTTTTTTTATATTTTAAACAATAATTGCTTATTGACAACAAGTAAACTGTTTGTTCGTATATATAGAATACTTAAATGTAAATTATAAATGTTCATACCTGTTTATATACACTAAATTTATTGAAATACCACAAAGCAAAAACATATCACTTACCTTGAATAAACTAAATCTTCACTATATTTCTCACAGAAATCATTTACCGAAGCATATTGTGGTTCAGATCAGCTGACCCGAGACCTTGCCGGCCATTTTCCTCTCCTTTCCACATTAACTAATCTTATGCCATTCTTGATAGGCTAATCGCGAACAAAATGAAATCCGTCAAATCACTTTCTATATTATCATCTCGATCAATATAATAAACGTCTACGCTATTGAACTAAGTTGATGTTTTTTTATTGAAAATTCAAAACAACTGCAAGTGCATTACTGACATTCCCTCAGGGATAATTTTCAAAAGGTATCATTCAGCCAACCAACTAGCGTACAAGGCAGTACGTGTTTCATGTCTGGATGAACCACAGTCACTGAACCTGTTACTACCTGTAGCCGAATGACTAGAATCACATTTAAATTTAGGAGTGGCGAATGGTACTTAAATCTCGGAATCTCAAATTTTCTGGTGTCTAATGTTTGGATTGACTTATCTTGAAAGTTCGATATCTCGGAATCTATAAACGAGAATCGAAATGTTGTTTTGCAATGTAATACCTTCTGAGTTTGAAGAGCCTAAAGACTCGGCTGCAAAACGCAAGTCTCGGTGCCTCGGAAAGTTTCGTATTTACCATTCGATTCGCCACTCCCCGCTCTCATTGAATTTTCACAACCGAAATGTACGGTGGAAAATATTAGTTCCTGATCAACCCAATGGTAGTTTATAGATAGTTTACCAAAAAAATAATCACATATTTTCGTTTGTTTTGCTAATTTCAGTGGGCGACACAATTAAAATTTCTCAGATTAAGCGAATGCTTTCTTTAACCAATCACTGCGGCTTTTTGCAGGAATAAAGTCAGTAAATTGTGGCTTATGAGCGATATCGACATTTTGAACTTCTTCAGTTGATATCTGACAAAACAGTTCTACAGCAACGCCATTTTGAGACTGCTGGATCCTCGTTAATATCCCGATTGACTGTTATTTTGAAAGTCATAACATAAGTGCGTACTTTTAGAATCGGTGCTTGAAGCATGTCGTGACTCGGTTTGTTTCTCAGATAAAACAGGTCCAGATACGAATAAAAAGCAACTCACAAGCCGCTGTAGAAGTAGTATAATCTTTATCTAAATTATATACGCATTCTTATAATTACAAGTAATTTGCAATCTGACTTATATGTTACGTTTTTCACTGTTACGAATACTTACCTCCCGAATGAGCGAGGAATACCGAAGATTCCTACGATGAACAAGGCTTGTGTGGATACCAAGTAAAACGAAGCAGTAGGACTCCAAACGACGCCGTTGCAACCGACACTTCTAAAATTATTATTCAGTTTTGCGCCAATATTCAAATTTCTTGCCTTTTAGTTTGTGATCCGATTGGTTAAAATTGACACTTCGCGCGTAGTCGGAGATTATACATGTTGGTGTTAGGCGACAGAAAGTCTGGTGCCATCAACTATTAAAGGCAAACTTTTAATTCAAATGTTATTCAAGGAGCACTCATGCAATCGAAATCCGATGATAGTTTAATACAACCACAGACAACCAGAACCGGAAAAGAACCGGCGAATAATATTTCTGTTGTCTGGGCGCGACTGATCACATCTGATACGAAATGAAATTCCGAGGTGCGCGTTATAAATACAAAGTACAATGGCAAATTAATATCCTGCTACCAGCGAAGTGTCAACTTTAACCAGTCAGAGCATGTGTTGTTTTAAATTAAAAGGCACGTACAAGCCGAGTAATAATTACTTTAATACTTACTTGCCGTTTCAACACCATTTGCATGTGAAAACATCTTACAATTGGATTGAATATCCCGCTAAGCGCGAAGTGTCAAATTTAAGCAATCGGATCACGAACTAGAAGGCACACGAAATTTGACGCAAAATAGAAGACTGTTTTGTTTTAGCGCCCTTATTTATCAAATCCACACAAGCCTTGTTCATCGTAGGAATCATTCAGGATTACATGCTCGTTGAAGGCATGACAGTAATATACACATCATTTGTATAATTCATATTTCAAATTACTTATAAGAATGCATGTGAGCCATCGTATACACACCGACCGTTACAGGAGGCTAGCTATAGCTAATCTTGACCGGTTTTATAGATTTATCTCAAAAACTAAACCAAAGCAAAACCAAAAGTCTCGATATATTTCAAGTACCCGGTTCGTAGTACGTATAGTACGTATCTCAAAATGGGTGTCTAGATAACGAAGACCTAGAAAACGAAGATAGAAAACGAAGACCGAAGATCGAAGACCCTAGATAGCGAAGATCTAAAAACGAAGACCCTAGATAACGAAGACCAGAAAACGAAGACCCCCCTAGATAACGAAGATCTGAAAACGAAGACCCTAGATAACGAAGACTGGAAAACGAAGACCCAAACAAACTACCAAATTTCTAGCATTGCAGGCCCTGCGTGAATTTTGCAACAGATGGTCACGTGACTTGTTGGCCCATAGGATTGCAAGCTAACCAGTTCTCCCTTGACAACAACAGATTTTGACTGACCCGTGGTATTGTAGCTGGCCTTCGAAGCGTTTTTCTTTCTTTCTTACTAAATTCTTCTCGAAATAAGTCTGATACAGAAGAATAGTAAAGGTTTTTCTTTACTTTTGATCCGGTATTTTGTCAATATGCTGGGCAAAATAGAGTTTGGAGTCAAACGAATTCACCTCGAATCTCTAACATTTGGCAAACATGGCGGCCGCCGAACACAACTGCCACTCTATGTCTATGGTGAACTCTTTTGATTGCTTATTTTAATGCTAGTGAATAATCGAACAAATACAATAAGCTTTTGCTCTTGACTCAAAAGAATATTGGGATGAATATTGTTTACTCTAGGCACTCGTACTAATATATATAATATCCGGTGTTTAACTTTGATTTCAGGTCCAGCTACAAAATATTAATTTCATAAATCGTGGAACATGTTGCATTATTTAAATGTTCGTCGACTTTCCTTCAACTGAGAAAAGGACAGGCTATGGCTAGCTACATGTACATGTACTGTACTTGTGGAGATGCAGAAATTATCTTAGATTATTATTTTAGTTTGACGGGGGAGTGAACTGAGTGGGTGTTGTACATGCAAAAAGTACAGCAGATGCAAATATCACTGCATGCAGTCATGTTATTTTATGTAATGTAATTAAAGCTTACCTGAAAATAACCTGTGGGAGTTACATATCCAGTTTTGAAGCAAAGAAAAATATCAGGTTTGATAAGATTTACATCCCTGATACTTAGTCAATGCAGAGAATGTTATCAATTTTGTTTCTGATTTGCCAATAACAGGCAAACATATATTAACCCCTCACTATAAAATTTTAAGAGAAATTTAGAGCGACTTGAAATATGTTCACTGTATCCGAAATCAAGTCTATAGAATTAGCATTTGTAATCCACTTTGCCATCCTTTATAAAAAAAAAATGAAAGCCATATTGGGTATTACTCTTCGGTTTCAGGTTGTTTAATTTTTGCAGTTTTGTTAACAGAAACTTGAAGATTCAATTCCAATGGCTGAGTGCCCCTTTCAGTTTCACATCCACATATACTAGATAAATAAACACTATCAGACCCTAAATTCTTTAATTTGTTGGTTTTATATTATATATGCAAACAAATTTTTGTGGTTAAATGCTGCTTCCTAATTTTCCAGCTACCAGTCATAAATGGTTGATTAACAGGTACAATCATAGTTAATGGTTAGTGGAATGGTTATGAAACCCAGCGACCTTCTTTGCTATATATGTCTTTGTTAGCTTTTTTCAACCGTCACCCTGCACAAAACACAATAGAAATTCCAATGTGTTAATCAATCAGCCAATAGAAACATGTGAGTTCAGTCGTTCAGGGGACGCTAATGAACTATGACCCTGCACAATCTTTTGTCTTGCCCCCTTCCAACATAAATCGCAGCGCCTTTGTTAGCCCCTTTCAAGTTTGCCGGCCGGTTTCATAACCATTCCACTCTATTAACTTGGTACAATTAAATGCAGGGATTGAGCCAGAAATTGAGCCAGAAGGGACAATATGGCATTAAGTGGGTCAATTTGACAATTATTGTATTTTTTCAAGGGACAAATGTTTTTTTTAAAGTGGGAATGGTACAATGGCACAGCCTGGCTCATTCCCTGCAAATGTTTATTATTATTTATTTATTAACTTTACAACTAGTCATGATAGACACACACAGCAAACTAAATACAAGACATTATGACACAAATGGACTAGCTGAAGGGAAGTACACAAGGGCAAGGGTCCCATATTAAGTTAGCCCAAACAAAAATACATATAATAATACCAAATTAATAAAACATTTAAAAAGGTAAAAATGGTATTTTACATACACCATTATAACCATTAATAACTAATTAATACTAAGTTAAATATATTTAAAAATATAAATTAGACATAACTGTATAAGATAGATAATTACATTGAAGCAACAGTATACTAGGAAAGAACAGCATCTTAGGGAAAAGTATTACTTATCATTAATTAAATTTTTATTCACTCAACATGGACGTGCCAACATAAGGCTGATGCAGCAACATTTGGGACAAATTACTTTATATGGTCTAATATTATTTCCATCAAAAACATTCTGTAAGCGCATAATATAAAATGACTTTAGTTATCGTTTGAAAGAAGTGAGAGGACTGAGCAGCTTTAATAGTATCAGGAATACAATTCCACAACTGAGCTACTCTATTGAAAAAAAGACTCACGAAAAAGGGAGGTTCTTATGCGACTTAGGAATAAGATAATTAAGTCCAGTTTGGCCACGGCTGGAACGCTCCTGACTGTATGAAGTATAATGATCGATATCCAGATTAACGATGCCTGATTTGCACTTAAAGAAAAACACAGTCTAAGTATTCCAGCCAGTAGTTAAGAGGAAGCATGTTATAAACTTAATTAGATTAAATAAAATAAATTAAATTAAATTCTTAAGTTATTTATGTCACACTTTGAAACATTGGAGTTGATGTATTTGCTGCAGAGAGCTTACAAGGTATTTAATACGTTCTCAATATTTCAGGTCACCACATCAAACATATAGCTATAAGAAAACTATACATGTATAGTTGAGAAAAAACCGATTCCCAGTCTTTTATATTAAAGAAAAAGAGCTAGCTGCATGGAAAACATACTATTACAGGTGCGCCGCAGAGCACTAAGATTGCGATGTGCATGGTTACTTAAATACACATGATAACACAAGACAAATTCTTTTAAGTTAAATATTTTATTTATTTTTCATTTTCTTCTAGAATGGAAAACTTTCAAATACAGAGCTAATAGCTTGGCCTTCCTGTGGTCATTTCGATCATTGCATCATGCACTCATGGCCGTTCGTCAATGTTTCATGTACTATCCGAAATAATCACCCCGTAATTACTGCTTTATATAATATAGTATAAAAGAAAGAAGGAATCTGCTCAACTATTACAATACTATTCGTTTAATTATGACTACTTTACCTTGTTGAGCGGCCGCCATGTTTGGCAAATACCTGCATGCATGCAGATCAGCTAGACGCTCAAACGAACTCGATCATCACTTCTAGCTCTATTTTGCTCAGCATATTTGTCGAAATACCGGATCAAAAGTAAAGAAAAACCTTTACTATTGTACGTTCTGTATCAGGCTTATTTCGAGAAGACTTTAGTAAGAAAGAAAGAAAAACGCTTCGAAGTCATATGGCGTTGCTATGGAGTATGGGCCAACAAGTCACGTGCCATCTGTTGCCAATAGTAAATGAATGCTAGAAAATGGTAGTTTGTTTGGGTCTTCGTTTTCCAGTCTTCTTTATCTAGGGTCTTCGTTTTTCGGGTCTTCGTTTTTGGGGTCTTCGTTTTTCGGGTCTTCGTTATCTAGAGTCTTCGTTTTTGGGTCTTCGTTATCTAGGGGGGTCTTCGTTTTCTGGTCTTCGTTATCTAGGGTCTTCATTTTTGAGTCTTCGTTATCTAGGGGGGTCTTCGTTTTCGGGTCTTCGTTATCTACTGAGGGTCTTCGTTTTTAGATCTTCGTTATCTAGGGAGGTCTTCGTTTTCGGGTCTTCGTTATCTAGGGTCTTCGTTTTTAGATCTTCGTCATCTAGGGGGGTCTTCGTTTTCTGGTCTTCGTTATCTAGGGGGGTCTTCGTTTTCGGGTCTTCGTTATCTAGGGTCTTTGTTTTTAGATCTTCGTTATCTAGGGGGTCTTCGTTTTCTGGTCTTCGTTATCTAGGGTCTTCGTTTTTCGGGTCTTCGTTATCTAGGGAGGGTCTTCGTTTACTGGTCTTCGTTATCTAGGGTCTTCGTTTTTAGATCTTCGTTATCTAGGGTCTTCGATCTTCGGTCTTCGTTTTCTAGGTCTTCGTTATCTAGACACCCATCTCAAAATAGCAGTTACTTCAATCGGGATGTGAACATAAGAAGTTCTCTTCTCGACTATGAGTCTCAATGTCAAAATTATTAACCACGGCTAGAGTATAGAATACCCCGCCACGCTAGGTTGTAGGAAACACTACTACCGCGATCCGTGGCAGTCAGCTAGAATAATATAGCATCGAGAGAATTTGTAGAAAACACTGAAATACCTCGCAATTCCAGTTAGGTTGAAGAAGACTGCTACCGCGGTCAAGGTACCCTTGGGTGCCAGAGGCTCTAGCCAAAGTTTAGGATCGACGAGAAGGCCCAGCGAAGTGATGCGTCGGGCGGAGCGAGCGGAAGAATGTGAGTTTACGAGCGGAGAGAGCGAAGTGAAGAATATTGGATCGGCCCGCTCGTAAACTCACAATCAATGGAGGTAAAAGGAGGGACTGCTCGCAGTAAAAGTAAATGTGTTCTCATTTATGTTTATGCTCATAAACTCATAAACCGAAAATGCGGTTTATTGTCCAGGCAAATCACATAATTACACAATTGCATAGGCCTGTGTCTAATTATTTTATCAAGCATTTAGCAAACACTTTTAAAATTTAAAATTTAATTCCTTCGAGTAGGGAGGTGTTTCACGTCGCTGAATGCTGTCGTTGGTTTCCTGTCGTTACCTGTGATTATGCTAGAAGAACACTACATAATTTAAATTCCTAATTGAATACAGTTGAGGTGTATACTCCAGTTTCTGTCGTCTTTCTGGCTCGATAATAAAATGTATAAACGTATATGTTCTCTTTTCAGAAAGCTTGAATTGTTGCTGTATCATGTAAAGCAGAGAAATTGGAGAATACGAGAGCAAGCTGACATGCAAATTTAAGCTTCGAAGAGTTCACGCTGCAGTCCATCATGTAAAATAATCAGCGTCTTATATTACACAAATGTTGAGCGGATTTCAAGTAAACGGACAGCTAGAATGATCACTTTCTAAGTATAGTCACCTGAATGTAAAAAAGCGTCGAGATCAGGCTAGATAAAACCTGAGGAAAACATTGGATACTCTGAATTTCAGAGCAGGCAAGTTGGGTACTCTGAATTTCAGAGCAGGCAAGTTGGATACTCTGAATTTCAGAGCAGGCAAGTTGGATACTCCGAATTTCAGAGCAGGCAAGTTGGGTACTCTGAATTTCAGAGCAGGCAATTAAGTTGGATCAGACTCTGAATTTCAGAGCAGACAAGTTGGGTACTCTGAATTTCAGAGCAGCCAAGTTGGATACTCTGAATTTCAGAGTAGGCAAGTTGGGTACTCGGAATTTCAGAGCAGGCAAGTTGGATACTCTGAATTGCAGAGCAGGCAAGTTGGATAATCCGAATTGCAGAGCAGGCAAGTTGGATACTCCGAATTGCAGAGCAGGCAAGTTGGGTACTCTGAATTTCAGAGCAGGCAATTAAGTTGGATCAGACTCTGAATTTCAGAGCAGCCAAGTTGGGTACTCTGAATTTCAGAACGTAACAGCCAAGTTGGATACTCTGAATTTCAGAGCAGGCAAGTTGGGTACTCTGAATTTCAGCGTAGGTGATTTGGGTTCTCTGAACTTCAAAGCAGACAAGTACGTGTAGAATCGTTTAATGATTTGTTTCCAGCTAATTGTGTAAACTTTGATTTGAAATAAAGTGGATCACACCAAATTTTAAAGATCATGCAATTCCTGGTGTCATTGTTTCTTATATTCAGGGATTTACACTTACTCTGCAATGTCCAACGTCTTATTTTCATATTAAAAACAGACACACCATGCATTTTGCAATTACATTTGCAATATTTCGTAGACATTATGGACATAACGAGTAAAATAGATTAATTGTCATAGCCTTTAAAAAACGTCTCCTAAAAGACATGATAATTATCGACATTTAGCAGAAAAATATAGTTTGGAAAATGACAAAATAGTTTAGAATGCGTTATATTATTGAAAACGTGGCGACAGATATTATACAGCCCGATTTAAGATCAGACTGTGATCCTAATGAAATGCGAAACACATCCCAATATACTCCGGTACGTACACCATTCAATTACTAGGTAACAACAGACACAACAGAGAAATTTCACAGCAGTTAATTATAAGTCATTTCGGAATATTTACCTTAGAAAGCGGCATATCTACAACATGACCAAATCCTTTCGAAAGCATCGACGCGTCTTATCCGATAACAGTTTGTTCTTCACAGTCAAACCGACCACAAACGCCCGTCAATATATCTTTGGAAAATCAAAAGGCATTCGGAAAAGTCAACGGCGTGCTCGATCCACAGCCGGGTTAACGCCACGACATCCACCCAACCCCAATAACTCGTTACTTCACATGCGAGCACCCACGAGTTAAAAATGATATGGACCATTCTCGTTCCCAGTGCCTCCTCAACTAACTGAAAAATCGGAGGCTCTGGTAAGACACGAAACCGGATGTCCTAGATTCTAGGACATTGAAACTACGCATGCTCTTAGAACTCATTTCCGATTTGCTAACTAAAGCAATGGCGGACTTCATGGAAGCTATCCAGTTCGCCCTTGCAAAGCTTAAAATACAGTTTTCTTTAAAAACTAAACAATTGGAAGCTATTCGGGTAATTAGTATCGATAAGAAGGACTGTTTCTGTGTCCTTCCGACCGGTTATGGTAAATCGTTAATTTACCAAAGTTTACCGTTTGAGTTTAATGCTCTTGAAGGATCATCCAACTCAATCGTGGTCGTCATATCTCCTCTCGACGCAATTATCGAGGAGTGCACAGAACATGCTGATTTTCAGCTGCTGGATTAGACTGCAGGGCTGATGGTCGAGGAAGAATAGGCCTGTGTACCTGTTGTAGGTTAGCAAGGGCTATAGCGCTTGCACTCGGCGCGGAATGTGTCTCTCTTGGTCGTTTTGATAGTGAGAGAGCTATAATTTTGCTTTCGACCTCGTTTTAGCCTGGAATTTTGGATCGCCGCGGTTTGATGTTCATGCGATTGCTGAACCATCTCACGGAATTTTTCGGCAGTTTCAAGAGAGCGTTTGCACGGACAGCATATTTTTGTAGGGTATGATTCTTCCCAGAAAATGAACGGATGGCTTAGATAAGAACCCAAACTTTTCCTTAGGTCGCTGTTTAAAATCACTGGGTGATTCTTATCCGATATTACGGCGTTGCAGCAAATGCATGTATTTCGATCGAAAAGCTTTTCTGCTGCCTTTTTTGGCGTAATATCTGCCATTATTAGGTTATAGTCGATCGAAGGGAGATTTTAATGACCTTTCGGCTTTTGCCACCATACATTACATATATGAATGTTTATTAATTAATTAATTAATTAATCTGTTTAATCATGTTCTTTTAAAAGGCACATCACTTCATTCTTTATTATTTTCACATATGAATGTTTATTCTTTTGATTATTTTACTTTTATTGAAAGAACACCTCAAAAAATGCCTTACTTTACTTGTTATGTTTACAACGGAAGTGATTTATCCACTAAGTGAACCGGAAGAAAGCGCTGTGCGCAGCACTGTTCATTTTTTTTTTCATCGCGCAGCCGATTTGGCTAGCCAATCAAATTAGAGCCTGTTTCGTGTCTTACCAGAGCCTCCGATTTTTCAGTTAGTTGAGGAGGCACTGGGAACGAGAATGGATATGGACCCTTTGCACTTTACGTCATAGCCGCCATGTTGGTGTACAGTTAACAATAGATTATTCGTTAGCTTCTTTTGTTCTGTACACCAACATGGCCGCCATGCCCTTTGTCATTTGAATCTCTGGGGATTGAGTGCAAACCATCTATTAACAAGAGCCCATCTGGGCTTTCACTCGGGCCACATGAGATTGAAGATGAAATACACTTTCATTTGAAATCCTCTTAGTATCAAGTCGTGCTTTAATTCGCCAGTGAGAACGTCAAAAAAACAGACTGGTCTATTAATCGCTTTTATGGCATGACTATGATAACGCAGGATTCGAACAACAGAATACTGGCAATTCAAGTGTATAAATGCAATACAATGACATATTCAGACTTTGAATTTGATTGAAAATAGATCAAAAACTCGGGGAAATGTCCGGCTAAAACTGTATGAATAAATGTGAAATGAAACATAAATTTCATAGCAAGAAAAAAAATTGTAATTCCTATAAATGAGAAAGCTCTTCTATTAAGCCGCTTCTCATATACACAGACTGTTTCACAAAAAACATTTGCGCTTATCGACACAAGAATTCAGTTGACCTTTCAAATAATTTATTCTGAGGTACGCATACTCTAAATCACAGATGTTAAATAAAGCGATAATTAGAAGAAAAAGTACATTAACAGACAAACTGAGAGGAAATTTATTCAAATCAAAAAGAGTTTACTTACAGTACTTACGTAACTGAACTTTCGTTTTGGATCTTTTGGTAGTTTCATCTTCAATCTCATGTGGCCCGAGTGAAAGCCCAGATGGGCTCTTGTTCTGTCGTAAAACATGCCTTAGCTGTACAAGACCGCCCACGATGGAATAGATTTCTGACAATGACTCATTGAAAGTGATATCTCTCCTTGTCTCGCCTTGTCTGAGAGCTTTGAACTTTCTTATCTGAGCGCGCCTGACGAGATCTAACCTTTGATGATAATTCGATACCCGTTGATATCCAAACGTGTTTGGATATTGTATTTCGCTTACGTTTCTAAATGTACATTGGATCTGTCCAAACAGCGCTGATCGAATGTATTACGGCTCCTGGTTGTTCATGTATTTTTATGGTCAACAAGAGCGCCAGTTGAAATATCCTGAGCCTGTTGGAAGGCTTTCGCCCTCGCGGGTCGACCATTTTGATTTACTGTATTAAATTCTGTAAATACATTAACCTGGCGATTGTTGCGTGACCAGCACAGTGCAATCTGATTGGTGTGAATTTGACCTTTAACGCATGCGCAGATCGCGTGCTACACTGAATAAAAAAAAAAAAAATAACGACTTGCATTTTAAGACTCGGCGCTGCCACAGGCAGCCCGAGTAACAAGAGGCTGGGAACAGCCTTAACTCGGGCTGTATACACATAAGCGTCACCATTTTTTCTACATTCTTAACATTCCTGACATTCCATTCTAAGGCGTGGTCACAGGGGAGGGGTGGTGCTCCATTCCTATTATTTATTAGGAGTGGGGTAGGGGAGTTATCAGTCGCGGTGACTTTCTGCTCTCTGCTCCCCTAGTATATTTATGTAATTTAATATTTTTGTTTTTCATCATATGAACATTAGATATGTTTTTCTCGTAAGTAAATTAAAGAAATTGACCTTTTACTGTAAACACTACTTATTCATGTAACACACGTCTACAATTTACAGTCTGCTGTTCTGTTGTACTGGAGGTTCCGAGTACTAAAATATGATTATCTCAATGTTTATATTTATCTCATATCATAATTTGTATCCTGTCCACCCTGCCGATAGAGCTGCCACTATATTTCACTACTGTTCTTTCTACATGCATGTTAATTGTACTGATTCGTGTTCAATTCGTGTGCCTCTGTATAACTTTATCTGCTGTATTCATAACTGAAATGCATGTTGGTTATCTCTAATTAAAAGCTAAATTACCGTCATTCACACAAATTCAGTCTTGTCCGTGGTGTATATTACAGAGTTACATAAAGGGAACAGCGTTTAACAGCTCTAACAAAAGTTAAAGTGCCACTACGACGAAAATTTACCATTTCGATTTGCCACTTTTTCAGTGTCTATAGGTCAATCAGTATTAGAAATATCCGAAATAGTAAAACATATTCCCAAATGGGCATCTTAAACCACAAATTTTAGGAGAGTTTACCGGTAAAATCCTGTCCGCCATTGCTGGAAGCCGTGCCCTTTGTTCAGCTTTAAACAAAGGTTTATTCACCGGAAGTGATGTCATACACTTAACACGACAACCTCCTGGCGCGAAATAGCGTGCATAAAAAAGTAGCCAACCTCGCAAAGATAAATATAACTTTCTTCTTATGTACGTGAAGACGTTTTTAGTAGAAATATGCCTCCAGGCGTTGTGTTCTGCAGGCGAGCGTTAAGTGTATGACATCATTTCCGGTGAATAAACCTTTGTTTAAAGCTGAACAAAGGGCACGGCTTCCAGTAATGGCGGACGTGTAGATTCAATATTCGGAGCAAAAAAAATAAGACTTCCTGTCGTTGTATCGAAAAACAATTTGAACTGGTAATAATATATGAACTCTACTTTATGAATATGCAAAAACATTGATATGTCAAAATTTGATCGTAGGGGCACTTTAAGCATGCACCAATAATCTCGTCACTCGTGGTCTAGCGGTTACTGTTTGGGTAGGATTGTGTCAGTCGTTCTATAAATCTTAGCTTCCTGGATTCGATTCCTACGCTGAGCGTTGTGATTTTTTTTTTCAAGTAGAGGCTCCCCAATTCCTTGTAAAATTTATAAGTGCCGCTTCGGGTGCTCGTGAAATATTCTAAGTCCCAAATTATTCATAGTTTATAACAAAGGGAGTTTTGTGACGCAGTCTGTGAGGTTGTTACACCGAGGTAAAGCCCCTATTTTAGAACTCTCCACTTACAACATCTAGGCACCTGAAGAAGGCTAGTTTCGCTAGCCGAAATATAGTACCTTTAAAACTATATACACGTCGTTTCAGCTTTGCTATAGTCCTCAGGATAGAGTAAAAACTCTATCCGCAGTCTGTGGTTTCCGGTTGACCTTTTCGACATTATGCGGCACCAAATCGGCGCGGTGTTCAAGTGTGTGCACTTGAACTACTTGAACAGCGAGAGCTGATTGGTTGGGGGCGAAATACCTCGACTTGGAAAATAAAATGAAGAATAAACACTTGCGATTTAAGACTCGGGCCTGCCCACAGGCAGCCCGAGTAATCAGCTTTAAACATGATTAAAGGCGCTGTGTCACGGTACTGCGCATGTCACCGTCTATAATACTGCCTCCAGTTATCAACACGTGTGGTATATCACTTCACAGACCACGACAATTTTTTTCTGATTTGCTCCTTTTTACCCCTAATCTGATGAAAAATATTAGTTTTAAATAGCGACAACGTATATTCTTGAGCACATTTGTTTGATTCTGACTTGGTTTGACTGGATTTTAAAGACATTTTGGTGATATTGCTGATCTTCAAAATTAGAAATAAAAATGCTCACCAACTGTAAAAGTAAACAAGAGCCCATCTGGGCTTTCATTCGGGCCACATGAGATTGAAGATGAAATACGCTTTCATTTGAAATCCTTTTAGTAATAACCGAAGGGAAGAATTATTAGCTGAATTTAGCAGTCTTTAGGAGTGGCCGGTAGCGCGGTGACATTCATTCTCTGCTCCCCTAGTATATATATGTAATTTAATATTTTTGTTTTTCTCGTGTATGTAAATTAAAGAAGTTGACCTCTACTTATTCATGTAACGCACGCTTACAATTTAGTCTGCTGTTCTCCAGGTTCAGAGTACTAATAGATGAGTGTCCCATATTATAAGTTGTATCCTGTCCACCTATGATGGAGCTATCACTATGTTTCTCTACTGTTCATTCTACCCTGCGGCTCTTTATCGCAGCTCGCGTCCATATTGGTATTTATTAACTGAAATGCCTGTTGATTGTCTATATTTAAAAGCTTTTACCCTCCTTCCCAAAACTGCAGTCTGCTCATTATATTACAGAACTATAAGGGAACTGTTGGAAGCCTTTAATTTCTCGAACCAAAACCTCGGCCGTGAGAGGATTCTTGTTTAAGTTTACCTTGAGAGTTGAATATTGCTTCGCTCATCATAAATTATTCTGTGCTGAGTGTTTATTTCTCCGGGGTATTTCTGGCTTAGCCAAAAACACGCTCAAAATTATTTTAGTGTTTGCCTACAGATCACGGTGTTTGCGCTGGTATGTATTATGACCGAGAGTAAAATGAAATGTGGCATAAAACCTATGAAACGTACCTCAAACAAGAATACCGTCCGATGGCAAAATCTATCAGCGCCACGAGGTCAACAAATCGACAAATAAATGCAGATATAAACACGCAATGATTTCAACCTCACCGTACCTTAATTCATGACCTGACAAGACACTGTTCAGTTTCACTTTCCCTCTCAGCTTTGCTCTTGGGTTGAAGTTGAGTTTGGCTTTGTTAAAGACTTAATTCTTATTCAGTTGTATGGTATAATGTGTGCAGTATATTTGAGTATACCAATCCACAGAGATTCAAATAACAAAGCCGTGGCGAAAGAGAAGCTTAAACGAGAAATATTTTGTCCTCCTAGAAAAACACAACATCTTGCCATTTCTATCGAAGAAGCCTTTGGTTTCAGCAGCAAAGCAACACGCTAAATTCCAATTCGATATGTGTGTATTAGCCGGATCCTGGCTTTGAGTTTGAGTTTGATCATGCAGCCCCTTCAGGTCGTCGCGTTGTATATAAAATCACTGGCCATCTGGGTAAAAAACGCGGTCCTTCAGCTCCGACAAGAGCGCCAGTTGAAATATCCTGAGCCTGTTGGAAGGCTTTCGCACGGTGAAGCTAAATAAAACATTAAACTGCTTACATTTGAGAGATGGGACTGCAAATTTGAGAGAAATTTCCTCGCGGGTCGACCATCTTGATTTACTGTATTAAATTATGTAAATAAATTAACCTGGAGAGTGTCACGTGACCAGCACAGTGCAATCTGATTGGTGGTGAACTTGAAATTTAATACATGGGGGAAAAAAATAACCGCATGGGCCAAAAGTCCAAATTTTGTTGCATGAAACAAAAACAAAAACCGCTTGCATTTTAAGACTCGGTGCTGCCACAGGCAGCCCGAGTAATTACATGGCTGCTTGGAGATACAGAACTTATCTTTGATAACTCACTCGTGAGTTCTCAAACTAAACACTCGAAAATAAATCTCCGCGCAGTCATGTAATATCCTCTCTGTATCGATATTTCTCAGTCATATCAATAGGCAATATTAAAGAACGATTCTAGGACGTTTTAATTAATTTTTATAATCAACACTTTTGACACATATTTCAAACCTAGATATAATATTTACATTAGGGAAGCAAGAACAGAGATTAATTGTTCCTTCGTGTCATCTATATAGTTTACAAATACTACGTTTAAACTGACTACATCACTTTACAACTTAATCAAAACTATCTCCAACGACGACCGCATTGAATATATTCAGTTCGACCCACAAAAACATATCTATGATTGTTCTGTATTTCCAAGGCTTTGAAAAGCCCTGCAAAAATTCAATACTTCCATTCCTTTTCTTTTACGCTACAAATGAAACCTTAAGAGATGTAGCGAAAGAGAAAAATAGCACATGGTTACTTTTTAGGTTTGTTGCTAATGGTAAATTCATGAAAATAGCGATTGTATGTAATGCGATTGCGTGACGTGACATGGCATGACATGACACTCGTGACATGGGAAAAGCCTTATGCATTGCGTGACACAAGCTTTATAATGAAAGCGTATTTCTGAGCATTTCTGAGCAATACTCTAAACGGCTCATAAGGCCTGTGCAGGATGTGACACATTATACAAGTCATATCTATCGAAATTGTTCGTTCCTAAGTGCAGTTTATTTTCCGAATGGAAGCTTTACCCGTGATTCCTCAGGTAAGCAGTCGTAGTTGATTCTTAGGTACTTGTAAATTCCTGTGCAGTCCGTCCTGTCAAAGAAAACAGGGCTAGCGGACACTTCACAGGCGTTGACATCCTTACACTGATCGTTCACTTTAGCCAGGGTATTCTGCTCGTCTTGAGGACACTGATTGTCTGTGTTCAGCCCGTGTTGGATGCCACTTCGTGTACACGTGGTAGGGTCGTCTCGTCCCCAGAATGCCGAGTTGACTCGTACCAGCCTGTAGGGTGGACACTGGATCCATTGCTTCTCTCCCTGACACGTGATACTATTCTGGTTCATCTGTAAGGCGGAAATAGATCGGAAATAGATCGGAAATAGATCGGAAATAGATCAGGGGGGGGGGGGGAGGGAGGTATGTATGTGCCGCCTGGGTCTCAAAACCCTGACACTCTTTCAGACCAAAATATATGATTTTACAGACCTGTACTCCATTTTATAACAAGAGAAATATTTGAAAATGTGCGGTTTCATACTTCCCTGTCAAGATCATATCCTATTCCAGACCAACAATGCGAAATTTTGATGACCCTATTGCGGACTAAACAGCTCGAAAACAATACCCTTTGGGGCGGCACATACCAGTCAGGAGCCCCTGATAACTAGGAGCGTCCATCCCGCATACTAGGCCCATGTCACAGCGTTTTCACAAGTTAGTTTATTTTAAGAACGGCTTCCCGCTATTGTTGAGTTGCAATTATTCCTAAGTGAATAAAATCACAAAAGGGTAGCAGCCATGTTGTTTGGTATAACAAAAGTAGCTAATGAGGCATCTTTTGTTCCGCCACGATGCAACTCACCAATTGGCGGGGAAAATAATCTAAAAATAGCCCAACTTGAAAAACGCTGTGACATCTGTATATGAGATATGGACGCTCCTTATATGGCTCCTGTACCCGTACAGTAGACAGACAGAAGAGGTTTATTGGCACTTTGCGGACATTAAATAATGTTTACATCAGTGTTGAATCCAATAAAAAAAATGATGACTAAGTAGATGAATACTAATATATATTACATTAATTTCTTGTGGAAACAGGTGGCAAGTTACTTATAATGCGGGATCTAATTGTACGGCAATCAGATATGTATTTGGCTGCTCTTCTTGCAATTTTGGTATCTGGCTTAAGGGATAGGGATATTTTCAATGTATTTTCCAATGAAGCATAGAATTCGTTTCTCGGCACTTGGTGGTATGTCCATCTAATTGAGTTGTATTCTTTTTCTGACAACTCAATTTCTTGGGTAGGAGGTAGGAAGACGTTTGGCGATATCGAGAGATATTTATAATAACTGTCTTTAGCTTTGAAATTAAGTAACAGACAGTTGCGAAGATCGGTGAGTTGAATGGATGAATGACCAATCTGACTAAAAGAATATTCATATTTCGGACTAACATATACTCGTCGGTGCCTTTGTTTGCCGTCACTTGAGAAGTAAGATACTACTTTCCTATTTTAGCCCCTGTGTCCATTTATTAAAGCACCGTTTGTGTAGATTATTCTTCTTTACTCAAAACTAGGCATTGTAGTAATTAAGTACTTACAGTAGCGCCGGCATTTCCAATACCAGGTACTCCGGGAGGTCCCGCAGGTCCGGGGGGACCAGGGGGACCAGCTACTATACCACCACTGCCACTACCACTACCAGCTACTCCGCCTCCAGGAGGTCCAGGAGGTCCCGGGGGGCCGACAATGCCGCCTTTACTGACGAAGAAACCAAGTGGAAGGTGTTGATTCCAGTAGTAACTCATATCGGCCATACTGTCTCTTTTCTTGATAAGATGTGGCTTGCGAAGTGCGGGTGAACATTGCTAGAGAAAAAAGACAGTGCCAGAGGGCCTTGATGAGGCATCATACGTTAAATGTGTCGTGGTTTAAACGAAAGCCTCATATAATCACGCAACTTTATTTAGACACGGTTGATTCATCAGTTGGATATAAATTACTAAAAATAAATAATTATAATAATACAATCGATCAATAAAATATGATGAATTATGAAAACTACTAACTAATCTAATATAACTACAAACTACCTGCTTTACATGAATGCCGTGTGAATTACAGATTATAACTGAGGAGTTTAATTCAAGAGAAGAAGCTGCTGCAGCCAGATCGAAAACTGCTAAGAGTGCTTGCAAGCCTGCCGCAGCTCCACTGGTAGACTATTCCAGAGTACTGCTCCGCTGTAGCTAAAGCTATTTATCATGAAATTTGTGCGGGGCAGAGGAATGGCAAGTTTGCCCTCGGTGTTTCAGTCAGGGAATAGTCACTGCGTGACGGACATTATCACTTTGGATTATTTGTTTCAGGCTCGCTCCTGCAGGAGTAAAGAGGAATTCGAAGTCCAGTCAAAGCTACTGAACTTCCGCTAATTAATTCCATCCAAAATTATGGAACAGAAAAGACAAACATGGTGGATTGAATCTGATAATGGCCGCCATTCATACACGGGGATTACAATGATAATTAATAGAAACCAACAAGTATTTTATTACGAATCGTGCGCTCTGATTGGCTAAGCTACTGATTATTTATTGAGCGATAGATAGCGAGTAGCGAAAAATACGGTTTTCAAGCACAAAACAACGGCAGCCAATTCTTCTTGTTTCTGTTTAAAGTGCCTATTACCCTTTTGCAATTTTGATAGCTTATGTACCTCCGAAAAGTTTTGAGTACTTCTGTGAAGAAAGTTTTGGTTTAAAGTGAATACTTTATGTTCTACGTTTGTTTGAAATCGTGTAAATGTGACCTTTCCTGACCCATGACCGCGTAAGTAAAAGCCTGGGTCGAAACCTGGGTAGACGTCATCTCATTAATGCATTATTCTCCATGGCGTCTTTCTATCACCACAGCATCGATGCATAGAAAATATACACAGTTTTTGAGTTGTTAGTAAAGAAAAAAGTCATTTTAGTCAACATGTTAAGTATTTCTTCAAATGATTGCAAAGCCGAATTAATTATATGACGTCAAGATGACGTCTACCCAGGTTTCGACCCAGGCTTTTACTTACGCGGTCATGGGTCAGGAAAGGTCACATTTACACGATTTCAAACAAGCGTAGAACATAAAGTATTCACTTTAAACAAAAACTTTCTTCACAGAAGTACTCAAAACTTTTCGGAGGTTCATAAGCTATCAAAATTGCAAAAGGGTGATAGGCACTTTAAGATTGAACAACTAGTTGATTTCTACTATAATACCATAGGACAGATTAATCCCTAATTTCAACTTGAAATTTCACGCGTAATTTGTAATTTCACATGTGAAATCTGGATCGTAATTTTCCCTCCATAATATTACTGAATGAGTAATCAAATAGTTACTTGTGAAATTAGGGATGAATTTCACTTGTGTTTGTCAAAATCTAGGTAATTTGGACAAACACGCGTGAAATTTATCCCTAATTTTACTCGTCCCCATTTGATTACCTATTCAAACAATTAGACTACTCGCTATCAGTTTCTATGGCTGATACTTCGTTCTCGGGCTTATATTTGTTTTAAGAACATCAAATTTCCGCGGGCAACTATCAGCCGATAGTTTCTCGACGGAGACAGAAATAGTCCCACGACAGACACACTCTTACTATTGTTATAAAAGAAGTCTAATTGTTAATTATAACTGGTCTTCAAAGCGAGACTTACTTACCGCTAGCACGGCAAGACAGAGGCCTGTGGCGAGCCACAGAATACCCCTTGCAGGCTTCATGACCTGAAAAGAATTATAGGAAACGTTACGAGTTTACACAACAAAGATGGTTTGACGTTTAACCCTCTTCTGCCTTGTACAATGTAGATGTAGTCCTACTTACAGACTCATTCGAAATATAGCGTACACTTTATTAGAAATAAATATCGTTTAGGATTGACTAGCCTCACTCTTTGTGCTGTAATGTGCCTTTACAGGACCTGGTCACGTGACCTTTTTAGCCTGTCAATAAAAAAAATTGGCGCTAGAACAACATGAATGCCAGAGATGGAAAGAGCAAGCCAAAATTAGTAAAAAGCCGTGCCAGTCAGCAAAAAAGCCTCACAAACTCTGTTAAATTAAGCTAAATTATAGAGTTTTCAAAAATTTGCCATCCCTTCCGTTTTAAAGATATGAACCTAAAACCTGGGCCTGCAAAGGCTAATCAGTCCAGAACGATTCACATTTCTAAAACTTGGAGGCGCGCTCGTATCCCATTTTTCAAATGAATCTATAATAACTTCAGTCGCATTACAAGTTTATAATGTGGCTTACCTGTTGATACCGGAACTATACGAAGGAGAATGCTCTGCTTTCGTTTTAACTGCTCCAAAATCTCTCCTACTGCAGCTCCCGCCATTACAAAGGTCACACAAGAAAAAATAGCACGTAATGAAACTTTAACAGCGATTTATAGCACTCTAAACTCGAGATACCTCGATGTTCTGTACATCAAAACACTGGAAATTTATTCTCCTATCTGAATTCAGCGGTAGCAAGTCAGTTCAGACAGGCGTATTCAAGCTAAACTCAGTTTTCCTCTACTTGGTCGTCCATAAACGAGTAACGCCTTGTAAAAATTCACTTCACTCGCGAAAGCAAATTCAAATTTATTTAGTCGAAATCTTAACATAATCACTCCAAACAGTTACTAGTTGCAGATTAGATGTTACTTAACTTTGATTTGAAGGTAGAAATATTTCATAAATCATTTTATTTGTTTTAGAAGGCAAAATAGCTCCCAAAACCATGTATTTTTGAGTGAGATGACTTGGCCGATACAGGAAGTGAGTCACCGGATTTCGATATGTAGGCTTTTGTACGCAATGACTTTGATATGAAAGGCACTAGCTTGTTCGAGACGGGTAGTGTTATTAGCAAAACCTGTTAGTAAATGCTAGTTTCCACCTCCACTCATTGTCGATCTTTCTAAGTCTGCGTGTTTGAAGATTAATTGTTTGCTCTCCAGAAAAGCCTTTCCCATGAGACCATGAGCTCAATTCATTCGTTATTGAAGTGATATATCAGCACGTGACTGCTTCAATGCATGGAGTCGAAACTGCTTTCTGTACAACTATTTATATTGTACGGGTCGATATGTAAGGAAATCAGTCTCAGGTTAAAACATGTTAAAGCGGCATATTTTGTACTGTGATATTAACTGATCGGGCATCTTTAAATAACACGTCGTCAATTTGCCATCTTCCCGTTTTCTTACTTGAGCAATGTCTTTTATTATTTGAAATTTGTATTGCATCGATCATCCGAGATTACTAGCTATGCTAAAATATGAGAAATTGATGGTTCATCTCAGAGCTAATTGAACAGTTTGTACATTAAAATAAGTGAAAGAAGAAAAAAGACGATTCTGAGGCAGGAATTAAACTAGCGACTATACTGCAGTTCCTGGTTTAATGAGCCTCTCTATGAACTGATGATTTTGTCAAAAAGATTATATTTGAAAATAAAAGTTCTTGCAAAATCTTTGATCAATTTTGAATCAGGTTTTTACTATTTTTATAATAGGAAATGTCTTATTTTCTTTGCGTGTAGCCATTAGCCTCGAGATATTTCCAACTTTCGTATAGCGTGTTTGGTACAGTTATGTTATTTAATAAGCTTGCCGCCTTATTTATACATACACATATCATTTTGATTTTAGGGTTGTTTTTGATAATAATGGCGGGTTATATTTATCAATATAATAATAATG
The DNA here is from genome assembly GCA_030867875.1 of Actinernus sp. WN-2022. Classification (NCBI taxonomy): domain Eukaryota; kingdom Metazoa; phylum Cnidaria; class Anthozoa; order Actiniaria; family Actinernidae; genus Actinernus; species Actinernus sp. WN-2022. The sequence goes on from JAOWCC010000019.1 coordinate 79,152,112, forward strand.
TCTAATTCAGACATTTATCAGAATTGATCTGCCGATTCGTTCTAGTGCTAATGTTTCTTAAGATATGATAAATAAATTCTGGAACTGATAGAAGCGCGTTAAAATGATGATAAGACAAGATCTGCCGACTCGGCGAGAGGAGAAGGAATATTGAACTTGACATACCTTCATAGGAACATTTATATACCATTATATACATTAACAAGCTAAAACTATACATTACTACGGAATAACTCATCCATGGCATTTTCACATACCTCCGAGACTGATAAAAGAAACACGGAACGTATTTGCATTTTTCAGTGAACGGGAAGAATCTTCTCGAGGATTTACAAAGTACATTTCAGTCTTTATTTAGGTTGAGATTTTACGCGCTCCGCTAAGCGCGATATCTAATCCCTGAAATAAGAAGTTACAATAAACTTCTTGCACAGCTTGTACTTCTGTCTTTGACACAGTAGAGCAGTTTAAAACTCGTCTTACCTTCTTTGAAACCCAAGGGTTAAAATCCACTTAAAAAATCCCCAAAAGATCCTGTCGTTTCAGCCTAACCGCGTTAGGTCGAGTTTCGCGGGAGCCAGGGTTGTTAGGTAATGTGTTTGAGATGATCTGGTGATTACGTCATGTCACAAGCCTGTGCCCCGACAGGTCTGTCAGTCATGAGATGGTCCCCACTGCGCATGCGTCGTGAGCACAATATTCCTGTCGATCCGAGAGATGATTTCTAAGTGATCATGTCATTGTATACAACTCAAATGTTAAGCACCGAAAAAAAACCTCATACATTGGGAAGTTATTTCAGGGACACTGATTTCAAAAAGGGGAACTACAAATTATATGTAAACATTTACTGATTTGTATATCAGGCATGAAAGTCGAGGTTGGATTTTCCTAAACTCCTTCATTCTGAAATATGGATCAACATTATAGTAATCTGCTGGTTGACCTTATTTGGTTAACAGATAACCAGTAGGATAGCTGTGCCACCTGTTGTTGGTCTTGTAGCGTTGTGACTTGGTAATTAAGTCTTGTGTTTCATATCAAAACAAACCGTTCACCAGATCATAGCCGGTTGGTTTTGTTTGACGTACTTTGTATGGGGGTCTTTTTTGTCTAATTGAATCAAAGTGAATGATTTGGAACAATGATGAACGATTATCGCAACAGAAATAATGCGCGGTGGTTCGACTCAGTCGAATCAATAACTGAGCATATGCCCGTGGATCCTCTTAGCGGGTATTCTCATTTTATCATGAGATATTATTAGAAATCGCCTCCCGGTTAGCTCAGTGGCGGTCTGATGTGCTGGAAGTCTTCACCAGGTCTCACCTCGGTCTCAAGTTTATCTGAAGGGACCTTACGCAACCAGGACGGCGACGGCAGTGACGACGGGAGGCAGAAAAGCGTTTTCTCCCGAAATATGGTGTTTACTAGTTCCTTTATTCGCTTTTAATTACGTTTCACATCCAGGTCTTCGAAAAATATGATAAGCATAAAGTTTTGCTCACGCCGAACGAAAAACAGAGTGATTTACTTTCTTACGTTTGCGTTCTCTTGTAAACGTAAACTTTGGGGTTTTCACGTTGTGTTTTTCCAGACAACGGTTGAAATGTAGGCGACTGCGTGCATTTTCATATGCAGTTATTGTATTTTGTAATTAAGGCTATTGTTTTATGGCGTCGTCCTAGACGTTGTCGTCCTGGTTGCGTAAGATCCCTAGTCTTAATTGTAAGACTGTTACGAGCTGTCGACGTTAAATAAGGCATTCTGATTGGCTACCCTACTATAGGTCTATTTGTGATAGCCCATGGTAGAGAAAAACCGCACGCATTTTCACGAAATAATAACATTTTTTTAACTTCTATTTGTTTCTTTCTATTATTTCTACTGTCGGACTAGTTAGTTTATACAGGAGCCCATTACCAGGAGCGTCCATCTTCCCCACTGTGTCTGTACCCCAGCACAGAGGTAGATGAGGCTATTTTTAGCATTGCGTTTCGCGCGAAAAAGAACAAAGGTAGGCTATTCTTAGCCAATCAGATAGCTAACGTTACTTCTCATTATCATTCTTCTCACTTTCAACGCGGGAATTCGAATTGCTCGTTTTCACTCAATCCCCAGAGATTCAAATGTTGGTGCCCCAACAAAAGAAGCTAACGAGTGATCTATTGTTTAAGGGCACCAACATGGCGTCGACCTCTTTTCGCGGGAATTTCGAATCTAAAAATAGCCTCATCTACCTCTGTGCTGGGGACCCAACCCATAACAGAGGAACGCTCCTGGTAATGGGCTCCTGGTTTATACTAAAACAATTAGACCTCTCGTCCTCATGGGCTGCGGGTCTAATTGCTAAATAAACGATGCATATCCAAGGGAGGGGTAGGTGGATAGTTTCCCAGAAACCGGGATTGCTCCCATTTGTCTTTGCCTCCAGTCCAATTTCTGATGCAGAAGAGTACTAAACTAAACGATCGATCATTAAACCTTTTATGGGGGGAGGTGAAGGTGTGGTGGAAACAAAAAAGTGAGCTGTTTCGTAGGAAAATGTATTTCTTAAGGAGCCGAAAAAATCTACATGTGTTTGAGCAAGAAAAACATAATCGAATGCAGAAAAATATTAAATCCACATTTATTTCACGAAAAACAATTATGCTACTAAGCATTTCAGAGGCGAGAACGCATATTCACATTAAATCCTGCACCCCTACCACCCCCCCCCCCCCCAGTACACTTGATTGAATAGTTCTGTCCTGTGTCCGTTAACTACAATAGAGGTTTTGCACCACCACGTGATGGCAGCCATGTTGGTGGCCAGAACAATAGAATGTTATTCCTTTGAGATTTATTTTTTCACATGATTGAACAAATTTCATTGTTCTGGCCACCAACATGGCTGCCATCACGTGGTGGTGCAAAACCTCTATTCGGAAGCCTTGTTTGTTTATTGTTTGTATTTATTTGTTTGTCAGCAAACAATAGACCAGTTTACGGTTCATGCGCAGTTATTCAAGTGTTTTGTTTCAAACGACGGACCACCATTGTCTAACGTCTGGTGGCTCGTCAAATAAACAAAGGATGAACCGTAAACTGGTCTATTACCGTATGTGTCCCACTAATGTCTCTGGTATAACATAAACATACTATTTTGTACATTAACGCTTACCAGAAGCGTCCATATCTCCTATATAGGTGGCACAGCGTTTTCACAAGTTGGGCTATTTTCAGATTTATTTTTCCGCTAACCCAAGAATGAGCCTGAAGCGAGCGAGCAAGGCGGCAGTACTAATCTGTGTAATGGAACCGTGTTTTTGGCGCATTGCCAGAGCCGTGAATTGTGATCGTGCGCGAGGACACAGAAACGATATGCGCAGATCAAACGAAGTGCATTGTGGTCGTGCGCAAGGACACAAAATGTTATACCAGAGACATTAGTGCATGGGACGATATACGCGGTCTTCCGCACGTGGCTTTCCTTTCGCTTGGGCGTGAAGTTGTGACACATACCTCCTGGTTATGGGCTCCTGGAGTGCGCTGTACTTGGTAACAGCATAGCATTATTAATAGTAGCAGTAGTAATAATAGTCATCCGTAGACTGGAAGGTCGCGGGAAAGAGAATCCAGTAGATATTGCACGCGCATGCTCAGAACTGTCCGATCAGGAACAAGGTCAAATTCGCGGGGTTTACCGAATACATTTTTATTTGAAGGTTTATAAGTCCGATAATATCAGTGCAGAATTTCTCGCAATTATGTCCTCCCGCAACACAAACATAAACAATTTCTTACTTTAGAGTTTTTATTGCTTCTCGTATGGACTAAATCCTTCATGTGAGAGCAGTAACAATTTGCATTTACACAAAGATCGAAGGCTCAAGTCCATGCATTTCGTTAATTTTCACTGAGATCAGTCAGCTTCACTGCTGTTACCCCGTGCTCCTTTAGTTTAGCCATTTGATCATCCATCAGAGATACGAGTTGAGAAATCAATCGACGAGTGGAGAAAAATAATCGACGAATTACAAGTCTGTTGTTTTGAAGATCTTAAAGAATCACGTATACGAAAGGAAATAAAGTACAAACCAGCGACTTGCCAAACTCAGTGCTGAAGTTGACGAAGACATCTTCCCTTTGCATAGATAAAATAATGCTTCTAGTTGTTCATACTTTGCTACAAATTTATAATAGCACACTTTCAAGGCATAATAAACGTTGATACAATTCAGTAAATACTCCACTCCACTCGCATCCCGGGTTCGCCGCCATAATTATGAGCTATGTAGTCAGACCACACCACATTTTTATGGTGCGGCCTGGTTACATTTTTGACATGCGCACGTAATATCTACTGGAGTCTTGCGGTCGAAAGAGAGGCCATAATAAATGAATGATGATGATGACGACGACGAGAATGATGACGATGTTTCATATTCAAGATAGTACGACGTTTTAGCACTGCACACAAATTCAAACCAGTTTTTTAAGCTGCATTTTTTGGTAATTAAAAAAATGCATTATATTTGATACAAAAAACAAGAACAACAAAACTGTTTATAAGTTACACCATTTATTAATTGGTTTATTGATAGAAAATGGGATCATGGATTATGTGTGCTATGATAAAAACAGATGTTAACTCTAAGCTAAGGGGAAAGCGTAATTATATTTTGGTCCAAATCGCACAGACCAGATAAGAGAAAATCGTCGAACTGAAATGCGGATACACACGCATTCTTGCAGCTAGCGCTAAAGCTCGGTTTCCACTGGTATGATCATTACGATCGCTGTCATGCATCGTTAAAAAAGCCGTACTCAGCGATCCTAGCAATCATATGTCGCTGGCATCGCTAGGATCGCTGGGGAGTGGTTTACACATGATCGCTAGGATCGCTGGAGACTGGTTTATACATGATCGCTAGATCGCTGGGGAGTGGTTTACATATGATCGCTACGATCGCCGAGTACCTTTTTCAGCTGGTGATCGTAGCGATCGTAGCGATCCAGTATCAGTGGAAACCGAGTTTAACACGCATATCAGTTCCTTAAGACATGCGCGCCCTAAACTAGGTGATGCGCCTGATCAAAAACTATACCATTTGATAAATGTCATATTTACTCATCCCAACCGTCTTTTGTATTTCACTGAGTGCCATCCCTGTTTTGTTTTCTTTGCCATTGAAGAGTGGGGTTAAATTTATATTGACCAATCAGAAATCACGAGTGCTATATTGACATAGAGAGTACTTGCTTCAATAGGAAGCTCTGAAATAGATGGTAAAGATTACCACAATAGAAGCATTTTGGCCTTTTTACGCAGATGCAACATTGCTGATATAAGAAAGCAAGATACATCAGGAGTCATTTAATTTCCTTGACTTCGTTTTACAATTATCACTGAGTTCTCTCCAGGGGCCAATTCAATAAAACTTATACACGTGTATTTATGCACCTATCAATGTTAAGCCCGAGGGCGGGGGTGGGGGGGGGGGGGGGGGGAGTGGGGGGGGGGGGGGTGGGGGGAGGCAATGTATGTCAAATCCCTACCCCTTGACTCCCCCCCCCCTCGGGCTTAACATTGATAGGTGCATTACAAGTCTGGCCATTGTTTTCCGGCGTTTAAACAATGGCAAGACGGTAAGCATTTCATCGAATTGTCCCCTGTCTTTAATTTTGATAGATCGCAACTTGAAGACAAATGGCTGTTTTAATCCTTGAGTTATTTAGCTTATGGACCCTCTCCTCACCTAATTTGGCATGTGCTTCTTTGTCGAACCTCGTAAATGTGAAAACATCTAAATCTGTGAGTTGGCAGTTGGCATTATCGCCACCCCACCCCGCACTGCGCCTGTAGTTGGCAGTGCGCATTATCATCCCCACCCCACACTGCGCACTCCTTCCTGTAGAATGTCCCATTACTTCTCCAAAGAAAGCTAAATAATATTTTAGGTTAAATTCCTTTTTCTTGCTGCACACATAAAAAGGTTTTAGAAACAGTCGAACCTTGGGGGCAAACGCTGGAAATTAGCTGCGGGAAATTTCGTTGGTCATTTAGATAAGTCTATCAAACTTGAAAGGTTAGTTGGTGATAACAACGAGACCATCAATAAACCCATCTTTAAGGGAGCTGTGTCACGATGAGAGGTGTTTATAGTCTGTGTCAGGTCCGGGCACAGCTATTTTCAGCGATTTTAATTCCATATGAACTTACGAACTTCGCGCACATGTGGGATGGTTAAAGCCAAAGCAAAAATAACTAACAAACAGTGTATAGACATACACTGGTGTCAGTAATCAACTAAAGTCGATTGAGGTATGCTAACCGCCGTGGGAAGCGAGTAGCAGCTGACGTTTCGAGCGCTAGTCCTTCGTCAGAGAAAAAAAAAGATTTTAGCATACCTCAATCGACTTTAGTTGATTATACCAGTGTTTATCTTGCCCACCGATGCAGTCTTCAATGCAAATATTGCGTATCATTTCAATCAAGAGTTGAGGGAGGGGACTTTAACTGTTTAAAGCCAATTAACAGCCACCAATCGAACAATGACTCCACGCATGCGCAACACCATGACATAGCCCCTTTAAACCCATATTCGATTAATTGGTGAGGTAGCGGGTGTGTGTTATATACTCAGTAGCAGATCTAGAGGGGGCGGGATCCCCCCGGACACCGCTCTTAGCCGTCAAAGAGAACCGAGGGCCGCAGGACCGATGTCCACAGGGTTATGGTCCACGCCACTGACACTATCCTATTACAGTTCACAGTTATTCAGCGAGTCACTGTGATCAAATCAGGAAGATATGGCTCGAGGGATACGTAGAATAATTTGTGTACAGTTTATTTCAGTTTTCATCCCGTATAACGAGACAAGACTAATAAAAACACAACCACACACGTGCCTATACACGCGACATTGAACTAGAGCAAAAACTCGCAGAATTGCAATCAAATGACCAGAGAGTTAGGCTGGTCGGCTTCTAAACCATTGAATTAACCGGTTTATTTACATATAAGACGGAGGTTACAAAACAAATCGTTCTGTATCGTACAGAAGGTATTCTAATACCAATGACCTCCCAGATCGGTAAGTTTGTGCTTGAAATTGTTAACATTCTACAACATTTAACAACACGTAACATAACGCTAATTCAGATAACAGAACGAATCGCTCGATCAATTTGCTGGCCCTATACAGAGAATATGCCTTTTACATTTAATGAAATATATCTGAAATGAGGTCTACACCTGATAAAATGAATTCCATTTCGATCCGATGACAAAAGTTATATTGCATTACCTATACAGAACTTGCTTGTATGTTACATCAGACGAAATGCCGTCTTAACTTGTGTACTTTCTTTTGAATGAATCTAAGAAGAATGCATTTGCGTTTTTGATTCGCTCTTTTAGGCACGCCTGCTTTCATTCAACGTTTTGTTTATTTTCAGCCAAAGTGAAATTATACAATACAAACCCTGACCAGTAAAGTCCAATGTTTATTACTCTATTAAAGAATTATCCCAAGAAGTTAGCATTCAGCAGGTTGTCTTCGTTCACTACTTCATGGCCGTTGATAACCTCGATACATTTGTAGTAGACTTCCAAATACTTGTAGACTTCGGTACAATCCCTGTCGTCGAAGAATAACTTCGTGCATTTGACTTCGCACATCGTCGTCCCTTCGCACGTATCTTTTACTTTTGTCAAGAACTTGGGTGTCGTTGGGCAGTATTTGTCGGACATGAGACTTCCAGTGTGTTCTGTGCACAAGCCAAAGTTACGTCGCCCCCAGAAAGCAGAAATAATGCTGATATGTTTGTATTCGTTACATCTCAACCATGCCGTGTCTTCCTCGCATTTCACTGTGCCATTCTACAAGTACCAGAAGAAGCATAATGAAAAATGGTTCACAGAAACTCGTAATGAAGAGAGCACAGCCCTGTTTAGATTATCAAATGCTTAAAAATCTCGAATTAACTAGTTAGTTTAAGTCAGTGATGTGAGTAGTTTAGGCTGTACTATCTAATTAAGTAGCTGCTTAGTAGGTAGGTTCTATGTATCACTTAAGTGGTTAAGTTCTAAGGTATAAGAGAAAGAAAACTTACATATCTGATTGGAGTTGGACCAGCAGGACCTGGCGGACCAATCATACCGGGAATACCTTGGGGACCGGACATTCCGCTACCTCCGTTCATACCAGCAGGACCGGGCATACCAGGAGAACCAGGCATACCGTCCATACCAGGAGGACCCTGGAAACCTGGTGATCCCGGTAAACCAGGGGGACCAGGCATACCGGGCATACCCGGGTCTCCCTTGTAACCGGGGGGACCTGGCATACCGGGTGAACCTGACATACCGGCTTGACCATTCAAACCGGGGGGACCTTGAAGACCCTTCAAGATGAATCCCAGTGTTACATTTTGGTCCTTTAGTAGTTTGTTGAGCAACGGCGGGACTGGAGACACTGGCAAGGAAGCCTGCGGGGGAGAAACAAGACAAAACCGGTTTTAGTAAATATGTTTGGGTTGCCTTTCTTCTCCCTTCAGTCTTAGTTTCATTCAGGATATTATTCTTCGCCATCTTTTCCTCGACCTTGAAATGTTTTTATTTTATTTTAGTTGTGTTTGTTCGCCGACATTTCTGTCGAGGGAGCAGAATACTTCAATAGGATTACACGACACTGACTATTTGACAAGCTTCGATAAACATGAAAATGAATTCAAATTCATCAAAACCATAGTTTCTCTATGTATATTTGTATCTCTTTGTTTAATTCCTAGTATTTTCTATGCATCAAGTTACTGGAAAACAGAGGTCAAAAGAGAATTACGTTTACGTATGAAACTCCCACGCTTACTGAGAAAGTGAATAACAAATCCTGGACTGCGAAAATACTTCAAAATGCTATCGTATAGTACGTAATTGACAAACCGCCTTCCATGGTCTCCACGGACTACATATGCCAAAACGATCTGTAGTAACTTTGGATTGACTTTTCGTTTACCGTTTCTTGTAGAGAGAGAAAAAGTGATACCAGAATCGTCACAATCATCTCAATTTCCAACAAGTCCAATATCTAGTCAATTGAAGATTCAATTCCGTCAAGCCTTTCACCAAGGCTACTGTTGTGTGATCGGACCCGATCCCGGGCTAACTCGCCGCTCCCCGCTTTTTTCTCAATCGGAAGAACGTCCCCTTCCTCAAGTCCTTTTTTCTCGGGTAAAATAAGACTTTTAGACGCCAACGCGGCACATTTTGCATTTGAATATTAGCAGGTAAGGGAAAATTAATTTCTCCCTCGAGAAAAAGAAAATTGTTATCGACGTGTTGTATTAAATGATTAACAAGGTGAGGAAGGGCCTGCTTGGTTAGTTCATCAAGACTGCGTTTGGTGAAGAACGGGTGTTTTTGTCCATATATGGAACAAAGATCAAGAGAAGATGTGAAACCGACTGTGTTTAGTAGAGCGATCAGAATGCCATTGTTTTTCTCTGCCATTTACCAGCTCTCCATTAAATCTGCGTAAAATGATATATCATCACGCATGGGAGAGTTCCAATAATCCAAGTTTGCTAAGCAAACACTTTAAAATCACTGAATCGATTCAAGGTTTTGATTCAACCGAGAAAGGACATAGATAGAGTGACATTGAACCCGTCATGCTTGCTCAGGCTAACTATAAGCGTTTAAATTCTCCTACGAGAAGATGAAAAGGAGCGTGAACAAGCTCGGTAAAGCTAGGACGATCGCCAATAGAAAATTTGACGGTCATCCAAATCCCACTAATAGTCAACATTGGGATCGCTATCCGAGTGACGACACTCAAAGTACATGATACTTTACAGAATAAAATACGAAGAAACGAGTGTACTTACCGCGTTATGAAATAGCACGAGGCCTACAAGGAGCGATAACCCGAGGCAGATAATCCTCATGACCTAAAAAAGAAAGCATAAGCTTTCAAAACACTTCTCTAACAAGTGGTTCATGGATTCCCCAGTCTACCGTGACAACAACCCACCAGTAAAATTGTTTATATATTAGACAACCTGCAAATTAAAGTTTAATTTGCTTTCCCTCATGATCAAACTATGTACGAATAACGTAGTGTTGCAAATGTAGACAGAGACGCGCTCTGATTGGTCAAGACACCATGGCGCAACAGGTTGCTATTGTTTGTTTGCATGTCGCGTTTAATTGGCCAATCAGCACGAAGAGCTTTGATAGGTTCTTCTACACCGACTAATTTTTGTATCCCTACCTAAAGTGACCCACATTGAAATTATTGTTCACACGATTAGTTTTAAATTTGCTTTACTTATTTTTAAATAACTAACAAATCTTCCGTTTATGTTTTAAAAGTGAATTCGTAATTTTTTTTAGTTTACCGCTTTCTGTGATGTTAACATTTAGTTGTTGTTAAATACGCCATGTTCTTTTTGTATATGAGCACTCTTTATGACGGGAAACTTGGGGAAACAAGCTTAAGAATAAACACACGAAAATATATGCCAAACTCTACATGATGGAATCGGCAATAGCTGTATTCTTATTAGAATCAATTTCTCACCGAAGGAAAAAAAGTGGGAAACGCCCATAACAACAATAGCGCTAAATTTAAATACATAAAATTTTGACAGACCCACACATCCCTGAAAAGTATCTGGTTTAATGACAGCTAGTCAATCAGAAAACTCGACCGTAAAAAATCATGTTACCACTGAAACTAAATTAGCTTTTACTTACAAATTAGTTTTGGAGATTATGGAAAAAAACTGTTGTTTCTAGCATTGATTAAAATGTATGTTGAATCAAGCACCGACTGAAATGACGTAAGAATTTTAATATAGCAACTAGCTCTTGATATGTGCTCGCGATTTATCATAGTAAAATTGATAAATAATTTTATATTCCTATGAAATTGCTGTTTCTTGTATTACATTACTTAGAAGAAATCCGGTTAATTTGTTAGATTCGTGCTGGCGCTAATTTTAGAAGATCGAAGATCAAGTAATCTTTCCTTTTTCATAATGATCTCATGGTTTTGTCTGAAAGAAGAATGCCTCGATTGCGGGATTTTTCTCGACTTTTTTACAGTTTTAAGAAACGATTTACTTATATTTATACGCAGCACAGAACCTTGAACGTTTTTTTTTTGTAGACCTCTTCAAGAAACCACAAAATGCGACATATAGTTTGTAAAGAAGACATGACATCAGAGCTCTAAATATCAATAACAAGTGAAAAATACCAGTTACTCACCGTAAAATTCTCAGCTAGATTAAACCTTTAAATCTCTTGGTTAACAAGATTTACAAAAGTATAAAGACAAACCCTGAGGTGCTACCAGACAAGCGTTGTATATAATGATGGTCGATTGTGATACTGGGTGACTATTCTGTATACTTCCAACAGATAACCCAAACGAGTAGTACAAGTCCAATTTTCCTTCCCAAGCCAAGGGAAACTGATTCTTATTTCATCCGTTAGTGAATTCTTAATTCCTTGTCTTGAAGGCGTAAAAGTGTAGCTCGAACACACTCCACTATTGTTTCATTCAAGGTTCGTTAACACACTTCTCGTGGGACCTTGAACAAGCCTCGAAAACGGCGTGAAATCGTCCTCACTTTCTCCCACCGATATCACAAAGGACCTGGCCTAAATCTTGTCCAGCAGCCTCAAGGTTTGCCTTTGTAAAATGTTTCACAAACCTGCAGATTTTGGGCAAACTTGACGTTTGCCTGCAGTCACAATATGATAAACTTAATTCAAATGACTACACAACTAATGGTTTAAGAATCTCAAGTGAAGATGGTTCGACTGCGCGTGCGCTGGGTTAGCAAGTCGGTCTGAGTGTTGTGGGTGACGTGGAATTACCTGTGATTGGACTCGGGCGAACAGATTTAGATGTAATGATGTAATGTGGTGACCCTTGACACTCTGCCAGCCAATTACCGCTCAAAGATCAAGTCAACAACAGGTTGTCAATTTGTGAGTGTACAATTGAAGTGATCCCTAAGTTCACAATATTCTGATCAATAAACCGTTCATCTGTGACTCTCCCGTACTCATAAACTCATAACCGCCCTTCTCGCATGCACCAATTGAGCCTACAAATCGAGCTGGAGTACAATAATTCCAGGCTCAAGTTTATTTGCAGGTTTGTTCTAAGTTTTCAGTGTTCTCTAATCTTACGTAATGTGACCGAACTAGTTCTCGTGTCGCGATAGCTTGTGCCAATTCTCCAGATTAAGAGATTAAGTCACAAGTTCGTCCATATCTAGCACCTCAACCTACAAAACCAGCCACTCGCCGTCTTGTCATATCTTCAAATATTCTCACACTAATAAACCAAAACTTCTATTTACTACTTTTAGGTCTGTGCTTTGAGAACTAACTAACAAGTAAACAAATAAATCATCTTCTAGGACCAACACTTCAAATGTAGAATGTTTTAACACGTACTTTTCTAAGTAATCAGCAAGATTAAAGTCTCGACATTTGACCTTGCTTCAGCGGATGAACCCAACATGACAGGGGTGGGGACGGGTTATGTGTTTCTTGACACAATCGTGACCCTATGATTTCTCCCAGGCGTTCCTCGCACGCATGAAGACTGAGATCTTTAAAGAAAGCTTCCAAGTTCAATCAAGTTCAAGTTCAATTTTTTTTCCTCTAATGAATTACAATTTATCACCACGTTCGTATAGGTTTTTGTATCTACGATACTCCACCACCGCTTGATATTAGTTATCTATGTCAGTCTAATGTTATTCCTCTATTTCTTGAAATCTCTTAACATAGTTCATAAATAAGAGCACTTCCATTCGTAACTGATGAATCTTAAATTTTCTCTAAAACAAAACTACAAAAATAACACCTGCGAAAGATGAAGAATACATTGTGGATGTCATGATATGCCCTCGAAAACCATTTTGATAAAAGATGGCAGAGATCAAAGTGGATTACAACTAAATAGTTCTCAAGCAATTTGATTTCGCTCTAAAGTAATATTTTTTATCCACTCGGTCCAGGTGGTGAATTTACGTGTTTTGTGCTATTTTTAAAGTTTAGAAGGATTTCCTAAAAGAAATGGCAAGGGGGTATATTTTAAACGATTTTGGGTAAGATTAAACAGCTCGATAGACCGCCCTCTCTTTCATGATTGGAGGCCTGGACCCTAGTGAAATGAGTTTTTTCCTGTGGTCTATGGCATAAATATTTGCACAAAAGCATTGAAAAGACAGAGTCAAAATTAATTGATATTTAAACCCTTAAGAAAGTTAGAATCTAGAGTTTAATGCGGTTATAGGCAGGAGAAAATAAAATCAGTTAAACCAGACAACCTATAGGCTGTGGGTTTAAAGCCAGCATGTATCGCTGTCATGGTATAGTTTCTATGGAAACTAAATGACATGCGCAGTGTGATATCATGTTACTATATTGTTACTAAGGTCTTCCTCAGTAACAAACCCAACATATCAAGTTGCTTTTCAAAAGTATTTTGTGTAGAATCGCATAGTCACAACTGAATCGCACGCCGTGAGTGCCTTTGCGAAATCAGACGCCGATTGGCTGAGAGGATTGGTGATTCAGAGTGGAATCACCACTGTAGGCTACGCGTGCTATTTATAACTTAGCGAAATATCAACAAAACTACTAAATATCAAGCAATTCATCGACTATCCCATTCAAGGAAAATCACATGCCAGAGGCGGCAATTCCACGTTAAATTGCACTCGATAAACCGATATCGCGATCGGTTTTTCTCGTGCAACTTAACGTGGAATTACCTCGTCAGGCATGTGATTTTCCTATCAAAAAATGCAGCCATGTCACGGAATCATTCACTAATAGTTTGCAAAACAATGAAATATATTTGTGGAAAGTGGCTTCATGTTACCTTCTAAGGATGTTACTAATTCGTGTTCGTTATGCCAGTGCACCTATTTATAAAGGTTATTATCCTATAAATATTATATTTCAGCCAATTAGAGCTCAGCTTTATTATGCAATACAGGGCGGTATTTCATGGTTTTTCTATGAAATGCAGAGCGGTATTTCATGGTTAGATCAGCCCAATCAAAATGCAGGAAATTTCGCGCCCTTTCTTTATCAGCCAATAGGAATTCAAGATTCAGCTAACCAGATAATACGGCTGTACGAGTCAGTTGTTTATTATAAAAATCTGGCAAAAAAATACAACTTCACTATGTGGACAGCCGGGAAGCCATCTAATGTTTACTACCTCAATACGGTCTCCAATTTATTGCGTTCATCTGCATACTGCGTCCGTTTTTTGCAGATTTATATGCGCGTACTATTGTATCTATATTATAAATACGCTCTGATTGGCTAAGAAGCCATGTTTTATCGCCTCGTGCTTGTGCTTTAACATTTCTCTCATGTTCTCAAATGCCCATCGTGTTTTATGATAGTATAAAACATGGCTTAGGCTTCTTTATTTGTTAAGTAATAAAATGAAATAACAAACCACCTTAACGCTAGTCATTTCCTTCGTTTTCTCTGCCGAATTTGATTCCAGTAGCAAACCGTGCTAATACTCGTTTCTATCAGAGCGTGCGACGTCCAAACTATCTGTGGATAAATGCCGTTGTTCTCATGTTAGACCTATTTTTCACTCATTAAGTGGCTTCCTTTCCTATTGTGAGTTGATAAAGCAGTGTTATGTTAATTAGTGTGTTTAGAGTTGGATTGGGTTAAATTGATGATCACGTACATTGAGCTCATGTTCAAAAATACGCTATTGTACACAAAATAGTTTTGCACAAAATAGTGCTAAATAGCGTTAAACCTTTGTTTGCTATTGTTTACTTAGCGCTATTCAGTTAATAGTGCTATTAATTTGTTAAGCGGAAATATTTCAAGGATATAATGAGAAGACCTTTGCCATCCTCGCGCCTTAAAGTGCAAGTATCATGTCAAAAAAATACTATTGTGTTTGTTTCTCACAGAAAGGTATTAATCTTGCAAATTTTGTAACATTTCTGGCGTTTAATGCCTAATTTTTGTTACTTTTCGTGGACCCTGTGACGTCATAAGATGAATCAACTCCCTCCATAGAGAAAAATCCCGTAGGTTTTCATTGTGACATCACAAGATGAATCAATCCCGCAATTC
Source organism: Actinernus sp. WN-2022 (assembly GCA_030867875.1). Taxonomy (NCBI): domain Eukaryota; kingdom Metazoa; phylum Cnidaria; class Anthozoa; order Actiniaria; family Actinernidae; genus Actinernus; species Actinernus sp. WN-2022. Next base: position 79,167,251 of record JAOWCC010000019.1, read on the forward strand.
GGGTAGCGTTTATTCTAGTTTAATTTCTGCTCCTGCCTCTCAAAGAAAACTAAGTTTGACAACTAAAGTATATCAGAAATAGAATTTGGGGCAAAAAGAGTTCATGTTGTTTTAAGGCTGGTTCTCATATAATCGTCCCGATCGTTTGATTCTTTTGTTCTGCATATTAATTTACGCTTCGATTCGCACCAAACAAAAGGTACAAGCAATCGGGACGATTATATGAGAACCAGCCTTTAATTATCTGCTGCCGCCAACCAAGGCCAATTGCTGCACATGGCCGTGCGTTGCGTAACTCGAACCACTTCTCTCTTTTCAAGTGTCGGGCTGACCGGTTTAAAAATAGCTTTTTCCCTAATCTCTCTCCTGCCGTCAATGTAAATATGTAAGTTTAGATATCGAGTTTTGAATTGTAATAAGATAGTTTTAATAACTGATATTTTGTAAGTCCTTTAGCAGCTTGATAGGATTGTAATTTATATTTAGGACTTATTTAATTTATTTAATTAAATTAAATTGTAAGATTGCTGTAATTCACTGTTCGGTGCAAAAGTATTTTAATACATCTTCTATTATTATTATTATTGTTATTATTATTATATCATCCATTATAGCTAAATACCACAGGGCTGTATGGACGGCGAACCTTAATTTTTTTACAATTTCTATCCACTCTCAGTCCATTTTAGAGCAATCAGTTATTTACACAATTCAGTGCAGTAACTGGTGCTCTAAAAGGTATCACAACCAAGGTTTTGATGTCTTGAGCGGATGATACTAAAGCCTTAGCTATAATGAGATGATCTTGTATATGTTCGGAGCGCAGTTATGTCCGAGAAACATTTCCGCTTAACAAATATCACTATTGAATAGCGCTAATCAAACAATAGCAAACAAAGGTTTAGTGATATTTAGCACTATTTAGTGCAATACTAATTCTGTCTACAATAGAGTATTTTTAAACATTGGTTGTAACCGAGCAACACCATCGAAAGCAAGAAAGGAGATTTTGATATTTTCCTACTTTGAGGCAATCTTGTGAAGCCAACACTACGAAAAACTGACGAAGATACGCGCGTGAGGTATATGTGAAGCTGGAATACTAACTGACTGGTATCAGAATACATTGTTTGAACGTAAGATTTCCCGCTTTATAATTAAAACGGCAAATTCTATTTGACACGAGTTTACAAGAGGTTAACGACTAGTAGTTTCGATACTTGCTGCTGCTAACGGATTGAAGCTCGCATTAATGCAGCCACCTTGGATGTCGCCACACGGATGAGAAACCTTAGTTCAATTCACTGTTCAGTTCCTCATTCAGGTCTAGCAGTGCTTGCAGGTAACAAACTGGTAGGTCACACTTCAGAGCACTGATTGTAACAACATTCCTAACAGGACTAAGAGAAGATCAGCCAACTTCAGCGCTAAAGGTGAAGTGCTTTCCTCTTCACAACTGCCATGAATTTTACAACCCTGCTTCAGTCATGGTTGACAAATGAAGTAGCAGACGGTCAAATGCCATTCTCTGACGTGAACTATCACCAACACAAACAATGTTATATTTCCACTCACTAGTACTAGTACTAGTTCTTTTACCGCTGAAAGCCGTTCTATATCGTAGCGAGAAACTTAATTATTCTATACGTCAAAACTCGTTCAAAAGTAGGGCAAAGTGGCTTTGAAGTGTTAAGGTTTGAGAAGACCTTGATTACAAACATTAGAACTCCCATCCTAATTTAAGGTCACACATCAAGCAATGTTAGGATCTATACGTGTATAATAACTGTAAACGTAATAGACTCTCACAAACTATAAACCCCCCTAAAATAATAAAGTCTTCTTACTTGTCAAGTTATAGCTCGTCTGAACCGCTGATGTCCAATATATTACGATGGTGGCGGCATCCTCAAAGTCTATGCTAAAATATATCTGATATATATCGGGAAGCGCTTCGTGTCTCTCGCGCCCCCGTGATGACTGTTGAAAAGGTTCTTTTGTTCTCCGCGCTATTCATTAGCTTCTTCCCATGATCCTTTGCTCTTGCCACCTGCCCCGGAGAAGCTCTGAAGCGTTTGTGATGGATCTCATTGGGTGGATTTGCTTGTTTAGGTCAACTTTTGCTTGGATTAATAAATGTTTGATGAAGGTTTTTGAAGGGAGCATTTGATCGCCGCTGTGTGGTATTTTGGGAAGTTGATTCAGGGTGATCCGTCGACTCAAATCTCGTGTCACTGTACGGAAACCTTGAACGTGTTCCGTTACAATGCAATGAATCACTAAGCCTGACTGATAACAACAAAAAGATATCGAGAATACATCCTACGGTTCACAAAATGAAGAAGCAAATAGAAAATTGTTAGGTTTAATTCCATTTTATTGACAATTATTTGTTTTCACACATTGTAAAGAGTCCTCTGCAAACTGGAACAAAATACCATTGTACAAGGATCAGCCAGTGTTATTTAATGGCAAGTAACGATGGAAATGGCGCTTTGTTCAAATGAAAAAAGGTAGAAAATAACAACAAACTGCAGATGAATAAACTGTAAGTGAATTGGAGGGCACCTACGGATCTTGACGCGAAGAAAATAAACATACTGTATTGGTCCTAATGCCATTATTTTATCTCATTTTCTTGTAAGTGCTATTTTATTAGTCTTTTATGCTAGATGACATCTGAACAGGCTTTGATCCTGCACTTGTCGTTATGTTTTGACTTCCTTTGTTGTTGAGAAAGCCGGTAGACACATTAAGGAGGAGGGTATTTGATGGTAATTAAATTATGGGGAACGGCGTGATTGGCTTTACCGTATGCTGCGGAAAATGATAGAACTTTAGAAAAGCTGAACTAAACTACACATGTTGCATGCTATTTAAGACTTCAATTTTCGAAAATAACGAAAACATTGCTGTTTAAAATCTTAGGTACGGTACAGGAAACCGGCCGTCGATGAAGGGCTACACCGCTTGTTGTAATACTCAGAACTAATTAAAATCAGCGCCTCGTTTTTCGGCCGATTAGCATACTTTTTTTACTACTAACTACAATTAGTACTAGTTCAGTAACTACTACTGCTACTACTATTACTACTGTTACTACTATTACTACTGTTACTACTGTTACTACTGTTACTACTGTTACTACTGTTACTACTATTACTACTATTACTACTGTTACTACTGTTACTACTGTTACTACTATTACTACTGTTACTACTGTTACTACTGTTACTACTGTTACTACTGTTACTACTATTACTACTATTACTACTATTACTACTATTACTACTATTACTACTATTACTACTATTACTACTATTACTACTACTACTACTATTACTACTATTACTACTATTACTACTATTACTACTATTACTATACTATTACTATACTATTACTATACTATTACTACTATTACTATTACTACTATTACTACTATTACTACTATTACTACTGTTACTACTGTTACTACTATTACTACTATTACTACTATTACTACTATTACTACTATTACTACTATTACTACTATTACTACTATTACTACTATTACTACTATTACTACTATTACTACTATTACTACTATTACTACTATTACTACTATTACTACTATTACTACTATTACTACTATTACTACTATTACTACTATTACTACTATTACTACTATTACTACTATTACTACTATTACTACTATTACTACTATTACTACTATTACTACTATTACTACTATTACTACTATTACTACTATTACTACTATTACTACTATTACTACTATTACTACTATTACTACTATTACTACTATTACTACTATTACTACTATTACTACTATTACTACTATTACTACTATTACTACTATTACTACTATTACTACTATTACTACTATTACTACTATTACTACTATTACTACTATTACTACTATTACTACTATTACTACTATTACTACTATTACTACTATTACTACTATTACTACTATTACTACTATTACTACTATTACTACTACTACTACTATTACTACTATTACTACTCCTATGAAAATTAGACGTACTATGTATAGATTAGTATTGTACTACAAAATAGTGAATGGGAAGACCCCATGCTACCTAATAGGCCTGCTCCCTTAGACGTACTAATTTATAGACTAGTATTGTACTACAAAATAGTGAATGGGATGACCCCATGCTACCTAATAGGCCTGCTCCCTTAGACGTACTATGGATAGACTAGTATTGTACTACAAAATAGTGAATGGGATGACCCCATGCTACCTAATAGGCCTGCTCACTTAGACGTACTATGTATAGACTAGTATTGTACTACAAAATAGTGAATGGGATGACCCCATGCTACTTAATAGACTTGCCCCCTTTCAGAGTCGGCCGTAGAATGCATATTTCTTTAAGATCTGCCCAAAATGTTTCTCAATTTACGACTGACAAAACGTTTTGAAAATTCATTTTCCCACTGTAATACTAACTATGGAATGATCTAACATATGATATAAGAAAGGACTCATCTCTGTCTCTCTTTAAAAGTTCTCTTAAAATTCACTTTGCAGCATTACAATACTACTTAACAATTATTAGCCGAAGACGAAGTCGATATTGGTGAATCACGCCGGGCACAAATGATCGTAAAAACGGCAGGGTTTTATATATTTTTAAAAGTTTTCCACATAGAAGAATGAATTTTGGTAGGTGTGTAAAGGAGTGTAAACAAAACAAAGTCTGATAAGTTAAGCTAATATAGCCATCATTATGACGTATATAATTTTCTATTAAATAGGTTTCTTATAAATTTTTATTACCTCTAAAACGTTTTATTATATCTTTTTAAAATCTCTTGTTCATGTGAATGAAATAATCGAAAACCCGTTCTCGATCGGTTGAAGTAAATGAAAGTTATTAAATTTTGAGAGCTGCAGGTCTTGACGTGAGTACCAACACGTTATCACAAGAGCCCATAACCAAGAGCGAGAATCTCCCATACTACCTCTATGCTCAGAACAGAACTCCAGAACAAATATTTGTTTTTCAGTGTTCAAACTTTCCTTCAAAACAGCAAACGTTTCAGAAATAGGACCATCTATCTTAACCAACTAAGTCTGACCCATAACTTACCACAAGTATTTAAATGTAGTACCCCTTTGTTCTGTATAGTATATAGTATATGTATAGTCAGATATATATTTTTCTTTTTTCCTTCATTATACAACTCTTATATATCGGTGTGAGCTCCCACGATGAGCTTCTACGCTCTTGGGGCACTACAATAAAAATATATAAGTATAAAAAAAGACGTACCATTTCCAAAACTCGAGCTTCTTTTTTCATCAAGGGATCCAAACACCGAGAAAAATGAAAGCACGAAGGCGGAATGCTTTTGTTTCGAGATGTTTGACACAGCACCGCAATGGCGAACTCGTGGATGTAAAGTGTATTTTAGTGTGTTCTCAAGGGTAAACATGTGGAAGTGTCCAAAGTTCAAGTTATTATTGCTGTTGTGATAGCCTGTGTAGTCTGTACGTCATCATTACGTCATCAAGTGATTTATGGGACCCAATACCATGCCTATCAAAGTTTGAGCCGCCTGCCATTAGAAATGAGGGAGATACGGGCATATACTAAAAATCCGACGTAACCGATGATGTCATCATTACGTCATCACCACTGAGTGAATCGTGGGGCCCAATACCATGCCTGTCAAAGTTTGAGCTGCCTGGCGTGCATTAGAAATGAGGGAGTTATGGGCATGTACTTAAAATCACGTGACCGATAACGTCGTCATTACGACATCACCACTAAGTTATTTATGGGGGCCCAATACCATGTCTGTCAAAGTTTGATCTGCTGGCATTAGAAATGAGGGAGATATGGGCATGTACTTAAAATCACGTGACCGATGACGTCGTCGTTACGACATCACCAGTAAGTGATTTATGGGGACCCAATACCATCATTTGTCAAAGTTTGAGCTGCCTGGCATTAGAAATGAGGGAGATATGGGCATGTACTTAAAATCATGTGACCGATGACGCGATCGTTACGTCATTTGCCATTAATATTAAGCGATTAACGTACAAGGGTTTTACGTCATTATCTCCTACATAAATTAGCACACACATCTCCCACATGGTTAACACAGCTGCATGGTAGCGGTAACTTTACAGTAAGTCGCAATAAGGGAACCGGTGATGAGGACTTGAGCAACGTTAATGTTCCACATCGATCTTCAATTATTAATTAAATGAAATATCGATCATTATTATTATTGCTATTATTATCAAATTGCATTCCAAGCATTCCATTCTGCTAACAGCTTAGTGAGTATATAATAGGAGTAATTAACCGTGTAATTAACCGTGTAACTAACCGCCTCCCGCTTAGCTTAGTGCCGGTCTGTTGTGCGGGAGGTTGCGGGTTCAAACCCCGGCCGGACCAACACTCAGGGTCTTAAAATACCTGAATAGAAGGTGTTGCCTTTGTGAAGCAATTTCGTTCACGAGCTGCAAATGGTTAGACCTTCACGTCTTCTCAGATAAGGATGTTAAATCGCAGGCCCATCAGTGGATGAAGAGTCACCTCGTGGATATGCCACTGATTAATCCATTATTATTATATATTATTATTATTAGTGAGTGAGTGACACGATTTCCCCAACCATCCAGATACCTCGTTTCTGAGCTTTCGCGCATCCACGAGTTAAAAAAGGAAGCTCGAGTTTTGGAAATTGCTTCTCCAACGTTAACTGAAACAATACCTGACTATTCATAATCATTAGGGAGTATTCACGTTTGTCTGGTATTTTACTGCATGCAGTTATTGATCACAAGGCCTGTCATTGTTAGTTTCTCTGGTTCACTTCAACCAGCGGTCATACAGGCTAGCTCATGCATCAGTACGTCCGAACATGTTTTATTCTGCATTTTATAAGTTAATTTCGCTGCCAATTCCAAGTTACTTTTCATGTACACCTCGTGTAACGAGAAATCACTCACAAAGTTCATTTATTCAAGTATATGCTTCACACGACTATTTCACTATTACATGCATAGCTCTTTTCCAAGGACGATAAGATATTGGAACATTACTCCTATTAGTATACAAATGTCAAACTTTGCAACTTTTAATCAGTATGTCATTTCCCCAACGTTACAATTAATTAATTAAATATTTCTTTAGGTATGCGTATTAATTATTATCTTAACTATACTATTTTAAATTAGTATGATACTTCTCATTGTTGAAAGTTTGCCATGTAGCAATTGATTCACTAAATTGATTTATTTATATATTATTGCTCTTCCAATGTACAAATCAATTAAGTTTAGATTTACATGCAACGTTTTAATAGTTACAACAACAACAACAAATTATTTATTTACACTCACATTCCCCCAAAAATGGTATACAGTATTAAGGTCTAAAATAAAGCGAGTGTGTTAGGATGCCTGAAATAGTTTATGAAAAACTAATCGAGTCAGGCACCCTAGGGAAAAAGAAAATTATTAGAATATTTGATTTGGGTCAAAAAAGGAGGAAAAGACAACAATAACAAACAAACAGACAAGTAAAATGTTAATTGAGTTAAGATAATAAGCAGGAATAAGCACCGCAAATAGATATAAATAAATAATTTTGGTCAGGAGCTCCGTTACCATGCAGGAGCGTCCATATATACTATACCCGTGAGTCAGCGTATGAACGGTTTGAGCTGTTTTTAGAACATGTTTCCCGGGTAACTGCCTTCTGATTCTGCTGCGATCGTGCATATGCTTGCCGTAATTATCGAGATTAAGAATGATCTATTGTTCTTTAAGGTGATTTTACTAACGCTGCATTGTCCTGACTATGGTTTGATTGGATTCCCAAAGTGTGGGCCATGTGAACTCCCGTGAGATCTGTTCTAAATATAGCTCCATCCGGTCATACGCTGACTCACAGTATGGGAGATGGACGCTCCTGGTAATGGGCTCCTGTTTTGGTGAAATAGGTAATTAAGTATAGACATAAGATACTACTGATAATCTAGGTAGAGGTGTATTTAGGTAATTTATATTAAGTAGTATGAGAAAAAAAAACGAAGTAAAGAAGAGGAGACTAATAGTTATGTATAAGTTTACATTTCAGACTCGATTTAAAGGCTTTTTTGGAGTTCTGATTTTTAGAATGATCAGGGATAGAGTTTCAAACATTTAAGATAAGATAATTTTGATTTACCCACGGTTCAATTCATCGGCTATAATATATAAATATATGTATAACAATACTAAAAATATACCTAATGTATACACTCAGTCAATGCTAAATCTAATGTTATGGTGCATTATGCAAATGATTACTAATTATATATAACCTATTATATAACCCATAAACCTATGAGCTGCTTTCTTTACTAATTATATATAACCTATAAACCTATCACTGAGCTGCTTTCCATGAATGCCGTGCCTAAAATACAGACTTTAAAAGAGTTTTAAATTGGTTGAGGAACTCTGCTTGCCTTACAGTCCAGGGCAGACTGTTCCAAAGAACTGCGTCACTATAGCTGATACTATTTTTATAATAATTTGTATGTGGTAACGGAACAGTAACTTTATTCGCAGAATCTCTCAACTATAGGAAGTTATGCATTGCGGTTCACATGTAGAGAACACAGATACTCAGGTGCCAGGCCATGTAGAGAACACAGATACTCAGGTGCCAGGCCATGTAGAGAACACAGATACTCAGGTGCCAGGCCATGTATCGAACACAGATACTCAGGTGCCAGGCCATGTATCGAACACAGATACTCAGGTGCCAGGCCATGTAGAGAACACAGATACTCAGGTGCCAGGCCATGTAGAGAACACAGATACTCAGTTGCCAGGCCATGTAGAGAACACAGATACTCAGGTGCCAGGCCATGTAGAGAACACAGATACTCAGGTGCCAGGCCATGTAGAGAACACAGATACTCAGGTGCCAGGCCATGTAGAGAACACAGATACTCAGGTGCCAGGCCATGTAGAGAACACAGATATTCAGGTGCCAGGCCATGTATCGAACACAGATACTCAGGTGCCAGGCCATGTATCGAACACAGATACTCAGGTGCCAGGCCATGTAGAGAACACAGATACTCAGGTGCCAGGCCATGTAGAGAACACAGATACTCAGGTGCCAGGCCATGTAGAGAACACAGATACTCAGGTGCCAGGCCATGTATCGAACACAGATACTCAGGTGCCAGGCCATGTAGAGAACACAGATACTCAGGTGCCAGGCCATGTAGAGAACACAGATACTCAGGTGCCAGGCCATGTAGAGAACACAGATACTCAGGTGCCAGGCCATGTAGAGAACACAGATACTCAGGTGCCAGGCCATGTAGAGAACACAGATACTCAGTTGCCAGGCCATGTAGAGAACACAGATACTCAGGTGCCAGGCCATGTAGAGAACACAGATACTCAGGTGCCAGGCCATGTAGAGAACACAGATACTCAGGTGCCAGGCCATGTAGAGAACACAGATACTCAGGTGCCAGGCCATGTAGAGAACACAGATACTCAGGTGCCAGGCCATGTAGAGAACACAGATACTCAGGTGCCAGGCCATGTAGAGAACACAGATACTCAGGTGCCAAGCCATGTAGAGAACACAGATACTCAGGTGCCAGGCCATGTAGAGAACACAGATACTCAGTTGCCAGGCCATGTAGAGAACACAGATACTCAGGTGCCAGGCCATGTATCGAACACAGATACTCAGTTGCCAGGCCATGTAGAGAACACAGATACTCAGGTGCCAGGCCATGTAGAGAACACAGATACTCAGTTGCCAGGCCATGTAGAGAACACAGATACTCAGGTGCCAGGCCATGTAGAGAACACAGATACTCAGGTGCCAGGCCATGTAGAGAACACAGATACTCAGGTGCCAGGCCATGTAGAGAACACAGATACTCAGGTGCCAGGCCATGTAGAGAACACAGATACTCAGGTGCCAGGCCATGTAGAGAACACAGATACTCAGTTGCCAGGCCATGTAGAGAACACAGATACTCAGGTGCCAGGCCATGTAGAGAACACAGATACTCAGGTGCCAGGCCATGTAGAGAACACAGATACTCAGGTGCCAGGCCATGTAGAGAACACAGATACTCAGGTGCCAGGCCATGTAGAGAACACAGATACTCAGGTGCCAAGCCATGTAGAGAACACAGATACTCAGGTGCCAGGCCATGTAGAGAACACAGATACTCAGGTGCCAGGCCATGTAGAGAACACAGATACTCAGGTGCCAGGCCATGTAGAGAACACAGATACTCAGGTGCCAGGCCATGTAGAGAACACAGATACTCAGGTGCCAGGCCATGTAGAGAACACAGATACTCAGTTGCCAGGCCATGTAGAGAACACAGATACTCAGGTGCCAGGCCATGTAGAGAACACAGATACTCAGGTGCCAGGCCATGTAGAGAACACAGATACTCAGGTGCCAGGCCATGTAGAGATTTGTAAACCATGATAGCTTTTTGAATTTGTAGCCGACTAGTTAATTTTTTCCATCCAAGATATGTGGGACAAGGTGCCTTATTCGCTTTATGGCTCCAACTCCAGAAGCGATCTTCTTCGCCAATTCGTCAATATGATTACTCCAACTGAGTTTGCCGTCAATAAGCACTCCAAGTGATTTGGTTGTGGTGACCGGCTAACTAATTGGGGCATCATTGATTGTAAGAGTCGGGGGCTCTGTGATAGTATTCACGCTAAATTCCAATTCGATCTGTGGATTAGCCGGGACCTGGTCAGCCCCCATGGTTGTTTCAAGTCTCGTTAGAATTTCAGAGTTCAGTTCAGCCTTTGTCTTGACACTATCAGCATGAATTCAGTTTTAGTCATATTTAGGATCAGTATATTTAACAATTAGACCCGCAGCCCGAATGGGCTACGAGTCATTCTGAGCCCATGAGGCGCAGCCGAATAGGCTATTTAACTCGTAGCCCATGAGGGCGAGAGGTCTAATTGTTTTAGTATAAACTAACGAGTCGGACAGTAGAAATAATAGAAAAAAACAAGTTGAAGTTGAATTTTTTTTATTATTTCGTGAAAATGCGTACGGTTTTTCTCTACCATGGGCTATCACAAATAGACCTATAGTAGCGTAGCCAATCAGAATGCAGGATTTGTAATATTCCACTAGTTGGTTTATACTAATTGCTATTAGACTAAGTATATATCACACCAGTGAATATCGCTTTTCGCTCGCTCTGATTGGCTACTCAAACAGTGAATATGATTTCATATTCACCTCCGAGCAAAGCAGCGATCACCTCGCGCGAGTTTTTGTGCATTTGACAGAAAATAAAATAACTATTTGGTGCTGGCTATTCACCTGCAGTGTGGTATATACTCAGTGTCGGTGAATAGTGGTGGATATATCCACCGCTATTCACCTCCACTTCGGTGAATAATTGTTAATTAGTCCGAATTTAGACAAGATTGAATGTCGTCTACATTGTCACCCGAGTATGTTAGGTGAGTATGATCTGCATACATCCTCGGCTGACAGTTTAATACTGGTATGTAATCAACTAAAGTCGATTGAGGTATGCTAACCGCCTGTTTATTTTCCGCAGACCAACACTAGTTTTTACAGGAACTAGTTGCCTATCGTGACAGCGGTTTAATAGGCAATTTGGCAAATCATTTATATATATTAAAAATAACAATGGACCTAAGATGGTTCCTTGAGGAATACCACACTTTAATGAGCAACTCCTAGAGAGCGACCCATTGACAGAACACCTTATCTAAATATGACTATGACTTAAACCAATAATAGGCATTTTCGTGTATGCCGTAATTGCTTAATTTAGATAATAGGATCTCGTGATCGACCGTATCAAATGCTTTTTTTAAGTCAAGAATACAACTGCATTGACGTTTCCATGGTCGATGTTATACGCCCAACTATCCGTAGCTTCAAGGAGGGCGGTGACGGTTTAATGAATAGAACGAAATCCCGATTGATATCTAGAGATGTCATGCTCTGTTACGTAATAATTGGTCGTATACTATTCTTTCAAACACCTTGGGCACAACTGAAATTATAGAAATTGTTCACCTTGTTTGAATAGCGGAGTGACTGGCGCATTTCCAATCATCAGGGAATATACCAAAATTTAATTAATATTACAAATGGACTACAAATGAGATCAGCGCATTCTCGGATAAGCCTGGCAGATATCTTGCCTTCGATTTGCTTAATTTATTTAAAAGAGAAAGGACTTGATTTGTGTTAGTCGGACAGAACTGGAACCTTTTATCTGTGCTAGTGAGATAATGTAGATAGCTATTGCTATCTAACAATGGGATCTCACTAGCAGGTTTTGGTCCGATGGTAGAAAAATGATTGAAATGTTGAATTCGTCCGACATTCCAGTTGGATTAGTTATTGATAACCCATTCACTTTTAGTTCTTTCACAGATGTTCCTCCAGATTTTCGAGAAGTAGCCAAGTTTTCCGAGAATCGCCTTTAAATCCATTGAAACTATTTTGATAATAGAACTGTTTGGCAGATCTGATATTTAATATTATTGACTATACTCAAGTGCTTAAACATGAAAACGAGGCAAAATCATTTCTTCGTGTTTTCTTGACCACCTTTCAAGTAAATATCATAAAACTTTACAGAATTGTGTATTATTCCGCCTAGTGCATTGTCATTAATAAGGTATGGGGTGCAACTCCGACCTGGGACAAACCCAGGGCGAAGAGCGAAAGATGCGAACGATGGCCCAGGCATCAAGTCCGGCTAAGTGAGGGTGGGCGGGCGGGTCGCAGAACTACCTGTTCGTCTTCTGGTTTCTTGCAAACAACACCTATAGAGAGCATTGTTCTTCCTTTTATACTCTCATTAATTAATTCCCAAGGCGTAATTTACATATTCAAATTGACTTTGAATAGTGTATTATTCCGCCTAGTGCATTGTCATTAATGAGGTATGGGGTGCAACTCCGACCTTCCCCAAACCCTTTGTCCAAGTGCTATCTATATATCACCATTGGTGAATCCTTCCCTTCCCAAACCTTATCTTCACTCTCTCCTGAACGGGAACCCCATCCACGTTAACTGAGATGAAAATAAACATGGAGCAATTCCGGAAAAAGGCAGTGCTAATTACAAAGTAAACCACAAAGAAAACACCGCTATTCACCTCCACTTCGGTGAATAATTGTTAATTAGTCCGAATTTAGACAAGATTGAATGTCGTCTACATTGTCACCCGAGTATGTTAGGTGAGTATCATCTGCATACATCCTCGGCTGACAGTTTAATACTGGTTTGTAATCAACTAAAGTCGATTGAGGTATGCTAACCGCCTGTTTATTTTCCCCGCCGACGCAGACCAACACTAGTTTTTACAGGAACTAGTTGCCTATCGTGACAGTTTAATAGGCAATTTGGCAAATCATTTATATATATTAAAAATAACAATGGACCTAAGATGGTTCCTTGGGGAATACCACATACACTTTAATGAGCAACTCTTAGAGAGCGACCCATTGACAGAACACCTTATCTAAATATGACTTAAACCAATAATAGGCATTTTCGTGTATGCCGTAGTTGCTTAATTTAGATAATAGGATCTCGTGATCGACCGTATCAAATGCTTTTTTAAAGTCAAGAATACAACTGCATTGACGTTTCCATGGTCGATGTTACGTTATACGCCCAACTATCCGTAGCTTCAAGGAGGGACGGTTGAAGGACGGTTGAAGGACGGTTGAAGGACGGTTGAAGGACGGTTGAAGGACGGTTGAATGAATAGAATGAAATCCCGATTGATATCTAGAGATGTCATGCTCTGTTACGTAATAATTTGTCGTATACTATTCTTTCAAACACCTTGGGCACAACTGAAATTATAGAAATTGGACGGTAATTATTTAAGTCACTTCGTTCACCTTGTTTGAATAGCGGAGTGACTGGCGCATTTCCAATCATCAGGGAATATACCAAAACTTAATTAATATTACAAATGGACTACAAATGAGATCAGCGCATTCTCGGATAAGCCTGGCAGATATCTTGCCTTCGATTTGCTTAATTTATTTAAAATAGAAAGGACTTGATTTGTGTTAGTCGGACAGAACTGGAACCTTTTATCTGTGCAAGTGAGATAATGTAGATAGCTATACACGACTTTCATAATGGCCGCCTCCTAATTTGCATATGTGATTTTCTGTTTCGGTAGTTTATCCACATGTATAGACTGAATATAAACATTGCCATGTGAAAGAGCATGTTGACATTAGTGAACTTGTGAAAGTTGAGTGCTGTAGCTTATAAAGCAATGAAGTTACATCCAGTTGAAATTAGAGAGATTTGTATGAGAAAAACAACGGAGGCCTTACTAGCCTCGCTTTCATATTTTTCTGCATTACAAATGCTTATAGCTCAACAGCAATTTTCCACATTGCTCCAAAACTCAAAACAATTACTAGTTATAATGTAATCTTGCAAATTAGGAGGTGGCTAGCGGCGGCCATTATGAAAGTCGTGTATTGCTATCTAACAATGGGATCTCACTAGCAGGTTTTGGTCCGATGGTAGAAAAATGATTGAAATGTTGAATTCGTCCGACATTCCAGTTGGATTAGTTATTGATAACCCATTCACTTTTAGTTCTTTCACAGATGTTCCTCCAGATTTTCGAGAAGTAGCCAAGTTTTCCGAGAATCGCCTTTATATCCATTGAAACTATTTCGATAATAGAACTGTTTGGCAGATCTGATATTTAATATTATTGACTATACTCAAGTGCTTAAACATGAAAACGAGGCAAAATCATTTCTTCGTGTTTTCTTGACCACCTTTCAAGTAAATATCATAAAACTTTACAGAATTGTGTATTATTCCGCCTAGTGCATTGTCATTAATAAGGTATGGGGTGCAACTCCGACCTGGGACAAACCCAGGGCGAAGAGCGAAAGATGCGAACGATGGCCCAGGCATCAACTCCGGCTAAGTAAGGGTGGGCGGGCGGGTCGCAGAACTACCTGTTCGTCTTCTGGTTTCTTGCAAACAACACCTATAGAGAGCATTGTTCTTCCTTTTATACTCTCATTAATTAATTCCCAAGGCGTAATTTACATATTCAAATTGACTTTGAATAGTGTATTATTCCGCCTAGTGCATTGTCATTAATGAGGTATGGGGTGCAACTCCGACCTTCCCCAAACCCTTTGTCCAAGTGCTATCTATATATCACCATTGGTGAATTCTTCCCTTCCCAAACCTTATCTTCACTCTCTCCTGAACGGGAACCCCATCCACGTTAACTGAGATGAAAATAAACATGGAGCAATTCCGGAAAAAGGCAGTGCTAATTACAACAAGTAAACCACAAAGAAAACATGATTAATGTACCGAAAAACAGCAAGGATGGAGTCCCCGATCAGGAGAAAGCAACTTCCAACGCCCGAAAAAGGAACGTCCACAGGCAGCTCAGTTTGGGAGGTAGCCCATGCGAGTTACTTGCCCTGCCGATCTGAGAGCATTTTCCTAATAACCATAGCCGGACCGGCAATCATACTTCGCTTGAACAAGCCACGCATTTCTCTATACCCACATATGCATTATATTTTAGCTACACCGGTATTCTCTTAGCTACATAGGCATAATATTCTCTAAGCCAAACAGGCATTCTTTAGCCACACAGGCATATACAATGACTGCCCCACAGGCAGATTCCTTTCGCCTCACAGGCGTATATTCTTTAGCTACACTGGCATAAACAATGACTGACCGACAGGCAGATTCCTTTCGTCTCACAGGCGTAATTTCTTTAGCCATACAAGCATATTTACCGACTGTCCCGCTGACATATTCCTTTCGCCTCACAGGCGTATTTTAACCGACTTCCCCACCGGCAGATTTCTTTCGCCTCACACGCATAATTATCACTGACTGCCCCGTTGGCAGAATTATTGGCTCACAGAAATTTTTCTAACCGCCTCTGAACAATTCTTTTTTGGCCACATAGGCATTCTTCTAACAAGGAAAAAAGGCTAATTGGTGTACCTACATCGCTACTGATTAAAATTAAGTGAGGATAAACTTAAGGTAAGGGCTCTTTCCAAACCCCGTTTTGAAAAGTTCGTCGTATAAAAATGTGCATTGTATTTTCCCGCCTAATTTTTCGCAACGGTGGTTTCTATGGCAACGGTATCACTCGTTCGGTTTAAGCAACCAGTTTCTACAATTCTGTAAAGTTTTATGATTTTTACTTGAAAGGTGGTCAAGAAAACACGAAGAAAGAATTTTGCCTCGTTTTCATGTTCAAGCCAAGCCTTACACTTGAGTATTACGTTGCCTTTTGAGTTGCGTCCAGTCATTAGGATCGTTTGATTTAGTCGCGTTAAGCTTCAAAATATCCCGACCATACATTTGTTTCTTTAGATCTGATGTAATCCATGGAAAATTACGTGATCGAACACGCATTATGTGTGTCCGTAACTGAGGTGCGACAATAGCTAGAAATGTCTTTTTCCATTCTGACCACATGTCACTAGTTTGAAAGTTTTGTAAGTTTTGCAAATGATTCCAATCCTGAGACGCAATATCGTTTCGAAAGTTCTTTCGGTTGAACTTTCGAAAGTTTCTATAGGATAAAGTATTACGTCCTTTGGATTGTCCATTTATTGATAATTTTCTATAGACTAGTTAAGCTATGATCGCTGAGGCTGATATGGGAAACTCCTTATCCAGACAATTAGTATAAATTAAGTCAATTAAAGTAGATGAAGTTTCGGTTATTGTAGTTGGTTCGTCTATGAGCTGTTGAAAGCCATAGACATCAGTAATGTTTGTTAGCAAGCGTGCATTGTTGTCACATTTACCAATTGCAAGTTACAATAGAACTCTCCCATTAAATATAATTCATTATTATTCAAATTATTTTCCCCTCGTTTTGTTTGGCCGAGAGAACTGCAAATAACTGCCTACAAATATTGGTCTGCTCATGCGCATTACGGCGCAAAGCCGTTTTGTGTAAATAATGGTCTGCTCATGCGCAGTAACATTGCATTTGTCAACATGGCTCGCTTTTAATTTATTCATTTGTATTTTGAGCTCTGAAATGTAAATAAAACAGTGAACTGGCTTCTTTGTTATTGTTTGACGCGTGCGTCCTGCACCATCAAAGATTGCAAAAAATAGTCCCCAGTGGCCGTGAATGATACAACAATTATTGGACTCGGTTATCGCAAAATATCGTGATTTGTTAGTGTCTCACAATCAATTAATTGCCTCTGCCTTCGGCATCGGCAAATAATTGATTGCTCGCCACTAACAAATCACGATATTTTGCTCAACCTAGATTAATTACGGGCTTGGGATGCAATTCCTCAACATTGCTTTGCCCAGAAACAGACACCGGCGACATTCATTTCAATGAGCACATTTCAATGAGCTAAGCTACTCTGAAAGTTATTAAAGAAACGCTTATTATCTTCTACATTAAGGTACATGCCTCCTCTATTAATTCCCTTGGATGATATATTATAGTGTTGAATCAGTTTCCACTCATTCTGCTGACAGAATCTCTTCAGACTTTGGTTGACTTCTTTGACCGCCTCGTTGTGCTCCATTCTCGGCGCAAGTTCGGACTTCAGATGAGCTTTCAATCTGTCTTACGAGGTTTACAATCCCTTCAGTAATTTGTTGCGGTTCAGTATATATAAGGTCGTTCGTCCCTACGTGTAAATCTACTTGTTCCGGGGTTCGCTCCAGAGTGGACTTCAGATAATCCCTCATATATTTCATTAGTAACTGTAGTTCCAGAAAAGGACTTTACCACTACTCGGTGGCCAACTGCGTATATTAAATTTTCCGTAGTTAGTACGAATTTGTGGAGCATAAAACGAGGACCAAGAGGCCAGTCTAGTATTAGGTACTAGTGTAAATGTATTTCATTTAGACCCTGGACTTGATGCACAAGCGTATCCATGCATGCAGTAAACACAGGGTAGATGTAGAGGTAGTGGGCATCTCTCAGAGGACTAGAAGTGAGGGGACATTCATGAGGTTTTCATTTCTATCTTTTCCTTTACTTCTCCTTATGTAAATCTACAGTTAGGATGTAATCCCTGTTATTTAATTAAATTTCAAGTGTCAGGAAATTCATTGTTAAAATGAAATTATACGCGCGTACAACCGCGCGTTGACTTTATGTTGTCTAATGTCAACTGCCAAATTATTTCACGTCCGTCAAGCTAATTTTACGTGCGTTTCACAAAGTAACGTAGCTATCGCGATAACGTCTTCAGAACAGGTAATCTTTTTACGGACCCGGTCACAGGGAGCCCAGCTCCGTTCCGAGGGAACGCACGCACGGAGCGCGAGCGTAAATATTATCACGATTGGGGTGGGGCGGGGAGTGAAAAAGAAAAAAAGAGTACCTCTTCCGCGTGACAATCCTTAGAAACAGAACATGGGTGGGCTCCCTGTGGTCCGGTCTGCGTTTCAGTTTCATCACGTGACACCTTGGGAGCATTGATGCCATTTTTATTTTGATCATAAGTTGATTTGCGGTGCTTGTGAAAACCGACAGATCCAAACCACAAAAATGAGAAAGAGAACGCCAGGCCTGCACTCTGTAGGATGCTGTAAATCGAGCAGCAAGCAAAGCTAGCCGAATTTATTTCACCAGAGAGTGATACTAGCTCTGGAAAAAGTCTTTCACCCAAAATATTTTATTGTATTTATGCCTTCCCTTTAGTCTATGTCGAAGGTAGAATAACAGAACAAAACTCCTGTCTTCAGCATTCGCCATGTTTTTTTGTCACGCGCATTTCATTTTCCGCATAAACCACCAGGTCTGTAAAATACTGCGCATGTCCAGTCAGCGGTAGAAATCGCGGGAGCAGGCCTAAATGCTCCTAAATGGTTTATGTACAGAATCTCGACACGTCACAGAAAAAGAGCGGGATTAACTCATTCGGGTCTTCTTAAAAAATTGGAAAAATGGGTTGTTTTGGATTTAATTTTGTTATGTAATACATATTCACAATAATATGGAAAGCTATATGTCGTTATGAAGCCTGGTGAATAGACTTTCAAAATTGGGCTTCACTTTTCGAATGTGACATAATTTGATTACCATATGTTCACATAAATTAGCATAAATTATTGAGAAATTACTACAACATTTGACAAAAACTGAACTGGATTCCACAAAATGTGTAGTATAATAAAAAGTTGGAAGCAAAAAGTTACATTGATGTATTGGCAACATCTCTAGCACATCTGGCTGAAGTAGGACGAAAGAAATTGAAACAATTATATTTACGGTCACGTGCATACTACCCAAAAATGTCATAATATAGGAAAATTCGGAAAATAATAGAATAAATAATAAATATTCACCAAAAAGGAATACCACATTGAACTCTTTT
Source organism: Actinernus sp. WN-2022 (assembly GCA_030867875.1). Lineage (NCBI taxonomy): Eukaryota > Metazoa > Cnidaria > Anthozoa > Actiniaria > Actinernidae > Actinernus > Actinernus sp. WN-2022. The sequence continues at coordinate 79,186,701 of JAOWCC010000019.1, forward strand.
ACTTTACTCTCATAGTACAACAGATTGACCAAATTTAAGTGATTTCTAGTTGTAAACAAAGGTCAACAGACTAATTTGCATAATTATAAAAAATATATATAGGTCACTTATTATTAGTAAGTAAACTACCTAAGTAAAATAATATTTTTAGATATAAAAACTCAAAAGGCAAAATATCAACTCTCAAAAGTATACATAACATAATACATAATGCATAGTTTCATTTATACTAAAGCAGAAGTCTTAGCAACGCCAAAACAATGATTATGCATAAATTATAAATTCGCACAAGGTCACATTTCATTCACCTTGTGGCGTAAAATATCGGATTGAAAATGCTTGCCCTGTCCAAGAAAACAATTCTATCCTCCAGATATGTTCTCAATGATATGTCGAGACGAGGTTTCAAACAGGTCTAACTGTCGAAAATCGCAAGAGTTACGAGTTTAGTAGTGGCTCTGGCATGATAATTATTTTAAAATGGAAACTTGAACTTTTTCGTAACAATGCTATGAAGTGCAAATTTAGTGTGAATCGCGCGCGAGCGGTCAAACAACACAGCGGTCAAATGTCTGCGTATGCGTATTACTGTCAGTTTCGGTGTGCGGCTGCTCCAATTTCCCGCGCAAAATTACTGTAAAATTACTGGTGTCACTAAAAATCAAGAAAGTTACGTTAAAGTCAAGCTTTTAAATTTCACAGCTTTAGCCATTTACCGTTACATACCAGTTTTACAGATTTTTTCAACATTTAACAAAAAGGTTCTAAAAGGTTACTGGTTAGAAAATGGGTGTGTTGGACAGAATACCAATACAGGCTCAACAGAAAAATATTCTCATAAGGTGCACACGATTGAATTACCTTGGTTTAAGGTTTCCATTCCAGAAAATAAGCAAGGTTAGCACCGGTTAACACCAATACACAACCACCACGTGCGCAATATGTCAGCCATTTTGAAAATATTAGTTAGCGCTTGCGCAGACACCTCGTTCCCAGGGGTCTTTACGCGCCTAATCCAAGATGGCGTCGAAAGAACCCCTGGTACAGGCTGGTCATGTGACCCAAAAATATGCCCAATATATGGGCATATTTTGAAGAACATCTGCTATCTTGGATTCATCATCGCTGAAGAACGGTTAATGTATGATCCCAATGAATTCCAACCGTACATTATTCTACTTGTACCCAGTTTAGAAGCGAGTATTAAAAAAGGCAAAAACGCTAAGTACTTATGAATTTGCAGTTGTTTTCACAGGCAACCCAAGCTCTAATTGTGTGTATTTGTCAGTATATATATAGGGGATCTACTAAATGGGGAAAATCACGATTTTTACCACTATTGATAGGTTAAAATCAACTTCTAAGGATCTGCATTGTTATTTCTCTTCCGCTGTACCAAAGGCGAGATTTTGCTTGATACCTCCGAGTTTCTGCACTTCTCTAGCTCTAGGACTCGTAGAGGCTCGTCTGGCTTGGATCTATCTCTCCATTCAGCCCGTACTTCTACGTTCTGTGACTCTTTTTTTGTGCGTATCTGTCCGCTTTGGAATTCCCTACCTCTAACTGTCCGTGCTTCAGAATGTACTGCTGCCTTTAAGACTCGTCTTAAAACTTTACTCTCCAACTGACTTCTATCCACTTTTGACGTCGACAATATTCGAACCTGGCGCATTATCTGTCCGCTTTGTCGTCGTCCTAACTTATCATCCGTCTGTAAATGTTAAGCTGCTGCTCTTATGCTTTGATATGTGCTTGCGTTTGTTCTTTTAGGGACCGGCCATTTATTAGAGGGGGGGGTGGGCTGGTGCAAATGGGGAGGGGGTCATACCTTTTTGTGCACCAAATAATGGGGGGCTGCACAAAATTCTGCAACCATTTCTGAGGGGCCATGTAATTTTGTGCATTCCATTTTCCTTTCTACTAAAGAAAACAGTCCTGAAGGGATCAACCACAATCAAATTTATTATCAAAAATGATATAACAAAACAACAAAATCTGGTGTATAACAGTCCTTCACTCTATTATAAATGTTATTGTGATTTAGGGTGGGTCATGTCATTTCATGTGCACTCTCTTGGGGGGGCCACATTATTTTATGCAGTGACATGAGCAGGGCCACTTGAAATTATGTTAAGGAAAATGAAAATGCACCAGCCCACCCCCCCCCCCCCCCCCCCTCTAATAAATGGCCGGTCCCTTATCAGTGGAAGTTATATATAGCTGTTCTAGGTTTTACGCTCTAACAGATTAAATAGATTGTATTGTAGATTCTTTATCCCTTATCGTTTCCGTTCATTCTTTCATTATTTGTCTATATTACTTTTCATATATATATCTGCCATGTTTTCACAAAAGGACCCTTAGAACCTAAGACTCCCTTTTGTGAAAACATGGGTGATCTTGTGTGCCTTTAGCTTTAAAAGCCAGTAACTCGTGTTTTTGCCGTTTTCGTGAAAGGGCAAATGACAGTTTAAGCCTTTCTATCGCATAATTTATTTGTGTTAGATCTATCCCATAATTTCTTTATTTGAGAGCTAGAGGTTAGGGTTAGGACAGACAAAGGCCATTTCTGGTATTTTTACTCAAAATACAGCAGAATTCCATCGATTAAACTTAATCTAAAGGAAGAGACCGTTGTATTGCCGTGTAGTGCATCGAAATCCACTAAAAGCTCGAGAAATGGCGCCACTTTGAAATTTAGGTTACACAAGTAAATTAATGTGTACCTGTTGGCTCTAAAAGCCAGTAACTCACTTTTAAACGTTTTCATCCAAAAAATGCACTTTTTTCTCAGACCTAGTGGGAAATGTACATCTTACACTAAGCAAATCGTTGCGCCATACGTCAGGCAAAGTTGGTTTTTCGCGAAATTTTTGGAACTACTCCTCCCCTAGAGATCAATTATTGGAAAGAAAGGCCAGAAAAGTCTTAAACTGTCATTTGCCCTTTCAAGAAAACGGCAAAAACACGAGTTACTGGCTTTTAAAGCTAAAGGCACACAAGATCTGCCATGTTTTCACAAAAGGACCACCTAAGACTCCCTTTTGTGAAAACATAGGTGATATATATATTTTTGCTACGTTTTCCACCATCATTGACCGGTGCTCGCGTGGAGGCAAACCTGGTAAGGGACTTCGAGTCCTATTGTTTCTTCTCCCGTGACCCTGTGTCCGAATGTCATCAATAAATAAATAAATAAGAAATAAACATACTTTTGCTCAATCTGTTGTCCTTGGTCGATTCCCAAGGTGACGTCATTTAATTAATTCGACTTTACAATAATTTGAATAAAAACTTACAATTTCACTAATAACTTTGTTTTCCTTTACTAACAACTCATAAACTGTATATTATCTAAAAATCGATGTTTTTGTGATAGAAAGGTGCCATGGAGAATAATGCATTAATGAGATGACGTCACCTCGGGAATCGACCTAGGCTTTTACTTACGCGGTCATGGATCAGGAAAGGTCACGTTTCCACGATTTCAAACAAGCGTAGAAGATAGAGTATTCCCTGTAAACCAAAAATTTCTTCGCAGAGGTATTCAAAACTTTTCGGAGATTCATAGCTATGAAAATTGCACGAAGGCTCGTATGCACTTTAAGATGTCACACATGAACTTGGATGAGTGCACTTTGCGACTCTAATAAACACGTATTCAGGGGCGTAGCTAGGCAGTAGCTACCGGTTTTAAGGGCCCCCTCGTAAAATAAATACGAGGCCAAACAGGGAATTTTCGTCTCAAAGTGTACGCACGTGCGTATATGCGTACAGGAAGCTACACCCCTGGTATTACCTCTCATGATCTGACGTCACACTAACGGCCCAGAATGCAAAGCTATACGTAAATGAGAGCTGAGAAGTTCAAGGACTATGGCAAAGCTGATACAACGTTCATTATATATTGAATATAATATTTCGGCTTGCCAAACCAGCCTTCTTCGTACTAGATTTTAAAGTGCATATGAGCCCATTTTTTATCGTTAAAATCGATTCTACATCAAGTAAAATAGTTGAATAGTAAAATATTTCTTAATTTGAGTGTTGCGTCTATGAGTTATAAAGGTTTATACTTCGAATACGCTAATGGTGCCACGTCAAACAGGGGATTTTTTGTCACTTCATTCTATTTGTGAATGAAACTTACTTCTGATTTAGACAAAATATTTGGTAAAATCACTGATATAAGCTTCAAATATAACATGTTTATAAAAGGTCATTTCTCTCTACCAGCAAGTTGTTGTATAATACATTATTCCCTGTTTCACGTCACGTCATTAACCTATTTGAAATAGAAACCTTCAAAACTCAAATCAAGAAATATTTTACTATTCACCTATTTACTCGATGTAGAATCGATTTTAATGATAACAAGATTGGCTTCATATGCACTTAAATAGTTTTGACAAAGGATAAAACATGTCAGGTATATGTGGAGAATGTCGCAATACAGAAAAGAAGAGGCATTATTACGTCATTTACATGCCGTTATTTACAAACAACCTGCTGAGTCTGCGTGATCTTTTCATGGTCAGCGGTTTTACTTTGGTTTGGTTGAATAAACAGTCCATTTTCTTCAGCACAGGTATGATAGGAATGTGATGCTTCAGTATCAAACATACTAGTAAATCTCCGCTTAATTACCAAGTGGTGGTACAAACATATACGAGATTCACTTAATATTACATTAGATGAAAACTACCAGTTATAACTCGTTACTGTTTATTCAATCCCAAGGAAAGGTTGAGTGTAAATGCTACGTATGCTCTTCAAAACAATACATTTATTTTAGATAAAGAAACGGATTCTCATATCAATTCACCTGTACACAAAATACCGCCATTTTATTGATTGTCTCTTCTGACAAGCATTCAGAGATTAGTTATCCTCTTAATTAATATATATATTTAGGCAATCTTAAAAGCGGAGCTCCCAATTATCTGAACTGAGCTATCGACGCGAAGAAAGGAGAAATTATATAAAGAAAACAAAGATGAAAACGCAAAAATAACTGGTAGATTCAAGGGAAATCAGTACAAAGGTTTAGAAGAAGAAAAAAGAAAGGAAAAAGTATCACCAAGGTTTCGATCCGAGCCGCCTAATGTTTTCAACAGTGCGCGCGCAGATGCAGTACTTTTTCAGGCACGTCGCTCGCCGCGCGCGCGTCGGGGTCTGGGCGCGAGGCAAACCGGAAGTCGGCCAATTTTTACTCTCATCCTAGATCTATGGTGCTCCGCTCACGTGGGAGCTCCGCTATACGTTGGCTTCTGATGTTTACACTGGAAACGTTGAACGTTGGATGTTATTTAATGGCTGTACGAAACGTCCATGCGAAACTCAAGAGTAGATTTGCGCGAATTTCTTGTCCATCTCATCTCATTTTGCCAGGTCTTCAACGCGTGCAGTTACAGTTTACTGTTAAGATGAGCGTAGCTGTTATTTCTGATGAAGACGAAGAAATACTATGAATTACATGCAGATTGTAGATACATTTGTAGATAAGTAAATACTTTATTATGCATTAGGCGTCTGTTATGTTTAGTTTAATAGGAGTTTAAAACGAAGCACCTCGATGGGTTCCGGCCGAATGCTCCTTCATTTTGTATCAAAAAGTGCGGGAAATATTATTATGAGAATTTTCTCAGTTGAAAGCTACAGTGAGCCGAATTAACAAAGTGCTTAGCCGGGCAACTTATTTTCCAAAAGGACTATTTGCCGTTGAATCCATCATTGTCTTCACACAACTCAACTGTGACATCCCAGCCAACTACGACTTGCGTGAAGTCAGTGTTGATTTCTGGAGTTCTCGGGCCGAATTACCAGCCCAGCCACCTGAACGACCATGTCTATATTAGACAGGTTAGGCTGAGTTAGCTACCGCCAAAATAGAATCACCGACATGAGAAATAATTCTTGGATATTTCTCCTTTGACAACTAGCCACTAATAGCTATGACGATACGAATTACGTTTTCTTGATTTGCGTTGGAATATACGCGGGATTGATTGTAGCTATCAACACCTTAGCTTTCTCGAGTAGCTGCATTACCTAACGAAACCTTCAAAACAATATCCATAGGTTTAAGAACATATGTCAAGTCTCTTTTGATAGATTACGCCTGCCTGCCTCTAAATAGCGATCAAGGCCTCAGGAAAAACAAAACAAACGAATTTACTAACGTACGCATGCGGTAAACTATCTTTACGGTCACATCACAAACGGTGTTAGAGTTCTATCTCATGCTTGTCAAAGGTGTCAACAATTTCCATTGCTTTTCTCTACCTTATGTAATGATCGTTTTTCAAAGGTACCATTACAAAAATACTAAAAAACTATGGTTTCCTCGTTGAACATTTTGTAGTAAAACTATTCATCCATTCAAATGAAGGAACTCCAAACAAACGCAATGTTAAACCCAGTTGTGCGTTTTGGTGGAACGGACCGTGCAACGATCCTTCCTAGACCGGAACAGGTCTAGTTCGTGCTAATTTTGTCGAAAGGCTTGATCACGGAGTTAAAAACCATACCACACATGAACGACTACCAAACCACTCATGGAACATTAACCGTGTGCTAAGTACACAATACTAACAGTGCCGCTTCTGTATGATGAAGTTAACAAGTGCAGTACGTGGTTAAAACCTTCGCAGTGAATTAAAAACCTTTTTGATTTATTTGTATCCCATGATCTCTAAAAAATGTAAAGGGCGTGAACCTTTGGAATCTAATTAAACCCAACATGATAGATTTATTAAACTTCCCATAAAGATCCAGCTTTGGAAGCGGATTTAACGCTAGAATCATGATTACAAATAAGTATGCGATCGTTTCTTTTAGTTTGTATTTCCAATCAACTCAATGTTACCTATTCAGTTCCATGTAAGATTATGTGGCAGTTTGCAGGATGCATATACAAACATCACCTTTTCGTAAGATCATGATGCCTTCATTAACAAGACCAACTCTTTTAAACCGATGAAGTGCAGATATTGTCTACTTTAAACGCAGACGATGCCACTCTATTTATTTCTGTATCTGTATATTGTTTAACACTCGTTGTCAGGTTGTTGTATTGAGGAATGAAACAAACTATAAGCGTCACCTGCTTGTAGTGACAGCGGTAATCAAACAAATCTAAACAAACGGTGGCTTTATTGCCCAAATATAGTAAGCTCATCAGTCAAGGTGATGTTCGCGTCCGTAAGGGACTTCTGTTAGATCGCGCAGCGCTAAGAACGGAATGGCGACCAAAATGGAGGTAAGACAAGGCGAAAACAAAAACCCGGGCGGGTAGTCCAATAGGGCTTAACCAATTTAAGGCGTTAATATTACGGCCGAGTGTACTTTCTTGACTCTGATGGGTTGGGGTCAAAAGGACCATGCAAATGTCCTAAACTTGAACAGAGAACTCGCTTTGTGATTGGCTGATAGGGTGCGAGGGAGGCTTGATCTTGTTGGATTCACCAGGTTCTACACGAGAGGCGATTTTTATTATTAAATAGCAATCGAATTATATCAATATTACCTAAGAGTCACTCTGGATCATGACATAGTCATTGTTTTGGTGCACGCTCAATTGCATCACGGTTTCTGATTGGCTGTTTCAGACATAAGCAAGCTAAGCTTACATTACGTAATATAAAATAAAATGTGATCCTTTGTAATGCCACGTCAGGCGGACAAACGTGGATTGGTCATTTTCCCGGCGCAGACGCACTGCCAAAGGGACTTGAATATTGAAACATTTCAGCTTGTGCTTACGGTCATACCGCCTCCCTGAGTTGAATCGAGTGACAACCCGGATAAAAGTGTTGTCACAGGTTAGTTGAATCCACGATCTACATAAACAATTTGGGATTAACATATGAGGAGTTAGCTTGGGATTTTGTGGGAGCGAATACCTTAGGATCAACGCACGGTAAATACTTTCCATACATTGGGATTATATCCGCAGACGTGTGTGACCAACTGTTTGGTGATCTAACATTGGCGATCATTCCGTACTTCTCAATCGAGTGGGTCTTGGTTAACATATTGGTAATTTCTAGTTTTATTCAAGCAACTGAGTGTAACCCTGTATGGAATGTTCTTTCCGTAAAACACTTATTTGCTTGGATGTTGGGGAATTCTCAACGGGAATATTGTTTAATGTTGGTGTATTGTTTGAGTACGAAATGACGCCACTTTGAAGTACAATTAGTCAGTAAATTGTCCCAGAAAAAAATTAATCTTTGAAACAAAATGTCATGTGGTATGGCAAGGCTATAATCTAGAAACTCGGGTTAACGTTTGGATTTATTTAGTTACTATATTCAGGGTCAAAGATAGCTATGTTATAGACGTTGAATATGATTACGGACGGTCTATCAATAGACGTTTTCTATTTTAACTATGGGAAATACCTTAATAATACACTAATTAATCTTACACCTAGAAGCTCACAATGTTTCCCATTGCTCTTTTGATGATTTTATTGCGGAAATTTGATTTCCAAGCGGAATTTCACGACTCGAACAACAGGATTCAGACAAAAGAATCGAGATAGAAGTTCTGAGGTAATGTTGCGTAGAAACAAGCCAAACAACAATTCAACCCGACTAAAAAATCTTGATATACTAAATTTAGTTATCAATTTCTTTACTCATTACATTAAAGGGAGCTTTTAGCGTTTTTTTCTCGATGAATTTTTAGCGATTTTTGACGTGAATTTTTACGGGGTAAGGTGGAATCATAACTCAGCAATAATTAATAAGCATGTGAGAGAAGTGCCAATGATTTGTTTTCTGATCTAGTTTTATATCCATTCTATTTTCTAGGGCATGGGGCAGTTAGGGGGCTTCAGAGTCCTTCTAACATTATTACTAGGAGTAATTTTCCTAGAATGTACGGTAAGTACCTTCATATAATTTTATTTATTATCTTTAAGAAATTCCCTAACTATGTTTTATTAATAATGGTACTATCTGGTAAGTTTGACACTGGCTTGTAGTATATGGCTTTAACACAACGCTCCAGAGAACTTTATCAGTGGCAGAGACGGAGTGCTTGGACTTTAGAATTTCAAAAGTTCTGCTCAAAATTAACTCTTCGACGACTAATATGCAGCTAAAGATGCATATTCGGAATTCAAGGCGGAAACTTAGGTAAACTTATCATAACATTTGGAATTTTCGTGGGGATCAGTATAGATGTTTCAACTTATTAATATTGTTCGATACTGCGATCGAGGTAGCATTATATTTATACTGGGAAATTCTACTTTCTAAGTTAATTAACTTGAATTTCAAAAGTCAACTTGTGAAACTCTGTTTTGACTCGTAAATAATTCGGTCGGCCATTTTGTTTACACTCCGATGTTTTCTAACTTTTCTTGCCGTTTTAATCTTTATCATCGTTTTTAACAAGACATTTTGCAAGGATATAGGATTTATGATTTTTCGTTTTATTTTAGATTAATCGTTTGTCCAATTATCGTTTTATTTTCGATGTCCTGACCCGAAATCGGCAGTGCATAGCATTTGCCTGACGTAAACAAAGCAACAGGTTGTACCTGTTCAGGAAAACTGGTTTCATTCTTTGTGCATTTGCTCAGAAATACACCACATGTTCAATAACAAGGGCCGTTGTATTTAATGAAAATCCACCAGTTAATTTTTTTTAAACCGAAAATCTCTTTTTAGTCCGATTTGCAAAAGGACATAAAATGAAGTTTAATCCTTCATTCATATTTCTGTTTCGTTTCATTAATCTAGCGTGAAAAACCATGAACCATGAGAAAAGCGAATAAAACTCTGAAAAGCGTGCGGCTGCATTCACATAAACAAAATTAACGGGGGATGAGCCGATACTCCAAACGAAATTGTCTCTTGAGGGCGGAATGACAAATACTATCTTTAATGGCACATTTGATTATCTAGATTGTAGCAGTATTACAATGGCATTGATACAAATCGAATAGACAATGGTTTCTAAAATATTTTTGTCTTACAAACAAAGATTCGGTCGAAAAGAAGTCATGAACATTAAACAAAAATATTAGAACTTCGAAGTCATAGAAAATGCTTTATCTTTTAGTATTCAAAATAAAACTGCAAAACCTAAACATAAATAACAAAAATAAATATTTCGAAGGAGGCGAGTCGGGTCCATGCAGCTCGATCTCGTTGCATTTTATTTCACGCATGTTAATTCTCTCAGAAAGTCGTGTTGCATGGATCAATGAGAGATCAGATGATTTGCTAGAATCATGTCACTAGCTACGGACAAGACTCACTGGCTCATCGTGATCCTTATACCTATTTCGTCATCGACATTTCTACAATTAAGTCCCAGAATTAAATATTTCCTGTAATTATCTAGGCATGAAATAAACAGCTAACATAAGTTAGTGGAATCAGTCAACTCGTGATGTTGCCATAAGTTATATCGTAAATTTCTTGAGGTTTAAAGAAGAAATGGACGGATAGAGCTATTCCATGTTACATTGATGATGTCACTAGACGTTTGCTGCCAAACAAAACAGTCGACAAAACTAGAAGACTTCTGATTAAAGTTATGTATATTTTGTTAACAGTGTTCACAAAGAATTCTACCAGACTGGCCGAAGATTGGTGACAGGATAACTCAACCCTTCTTGGACCAGTTGATGGTCAGCCAGCTTCTCGAACAGAACCTTACCCTCGGGTTCTTCCTCAAGGGTCTAAATGGACCACCGGGTCCCCCGGGTGCTCCTGGACCTCCAGGAGAGCCTGGTCCAGCCGGCATGGCCGGACCACCAGGACCACCGGGTCACGTAGGAGAAGATGGTGCTCCTGGTGCTCCAGGTGCTCCGGGACCTCCAGGATCTCCTGGTGCCCCCGGTCTTCCTGGAGAGAAGGGAGATCTTGGAGAGGAAGGTGCTCCTGGTGCCGCAGGTCTCCCTGGAGCACCTGGTCTTCCTGGTCCTCAAGGTCCTATGGGTCCTGCTGGTCCCGAACCAATCATGCCGGTAAGTTGGGTCCTTAAAGTGTTATCAGTTTGATCAACTATCGGTTCATGGGCATTGAATCTCTAAACAGTCACGTGCTGATACAGTACTCCAATAACCAATTAATTGAGCTCGCGTTCCCATGGGAAAGGCTTGGCAAACAATCTTCAAAAACGCTGTTTTAGAAATATCGACAATCGATTGGAGGTGGAAAATAGCATTTACAAACAGGTTTTGCTAATAAGACTACCGATCTCGTACGATCGCCTTTAAATAAATGAAGTCAGACTTTTTCCCATCCAGTACAACCACGTGGTGACATTCCTGCAAAAGGCTTTGAGTTCTTCTTGTGTGAGAACTAGAGTCATGTCTTGCTTCATGTTTTCCCTTTATTCATTTTCAACCACAAGACTGACTCTTTCGCCGCTCTTCTTACAGAACTTTACCGTTATCTGCGAAGGAGAGAAGGGTTGGCTTCAGTGCAAGCAGTACGAACTCATCAAAATCACAAAATCATTCTGGGGTCGTGATGACCACGTGACATGCCCCAAGATACCAGCAGGCCTGACGTCAGACCGACTGTGCGAAGCTAGCGAAGATAACACTGGACAGAAAGTCAACGGCCAGTGCAAGAATGAACAAGCATGTGAAGTTGTAGCCTCAAATATTTTCTTCGATGATAATACCTGTGGAAATGTGTATAAATATCTAAAGGTTTGGTACGAGTGTATTCCGGACGAAGCAAACGCAGTCGATGTGCTCAAAGAGGGCGGAAAGCGACGAAGAAGGAAGCGAAAAAGGGCGGCGAAGGAGAAGAGATCTTCAAAAGAATAAACCAAAGACTTAAATTCATGAACATGAATTGTAGTCATAACTAATGTGATGCATTCTCGCTTTTGAGCGTGCCAATTTGAAATTCCATCAGTAGCAAGCTTACATGATAAGCATCTAAGTGTACCAAAACCACAATCGTGCTGTTAATTACACTTGTCAATATGTATGTATATTGGACTTATGACTTCCATTTGATACGGATGTATTTCTTCGAATACTTAAGTATTTAGCAAGTCCCAAATAGTTAGGGATATGATTTAGGTGTGCGTATATCTGAGTGTGCGATGGTGTCGTATTTTAGCTCGTTCTATGTAACATTAGATTTCTTGAAACACTCTGTAAAATACTTCGGGAGGAATAAATCAAAGGCTGTGTATAGTGGTTCTTGCCAATGTATTTCGGAGTGTCGGTGAGTTTGTGCTGAAATAAAAATAACATTAATTAATTAAAATTACTTATATTTATTTCTCCATTTTTGAGGGATTTCAGAGCCTTGTGGATAATGCGCCCGGCACCAAATATATCGTGACCTCAGGTGCCAGGCACATTATCACGCAAGGACCACGCGTAAGTTTTTAATTTCAAGCTGTAATTAGGCCCTGGATTGTAAGGCCGAACGAAAAAAGATCTTAGTAAACTTTACACCTTCACTTCGAGTCGAGTCAATTTGGTGTTCGTCTTACTTATTTACTGTAAATATCTGTGTAAATGAATTCTCAAAGGCACTTTGTACATCAATATGAAAAAGAAATGCTCTCACATCCACATAAGACTGTCGTCGTCTTTGTACACCCTGGTCCTTTTCATAACTGCAAGGCGCGCAATGCGATGACATCCCATGGCGTGTACACAACCTCGAGCTGTAAGTACCACTCCTATTATATTTCAGCCAATCAGAGCTCCGCATTAAATCGATTTGCTAAAAAAGAAATGGCGTGAAAAGTTGATTGGCTTCATACCACTGTATTTCATAGAAAAACTATATGAAATACCGCCCTGTTTTCATATTTTTTCCAGAAAGGCTTCAAATTTGCCGTCTCTTTCTGAAGACAAATAGATTTACCTATTTCTTATTTATAGGATAAGATGGTTATTTCATGGTTTTCTTATGGAATACAGGCGAAACCTTTTCTCGTAATTTTATATCATTCTGGTATACAACTCGCCTAAAGTATTCGCTCGTATTCCACAGAAAACCATGATATTGGCCACTTTGAAAACGAGTAGGGAATTCAGGGGCGAGGGTGGTCTCGCAAAGGCACTTGGGGTCGTTACAAGGCAGAACCCAAACAAACATGGCGAATATCTTATATAGTGCCAATCCCCTACTCGTTTCCGAAGTGGCCTATAACCAGTAATTATAGCATGCGCATAGTGAAACTTTCTCAAGCTGAACGGTTATTTCAGTTATTCTGAGATTTTCTAAAAGTTACCGACTGACGTTGCTACGTTTTCTTGAAAAGAAGTCGGGGTTCGGAGACGGGACGTTAACAAAGGTGGCGCCAAGGGGTTGGGCGAGGATAAAACAAAGCAGAACTTTCTCAGCTTACTCAGAAGCGAGTTTGGGCACACAGCGGCAATTTTGTTCGCGTGTTTTTCGGCCAGCGAAACGAGATTGACAGCGGTCAAATGTCTAAGCATGCGTATTACTATCAGTCTCGATGGGCAGCCGTGCCAATTTCCCGCGCAATATTACCTGAAACATTGTAACAACCTGTGAACTTCAACCTCAAAAATATAGTTTACCTATATTTTTCAGAATTTAACAATAAGTTCTGAAGGTTACTGGTTAGAAAATGGGCGTGTTTATCGTGATACCAAGACACTCGACAGAAAAACATACTCATAAGGTGCAGACGATTGAATTACCTTGGTTTATGGTTTCCATTCCAGAAAATAAGACTAACCCTCTCTCCTACGTAGAGGTTCAAGGGTAACGTTTCGAAAACATGGGGTAGTGTTTATAAAACAAATCTATATATTCTACAGAAGCGTGCTATGCGTGGGGAACTTGCTTTTAGACATCAAAATAATTTACCTAGTACTTTCAATACACTTTTTAGTAGAATTTCTGAGGTCCACATATACAATACCCGATCCACGGATAAAATAGGAGCGAACCTAAATTATGGAAAATTCAGTGTAAAATTTGCAGCCTCGAAGACTTGGAACAGTATACCTTTAGATATAAAACAATCGCCTAGCTTGAAATCTTTCAAAAATAATTACAAAAAAAATATTTTGCATCTTCCTCCTGAATATCAATCATACATTTATGTCATTTGCAGCTGTCGTTTGCGTTATTTGCTATTTTTGCTCTTTCTCGTAGCTAAACATAACCTAAACTCTGTTTCAGTCTAGTTTACACAAACTCGTATATTAGCTCCAGTGCACTATCTACATTCACTTTTTATATATCCTGTATTTGTCGTTTAAAACTATTTAAATAAGTTTTCTAGGGGCATAAGCAACTTTGGTAACTCTCGTGGTTTTATGCTCCTCCACATTAGCAAATATCTTTTGTCGTATGTCCTAAATGTTAAATGTAACGACTGTTTTGTTTTGTGGAAAATAAAACCTTGAACCTTGAACCTTGAACCTTGAACCTTGAACCTTGAACCTTGAACCTTGAACCTTGAACCTTGAACCTTGAACCTTGAACCTTGAACCTTGAACCTTGAACCTTGAACCTTGAACCTTGAACCTTGAACCTTGAACCTTGAACCTTGAACCTTGAACCTTGAACCTTGAACCTTGAACCTTGAACCTTGAACCTTGTACCTTGTACCTTGTACCTTGTACCTTGTACCTTGTACCTTGTACCTTGTACCTTGTACCTTGTACCTTGTACCTTGTACCTTGTACCTTGTACCTTGTACCTTGTACCTTGTACCTTGTACCTTGTACCTTGTACCTTGTACCTTGGAAAGGAGACTGAAATAGGGACAAACCGCTGAGCAGGCGCAACAAAAGAAAAGCCTGCTCTTTTCCTTTCACTTCTTTTGCGCCTGCGCTTGCTCTGCGGTTTGTCCCATATCAGTCTCCTCTCCAGTCTCCCTAGAGCCTCTACGGAGGAGAGGGTTAACATCAGGGAGTTTAAGAAACCACAACGGCGACGGCAGTGATAGCGGGACGCAGAAAAGTGTTTTCTCTCGAAATCTGGTAATTACTACTTCTACGAAAAATTTAATAAGCAGAGTTCACGCCTAACGAAAGACGGAGTGATTTACTTTTTGACGTACGCGTTATGTGAAACTTAAAGGAGCAGTGTCACGTTTAGTATTATTCATGCCCAAAGTTTTGAAAATGTGTCAGGCGGACAAGAAATCAAAAGATGTGACAGAAGTAGAAGTCCGTGAGTAATCCGCTTGCATCGGCGTATTTGCACTATATCTCGAGCCGAAATTGCTTTAAAACTATACTTCAGTATTATATGGTTAGGTTTGATGTTATTTTTTACAAAACAGCATTTTATTTATTACTCGGGCTGCCTGTGGCAGCACCGAGTCTTAAAATGCAAGTCATTTTGTTTTTTTGTTGGGTGTCGCAAAATTTCTGTGCATGCGTTAAAGGTCAAATTCACACCAATCAGATTGCACTGTGCTGGTCACGCAACAATCGCCAGGTTAATTTATTTACATAATTTAATACAGTAAAGCAAGATGGCGGAAGACCCGCGAGGAACTTTCTCTCTAATTTGGAGTCTCATCTCTCAAATGTAAGACAGTTTAATGTTTTATTTAACTTCACTCGTGCGAAAGCCTTCCAACAGGCTCAGGATATTTCAACTGGCGCTATTGACGGAGCTGAAGGACCGCGTTTTTTACCCAGATGGCCAGTAATTTTATTTACGACACGTACGACGACCTGAAGCAGGTGAACTGGGGCCAGGATCCGGAAAGCTAAAATTCGAAGAAATAGATATTGGAATCTATAAGCCATCGGCTCGCTGTGCTGCATTTAAAACATCCGAGGAAAACATATTATTTTGGGTGAAGGCACGTCAAGACCAATATATTACGAGTCTCTTAAAAACTGTCAGAGATTTAAATTTACCGTAAGTTGGATCAGAGAGTATCGAGATCAAGTTATTTCGTTCCAGCGAGGATATTGACCTAGCGGAAACGGTACAAGCTGTCGAAGGATTTTACTTATAATCATCCACGTCTACTTAACAACAGCAATAGTTATGTGCCAAGGCATGGGCAAAGATTGAGTTTCCCAGATTACAGATGAAAGTAGAGAACTTAATGAATGAAGAAACAGAGGTCACGCGCGACATGCTTGAGAACATGAACATGTTCAACACTTTATATTATACTAAGAAAACAAAACAAATTACAGAGCCTGCAAGTTCACAAGTCAATGAAAAACCCCAAGAGCCTGTAGTTTTGGATCAACATATCCTTGAAACTCCAAAAGCAACATACACATGAGTCAAATTCAAACCGGAAGAGACGGAATTCTTTAGATTATTCACGAGGATAAATTTGTTAGCCCGCAATAAGAACTCTCTCGCTGCTTTAATGACCTTGATTTGTAACATGGAGGCTGACCTAACTGATATGCGTAATGAATTCTTACTCTCGTCACATCAAAACGAAACTCAGTCATTTGGAAGACAAATTAGTGCAGCAAGATAATACATACAAGACCGAAATCAAGATGCTGTCATCGCGTATTATTGACCTAGAAGTTGAAAATGGCGAGTTGAAAGCGGATATAATAAAGCTGAGATCCGACTTTCAAACTTTAAAAACAAAATCAAGAATACAAAAAAGAAGACAATGATAGACCAAGGTCTCCAGTGTTCCGAGACTACCCAACCTACTGAAGCTTATCAGTTTGTTCAAGAGCCATCTTTCTTACATGACAACCCGTTCCCTATTCATCAGAAAACATTTTCTGTGCTATATGACGAGAGTTTACAATCACCTGACCGACAACTCACTACTAAAGAAAGGGACCATGAAGTACGGTAGTACGGTTAATTCTCGTTTCAATAGAAAGGGAAATTTGCAGCGGCGCGTGATTTTGCTATTGTCTATAACAACCAATCAGAATCGTGACACTGCTCCTTTAAAACGAATGGTTTTCACGTTGTTTTTGAGGACGACGGTCGAAATGTAAGTGATTGCGTGCATTTTCACGTGCAGTGACTGTATTTTGTAATTAAGGCTATTGTTTTATGCAGTCGTCCTACATACAACCACCGCACCACGTGTTTTTTTTTTTAGCCATTTTGAAAGTATTAGTTAACGCATGCGCATATATTTGGCCGTTCCGCCTTCATTTTTGATGCCCTAGAAAATCAGGCCTTCACCTCTCAAAAACTTGCATTTTATTGGACCCCGTTTGGACTGCACTGACCAAGAATTCCATTGTTTCAGGGTAGGCTATTGTTTGGATAGCCAGTACTATTCCAGGTTCCGAGGAGGTGAAGGCCGCCCCAAGAAAATTCAGTTTTTTGGTTTGAACTCCTCAATTCCAGTGACAATTATTTGAAGAAATATGTCCCGATAATAAACAGATCCTGAATACCTTAATTTGTCTAATGCAGAATTGGATTACAGGAAAGGAAACTAATAGCTTGAGGTGCGCAAAGGATGCTGGGTGAGACGGGTCCTGTATCAATGTAGAAAAGTAATACACTGTAGTGAATATCCCCATTTAATGTTCTGTTGTTTCCTTTTAACAATGTTTTTCTAGTGAGTTCACATAACACGTTGGAGTCTAAAATATGTATCTGCCAGAAGGAAAGTTAAAGGGGCTGTGTCATGGCGTGTCACGACGTATCACGGTGTGAGGTCTTAATATTCCCAGTCCGGGCCGGACACAGTGATTTTCTGCAATAGTCATATGAACGGACTAACCTCGCGCACATGTGGGATGGTTTAAATCAAAGTAAATATGCAAGAATGACCGACAAATTGTGTTTTTACAACATCCAATTTTCTCGCTTTCTGATTGGCTCTCCGCTATATGCAATTTAAGTACGGACAATGAAAATGACGTCACTCGCAAGCCGTGGTAGCTTTGCAAAGTGCTTTCACGGCGAGGTTCGTTAATTCAAATGGCTGTTAACTTCTCGTCCAAAAACAAGAAAATGAGGATTTTACAAGCATTTCATCACTAGGAGAAGTTAATTGTCGAGTCAAACTTCTTTGTAGTGTGCCATTTGGCAAAATGTGAGTTTTCTCTTGAGTGGAGAAAGTTTCGGCGAACTCAGTGATTCAGACTTTGTGACTAGTTCTCTCAGAGCTCAGAAGTCTTGAAACAGAATTATAACCGAAGAACTTTTCTGATTCAGAAAAACAAAAACAAGAAAGGATTTCACAAGCATTCCATCAATGTCAGAAGTTAATCGGTTAACCAAATGCCATTTGTCACCGGTAATTAGAAGTGTTTACGTTTTGACTTTCAATGGCCTTTTTCGACTCGAAAGCAGTTTATTACGCACTCATTTGAAGCTAAGTGCTTCGTCGTTGTAAAAAACATCGCCTACATTGTCCGTACTCGTTTTGATCATAGAAATGACGCCATAAAATATCCAAAGCTTTGCAGTGATTTTGAACATTTTATGACGTCATTTCTATTATCAATACGAGTACAGATAATGGCAAAATGTATGCGATTTGTTAAACAGACGTTGTCATCAAGGCCAATACTGCGTATCATTTCGATCAACCATTGAGTGAGGGGCTTTTAACTGTTTGTGGAACAACCCCCAATCGAACAATGACTCCAAATATGCGCAACACTATGACATAGCCCCTCCAAAATAATGTTCACACTTAACCCCACTTTAATTTCAGTGCCCAGTTGTTCAGAGCCCGATCATGCTAATCCAGGATTAAGAGGTATTCATTAGAGTTTCTGAGTAATTATTTTGGGTTAAGAGTTAATGAGTATCCCACTTGTAATCCTAGAATGAAGAAAGACACCCATTTACCAAGAAAAACAAACGGACCCAGGATTAACACTATTACGGCGTCGAACAACTGAGCTAGGATAGTTATTCAAGACTCAATCTAGCCAACCCATGGTAAACTCACTTTTCGATTTTCAAGCTTTTGAATCGGTTCTTTTCCTAACCCGGTTAGATTCTATTGTAAGAGTTATCATATTTCCTTATCAAGTAAACACAATCAGGGTTTATTCCCGGGTTCTAAACAAACTCAGCCCCTTGAGAGTACTTTTCACATGGTTGACGACAAAGGATTTTCCTACGACGCGACTTAAATACATGTCTATTAGGACAGAAAATTGCTTTCCAAGAGTGACATACCCTTCCCCTTCGGGCTGCTTATATAGATGAAGCTACTACACAAGTAGCTGACGGAAATATAGCTTGTTTAAGGGTGCAACAACCTCGTTCCCAGGGTTCTTTACGCGCCTAATCCAAGATGGCGTCGAAACCATCTTGGAATAGGCGCGTAAAGACCCCTGGGAACGAGGTTGAGGGTGCGATTCTTTGAGAATCCAAGATCGGATTCTTATCCCGGATCACACGGATTTTCATTACCAAACGAAACAAAGAATCCGAAAATGGATAATTTTGCCGTAGTTCGCGCGAAAATGATGGCAACAGGATGGTTTTTGTTTTTCGAGTAAATAATATCTGGCAATTTAGCTCGGCAAGATATTTCTCGAGTGTTGAAAGACAAACCAGCCACTTCTAGTTAATTCTGGTGGTTAAATGTTCTATTCTCAAGACGAAGACCGCTTGCCACATGTACCTTTTTCGAATCCTTTCCCAAAGAAACGCTCGGATCATGAATCCCCCAGGAGGCCTTCACCTCTCAAAACCTTGCATTTTATTGGACCCTATTTGGACTGCACTGACAAAGAAACCCATTGTTTTAGGGTTAGGGTTTGTATTGTTTCAGGGTTAGGCATTGTTTGGATAGCCAATAGTATTCCAGGTTCCGAGGAGGTGAAGGCCGCCCCGAATCCTAAGAATCCGGTTTTGGATTAATCTGTCGAATCCATTCTAAGTATGGATTCGACGGAACTTGAAATCCGTTTTGAAATTCTAGTAAAGAAACGCAAAATCCATTTTGGATTCAACAATCCGGATTCGGATTCTCCCACAGAAACGCACCCTAAGATTTATATATTTTGGCAAATTTTAATGATCCAAGTTACTTTAGCAGAGTAATACATTTGGTAGATTGAGGTGAAAACAATCGCTCGTATAGACCAGTTCGCGGTAAATTCCGACATTTTGAAAAGGGTGCAAACATGGCGCGAAATACAGTGTTTGTATGGGAATCCGATGTCAAATAAAATCCGTAAAATCGAATTTCTGAAATATTCTTCAGATACAAACTTAAGATACCAGGTAAAATATTAACATATCGAAATTTGAGGGATGTAGCTGTGCTGGGAAGCGTGCAATCGTGTTTCCAGTTTTCCATACATTGTCTGTAAAAACGAGTCAAATTCCACGTGAAAATTTACATACGATGTATGGAAAACTGAAAACACGATTGCACCAGCATAGCTACATCCCTCAAATTTCGATATGTTAATCTTTTACCTGGTATCTTAAGTTTGTATCTGAAGAATATTTCATAAGTTCGATTTTACGGATTTTATTTGGCATCGGATTCCCATCGATTCCCATACAAACACTGAATTTCGCGCCATGTTTGCACCCCTTTCAAAATGTCGGAATTTACCGCGAACTGGTCTATTTAACAATTAGACCCGCAGCCCGAATGGGCTACGAGTCAATAGCCCATGAGGCGCAGCCGAATGGGCTATTTAACTCGTAGCCCATGAGGACGAGAGGTCTAATTGTTTTAGCATAAACTAACTAGTCGGACAGTAGAAAATAATATAAAGAAACAAATTGAAGTTGAAAACATGTTATTATTTCGAGAAAATGGGTGCGGTTTTTCTCTACCATGGGCTATCACAAATAGACCTATAGTAGGGTAGCCAATCAGAATGCAGGATTTGTAATAGTCCACTAGTTGGTTTATACTAATAAAGGTGAGTTTAACCCAGCTTGTTATTATTCTTTCAGGCGCTCTGAGATTCAAAATCTCTGAACCCAACGCTCTCCCAAATAATCACCGGGAAAATTCAACCATTTACAGACTATGAAGAGTATGTAAAAAGTATGTAAAACGTGAGAAATTTTCGCAAATTTATAAATTCTGAAAATTTTAAAATTTGGTAAAATGTTTGTAAAATTTACAACAGAAATGTTCACATTTTACACGGTTTTTACAAAGTTATTCAAAGTCTGTACATGGTTTATGGTTGGATTTGTCCCGTGTAAGATTTTTGAAATTATTCAATCTTAGCGATCTTCTAGTCGATGCCACTCCAGAGCCAGTAGTTGTCTATAATACATCCGTAAATCACTTCCGGGTTTTCTAAAATCGATAAATAGCTGGCAAACCTTGAATCTCGCGAATTAACGGAAGCCCTTTCAGTGTTCTACTATAAATATAATTTCATTTGTGTTGGGATCACGGATTTCTCAACTTAAAACCTGTTGTAAACAAGCAAGTAAATCAATCACCCACAGGTTGGTAGAGCAGATTTCGTACGAGTTGGGAAACAAATACGGCACGACAGCAGCCGTACCGTAAACCGTACTGCAATACTGGAAACATCGAACCATTTATACACTTTGAAGAACTATGTAAAGAAAAACTGTTAAATGTTTGTACAATGTGAACCGATTTGACATTAATTTTAGAGCGGATTTCGATCAAGTGTTGAAAACAATCAGTGATTGCTTTGGTTTTGCGTTTGCTCAGTTTTCCTATTGGCTGTTGAAAATGTTTTGTGATTATCAGCCAATCAAGTGCTAAACTAAAACCAAACGTGTTTTGGTTTATCACACCATCAATCATCACGCCATCCACGATTGCGTTTACGTTTCCTCGTGATTGGTTCAAGTAAAACCAATCGTGAATTACTTCAGTTCGTGATTGGCTCATTGTATTTTTACTTGCTCGTGATTGGTTCTGTGATTACTTTGGTCTTGGTTTTACGGCAGTCAATTGAAAACCGCTCTATAGAGGGCTTTCACGTGACGTCATATCCGCCATGTTGGTGTACAGTTAACAATAGATTCTTCGTTAGCTTCTTTTGTTCTGTACACAAACATGGCCGCCATGCCCTTTGTCATTTGAATCTCTGGGGATTGAGTGAAAACTTGACTTCTTCGAAAAATCATATATAATTAGCAAATAAGTCACGTGCATGCTTCTTTATACTTCTGATAATTTACAGATTTTGACACACATTTCAGTGTTAAATTTACTACGTTTGTACATTCAGAGTACAGGGTACAGCAGATTTCGTACGAGTAGGACAAACTACGGCAATGACAACGTCACGGTTACCGTACGGCATGCCGTGACATTGAAATGGTTTCCCTATTGTTTTTGTCCAGCTGATCCAATCAAATTACAGAATTACGGCACAGCAGTTACAGTACGGTTACGGACATGCCGTAGTTTGTCCCACTCATACGAAATCTGCTCTAGTGCTCTTCCCAGAAAACCGCGAAAAGGTCTATCTCAACGTGTTGTCAAACGTCCATACAGTCCGAGTACAGGCTGTGTGCTGCCTGTAATTCTTCAGTCAGTGAATGGTTCGAATTTTCCAGCTAGTGTAACACCGCCTCCCGCTTGGTTCAGTGGTTAAGCGCCGGTCTGACGAGCGGAACGGCGCGTGTCCAAACCCCAGCCGGACCAGGGTCTTGAAATAACTCAGTAGAAAGTGCTGCCTTTACATAATACAGTAAACGGTTACACCTTCGCATTTTCTCGTATAAGTAAAATCGTAGGACTTGTGTCCCCAATTAGCTGCAAAGCTACTTACTGTAATTTGATTGGAACAGGAGGACACAAACTATGTGGAGAAGCCATTTCAGTGTCACGGCAGCCGTTGCCGTAACTTGCCCACTCATTCGAAATCGTCTCTATAACGTCCACTAACCATCAATGCCGACCGCTGAAACAACTTTGAGCCCTGTGATTCAATTATTGTGAAACTTCTCCTATTGTCCTTCTGTGACTTCATGAAAATTCGCTAGTGTTTCAATATAATGAACCAACATCAAGCCGGTTGCACAAACGTTAACGCGGAGCCAAGAGCAGATTTCGTATGAGTAGGACAAACTACGGCAATGACTACGGCACGGTTACTGTACGGCATGCCGTGACTTCGACATGGTTTTCCTATTGTTTTTGTCATTCTCATCCAATCAAATAAGAGATACGGTACAGTAGGGTCACAGTACGGTTACGGAAAGGCTACGGACAGGCTACGGACAGGCTATATATATATACGGACATGCCGTAGTTTGTTCCACTCATACCAGATCCGCTTTGTTAACGTCTAACGTTAAATTACACAGTTTGACCGGACTGAACATCTAACGTTAAATTAATAAACTCATTAATAATTCTTAAAGGAAAAACAAAGGAAATCGATGTGCGATAAGTGCATGATCTCTAAATCTGATACAGATTTCGTCCTGATTTACATAAACTTTTGCTTCGATTTTCTCGGCCAAATTAAAATAAGCCATAACTGACAAACATGACTCTATACACCTAGACGTTTGATAAGCCAGATACAGAACTCGTGTCCATGTTTTATCGCATTTACACTCTCGCTTCCAGCTCGAGTTTGCAAATCCCATAAAGCACGGCCACTCATTCTGTATATCTATTACTTACAGAGTTTGACCGGACTGAAGGTCTGCCGTTAAATTACAGAGTTTGACCGGACTGAACAACCGACCCCTGATGTCTACTATAGAGCAGATTTCGTGTGAGTACCGTAACTTTAGATCTGTAATGTGATTGGATCAGAAAGACAAAAGCAATGGGGAAACCCTTTCAATGTCAAGCCACGTTGTAGAGTAACCGTGCCACAAGTCATTGCCGTAACTCGCTCACTCATACGAAATCCACTCTATTGCATATGAATGTCACGAAATGTCGTAAAGTAACCGTGCTGTGAAGTAAGAGCCGTAACTTGCCCACTCGTACGAAATCTGCTCTATAGAAATCACAGTACCTTAGGGGAGACGTTCATGATTCTTCAAAGATGTCTTTCTGACAACTTTGCAAACTTCTTTTTATTTTTATCTTCCACCTTCTCCATTCCTGTGCTATCTTATGACCTTTGTCAATACTCTCATATATAAATATGGGTTCATACATTATTCTTGGTGGAGTCTGACGCATATTATTAGTGCATCTGCCACTGGATCAGTAGACATTGCACTCCAGGCTCTCACACAACAAATTCCCCTTTTTGTCATTCTTCAAATATCGCCTGTATGATCTGCAGTGGTATACGGAGGCGTTGTGTCACGATGGACCTCAGTTCACAAGCTGAGAGAGTTCCTGAAGGCAGGTTGGATTGCATGTGGTTGCCTTACGCCTGAATCATATTGCTAACACGGAGCACTGCTTTAGGACGCCCAATAAGTACAGTAACACAGGCCCATAGATGAAATTGCTCCACAGACAGATTTAGTAAAACGGAGAATTTTGTGATATATGCCTTGGTAAACCAGTTTCGACACAGGCCCTACAATATCTCAGTTTTCTCATCGATTTTCATAGTCAGCTCATATAACAGTTGCTGCAGCTAACTATTCACAGCATGTGCTGCCTCACAGGCATGCATTATCATCAGTATATTCAGCTTCTCGCAACTTTAAGTTTCAAAGTCAGCATAGTTAGCACATATTTTCTCTCTTTCTCAATCTGAAATAAATTTAAAAACCTACTTTATACAAAATACAGGACCTATTTCACAGAATAATTTCATACATGGTTACCTTAGCAGAGCGCTACTGTCGTAACATTTTTGGCCTGACTTTTCTCAAGACTTTACTTTAGAGGTACATCTTCAGATGACGTCGATGATTCATTACTGATCTATGATGAGCCTGGCGACTCTTCACCTCCCCCAGGTTGGCCTACCATTTTCTTACTTCGATTCATGCGATCGAGCTCTGCGGCTGCGTCACTACGTACTGAAGGTGCCCCCCTACTCTGTGTTCCAGGGGCGCCTGTCTTTTTGTTCAGCAGGCTGTTAAAGAAGTTTGCGAGTACACCTTCACTTGCTGTTCCTGCCCCTGCTGGTGCCTTATCCACCTGGAATGAAAACATATTATTATTTTACAGCTGTGATCTCATGCGAGATCAGTAATCACAAGTGAACGTAGACTCGAAAACCAGACGGCAGTCTCGAAGTTTCGTTTTTAGATTTTGAATGTTGATCCACAGCAGGCTTGAAAGCCTTGTAATTTTCAGCACTATGTCAGCATGGCGTCAATCAGTATGTCAATTAATTTCATTCTCTAAGATTCGATAAGCTGTTGGAGTTTATTTTGATGCAAATGGTTGCATTCGTACTTTCCCGACACGTTGTAGATTTCAAACCGTCAACTGAATCGCCAAATTCATGTGAAGTCTTTGAAAAGTCTGTTGTAATTGTCTGTGTTACTGATCTCGCGTGAGATCACATAGCTGTAATTTGGTATCAGAAGTAGCCTGGTTTTTTTTCCGGTCAAGTGTTTTTCGTATTGGGTTACCTGTGGCGCAGCATTTTGACCACGCACCACAGGTAACCCAATACAGAAACAAACGTGACCGAAAAAAAATACAGAAGAGTCGGCAAGCAGGCTACTGTATATCAGAGAAATGCAAATTATTCAGCTTTGGAAGTTGTTTTGATTTCATGTCAGACAAACTCAGTACCGTAATCTACATTTCTACTCACAGGAAATACATGTATGTGAACCAAAATGAATACTTTATAATCCAGGGAACGAGCCAGGCTGCGCCATTCCCGATTTAAAAACACATATGTCCCTTGAAAAAATATGATAATGGTCCAATAGTCCAGTTTCGTATTCGAAAATTACCGCTGAATGCAATGACTACAGACGCATGTACGCAGGGTTAGCCTCATTCTGAAGTTAAACATTCTTAAATACCAGCGAGAAGCAAAACGCGAAACTACAACAATACATCACTGGAATCTTATCAAAAGGTAAGGAAAAGTTTGAGATTGAAAAATCGATAATTACTGATTACTCACAAGATATCCCCTTATTGATTTTTATCGAATTCGATACATTTAATAACTAATTGCTATCGATTTTTATCGATAATATCAAATGACCAGACTAGGGTATGATAATCATAATATTCTACAATTCGGCACCAAACCAACCTTTGCTCTGCCAGGAGCTGGCATGCCTCCCGCTGATTGCCTTCTGTCACCTCCTATTCTCGTACTTGGAGATCCAGGGGAACGTGGCTTTGTGATATCCTGAAAACAAGAAAGCTAAAGTCACTGATTCCTGTCAACAAGGCAGGGTTGTCACCACGATATGAGGGGTAAGTCAGGCAAAATAAGAAAACAAATGGGGAAAATATTTGGGGGTAAGGTGAGCAAAAATGAGAAAACAAACGGGAAAAAATGGGGAAAATATTTGGGGATAAGTTCAGCAAAAATGAGAAAACAAATGGGAAAAAAACGGGGATAAATTCAGAAAAAATGAGAAAACAAATGGGAAAAAATGAGGAAAATATTTGGGGGTAAGGTCAGAGAAAGCCAGAAAACAAATGGGGAAAATGTTTGAGACTCCAAGGGTGAGCTGGCATGTTTATAAAGTTATCGTAATCCAGTGAGTGACAACAAGTGGCACATTGGGGAACTAGAAACAAATGTGGGTTCGCAAGGGGGAGCCATTGGGGGGAGCCCCCCTCCCCCAATGCTCCCCTACTTGATCATCTGGCAACAACCCTACAAGGGACTGAGCAATTTTACTGCTAGTCTATAACAACATAATATTATTAATGACTTCTTGAGAGCCAATATAAATTAAGAAATTCCACATTAAAAATTTATATGTACATGTTATTTCCTGTCAAGCAAGAACAAAAACACCTTCAACTCTTGCAGCAGTGTAGATAATTTGCCAATGTAGTGCCTGCACTTGCTTTTAATAAATAAAGAATGAAATTGGATTATTTGGTTTACAGCTATGTAGATTTAAAAATGGCAGCAGAAGTTTCAAAACCCTGGTGACCTGGCTACCATCTTTGGTGGTCAACTGAAAACAGCTGTAGACTGATTCCTTTCGTTCCTAGATTGCCACCATATAAATTATCTGAGCCAGACAGTACCGCTCATAAGGAGCCACAGTAATGGCTTATCCAACAATACAAAACACCCTTACCCAAAGGACGAGCGGAACAAAAACAATAGAGCTACAGTATACAACTGTAAGTGGTAATGTATTTAACAAATAAAGAAGCACTAGCTATGTTTTATACTATCATAAAACATGATGGGCATTTGAGAACATGAGAGAAATGTTACAGCACAAGCCGAAGGTGCATGCTTTCAACATTTCTAGAGTGTTCTCAAATGACCAGTGTATTTTATGATAGTATAAAACATGGATTTAAGGCTTCTTTATCTGTTTTATAATAATATAGATTTATATTGTACATGTACATGCATGATGAAAGGAAATCACCAGTTGAAAACAATAAAACATGGCCAACCATGTTATAGACTCTGATAAAACATGGCTTTTTAGCCAATCAGAGCGCATACTATCGTATCTATATTATAATACTCAATAAATTGTTGTTCCGAATGAATATTCAAGGAGCTTTGATGAACAATGCACCACACACATTTACACTCACCGGTTGCTGTCTTGCTATCCCAGCCGTAACAGTGGGTGGTGTTTTTTGTAGTAGTTGCTGTACAGAAAAAAAATAAACACAACTGTAAATGAACCACAATAATTATCATTCAACTTTGCATTATCTTTAAATGATGCCAATTTAAGTTGTGTAGCTGTGAAAAAAAAGGATTTTCCGAGGCTCACAATCTGGACAGCTATGTGATGACTTACCTGTTGTTTGCAAAGGAATAACTGTTCATCTTCTGCCAGAATCTCCTTTTCTTGAAGGGGCTAAACAAGTATAAAACCAATTACTTGTGAATTAATTATAACACATACAGACCATAACCCCAGATACACGGCACCCCAAATCTTGGCACGGTGCCTATAAAATTGTGGCACAGTACCACTAACTTTGAACATGTGAACAAAGCAGAAGTCACTAGTAAATGTACCCTCAATTTTAGAGGTGCAGAGACTAAAGTACCTCTTGTAGGTAGTTTCAGCATGGGTAAAATCAGCACTGTGCCAAGATTCGGGGAGTCATGCAGTCTTTTTTTTTGCATGTGTAAATGGGTTTATGTAGTGCCATTCTCAGGGTTTATAATAAATACTAAAGGAGGCCATGAGTGAAAAGGAGCTGTCCCTATTTGTCTAATTTCTATTGGATAAGGGTCTTGCCACTCGAGTGATTGCCCAGGGGCATTCATGCTCATGACATACTAGGGATACACAGCCATACATGTACATGTAAGGGTTTGAACCTAACATAAAGGGGCCGTCTCACCAACTGTCCTTTGTGCACCTCACAAGCTATCAGTTTCATTTCCTGTAATCCAGTTCTGAGTTAAACATATTAAAGTATCCAATATCTGTTAATTACTGTATGTATTTCTTCAAATCATTCTCTCTGGAGATGAGGAGCTCAAACTATGAAACTGAATTTTGGCTTGGCAGCCATTTTCTAGATGGGCCCTTTAAGGGCCAGGCTGAAATGTGTAAAAATAATTTATGTGGAATGACAACTCAGAATAAACCATCAAGGTGGAAATCCA
This sequence comes from Actinernus sp. WN-2022, assembly GCA_030867875.1. Lineage (NCBI taxonomy): Eukaryota > Metazoa > Cnidaria > Anthozoa > Actiniaria > Actinernidae > Actinernus > Actinernus sp. WN-2022. Next base: position 79,215,262 of record JAOWCC010000019.1, read on the forward strand.
GTTTCGATTTCAGAAAACCGTATTTTATCACGTATAAGCTGCACCTTTTTTGAAAGTAACAAAACATTGCCGCAAATTTGGGGGTGCAGCTTATATCTGAGTGTTTTCAGAAAACTTTTTTTGCAATGACCATAAACAAAGCCATATGAACTGTCAATAGAAACAGCACATTATTCACAGAGTACGAGTGTCAGCAAGGTTTCTACTCAAGCTCCTCTCCTTCGCTTTTCAAAGAAAACTACTAGCTGGCAGTCCATTTGCTTGTCATCTTCTCTGCTAACTCCACGAACGATTCCTGGTGTTGTTAAAGCCCATATTGGTCTTCAAATAAAGTATCATGCTCGTCGAGTTCAAGTTCAAGTTCAACTTCAACTTTGGAGCTCCATTCGAGAAAACTCTCGCCCCAGGCCCCTCTCCTTGAAAATCCAAGATGGCAGACTATGGACTCCGACACATGCTCATGAATATACATGTAGTTTCGCCAGAAAATCTTACTTTCTTGTGTGCTTAAAGGAATGTATTTCTCTTGTAATGGACAAACGAAGTATGAGTTTGGGAACGAGAGAGAAATAGTTTCCTTAGTAGGACGATGGGTCCTGGCACTAGTAATGTGCTATTGTTATGGTAATAGTGTTATTATATAAGTACTGTCAAGGGACAGAGTCAGTTCATTGTGGTTCTGGCTCAACATTGTAACAGTTTAAAATTTTAATTCCTCCTGGACTGGCAGTCATGCATTATGATGTTATCTGAGTTAGCAACCGTACTGGAGGTTAGTGTAGGAATTACCTGGTTTCACCTAACAAACAAGAACAAGAGGTTGAATCTCACTGATTATCTATGAAGCAAATTTATTATTATTTTATTATTCCAATATACATGTACTGAGTTACCTGTAAGAGCATGTGTAGTAGAAATAAACCAGTACATGGCATATGCGTGTACTTGCAGGCCAGGAGTTATGTAATATATTAGGGATAATAAGGAAATGAAGTTCCTTAAATATGTTGTTAGTTAATGATTTAAAAACAGCAGGTTAAAATATACACAAGAAAGGACAAGGAAAGTTGTAACCAATTCGTTGTTGCAATATGACGATCTCTTCTGAAGAAGTTTTGCTTCAATTATGAGCATTTATGAACTTGAACACAAGACTACTCTTACTGAATTTTGTGGTATGGCTTATAAACAAGGTTTTCCCTTAAACCTTTCAGGAAAAACAGGCTTCTGTTTATCAGGCATTTATCAGGCTGAAGTTAGGGGTGCGGCTTATACATGGTGCGGCTTGTACGTCAGAAAATACGGTAACTTGGATTATGTGATAACCCAACCCCCCCCCAAAGTGAGGTGAAAACAGCATTAGCAGGGCAGTTTGAACTAGCCCAAATTTTATTCAACATTTTAACAAATGTCTAGGGCCAAGTGACTGACAAACAGTACCTGCCCAATTTTTCTTTCGGGGTCGAGATGGGAAAGCCTATAACTTTAAACTAGCTTCCAACCTAAGGATCATATTACTAATTCACAGGCACTGAAGGCCATATACATCAGGCATCCTAACACTGACAGTTAATAATTTGTATCACACTACTATTACTGTTATACTTATTGTAAATAGAGTGTAAAATAATAAAGAATTTGTTGCTGCTGTTGTTGTCAGTGGTAAGCAAGTGAACTGCATGCAGGTTCATATACAGGAATTGTTCTTACCTTTCTCTGTGCAGGTTTAATAATGTGGTCATCAAAACTTTCATCAGGATGAATAATCTTTAGATGTTCACTCAGAATACCAATCTTCTTCACACTGTCCCATCCTGTAGGACTGTCAATAACATGATTTTAATCATTAATTATGATACAATTATAAATAAGTACTGGAATGATAATTATCAGACATACTACAAAATACATAACATAATTATTACTTGTGTAGGATTCCCACAGGATTCATACGATGATGTCATATTCCTACCAACCATAATAACTAACCCTGACCCAACTGTAAGCCCAACCTTAACTTAAACTTTTGAATTCAGTTGGGATTATTTGCCAAATGTTAGATAAAGAAAATTTGAATGCAGATAAGCCAGATGCAGGTTTAACATATTGGGAAAAAATACTGGATTTGTCAGTAATGATTTCGTGACCCAAGGTTGTAATCCTTAATTTATATATACTTTCAAGGGTTAGTATATCTCCAATAGATTAAACAGGGAATGGACTTCTCACTGCTGTGTGCAAAGAATATGCTATATATGCATTTATTTTGCTTTGTCTACACAAAGGCGGTCTATACAAAAATACTTTATAATTATTGACCCGTCACTCTTACTAGTGGAGTCTGTATAAAGACCCTCCCCATCATTCCTAACACATGGTTGCCACAGAGATCAGGCTTCAAAATTCCCTGACTTTTCCCTGACCATGTTTGCACTCGATTTGGGCGGCCCGTATAATTGTTCACTTAAAAAAATTATGATAAACTTGTTGTATAATAAACTTACATAAATACTGAGTCCTTCTCCACAACTAGAGCCGAGCTCTTGAATGATAGCCCATAGATTCGATGTAATATATATTTTAGCAATAGACTGCAATTCTTGTTTTCTTTTACTGAAGTGTAAAACAGTGCTGCTCCATCTGATATGGTGTTAAGAGAAATAACATCCACACAACACCATGATACATAGTCACTCCAACAGTGGTGGAGACAGTTTAGACTTAACTGAATTAGCTATATTTAGTACTACATGTAATTCATTTGACATCACCTACATTTACAATTGAAGGGCTGTGTGAAACAAGGGCATAAGCATCTCCTGATCACATTCTAAATTCTCCTTCAATTTCTTTGTTTTCTAAGGGAGAATTTAGAACATGATAACATGCCAATGGTCCTCAGATCTGGTGACTTGCAGTTTGACTATTTAAGTTTAGTGTACAAATCAACGGTTTTAATTTGGAACTGAAGTTTACAGTCAGCCCGAAACCACTCTAATACAGACACCAAAGGGCCAGAGAAAAGTGTCCGTTTTATAGAGGTGTCCATATTATAGAGGTTGGGCTTAATATGACGTCATTTTAAAGTCTCTAGTGACAATACAGTATTTAGTGTTTTTTTTAAATGATCGAAAAGGCGTAAAATATCATCCAAAATCATCTGTTTGCAGATTACCGTAGAGTCCCGAAAGTAGAGACCCCCCCCGAAAGTAACGACCCCTCGAAAGTGGCATTTATGTCTAATACAGTAATATGTATGTTTACAGCACTGTGTACATTTTGTATAAATTTATGTTTTTCTAATCATCAACATCTTTCAAGATCTAGCTCTGTAAATTACACACTGTCCATAACGAAGAGGTAGAATTTGTATGAAACTTTGCTACCTGGGGCCGAGATTAGGTGTCCATTGTCCGTAATAGGGAGGGTCTGTAATATAGAGGTTTTCTAAACAAAGAAACAAAGAATATAATTATGGGGATTTTGCCGGAACCTAGAGATCTGTCCATAATATGGAGGTGTCTGCATTATAGAAGTGTCTGTATGAAGAAGTTCCACTGTATATAAATTTATCTAAATCATCAACAACGACATTGGGGCAACTCTATTAATACAATTTATGTTTTCCTTGAGATCAAATCTCTAAACCTTAAATCTATGCTAACAAGGATACACTTGAGGCAGTATCTCCTGATGTGTTGCTGTATAAAGTCGAAGTGTTCTTCCCTGTAGTCTCTATCCTTCTCCAAAGATGACATGCAGTCAGTCTGAACAAATACATGTAAACAGATATATCAGATATACTTGAAATTGGAACTGTAATCAATTATACTGTAATTTGAATTGAGATTAAACTAACATCAGAAATAAGTGTTTGAATCCAGGGATTTAAAGAGGCAATGTCAATCGAATTGAACCTTCAAGTTTCTCTAGAAAATGAAATAACATGTGAATGTCCTGATATGCTTTTCAAACTTTTTTGTGGATTATAGAAGTTTTTCTACAAACTTGATTTTGTTTACAGTGAACTGACTTCAAGTTGCTCTAAATTTCTTTTAAAAGCAAAGTTTTTCATCCACTCGAATCTTTGCCTTCCTTTGCTAATCTGAGTCACTAGTTATTTTCGTCTTTTGTCATGAGATAGTTTATTATTTGGGGGTTGACAGAGCCCCTTTATAGTATTTCACTTTGATTAGCTAACTAATTTATTGAACAGAAAATACCAAATAAAAAACTTTTACCCTAGTGACCACAACTATAGGCAATACAAAATTGTCTACAAGAACGTGTACCTTAATAACCACAACTATAGGCAACACAATATTGTCTACATTTACTTTACTAACCACAACAACTATAGACAATTCAAGATTGCCTGCAAGAACATTTACCTTAGCAACCACAAGTATAGGCAATCCAAGATTGTCTGCAACATTTACCTTAGTAACCACAACAACTACATTTGTATAGGCAATCCAAGATGGTCTGCAAGAACATTTACCTTAGTAATCACAAATATAGGCAATCCAAGATCATCTGCAAGAACAGTTACCTTAGTAACTACAACAACTATTGGCAATCCAAGATTGTCTGCAAGAACATTTACCTTAGTAACCACAACTATAGGTAATCCAAGATTGTATGCAAGAACATTTACCTTAGTAACCACAACAACTATAGGCAATTCAAGATTGCCTGAAAGAACATTTACCTTAGCAACCACAACAACTACATGTATAGGCAATCCAAGATTGTCTGCAACAATTACCTTAGTAACCACAACTACATTTGTATAGGCAATCCAAGATGGTCTGCAAGAACATTTACCTTAATAACCACAAATATAGGCAATCCAAGATCGTCTGCAAGAACAGTTACCTTAGCAACCACAACTATAGGCAATCCAAGATTGTCTGCAACATTTACCTTAGTAACCACAACTACATTTGTATAGGCAATCCAAGATGGTCTGCAAGAACATTTACCTTAGTAACCACAAATATAGGCAATCCAAGATCGTCTGCAAGAACAGTTACCTTAGTAACCACAACTATAGGTAATCCAAGATTGTATGCAAGAACATTTACCTTAGTAACCACAAATATAGGCAATCCAAGATCGTCTGCAAGAACAGTTACCTTAGTAACTACAACAACTATTGGCAATCCAAGATTGTCTGCAAGAACATTTACAATGTACCTTAGTAACCACAACTATAGGTAATCCAAGATTGTCTGCAAGAACATTTACCTTAGTAACCACAACTATAGGCAATTCAAGATTGCCTGAACGAACATTTACCTTAGCAACCACAACTATAGGCAATCCAAGATTGTCTGCAACATTTACCTTAGTAACCATAACAACTACATTTGTATAAGAAATCCAAGATTGTCTGCAAGAACATTTACCTTAGTAACCACAACAACTATAGGCAATCCAAGATTGTCTGCAAGAACATTTTCTTCTAGTGGCAACACAACTTTCTCTTCATCTTTTGTTCCCAATCTTCTTCTGCTTTCTTCTCCTGCCTCCTCTGGATCAACATATTCTTGAAACTGCTGTACAACTACATGTTCAAAACAAACATTCACATTAAGGATCACCTGGCTATGGTCTTGTACTGTAGATATTTTCATTCAAGGGGAACTGAACCCTAAAATCATCCCAACGCCTATACAAAGATGTATTCGAAATAAATAATTTCTCAACTGCTATTTTATCTCTGGGTTATGCATCTATGAAGAGAAAATCTGTAAACCTTCCTCACAACAGATGACTTGTCTTGTAATTTGTGATATCAGGTATGGGAAATAAATTAGTTTTGCCTACTGTCCCTCATATTGAAAAGCTGAACTAATGGCTACTAATTACACACCAATGTGTTTTAATTTTACTTACTAGAGGTGCGATTGCTTGTCCTTGGTACATGTGATGTACGATAAGGGGAAATTTGCACTGAATTGAGCCACCACACAAGCTTAGTAGCTGTATCAGCGGAGAATCTGTTATTTTTCGAACTTGAAAACTAATTTTATCCTGAATTCATAGACGCGCAACACAGAGAAATAAATAGCAGAACTTATTCCCTTCAAATACATCTTCATTTGTACAACCACTGGGTTAATTTAGGGTTCAATTTCCCTTTAACTAAAAGGTGTTTCAACTGGAGCTGACAAATAATTAAATATAATTTTTACTTTTAGTAACAATCTCAATTCTGATTGGCTAAGAGTTGCATGCGACTTCACAACAACAGTGTGTATTGGGTGTTATCGGCTTCAGTGACTCCTCAGGTCATGGTTATCATGGTGCAAGAGTCACTAACTGTCTTACTGAATAATTTTCAGCTGCTATCTCTATTCCAATCTATGTTTAAAAAGTTTAGAAAATGAATAATAAACAATAATTTTTATTGGATTCAGGTTTTGCATGATAGCAAAATTAATCAAGGCCTTGGTCTGTGTTATTAGCCATCAATGGCTTCAGCTTATCCCAACACAGTCATTAACAGCTGTTATTATGTCTTGAGCCAAATGGTCAGCAATTTCGTGAAAATAAAGTTATTGGGTCAACCATTTAAAAAATGGTACAGAGATGGTCACGTTGAACGGATTTCACTGAGAAGATGATGCCCCAAATGATTATTTTCTAAAGAAAAGCATGAATAAATGTTAAGCGGTGTCTGTCCTTGGCTACTGGAGTGATTTGACAACATGAGAACATTTTTACAAGCCAATTTAGTCTTCAGAAGCTTCTTGGGTTCATAAAGTCAACAACTGACATGATAACTCCTCTTCGCATTCAGCCTTATCAAATCAGTTAGTCCATCCTTTACAGGCCACTGAGAATCTTACAATCGCTACTAGTGTATCGAATGAAGCGACAGGAATCATAAAACAAGGATATTTCAAAGAAAATTTCACTCAAACAAGCTCAAAGCTAAAACAGCCTCAAACGAGTCGATGACCCGATAAGATGGGTGAAACCGCTGACCATTTCATGGCATTTGGCTCAGCCATAATAACAGCTATTGGTCTTCATAATCTTTGTGGCATGCTAAATTCCAATTCGCCACTTTGGAAAAGAGTAGGGGATTGGGGCAAGGGTGGTCTCGCAAAGGCGCTTGGGATTGTTACAGGGGATACGCATTGTACAGAATACAAACAAACACTGCGAATATCGCATGCAGAGAAAGTGAAATAAGCTTAAAAGAAGGCACTCTACCAGAAGTAAAGCTCAACGGAAGTGAATAACTACTGACAAGAGAAATAGCCGTGAGTCTGACTCGACAACAAAATGTGTCTTAGTCACCTCGGACAGGAGGCGGAGTTAAATTTATTAAAAATAAATATTGTCTAGGAATTCTTCCCTTAACGGAGCCACACGATTAAGCAATAACAGAGATATATATATAGTTGATATCTCCTGTTATTATCTCCAATCTCCAATAGATCACTGATGTTACATTGGGAAACGTTGAACCACTTGAAGTCTGCTAGGGTGACATGTGTTTGTAGCAACTGACCACATACCAACTCCTTCCAGCTCTTCACCCTATAATCCCAAGAACAGAACAGGGCCTGTTTATAGTTACAAAGTACAACTGTTTAAAGTTACAAAGTACAACTTTAAAATCATAAATCTGTGATGGGGGGAAACGTAGGAATCGGCTAAAGCATAATGTGTTCGGATCGTAGCATTCGGCCACACAGTTCGCTTAACTGCTGCTAACTCCCATTCCACGGTAGTTTTCGGTTCTTGCTCTGCTTTAAGGAAGTCAGCTTTTATGAACCCACATTTCTGGACATTCTGTTGAGCTTTACTTCTGGTACAGTGTCTTCTTTCAAGCTTATTTCACTTTCTCTGCTTGTATTTGATGAGTTAATTGCGATATTCGCCATGTTTGTTTGTATTCTGTATGATGCGTATCCCCTGTAACGATCCCAAGCACCTTTGCAAGACCACCCTCACCCCAATCCTCTACTCTTTTCCAAAGTGGCCAATTCAATCTGTGGTTTAGCTGGGTCCTGACTTTATTACTGTTTTTATTGAAGTGTGACCCTGAAAGTTTCGATTCTCGTTTGGAAAAATGTATTTACCCAACCATCAATCAAAATTTAATTTAAATCTAGACAGTAAAAGCTTTGTGTGAGACTAGACAGACTAGACTCTGCATTTGATTGACGGTTGGCTCAATGGTATATTCCAAACGAGACTTGAAACTTTTAGGGTCGCACTTCAATGAAAATAGTATTAATCAACCCCTGTCCTATGGTTGCTTCAGGTCTATAATTTTTTTTTTTCATAACTTAGTTTGCTAAACCAAGTCCAATATTTCTTTTTTTTATAACATCTGATCACTTCCACTCCCAATACACATGCAAGTACTTACAGATTCCTACTAACAAATGCAGTACAAATTATATTATCTGTATTAATTTCAATAGCAGCTTATGAAAGAACTGAAATGGACTCATTACTGAGTTCTGGTAAACTATTAAAATTAACTGAAATAACAATAAATAAAAATGTTAAGAAACTAGCTGCATCTATCTTGAAAGGGAATTATTATTTTACTTATTATTCAGTGATTTGCTACAATTTTGTCTTATTAGTATGTATGGTGTCAGAAAAATGCAAGCATTTGATAAATAACTACCTAAATGCTCTATACATCAATATTATGGTCAAAATTATTAAGATTAATGAAGCCTAAATTATACATGCATTGCCACCACGGGCCACTTGAATGGGTAATTACTACAGCATAACATATTCAGTAATAATTGATCATCCTTGAGATTTCGATATTCAACCAATATTACTGTCGATTAGAATACTGGTGGATATTACTTTACAGCAGTTGTTTAAAGGGTCACTGCCCATCGAATTGAACCTTCTTTAAAACAAAACTACAAAAATAATGCCCTGATATTGAAGAGAAATACCATGCGAATGTCCTGATATGATTTTCAAATGTTTTCAATAGAGGTAGCAAAGATTAAAGTGAATTACAAAAGCTAATTCTAGAAACTTGATTTTGATTACAATGAACCATTTCAAGTTGCTCTAAATATCTGTTAAAAAAACCCAGTATTTTTCATCCAGTCAAATCTTTGCTACCCTGGATGCCAGAGGTTCTACTGCCCTCTCTAATGCGAAAGGCGTGAAGCAGCACTTTGCCACCCTTCATCAAAATTGTCTCAAATTTTCTCCAGTATACCTGGAAAACATACTCTGCTAATTGACCTATATCATTATGACGTCAAATCAAAACAATCTATTGTTTAAATGCTAAGGATCACGGTCGTGGGAGGGGGACAAAACAGCAACAACACAAAGGAAATAGCTATCAAATGCATTTTGTAGAACGTAGAATAGCGGTAACAACCACCAAATACGGTAAATATTGTGGGATAAACATTGATACGGCTGATATCTGGAAACCAGACAATTCGAAGTTAAATTTTTCTCAGCAGAGCAGATTTAGTTCAAAATTCTATTGTTCAAGTCGAATCTGTCCCCCTCATAAACAAGCCGTGACGTCATAATGATATAGGGTAATTTGAGTATCCAGTTATTTTTATCTTTTGTCATGAGAAAGTTCATCATTAGGGGGTTGACAGTACAATTAAGAAATAACATCTGGGAGATGCAACTTCTAACTAAGACTGAAAATATAGCAATGGTTCTCAAGGCATGGCTGCATATTAAAAAAGTAACAACAGTTGTTACGTCAACATACAACTTTGAAAATGGAGGACCAAAAAATATGGTTTGCTGCTACACTTACTGATGACTTTAATGGTAATTATTTATGTCTAAGAAATCATGGATACATATTTTCAATACAATAAAAATGTCCTGATTTCAATTGCACCTTGATGGTGTTGATTTTTCTTCCTATCTGACTTGATTGTGCATAGCAACATAACAGTCCCTGAAAAATTTCAACCAACATGAATTTTCATAACGAGAAAAACAATTATCCCAAACTATTGAATTGGATTTGCAGGTTGAATTGGATTTGCAGGTAAAAATTTAACTTCTTGTCAGATTGATACATCAAATATACCAATCAAATAACACAAATGAGCTAATAGTAGAATATAATAAATTCCTATTTCCTGATAAATATTTTTTTAGTGCAAATGGCAATAAGCTGAAGATATCAAATGTACATTTATCTTTTAAGAAGTAAAATAAATTTTAATTTATTGTGGCATGGACGTTTTTCTAGTACAATTGCTAGTACATTTTGTAAAATCGAATTACAAACTACCCTAGGCGTGATAAAACACCTGATAACAATATAAGTACTTAAGAAAAAAATAAACTGCTGAAAAATCAACTAGCACCTAATAGAAATTGATATTCGATCAGATAACGCTGAGGACTAATTGCATAAACATCCCTCCGATTTCACATCCGTTTGAAGTCTAACTCTAATGTAATCGAATAGCGCGCTTAGCTTAAACACCCTGAAATCTTTGCCGGGAAGCTAGCTGTGCCTTCGCACACCCTTCCAGATACTCATCCGATTGCCTAGAATCACTCCTCAAGCAGCTATATCAACAAACACCAACTGCAATGTTAGAGATCAGAAACCAGAGCCGGTCAATTTTTTTCCATATTTTTTTCCCCGGTAACTAATAAAACTAGCCACTTACTTTTTTCCTCCATTTCGTTCAGCTGCTTTGGTGAAAGCTTCAAGGAGTGCATATGTTCTCTTAAGATCTCAGTCCATGAATGTAAGGATTCCATGATGGTCCAAGGTCTGGAACAATCTACGATCTGCACTATCAATGTGTCATAGACGGTTTTCGGTGTCAAGGCATATTTTAAGAGACTTTTATTCTCTGGATCGCCATCTAGGATCCACACGTTAAGCCGAGTGTAATCTATGAATGAAGGATGAGATATTGGTTTAGTTAAAAAAAATGTTTATGACTGAAATACCGGAGAAAACGCGTAAAGTTTACGAATATATTGGTCCAGGAACCTCCCTTACCGTCTATTTCTTCGTCGTGAACTTCAAGATACGAGTATTCCAGTCCATGCCCTTTGCTCATGTCATCCTCTTTTCCTCTGAATCTGGATACAAGAGTTGTCTTACCGGATTCATCGTTTCCTGTACAAAGTTTGACAGTAGTAAGAATTCTTAAAGCTGTCGAAAATCAATTGAAATACAGTCATATTCACACACCTAACATCAAAATTGATTTGTGAGAAGCTAGCTTTCGGCTCGCCGAGCTTTGAACATCACTTAAAATCGACGACCTGCGGACGAAAAAAGACAAAATAAGAATCCAGCCCTTAGTATAAAAACTCTGATTATCAGCTTGTCTAATGAGGATTCCTGCAGTACCAGAGATCTTTTCCACCTTGAGAATTTACTTCTCCATTTTCCCCGTCGACGTCCGCCATTTTGCTGGATTTTCACGCGTTCCCGGATGAGCACTGTTCGATGGGCCGGCCGCTAGGAACCAGGACTACGCGGTCGTGTGAACATGCGACTATAGACAGAACTATGTGGACTGGAAAAAAGACTTCCGCCTACACTAGAGGGAAAATTCTCCACACTAATATTGTTCTCTGTTCCCAGGAGAACGTTGACGAATCCGGATAATAATAATAATAATAATAAAAATAATAATAATGACGACGACGACGATGATAATAATAATATGTGGGTCACACGAGCAAAGTAAACTACGTACACGTAATTGCCATGGGGTAGCTCACTTTGAGCGCGCAAGAAGTAGGTGTATTTGCTGGCTGATATTTCCCGCTCCTCTCATATCAGGCGAACGTACGATACCCGAAATTCGATGCTAATTACTTGAACCCTCAAAATTCTAGCTTGGCTCTGGGCACTCTTGAAACAGGCTAATGACGCTATGCCGGGAACAGACACAACAACATGCAATAGCGATGTTCACTGCCACGTCGACGTCATCCATGTGACCAGAGATCCATTGGTTCCTGACACAAAATGTTATTTAATTTAACTTTATTTAAAACACGGTAATTGCCATTCAGAAGAACTGGTTCAGTTTCAGGCAAGCCGTGTATCTAATTACATTCATACTAACTTATTCTATCTAACTAAAGTTTAACTAATGTTTACAACACTACGAATGAAAACAAAGAGTATCTTACATTAGTCTAACGAAGTATTTAAAGTATTTAAAGCGGCCTTTTGAAATCATGGTTGTACATTATCATAACAATTGCAATGTTTATAAATACGAAATATCGCTAACAGTTGTCACGTTTGACTGGCGATCCGGCCGACAGCCCAGCCTAGCAGTACTGAACGCATTATCCTACTCAATGTGACAATGGCCCAAGCAACATACGAAGAAGCGGCAGTAATCACATCTGTGTTGAACGATCAATGCATAAATACATTCACTATTTACTTATATCAAAATCTGCCCTGGGAGAGCAACGAGGTATTAAAGTGCTTATGAGCCCTGGCCATAAATTTAGGTGCAGTAAAGTGTCTTAACTTTTTTGAGCGATTTATGGTCGTAATATTGCTTTAAAATGCATTACAATTCCTTGAAATGACGTCATTTACGTCACTATTTTATGCAAATGAGTTGAATATGAATTGAGTCATTACCGCGTTGAATGTGTTTATTTTTCAGTTGTTTTTCAGGCATCAGACATTTGATCCTTGCAATCTTATTGAAATATATTTTAATAAGTGAAGATGACATAAAAACAGTAAAAAGTAACTAGAATAGGACATTTTCATTATGGCGTCATTTTACTACTGAACTACCAGAATCCTTTAAAACTCCTTTCTAATTTAGATTTTTAAACTCCTTTGAGAATTCCAAGACACTGGTCCAAATTAGAGGAACAAAAGGATTCGCGCAGAGTTCTGGTAGTTGTAGTATGTGACGTCATCATGCACATGTCCTGTTGGCTTGTGACTTAAATGACGTCATTGGAATTTGATTCCTTAATAAACGAAAATGGCAGACGCTATTAATTTTGCATGACTCGTAAAAATACACAGCCGTATTGATGCTTAGCCGATTTAATATTTTTTACTGATAACCTCTATTTGCTGTTCTTATAACATGAGGGCATGATTACTGAATTCTAATTGGCTTACGAACAGGGCATTCTTAATCAAAGGCCTAGTGGCTGGCATCTGATTGGAAGTTGGTTGCCGACGGAAAAATAATAAAGCAAGAGGCCCTAACAGCAGGTTTCGTGCTGGCCAAGGTTTTAGAGAATATTCAATTCGTCTTTAACAGCACAGGAAGCCCAGGTTTGAATTATGTGGTCAAAATTATAAGGCCTTGTATGGGAATTTGCGATTTGTGAAGGGGAAATAGGGGATTCAAATTCGTCGAAATCGCTTGAAATTGCCACCAGAGAACAAGAAGGACATCAACTACTCTTCAGGCAAGTTACATTTGCTTTATTGAAATATTTACAGAGATATTTCACAAATCGCAAATTACAAAGCATTATAATTTTGACCACACAATTCAAACCTGGGCACAGGCAACCCAAGCTTGTATCAGTTGTATAGTGTATGCAGTTTGTTTGCTGTCGATTTTAGCCTGTTTTAGCCCGTTTCTTCGGCGTTTTCCGGATCCCTCCTTCAGTTTACTTTTTCTATCAGAATAATTCGAATGATTGTAACTAAATGTTAAAACAAATGTTAATATTTGTTTAAAGACTAGAGACTGGCGTGTGTTTGAAATGGTCTTTAAATGAAGTCAATCTCTCTCCAACATGATTTCAATATCTTTCGATCAACTTAATTAAACAATGTTGTCAGGCCATTTAAGCAATGATTCGCGTAAGAACTATAGGAAAAGACAATAGACTGCGGCAATGAGTATGTCCTCTCGGGCGATGTTGCTTGAATGTGTCTTAAGTGCTGTCTGAGATGTCCTCAGTCAAAGTTACAAACAGACAATAAAGGAAGCTGTGTGCTGTTGGTCATTTGTACTGTGAACACTGAACACCATCCAGCCAATAATAGGAAAGGGGGAAGACAAATGATATTTGAATCACAAAATATTAATGTGAGAACTTTCCTCACGGTTGATTTTCATTGAAATCAAACCATAGTTAGTTTGATCAAAACTGAATTAAAACTTCAAAAGTTATCCAATGAAAGTGCATTACTTCGATTCGATGGTCTTCTAATGAATTTATGAGTATCAACCAATGACTTTACAAGAAAGAAGAATAGAAAATAACACTTTTTACATTCCTTGCCGTTCAGTGCTATCGTTCTTAGCCGGAGCAGTACTTAAACAATGTTTCCTGGCCATTTCAGACCGGTTTCAAGATAGGCTTCAACAAATGCTGTACCGATGTTAAAACCATTTGACCGGAGTTTAAGATAACACACTTAACTTAGGATTGATGATCACACGGATGATTGCACGTACACATTATTAAAACGAGCCTCTGGCTCACTCTGTGAAACGTGGGTAAAAAACATTACTACTACTACTACAAACTTTCTCTTAATTCATAGGCTGAGCAGGCTCGGCGACAGAACTCCGGAGAGGGGGGAGGGGAGGGGGGGGGGGAGGGGTTGGGTCGTTTTCAGTGAGTCGTGTCGAAGATACATGAAGCAAGCGAAAAATAAAATCCAAAAAAAAATCCTCGATTCCATGCGACAGCAGACAAATGGACTTTACGGGGGAGGAGGAGGAGGAAGGGGTTTGTTCTAACCTCCTCTGTCAACGGTCCTGCTTAGGTTATGATATAGTCAACAAAATATCTGGATTCTGATTGGTTAATAACTAGTGCATAGAAAGTTATTGAGTGCAGTCACATGCTCTCAGCAAATGTTTGCTCGGCATGTTATAAAAAAGTGCATGAACTGCTTGTGCTATACATTATTTGTGGCACTGAGTGATATTTTTAAAGTATTTCCTCTACAAATATCTAAGAAAGGTTTCATGAATCCAGCCCTTCAGGTTTTGTAGTGTCTAATGTTGTCGAGTTTCCTTGTAGAAAGTCTTCTTCAGCTCGACTGTAGAAACTGAAGGCCATTAACTCCTGCCACAGGAAGCCCAGACTGTCCATATTAAACACGACCAGTTGGCCTGGAGTCCATTGGGGAGAATGATAGCCATGACTGGCGATCTGGCCAACACCATGGTATCTACAAAAAATAAAATGAGCCGTGAAATACAGGGGGAGTGGTGTGGGGAAAACCCAGAGGGGGAGGCACTCATGTTTATGACGTCATCAAAAATCTAAAATTTTAAACTATAAGTCATACAAAGCTTTTCTTTGTATATATTCTAGAAATCGATAATAAAAGTCTACACAGAAAATTGTACGTCGATAGGGTGTATTGTTCCAGAATAAATCAATTTTGAATTTTATTACAGAACGATCCTGCCTGGCATAAAAATCCATGTAATTGTGTCAATTTCATTCCCCCCTCGATATATCATTAAAAGTTGCATTCAAAGGGTTTTGAAGTGAAACCCAATGATTTTGATGGGAAATTAAGCTTTATTTGTATTTTCGTTCTATGGCGCCATGTTGGTATCCCAGAGAGGGACACCAAGATGGCGGCCGCATACAAAGTACAGAGTTCCTAAGGAGAGGAATCGCTCAATCATTCTGATTGGCTAAAAATACATAGATTAGCAGTGGTTTTAAAATTTGACAGTAATTGAGTAACGATGGTTGTTTAGTGTAGTGGTTGCGACGTTACGAGTAGGAGGAGCGGGGTTTGAGTTCCAGAAAATGTGTAATAGTTCTAATCCTCGCCAGTGTGTTGGACACGGTTTCTAGATCCGCGTGCCAAGAAACAATGCCGGGGCGGAGCGCTATTTCTTCAGCGTGGACCTCCACGAAAAAGATTCCGGTCACCTTTAAGCGTCGAGGAAACGCTAGAGAATGTAAGAAGAGCTGTGCCCCGGACAACAGAGTATAAGAGGCGCTGGGGAATTAAGGTTTTTGACACCTGGCGAAATGAGCGAAATAACAAAATCCCAGGCCTGGAGGGAAACCCAGCACTGGCAACACACATTATACAAAGACGTACCTGGCACAGCATGTTGGAGGGAGATGAGGAAATTCTGCCTCATAGCCGTCTGGGAGATGGAAAGGAACATTGCGAACACCATGCTGTTGAAGCCTTTTAGCAGGACTATTAATGTGGTGTTGCTCTTCTTCCTCACCTGTGTCGCCTACAGGTCGGTGGAGATCAACGTTAAATGTTATCTGTCCAGCTGGAATGTTGGGGTCACCCTGCAACAACACAAGCACACCGCGCCAAAACGTTATGCTACGCTGACCGCATGTTCAAATAAGGGTTGTGTGTAACAAGCGCGTAAGTTAACTTCTGATCACATTTTAAAGTCTCCTTCAATTTTTTTGTTTTCTAAGGGAGAATTTAGAACGTGATCAGGAGCTAATTACGCCCTTGTTGCACACAACCCTTCAAATACAAGTTTCAGAGGGTTTGAACGTTTTCAGTAAATATACTTTTCTATTTTTTTACCAGAGGGGCCCCTTAAAACTGGTAGCTACTGCACTTGTGCGTACAACTTGAAAATGCCTAGCTACGCCCCTGCACCATACATCACAGAGATCCAATTCTAACATAATAGTTTCCATAGTTTCTATGGAACATACTTTTTGAGCAGGATTACCACCTGAGGTTTCCAAGTCCAGATAAAAAAAAAATTGAAGTCACCTCCCGAAATAATAGATGTTTCCAGCGGATAGTCTATGGTATTAATTTTGGCGATAATTTCTTTCAATAATGTTATTTGGCTCTTTTCATCATTTGGTGCATATACATTAACGACTAAGAAATTGCTTCCTTGTATTTTACAAAGCACAATTCACTGACTTCCCTTATTGTTGGCAAAATGTGGCTCAATCCCGATTTCTGGGGAACTCCCCCCCCCCCCCCAGGAGGTATTTGTGGCCATGGGATTTCCCGCATTTCTCCTTGTCTATTTTACAACAACCGCCAATTTTCTCGCAATCTGATTGGCTAATGTTCATATGCAATATTTTAACTGACGCACGGCCGGCTTTCGTCTCGAGGCGGGTTTTGCAGAGATTTGTGAATCTACGTTGTGTACACATCTGTTCCAAAAATCAAGAAAATGAGGATTTTAAAAGCATTTCATCACTGGGAAAAGTTAATCAGTGAGTTAAACTTCCTTGTGTGGTGCCATTTGTCAAAATTTGAGCTCTCTCTCGAGTCCAACAAAGCATTTTCGGCGAATTTGTGATTGACTTTGTGACCGAAGTTCGACCGATCTTTTAGAACTAGCGAGAACTGAGAAATGGTCTTAATTAAGTGTTTTGTTGTTGTAAAACACAAATCGCATACATTTTTCCATTGCCCATACTGTTATTGATCATTGTATTAAAATTAACTTAGGTGTGATGGAAGTAATAAAAAACAGATATAAATTACGCCAGAAAATGTTCAAAACTTTGCAGTGAAACAACTCGCTGCGCTCGTTTTTCCATTTGAACTTTCTGGCGTAATTTCTATTATCCTATAAATCTTATAGTTCAGCCAATCAGAGCTCAGCTTTGCTATAATGAAATACAGGGCGGTATTTCATGGGTTTTCTATGAAATACAGAGCGGTATTTCATGGCTAGATCAAGGCCAATCAAAATGCAAGACATTTCGCGCTCTTTCTTTATCAGCCAATAAGATTTCAAGATTTTGAATACATAATTAGTCTGCAGACGCGTCCGCCACTCGAAATATTTGTATTTCGGCGCGAAAATTCGCAGTCTATCGTCCGGTAGTTACTTTGTTTTCGTGATAAATCTTCCCGTAAATTTGTTATTTATAGGATAATATGGTTATTTCATTGTTTTCTATGGAATACTGGCCAAAATTTCACTGAAGGCTCGTTGTGTACCAATAATTTCTTGTGAAATATTCGCCCGTATTCCATAGAAAACAATGAAATAACCAGTAATGATCAATAAGAGTACGGACAATGGAAACATGTATGCGATTTGTTAATAACCCGGAATTCGATATTTCGTTCAAACCCACTTCCACTAGAGCAATTGCATAATTATTGTTAACATTCCGTCTTTCATTAATAATGGACGTTTGTTATGTATTTACGAGGACATTTGACAAATTTCACACGGATTTTGAAACTCCCGTCGAATCCGTTGAGTTGTATGTGACTAACATTACATAAAATACTATCAACACTCAGAGGTAAATCTAACATGTTTCTGTAACCATTTGTTATTGCTGCGCCTAGATTGTGGAACTCTTTACCTAAGGAACTACGCATGATTGAAAATATTAATACTTTTAAGAGCCATCTGAAGACTTATCTTTTAAAATTAGCTTACTAATATTTTATTAACTTCCATTGTAACTATAAGTTCTTAAATTTTATATTGGTCATTTTTATTATATTGTCACGTTAGATTTTTATATTAGGTTTATAGTTTATCATAGTATTTTATTACCATATAGTTCAATGATTCTGTGTACATGTCAGTTTTTACTTAAAATATGTAATGCGCATTTGATCATTTTAATGTAACTTGCGCAATATAAGTAATAAATTATTATTATATTATTATTATATTATTATTATATTATTATTATATTATTATTATATTATTATTATATTATTATTATATTATTATTATATTATTATTATATTATTATTATATTATTATTATAACCACTGCTACATAGAAAGAGGATCATCTACAGTAATCGGTACCAAGAGAGCATAAGTACGAGGGAATCTCAAATACGCGCGCTTGTGCCATGATATGTCGAATAAAATATATTTTAGTAACCGGAAGCAGCAAAGTGGGCGCCCGCGCAGAACAACTAAAAAATGGCGCGAAAATGTTTTCCAGGCTTTTTACGGCCAATATTTTCGTGCCATTTTTTTTAGTTGTCGCGCCTACTTTGTCGCGCGCCCACTTTGCTTCAACTGCTTCCGGTTACTAAAATAGACTTTAATCGACATTATCATCGCACGCCACACTACGAGATTCCCTCTCTTACTTATGCTATCTTGTCAGTACTATACTTACAGTAATTTTAGTTCCTGTTATTCTGTCTTGGCAGACAGTAATCAAAATCAACTCAATACCGTGACTGCTGTATGTTCCCTAAGGAAAAGAGACAATATTGATGAAAAATGAAAAATACATGTAGATTGAAATGTATGAGTAAATGTTAAAAATACCGTATAGACTATATCGCCGTCGCAGTGCGCTCTGGGATGGATATGTCAGGTTTCCATTGTTGTTGTTGGGTAGCCATCTTGGATTTAACAATGGCAACTAAGATATCCATCCCATAGTGCACTGCGACAGCGGGGTTGCGATATAGTCTATGAACAACCTTCAACTTGGTATTAATGAGCCTAGAAGCCCTAGTCAATTAGCTTTGATTTAAAAGTTAAACTGGAAAACAAAACAACTGACATAGAAAAAATATATAATTCACGTCTGCCATTTTCGTTTTCAAATTTCAATGACGTCATTTACGTCGAAACCTAATTCTAGTTTCTTTTCCTCGGTTTTTATGCCAGCTCCATGTATTAAAATATCTCTTTCAGATTGTAAGTATCAAATGTCTGACACCTAAAATCAACTGTATAAATGAAGAAATTCAATGTTACGACTATATTCAGTTTCAATCATTAGCATAATTTCAAGGATTTGTAACGTATTTTAAAGTAATATTTATAACGACCATATATCTCCCAAAAATGATTGAACAAGATTTTAGACACTTTACTGCCTCCATATTAATGATTTCTGGCTTGGGCTTATCGGCTCTTTAAGCCAATGGATTTGTAAAAGATGGAGGACCAGAATAATTAACTGATTTACCCAGGGCAGCCCGTTGCTATCAGCTCTGCTGAAGTGTTTACTCTGGTAAAATATTAGTTAGTTTTATTCTATAGGGTAAATTTTGCAGTTTTGAAAATCAGATTTCTAAAAAAAATCAAAAATATCACTCCAATTTTTGGTAATTACCAAGGGCGTTTCCATGATTTATTCCGCTCTTTTTTAAACGTAAATATCGTCGTTTTTACGTTGTGGTTTTGCAGACAACATCCAAATAATTTAAAACTGCATGCATATTCACGTGCAGTTATTGTATTTTGTAAATTAAAACTTGTTTTATGCCGTCGTAGTTTCCTAAGTCCCTAATTGTATACATTGTGGGATAGAACTGGCTCGCACCCCGGCAAAACGTCACGCGCATGCGCTTTTGATGGACCGGTCGCGCGCGCGTCTTCCCAGTTTCCCGCCGAAACTAAAAGAAAACAGAGGCAATCACCCCTGTTTCTAATTTCTGGTACGAATGTGCAATGTTTCACAAAAACAACAACAAGAAAACTACTTAAAAGCTAAGCATATTAGACTTTAACAGGTTGAAGTTTTCTTAATTTGTAATTCACTGTGAGTTTACTAAGTTACAAAATTATTTACTAATAAAGTTTAAGCCCTCGGAAATTTGTATTTGAAACCAGAGCCTTCGTTCTTTCGGCCAGCGGAGCATAACATTTTGCCGCGGTGTGGAACTAGCCTGCTATACAGACGTATTTTTTCACTCTCATCAATTAACTTTTTTTACTTTTTTCTTCGAATTTATGAGAGTGAAAAAATACGTCTGCATAGCAGGCTAGTGTGGAACTGGCTAGTTCTCCTTCCCGAACCAGTTCTTAGAACTGACACCTTCCTGCATTTGAGAACTGGCCGATCAGATCAGTCGCTTCGTGTAATAAGTGTGACAATGATTCTCTTTTGTTCGTAGCTTGAAGTTGGAATTATGCTAATGAGGCTGTGAAATGTAAACAATAATATCAGCGAAGATTGCTCTACATAAGTTTACCTTAAATACTCCAGGGTTTATGACACAATCACCACAACCTGGTAACTGCAGCCTGCTAAAAAGGATTGGTTCTCTGAGGAAAAAAAAGATCATTTGAAATAAGAAATTTGTTTCAACTGAATTCGTTTTTAATGGTGCTGCACATGTATGGAGTCAATGCTGATCAGTTGGCTGCAAACAGTTAAATCCACCTCCCTCTTTAATAATTATTGATTGCAATGATTTATATGTTACGTCTAAGACACAGTTTGTTAGTAATTTTTTGCATATTTTCTTTCATTTTAACCATCACACAGGTGCGCGATGTTCATCAGTTCATATGAAGATTGCATAGATTAACTGTCCGGCCAACAGATCAGCAAACTGCTGCGCATGTACATGTCCAGTCAGCGGTAGAAATCGCAGGAGCAGCTCTACAAGCTCCTAGATGGTTTCTGTTTAAAAAACTCGACACATCGAAAAAAAGACCGGGGGTTAAACGGAAAATCGCAAGAGTTTTATTAGTTTAGTTATCAAGCCAATTAAATTTGAGACCGGTTCATGCAAGTAATTAAAAATCGAAGCTCGTGCTTTTCTGTAACAATGCTTTGAAGTCTAAATTTCGAGTGAAAATTCAACCAAAATGATGCGCGTGAATATCACGCATGCGCAAGCGCTTTGCAATGGTTCGTTTATTTCACACAAAAACACAATAGATACAACCCAGAGGGGTTAATTACAAACTCTTGCACCCTATTTGTTATTTATGATTAATCTAAGATGGCTGGATAGGCACACAATTACTGTATTTATAATTAGATAACTTTATAGTTGAAATACGATACTGAGTTCATTCTATACATGTACAAGAGAATTAGCTTTGTACACAAATATGAATCACGGTGTGGAAATTAAATGTTTTTTGAAGTGTTTCTTAAAATGTTTATTTGAAGAACTGTTTTTAATCTCTATTGGAATGTCGTTCCAAATTTTGACGGCTGCATATTTAACGCCGAATTTGCCATAGTTTAGATTTTGTCGTGGCAAAAAAAGGTTCTTATTTGATTTAGAGCGAGTGTTATAATTATGAATAAGGGACACGTCGTTGAAGTAACTCGAAAATATATCTGGAAGTTGATTGATAGAATGCCTATGCACTAAATCACCCAGTTGGAAGTCCACTATTTGAAATATATTTGAAATATATTGCAGACCGGTCTGTTCGGCTCGGACTACCAATAAAAGGCCCTTAAAAAGATAACTGCTGTTGCCAGGGTTATGAAGTTAAAGAGGCTAATGTCATGGTGTCGCGCGTATATGGAGTCAATAGAGACTTTAAGATACGACGGCTACGGTCTACGACAACGGACGCGCACCAATAAACGACTGGAACGAGACACTCGTGTTGGTTTCATTGCATCGTAGCGAGTCCACGATGGTGACAAGTCAGCGTGTTTCTCGTAGTCACCACAACAGAGTACGTTAGTCGAATTTAATGTATGAAATTCACCACTCTTTTGAATATTTCAATAGCTAACCTTTAAACTACACAATAAATTGTCTTCTGTTCGAATTTACAGCGGTTCTGGGCATAGTTTATGTGGACATTTTTGGTTAATTCTTTCGGCAACTCGATGGCTTCAGCTTATTCTCGCCAAAATCTTGAAATTTTCGCACCATTCGTTGCGTACTAGGCCCAGTACTCTAGCCGACTGCTAGAAACGTCCAGCCGTAGTCGTTGTCCGTAGTCGCCGTATCTTAAATTCGCTATTATTCGATTGTTGGCTTTTACTTGGCGACAACCAGTTAAAATGCCCTCCCTCAATGCTTGATTAAAATCATACGCAATATTTCCCTTGAAGACTGTATCTATAAACAGCAGTTTGTTAGTCATTGTTTCAAGTTTGCTTTGATTTTCATCATCCCACATGGTGCGCGAGGTTCGTCGGTTCATAAGAAAATCGCTGAAAATAGTTTCGTCTGCCCCAAACTGCCAATATAAATTATAAAGGTCACTTATTGTGACACAACCCCCTTAAAAGCTCAGTTGTTTAATTTTCAGCAAATCTGGCTTGTTAACATTTTGAGTTAAAGTGCCAGTCTCGACCATTTATTTTGGCACCAAAAGGACAAACAGTGCTGGAAATATCCAAATCAGTGAAAAATATTGTCAAAGGACCAAATTAAACTATGAATTTTGCGGAGAGTTTACCATCAATATCACTTCCGCCATTACTGAAGTGTGTTCCAACATAGTTAATCCACTCTTCTTAATATTTATGCGCATACAATTAGCTACTCGAAAACGAGGCTAACCCCGCATCGTTTCTTAGCTGAAAAGCAAAATGGCGTCGCCGACGGAACATTGCTGTGTTCTTCTATGCATCGATGACAAAAAGAAAAATCCTGAATTGTCCTTTTGAACTGCGGCATCCCCGATGCGGGGATAGCCTCGTTTTCGAGTAGTGAATTAGATATTTGCATAAATATTAAGAAGAGTCAATACAGTGGAATGGTTAGGAAACGAGGCAAACTTCAAAGGGGCTAACAAAGGCGCTGCGATTTATGTTGGAAGGGGGTAAGACAAAAGATTATGCACGGTCATAGTTCATTAGCGTCACCTGAACCCACGCGTTTCTATTGGCTGATTGATTAACATATTTTAATATCTACTGTATTTTGTGCACGGTCACGGTTAAAAAAGGAGAACAAAGACATATTGCAGATTGACATTGACTCCTTCAAAGCTGACATCTCTTCATCAGCACTATACAATAGATCTTGGGCTAACATTGGTGAGCTTGCCAACTGCTATGAGGAAACCTTGTCTGCCATTCTTGACAAGCACGCTCCACTGAAGACTAAGACGATGGTTGTTAGGCCAAGAGTGCCATGGTACAATGAGAACCTCATGAAACTCAAAGCTAATCGCCGGAAGCTGGAGAGAAAAATGCTTAAGTCTGGTCTACCTGCTGATAAAGAAGCGTACCGCGTGACACGAGACAGTTATAGTGCCTTTCTAAAGGAAGCTAAGACGACTCACTACACTGATATGATTGACCAATGTGCGGGAAACTCCAAGAAACTATTTCGTGTTGTTAATTCTCTAACTAATGAACACAAGAGTAACTTACTACCACCACATGACGATCCTCGCCTATTGGCTAATGAATTCGGTGCATTCTTTTGTCGCAAGATTGAACTCATCAAAGAGGAGATTGATCAGACTAACGTTGATCCTCCTATTGTGGAATTCCGATTACCTCAAGTGAAGTTGGAATCCTTCTCTTCACTGTCTGAAGAGGAGGTGCGTAATATCATCATGACGTCCACCAATGCCTCCTGTCAATTAGACCCAATACCTACTTGGTTACTAAAGACCTGTTGTGACGTGCTGGCTCCCATTATTACTCGTATGATTAACTTGTCTTTTGAAGAAGGACAAGTACCTGACAACTGGAAATCTGCGCTCGTACTGCCTCTTCTTAAAAAACTTGGCCTGGATCTGATATGTAAGAACTTTAGGCCAGTAAGTAACCTTCCCTTTGTTGCTAAATCTGTTGAGAAAGCGGCGATTTTACAGCTGCTTACCCACTGTACTGCCAATGCCCCACTGCCTGATAACCAGTCTTCTTATCGCCAGTTCCATTCTACAGAAACAGCTCTCCTTAAAGTACAAAATGATATTCTCACTAGTATGGATAACCAAGAGGTTACGTTGCTCGTTCTGCTTGACCTTAGTGCCGCCTTCGACACGATCGATCACAGTGTCCTGGTGAACATCCTTGAGAAGGACTTTGGTGTAATTGGTAATGCGCAGAAGTGGATTAAGTCCTTTCTCTCTAGGAGAAAGCAGCGAGTAGTTATTGATCAGTGCAAGTCCTCTGCCTTTGACCTGTTATCTGGAGTTCCTCAAGGCAGCTGCTTGGGTCCCATATTATTCCTGTTTTACGCGTCAGGGTTGTTCAGAGTTGTATCCAAGCACCTTCCTTCCGTTCACGGCTACGCTGACGATACTCAATTGTATCTGTCGTTCAAACCCCATCCTACTGCTTCAACGGCTCAGGATACCGCCGTGAAGGCCATGGAGGACTGTGTCAATAATGTCCGAGCATGGATGGTCCACCACCGTCTTCTTATTAATGACAGTAAGACAGAGTTCATCATCATCGGCTCTCGTCATCAGTGGCCAAGTTGTCTATTGATGAGCTAAGGGTTGGAGAAGTGAACGTGTCTCCGGTGAATACCGTACGCAACCTTGGTGCTTGGTTCGACGAGCACATGTCCATGAAAACGCATGTTGGTAAGGTTTGCAGCAAGGCCTTCCGTAGCTTGTATCACATCAGACAGATAAGAAAGTACTTATCAGAGGACTCCACGAAAATCTTGGTGCACGCATTTGTGACATCCCACATCGATTACTGCAATTCTCTATTGTATGGGATTCCACAATACCAATCTGACCGTCTACAGAAAGTGCTTAATGCGGCAGCTCGAGTCGTTTGTCTTGTACCTAAATTTGTTCACATTACTCCAACACTGATGAAACTCCACTGGTTATCTGTAAGAGAACGTGTGACTTTCAAGATCCTTTTGATTGTTTACAAGGCTCTTCATGGGCTAGCTCCACAATACATCTGTGAACTCTTAAATCGAAAAAAAAGATGATCGCTACGCGCTGGGATCCGCCAAGCAGGATCTCCTTGCTGTACCTACGACACACCGGAAGACGTTTGGTGATCGTGCTTTTGCTAGGGCCGGCCCCATCCTATGGAACTCCCTCCCACAGCAGA
Organism: Actinernus sp. WN-2022; assembly: GCA_030867875.1. Taxonomy (NCBI): domain Eukaryota; kingdom Metazoa; phylum Cnidaria; class Anthozoa; order Actiniaria; family Actinernidae; genus Actinernus; species Actinernus sp. WN-2022. The sequence continues at coordinate 79,240,920 of JAOWCC010000019.1, forward strand.
TCCGCAGCGCATCTAGTATAGACTGTTTTAAAAGTCGCCTTAAGACATACTTGTTCAAGAATGCTTATATTACATAGTGTCGCATTCATAGCTGCTTTAACTATTGGTCGTTTTTAATTTTATTTATACATCCTTACAAGTTTTACCTTCTGCATAGTATTAGTATAGTAATTTATTACTTTATTTTAGAATTTTGTTAGTATTTTATAGTTATTTTATTATAGTATTTACCATTAGTATTTTTTAGTATTGATACATATATATTAACGATTTTAACAGCGCTTTAGAATATTTATAGTTTTAGCGCTATATAAATACTATAATTATTATTATTATATATAATTATTATTATTATTATTATATAACAAAGAAGGTCGCTGGGTTTTATAACCATTCCACTATATTAACTATGGTTCCCAATAGTTCGCGATTTTCATCCAGCGGTTTGCTGTCGTGACATCATTTTCTCAACACGTCGCTCTTTTAAAGGCATAGTTCTATTCAAAACTTCGTTTTTCTTTCCTTTGTGGAAAAATAGTAAAACACTTATAATACTTTACCAGGAGTATATTACACAGGAGAGTTCCTGTGCCCTTATGTTGGCCCCTAACACAGTAGATGGAGTGTCTATTTAGAGTCGCGAAGTTCTGGTATGCGATTAAGTTGTCTTTTGTTCTCTTTTTTTTTAGCAGTTTGAACCGTGTTAATTACAATTTTTCAGTGCATCCTGATTGGTTAAAAGTGACGGCCTTTGTTTCTTCTCGCGGGAAACTCTATGCTAAAAATAGGGACCTTAAGGCAACCAGGACGGTGACGGCAGTGACGACGGGAGGTAGAAAAGTGTTTCCTCCATAAATCTGATGTTTACTAGTTCCTTTATTTGCTTTTAATCACGTTTCACATCGAGGTCTTCGAAAAATATGATAAGCATAAAGTCTTGTTCATACCGAACGAAAAACAGAGTGATTTACGTTCTTACGTTTGCGTTCTCTTGTAAACGTAAACTTTGGGGTTTTTACGTTGTGTTTTTCCAGACAACGGTTGAAATGTAGACGACTGCGTGCATTTTCACGTGAAATTATTGTATTTTGCAATTAAGGGTATTGTTTTATGCCGTCTTCCTAGACGTTGCCGTCCTGGTTGCGTAAGGTCCCTAATACTGAACTCTACCGTCTACAGTGTTCTGTGACAATATAATGTGGGAAGAGGAACACTCCTCTGTAATATACTCCTGACTTTACTTGTAAGTTGGCGCGAAGGTTTGTATGAAAAGTAGCCTCGCTCGCCCTATTCTCGCGCAGCGAAAAAAGCGAAAAACCCGAAAGAAAAAAAGAAACGCTTACTACGCAAGTTTATGTGAAAAGTAGCCCCGCATGCTGTTGAGTTGAGTAAAATGACGTCATTTCCGCTGAAAATTTGGACCGAGGAAAATATGGCAACTTTACACTCAAAATATGATCGTAGGGGCATTTTAAAGTGCATATGAGCCCTAGCCAGTTATCATTGGTTTAAAGGTCAAAGTGCATATAAGACCTAGCCAGTTATCATTGGTTTAAAGGTCAAAGTGCATATAAGACCTAGCCAGTTATCACTGGTTTAAAGGTTAAAGTGCATATGAGCCCTAGCCAGTTATCATTGGTTTAAAGGTCAAAGTGCATATAAGACCTAGCCAGTTATCATTGGTTTAAATGTTAAAGTGCATATGAGCCCTAGCCAGTTATCATTGGTTTAAAGGTCAAAGTGCATATAAGACCTAGCCAGTTATCATTGGTTTAAAGGTTAAAGTGCATATGAGCCCTAGCCAGTTATCATTGGTTTAAAGGTTAAAGTGCATATGAGCCCTAGCCAGTTATCATTGATTTAAAGGTCAAAGTGCATGTGAGCCCTAGCCAGTTATCATTGGTTTAAAGGTCAAAGTGCATATGAGCCCTAGCCAGTTATCATTGGTTTAAAGGTCAAAGTGCATATGAGCCCTAGCCAGTTATCATTGGTTTAAAGGTCAAAGTGCATATGAGCCCTAGCCAGTTATCATTGGCTTAAAGGTCAAAGTGGAAAACAAAATGACCGACGTATATAGGAAAACAATTATTAACGTCTGTCATTTTCCTTTATCAAGGAATCAAATTTCAATGACGTAATTTAAGTCACAAGCTAATTATAGTTCCTTTTGCTCTGTTTTGGTTTTTGTCAGCTCCACTTATTAAAATATATTTCAATAAGATTACAGGGATCAAATGTCTGACGCATTAAATACAACTGAAAAAATAAACACACTCAATGTTATGACTCAATTCATTTTCAAATCATTAGCATAATGACGTCATTTTACGGATCTGTAAGGCATTTTAAAACAATATTTCAACCATAAATCACCCAAACCAACGATTTCTGGCTAGGCTCATAAGCACTTTAAGCATCTTACTTGTACATTGAATGCGTGACTGAATATCGCATGAGTACCAGTTCAGTCAAATGAGGGAACATAGACAACAAGTTCTCATCGTTGTATTCCTCTTTTATCCACAGTCGCAATGAGTTTTCATTCTAGGGAAAAAAAACTGCATTCAAATTCAAGGCAAGGATGTTAGTAAGAATGTTGACGAGGCAGTAGGTATAGTTTCAATACAAAAACAGCACAATCTGAAGGAATGTACTTTAAAACCAGAGGGTATGCTTCTCGTGTTGCGTCGGAACGTACATGAGGCCTGAAAAGTTTTCAAGATACTGATAAATTTATGCTTACTTCAGGATTCCGATTGCTACGATTCACGAGCGCATGATTCACGAGCGCATGATTCACGAGCGTATGATTCACGAGCGTATGATTCACGAGCGCATGATTCACGGCCGGATCAATACACCTTATTCACACGTGCTGATTTTCGAGATCAGGAAACTGGGATCTCAAACATAGAAATAACCAGTCATATCAAAGAGCACCTATAAATCAACATTTTTGGAAAGTTTTAATACCGTAGGATGAAATTCTGAAAAGGTATTAAGGATGGAATTTATAGACTTTGCAGTCATGCGTACACAGCCTCCGTCGTTTTGATGTTTATTTTTTCCAGATTGAAAAACGTCTATAACTACTATTAAGACTTTCCACAATTGTTGATTTATAGGTGTTCTTTGAGATGACTGTGGTTATTTTCATGCTAGAGATCCCAGTTTGCTGATCTAAAAAATCAGCATCCGCGAATAAGGTGTATTCGAAACGCTTGAATTTAAAGGGCTGTGTCACGGTAAGACTTTACATTCGTTTTTCCGGGCCGGAAAAAGCTATTTCCATCGATTTTGATATGAACTAACGAACCTCTCGGCCATGCGGGATGCTTAAAATAAAAGCAAATATGCAAAAATGACTAACAAACAGTGTATATAAACAGTCTCCAGGGAAAATATTGAAAATCCTTTCAATCAAGCATTGAGGGAGAAAGTTTAGCTGTTTGTATCCAATTAACAGGCACTAAACGAGCGATTACTCGATACATGCGCAGTACCATGACATAGTCCCTTTAAATAATGGAAAATTAGATTGTTATGAAAATGTCTCTGGCCCGGTGTAGTTACGTTGATTGAAGGCTATGCCATTTTTATTTTAGGTCAGTCTTGTCTTCTGTGTATTTCACGCCAATCCACAGATGTAGTTATAATTGAAAAAGTGAGTATACTTTTTACTTCCGACTGAATATAATTATTGAGCTTTCGAATGAAGATTTAATTCCACACAAGCCGAGCTTGAAATATTACCGGATTGAAAACCATGACGGCAGATTTTGAGACTGCCGATAAAGGAAACAGGGTACAAATGTGAACTAATTGGCCGATAGTACATTGGTTGTCCAATTCAGGTCACCTGACATATCTCTTGAGTAATTTTTCTTGTTTTTCTGTATCCCAAGAGGTGATTGTAATTGCTCTAATTGGAAAACAAAGCACCGAATCTTTTGAGATCTGTCACGATCTGAATTGAGATAACAAAATAATGTACAAGCTAAATCAGTCAATTGATTGACAGGGGTACATGTAAGTAATTTTTAAAAATACAACATGCAATTTACAAATGAAGTTGCGACAGTTCAAAGGGCAACTATGCAATCAGATGGCGGCTTGTACATTTACCCACAATCCTTTGCACGCGAAAACCTTTAAATCCGTTCTAAAATCACGGTAGAGAGTTTATAAATCTTAAAAACAAGCCAGTACAAATGCTGCTGCCAATACACTGTCATTGAAACGACTAGAGATCTATTATTGTGTTATGTTCACAAGGAATTATGGTCAAATGTATGGCCGCCATCTTTTTCGGTACAGTGAATATACTTCCCAAATCGAGCAGATTTTCTGCTGTGTCTTAATGGCCAAATTGGATAGAAAAGGTTTCAAATTAGGTTCTCAAGTCTTTGAAGAAAGTTTTTGAAAAACAGCCGATCCTGAAAACCGATCGGTATGAAACTTTCCGATGTCTGATTGGCGGACTTGGTGATTATATACTCGACCAATCATTAATCACTGATACTAATGACCAATCAGATCGCTGGTGCAAACTTACTGCCAGGCATGAATTAAATAGAATTGAACCTCCAAAGGTAAATATAAAAGCAACCTTATTTAACGTCTGTACATTCCTGTGGACATCCAAAGGCCTGGCCTAAGTAGTAATATAAACACTTGCAAAACTTGACTCGGGTGACCAAAGGCTTAGGCTCGGTTTCAGCCGTTGGGGTGTCTTTTCTCCAAAGCCTCCCCCAACTAACGGCTGGGCGCGCGGTCAACACACCGCGTCCGTGATATCATCTGATTAAAATTCAATATTATTCAATTTGCGTGTTTTGCAATACACCTCATTCATAAGGGCGTGGTATCTGTATTTTAACAGTTTAGCCACATGTTCAATGTATAAAAAACATTATATCCTTGCCATGCGAAAGAGCATACCAACATTGGTGATTCTGTACAATTTGAGTGTTGTAGCATAAAAGGCTGTAAAGTTACAGCGATTTGAAATTAGAGAGATTTGTATGAGAAAAACCATGTAGGCCTTTACAGCCTCGCTATCATGTATTTTCTACATTTAAATTGTCAATAACTCGACAGCAATTTGAAACATTGCTTTCAAGCTGTGGTCAATTACTAATTTAGGTACGATCTTGCATTTGGTAGCAATAGTTTCGTCATTTAAAATCATTGAGAAGCCAGGCTGCTTTATTTGTTACTCTTCAATATTTAATAGTGCCGATCAATTAAGACATTCACAGAAATTAAAACCCGAAATTTACGGAGTTAATTAAAGTTCAGATATTATCTCGGAACTATTCTGAGCTAGATTAGAGTATTCCCGCTCAGTTCTTGTGTAGAGTATGTCTTGGAGACATTAAAAAAATGTACAAACTTAGTACATAGGACTTGAAGAATTGTAAAACTCGTTTGATGCAGCGATTTTCAAGTGAATTGTGATCGTAGAGTTAAACGTGTAACTGTGACCTGCGTCTGACGTGATTTCCTCTCTTATAACTATTTTAATATTGAGTCATCTGTCTTTTCATTTCCGATAAAGTCAGCACTAAGTTTCTTTGAAGTAAGAATGGCTACCTGGTCTTGCATAGGTAAAGTTAAATGAGAAATGACTGAACATTACGGGCTTCGCAACCTTTGAGCTTGCCAGGTACAAGTGACGGTTTCCCAAATGACTTTCCAGAGCTGGTGCGTTTAACTGACAAAGTCTTAACCCAAAACTAACTCTCTTACTGCTTCTTTGTGTGAATCCTTGAATTATTCGAAACCAAACTTTTCCAGAGCAAGTTTAAAGGGGATACGTCATGGTACTGCGCATGTATCGAGTAATGGCTCGGCTGGTGGCTGTTAATTGGATACAAACAATGCTTGATTGAAAGGATTTTCAATATTTTCCTTGGAGACTGTTTATATACACTGTTTGTTAGTCACTTTTGCATATTTGCTTTGATTTTAAGCATCCCACATGGCCGAGAGGTTCGTTAGTTCATATCAAAGTCGGTGGAAATAGCTGTTTCCGGCCCGGAACGCGAATGTAAAGTATATTACCGTGACATAGCCCCTTTAAACGCATTTTGGAACAGTAATCCAAAGCCTTATTCCGACTTTGAAAAGTTTACAATGTAAATTATACAAATACATTCAGCGACAGGATTTTAGTGGCAAGTTTGTGATTGGCTAAAACCAATAATGCCTCAGCTCGCGTGCGCGCCCAGCCGTGAGTGGGGAGAGAAACTCCCACGGCTGGAAACCGAGCCTACCAAAGGCCTGGCCTGGCCGGCTAATAAAATGACAATAGTCATACAATTTATACAGATCATAGTTACAGTAAAATATGTGAACACTGGTACGAAGGGACTTACCCTCATGCTCTCAGAATGATTTTTACTGGCATGACAAAAGAACTGAATCTCCATAGCTTTACAGTCACTTTTCTTACTAACCTAGAAATACAGAAACAAAATTATTCTATATCAAATATAACATAATTTTCTAAATGCCAAAATCTTCTGAATAGATACATATGATTCTACTGATATAATGATTCTTTGAAATAAATTTCACATCTCACCAACCTCTAGGGAGCCCTCGTGTTCTGTGTCCCTGCCAGCCAGACACTTTGTTACTAACTGTCCATCCTTGAGAGTTAATGAAAATAGAGGTTTTGGACGCAAGGGGCTGGTAACTTGAGGGTTATAGGGTGCACGGTAATCAAGGGCCAGTAAACTGCCATTTTCTATCTGACGAGAAACAAATAATTGATAATTAACCCCAACGTTAGTGCACCTTCTGTAGGGACCAAACACATTGATCAAATTATCCAAAAGCCTTGTATAGGATGTCAAGGAATCATAAATCTGATAAATAAGGATTAGACAAAAAAAAAACTTATTTACCTATCTATATTCTACTAGCTGATCCTGGAAAGGCTATACTAATCGGGGACAAGGAGTCCTCGGTCGAATTGGAATTTGAGTTGGCCATGGTTTTTGAGGAGGGAGGAAAACCGAAGAACCCATAGAAAAAAAACCGAGCCAAGGGCGAGATACCAACAAACTCAACTCACATGTGGCGCTGTGTTGCGGGAATCAAACCCAGGCCACAAAGGTGAGAAGCACTTAACCACTCCAGCTCTCCATAAAGCTAAGGATTTCTTATGAGTGGGCCGGATACAGCAACAACTTACAACAGAGTCACCATACAGCATGTCACCATACAGCATGTCACCATACAGCATGTCACCATACAGCATGTCACCATACAGCATGTCACCATACAGCATGTCACCATACAGCATGTCACCATACAGCATGTCACCATACAGCATGTCACCATACAGCATGTCACCATACAGCATGTCACCATACAGCATGTCACCATACAGCATGTCACCATACAGCATGTCACCATACAGCATGTCACCATACAGCATGTCACCATACAGCATGTCACCATACAGCATGTCACCATACAGCATGTCACCATACAGCATGTCACCATACAGCATGTCACCATACAGCATGTCACCATACAGCATGTCACCATACAGCATGTCACCATACAGCATGTCACCATACAGCATGTCACCATACAGCATGCCCATTGTTTTTAACTCGTGGATGCACGCATGTGCATGAACGAGTTATTGGGGTTAGGTGCAATCTCGTTCCCAGAGCCCGCGATCTTTTGGCCAGCGCCAAGATACTCCCTAGGCCCTTCGTGTATCGTACACAAAGAGTATTGAACCCGTTGTTGACGGTTAGGCTTTTTTTAAATGTAGGGTAGGGTTTGTATTAGTCCACAGGAGCATTAAAGAAGCATTATAGTTATTATAGTTATATATTTGTTGTTTAGTGACCTCCCCCAATACTCTTTGTGTACGTTACACGAAGTAGCTACCAGATACTCTTGTCGCTGGCCAACAGATCGTGGACTCTGGGAACGGATTGGGTTAGGTGGATTTTCATTTTCGAATGCCGTATCCTTTTCCGAGCTCGTGTGGTATATCTATTTCCGAAGATGTATTGACGGTGATTGTGAGGACGAAGCCCTTATCGGAGAAGACGCGTCAAAGTTTCGAAAGGATTTGGTTATGCTGTAGTGAAGATATGGCGCTTTCTAAGGTAAATATTCCGAAATGACTTATAATTTACTGCTGTGAAGTTTCTCTGCTATCTCTGTGTTTCTTTCTTAGATAATATTACGCACGGAATGTAATAATCCACTGTGACTTGCCCTAAATTGGCTTAGCTATCACGGGAGCTGTTGATCAGAAGACAACGAAACTCGAACTTGTTTGCATTGTTACAGTTGAATTTTTTATCGTAGGAAATGTGACTGGCTGTTAGATCTTCTAGGTTTTTTAAATTCAAAGTTGATTATAAAGCTTAATTGCATTTCTTCGCGAGTATAAGATAACATATTTGAGACATAATAACATTTATCTGTGGGTCAGAAACTCATAGTTGTTCTCTAAATGCGCTAAATAGAGAACTTATAAAATTAATACCATACGACATTCAAACAAATGTAATCTTTATTTCTTGAGTATATTAAGAACGGAGAAGACGCGTCGAACCTTTCGAAAGGATTTGGTCATGCTGTAGATATGGCGCTGTCAAAGGTAAATATTCCGAAATGACTTATAATTTTCTGCTGTGAAGTTTCTCTGTTGTCTCTATGTCTATCTTGTCGCGATAGGATTCCGGGACCGAGCCGCCAGTTGACCTCACTAATACATGAGTAGCGAATCTTGTACAAATGTTGCTAATAAATCCTTAACATTTATTGTTACCTAGAAATTGAAGGGTGTACGTATATATTGGGATGTGTTCCGCATTTCATTAGGATCACGGTCTGATCTTAAATCGGGCTGTAGTTGAAAATAGTTTTTCTGCCTTTTAATATGTCGCAACGTTTTCAATTACTTGATTACGTCGACTAAATTTCCACTTCCTATAAAACAAAAGTGCTGAATGTCGGCCAGTTTATAAGCAGTGTTTTAAAGCTCCATTATTATTTTTCTTCTAAACCTTTTGCACTGATTTCCCTTGATTCTACCAGTTATATTTGTGTTTTTATCTTTGTTAATTTTCATTATATATATTATTTATTTATTTTATCTAACCTCAGTTCAGATAATTGGGAGCTCCACTTTTAGGCTTGCCTAAATATATATATAAATATATATATTAAGTATATAGAGAGAAGAAACCCGTCCCTAATATATATATTATATAAATTTGCAATTTAACAAACTGCACTATATAAAAAAAAAGAAAACTGGGAGGCCATTTGATTTTACTACATGTACTGCAAATTGTATCCCAATTCCTTCTTCATATTGCATGTGTATAAATACATGTATACATAAATACATACCATTATAAATACATGTACAATACCATAAATATCAAGTATTACCAAAAGCTACTTACTTTTATGTGTACCAACCCTCCATATCTTGGAACATTGCACTTCCAAGTTCCAAGACTACAGCCATACCTATAAAGAACTGATTGAATCAAACACAATGTATAGTGAATTAACATAAGCTATGTTGAATAATGTTAAGCAAATTAAATTAGAAATAAATAGTGTATGGTACAATACATGTACTGCCTTTATAGAAAACATAATAAAATTTGGCATATGATTGATCAAGATATGCATAGCAGTGAGAGGGCTATAGGGTTCACAGGTAAATCATGAGTTAAGTGAGCGAGATCTCATCATTTACAATGTACCTGGAACTTTTTTTCGAAATTGTTTGGGTAAGTTAGCTAGGATTTGGATTAGATCAGATCAAGCATATCACATAGATCTTCAAGTAAATCACATGGGTCATAGAATTAAAGTGCATATGAAGCAAAAATTAAGTTGATCTGATTTAAAAATGCTTTCGAAATGAGGAATAATGACATTTTCCGTTTGTGAACATCTCATCTCGTTTCAGAGATATTGAGGTTTTTTGTAATATGCAAATGAGATTACCTATGATGTCATATTGTTTGCACAGCCTGAAGACAAGTCACAAAACGAAGAATATCTCTGCAAATATTGAATAAAAATTACTGAAACTTTGCACATGTATGACACTATGGAAAGTACACATCATTGTGCAAATCATGGTGTTGCCATGGAAACTCTCATGACCCCATGCACCTTTCACCTTGAAACATAAAATTCCAATTTCTTTCCTTGTTACAAAAAATAAGTTGCTTATATAATTAAACTACTCACATACAATGCCTACATTGTTCCACATAAAAAAATTTGTGTTTGTCAAAAGAGAAATTAGGGAAGTGTGTTATTTGTAGTGGAAGCCTGGGGCCAGTGTTTCCATGGCAACACCATAATTTGCACAGTGATGTCTATTTTCCATAGTACCACATATGTGCAAAGTTTCAATAGTTTTTATTCTTCATTTTGTGATTTGTCTCAAGGCTGTGCAAACAATATGACATCATACGTCATCTCATTTGCATATTACAAAAACCTGAATATCTCTGTAACGCGATGAGATGTTGACAAATGGAAAATATCATTATTCCTCATTTCGAGAGCATTTAACATAAGCTCAACTTAATTTTCGCTTCATATGCACTTTAAAATGAGCCTGAATTTCAGCCGTCTCCTCCGGTTCATTGAGGAACGGCTGAAATTCAGGCTACTTTAAAATGTATATTATGAGTACTGGTATCAATTATATCATACCTATTGCATATGTCACATGGATCATAGATGAAAAGTATCAAGGGTAGACAAGAACATTGCATAGTCATGTTCATAATATACATGTATTATGTATCACAATTGGATCCTACTGTATATACATGCAGTGTATCAGAACTAAGATGTATCATGGTATCAAGCATACAGGGTTCCCATTCTCTGACATTAATTCACTGACAAAGAAGCATTTTTTCCTGACCTCCAATATTCAATTGCTATTTTGGGACAGCAACATTGAACAAAACAGCCAAAAAATAGGTATGTGCAGCCTGAAAATAAAAAAATCCTGACTTTTCATTTAAATTTGGAATTTCCCTGACCAAATCCTAAATTCCCTGACAATAAATTTCTCTGATCTTGAAAAAAAATATTTCCTGACTAATTCCCTGACCGTGGTAACCCTGGCATATCACACCTATTGCATATCACATGGAACATACAAGTGTACCACAGCTAGGTATCATACAGATTCATGTATCACACAGATCGTATATTAGAAGTACTAACATCATGCATATCAAGCATTAAGCACATATTGTATGCATCAAGTGTATCACATGGATCATCAAGTGACAGATCACATGCATCGCATATCATATGGATCATGCATGAAAAGCATTATGGGACATATATCAAGCATATCACACAGATCATATGTCAGAAGTATCAAGTGTACCAAGGGTATCAAATGCATCACATGGATCGTATATCAATGGTACCAAGCATATCACATATATTACATGGATCATGCAAGGTTTATGTTTGGAGGGGTTATACTTTACAGTTATACACCTATCAATGTTAAGCCCAAGGGGGTACCCTGGGCTTGAGATACACATGGGGACTTTGATCTAAAATTCTATTTCTGCATCACATAGGGCAAAGTTTGAGTCAAATACTTCAATCCCCACCCTAGGAATTCAAAGTATGAAATTTAAAAAGGACAAAAGCAGTTATAAAACCAGGTGTGTGCTGTGTTGTAATGAATATATTAAGCATTTTTGTTCTGTTCAAACTATAACCCCACCCTGGGGCTGGTGTGATTGAGTCTCATTTAAATTAAGTTAATTGCAATTTCCAACCCTGTCAGCATTTAGGAATGGCAGTCACAGTTGGTACGTGTCCCCTCTGGCTTAACATTGATAGGTGCATTACTCCAATAATTTATACTCACCAGTTGTGTATAGCTCCCTAAAGGATGCAACCACCCAGTCACTATAAGAATGCACATTGTACTCTAAATATTTGAAGATGAAACCAAAAGTTAATGTATTAGTTAACAAATTATTCAGTTCTAATAACCTGCAGTAACCCTAGTCAGAAACATATAAGGGAGCCTGTTTAAACAATGTAACAACTAGTGGCCCCATGCTCTGGATTATTCATTGAATAAAAAGTACCATATTTGGAATATACAGTCTAGTCTAGCATGACAGTCTACCGGTAGTCTAAACACTGCCAGCTAGCTAGAAGCCAGTTTATTCCATATAATATATATGGTCATTTTCATTTGCTGAATAATTCAGAGCATGCAAGCATTAGATCTAGAGTGAAGTAAGGGTGTTACATGTCAAGGCCGGCGGAACAGGGGCGTCTGGGGCGGCCGCGGCCACCCCACTTTTTCGGCCAAGGTTGAAATTTTAGCTGACGTAATCATTTAAAAAATATGTAAAATTTCTCGCGCCTTTGACGCTCGGCCGCCCAACTTCCAAAATGCTTCCGCTGGCCCTGCATGTTTCAACTCCCTTATATGTTTCTGCTCTAGTTAACCAGGGAAATTAACAGTGGAAAAAGGTGAAGGAATAGCTTAAGAGGGAAGTGAACTGTTATATATGGCACATCATATCATCATCAATATTTCTATTAAAGAGTGCATTCATACATGATCTGCATGTAGCTTTAAGTTGTAGCTTGCATGATCGAAAGTGGTTGACAGTCTTTATATATTCAAGGACAAATAAAATCTGACATTCAAATATTAATCTAATATCTATCAAGTGGCAGATACATGTATATATATATATAAATACTAGAGAGCATGCATTTATTTTTATCCGTACAACAAAACAAAAAATGTATTGAGTAATATTATTGCTTTTATTTTGTAAGAAATAGCTTGCAAACCACTCAACTGGGATTTCATTATCTTTATTGCAAGACATGAAATACACTATAGAATCAATTAATTAAGGGGATACATAAAAAAGCGATGCAATTAGTAAACTATGGCTAAGAGTGTATGCATCTAGTAGCAGGTAAAAGACATGAAAGTGTACCCTGCTTAATTGTTATACTTGAATTCGTAATTTATTAGTTGTGCTATTTAGTTAGTTAGTTGATAACAAAATACTTTAATTTACACTTTAAATAGTCAGTACAATGTTTTTGTTTATATTAATTGTATTTTTTTTGTTAACGCAGGACCCCACTGAAAATCATGTTTGTGATGTGACGTGGGCACCCTGTATAAATATATATGAAGTTCCTTAAATATGTTGTTGGTTAATGGGGGAACAACAGCAGAAGAATTCTGAAGTGATTTAAAGACAGCAGGTTAAAATATACAGTCACAAGAAAGGACAAGGAAAGTTGTAACCAATTCGTTGTTGTGATATGACAATCTCTTAAATGAAGAAGTTTTGCTTCAATTACGGGCATTTATGAACTCGAACACGACTACTCTCACTGAATTTTGTGGTGCGGCTTATACACAAGGTTTTTCCTTAAACCTTTCGGGAAAAACAGGCTTCTGTTTATCAGGCTGAAGTTAGGGGTGCAGCTTATACGCGAGGTGTGGCTTGTACGTGATAAAATATGTTAACTATTTATCATACAAGTCCCCCACCCCACCCTGAATTTAAAGCTGTTGAGCCCCCCTCCCCTCCCCCCCCCAGATCAGAGACTCTGATCTGTCTATCACCGCGATTTACATCGATCTTTCTGGTAGTTTGCTGGAGACATTTAGGGCAACTCTGTCTCTCTTTGTTCATTACTTAGTTTTGTTGAGTTGCTCACAGGGTACATAATTTAATTGACGCTGTTTTCTGTGTTATAACTTACCCTGGGTGCCAGAGGTTATTTTTTTTCCGCCGACACAATCGAGCGGCGACTTATTTTTTCGCCGCTCGATGTATCGGCGGGACAAAATAACGTCTGGAACCAGGGTAAGCTACGCTAATAAATTAAAGCAATTTCAATGTACTTCAGGCACCTCTTCTACAGATCTCCTGCCAAATCTGGTCTACAAACGCCGCTGCCCTGAATCGTCGGCAGGTTTGTGCAACGATGGCGAGTTCAATCGCAGAGAAATTCTTGAAAACACACACTAGGACTTCATTTGCCACATTATCAAGAAATTCATCCATAACTAGGTCGGAAGCACCAATTCACCATAATTCATAAGAACACCTCCACCTATAAGTATAAGTCGTAGCAAAGCCAAAGGTGGGCAAAATTACATATATAACCACAGGTAGCCCAACCTCGTCACCAGGGTCTTCTCTCTGTAAGATCCAAGATGGCGTCGAGATACCTCGTCCCCAGGGTCTTCTCGGTCAGATCCAAGATGGCGGCTACTCCTATCTCGACTTGATATAGCTCAGTTGGTAGAGCGCCAGACATGTAACCTGGAGGTCGTTGGGTTCGAGCCCCACTTGGGTCAGAGATTTTTTCTCTTTCCCTCGTAGGGCGTGCACACTTAGCACTACAGCTTACCACTTTATATATTACATTCTTTACACTTAGCTTATGCACTAGTCAATTGAAACTCCGGCCCACCGACCCCCCGGGACATAGCGGGAATGTAACATTTATAGAGTGTTACATTTTGATCTTTTCCCCGCCCATCGGGGACAGTTGGCTGTTACAATACCCGCCCCTATGGCCCCGGCATGTGCTTCAGAATTTTCAATTGGGAGGAGGCATTGATAAATTGAATATACATAAGCTTAAATCTGTTGTTCCATTATTTGAAAAAAATACATTTTCTGTAGCACATCACTAGCGGATCCAGGGAAGGGGTTTCGGGGGTTGCAACACCCACTTGATTCCTGTAAATCACTGTAAATTCATTTTTAAAATCTCTAGATTAAAAATAATCCTTTTGCAAACCCCCCTTTCACAAAATCCTGGATCCCGCCCCTGTACATTTTCTATTACTATACATGCTTTCCGCACTTTCACAGTCTCCACCATTGTCTTGTTTATCAGAAACCGTTGTCTGTCCACAAAAAAAAACTGCGCGATAAAGGAATATAAAGGAAATGTCATGCAGCTGCGTTTAAATTTATTAAATCTGATATTTTGCCGTGACGCGCAAATACATAGAAAAAAGAGTGTGTAATAATAAACACTTCCTGATCTACTGCTCGTGACTTAACTCAGTATAAACACTGCTTCTGATGGAAACACCCAGGACTTGTTTAAATTAACTACGATTTTTGCGTGTCCCTAGCTTCCCCATGTTTGATACACGTTGTTGATGCTCGGACCCAGTCCCGCTCTGTCGTGGCTGGCATTACAACCACCGCTAAAATCCCCCCAAATTTTGCAAAACGTTACTTTCCCCGTTCCACCGGAAAAATGCAGCGTTAAATGTGCGTTATTCCACGGCCATGTCCCCGTTAATGCCCCGCTATGTCCCGGGGGTCGGGGGGCCGGGGTTTCAATTGACTAGTGCATTACTAGTGCTACGCGGCAAACATGATTCAATATCATAACTACATATACTCCGAGAGAATCGTTCCCAGGGGTATTTACGCGCCTAATCAAAGATGGCGTCGAAAGTACCCCTGGTACAGGCTGGTCATGTGACCCAAAAATATGCCCAAGCACATCTTGGATTCATCATCGCCGAAGAACGGTTAGCAGTTAAAGTGTGATCCCAATGAATTCCAACCGTACATTATTCTACTTGTACCCAGTTGCGAAGTGAGTATTTAAAAAGGCAAAAACGTTCCCTGCTAGCAGAGGTCTCTCGCTAGCAGGGAAGCAAAAACGCTAAGTTCTGATGAATTTCTATCTGTTTTCAACGAAATTTGAACGCGCAATGCGAAAGACGACATCACCAGTTCATTTTTCAAATCAAAAATGCACGCGCTATTCGAAATTCTCCAATCAGCGCGCGCAAAATGTCTAGCCAATCAGTGGCCGAATCCCACCAGCCTGTACCAGGGGTACTTTCGACGCCATCTTTGATTAGGCGCGTAAAGACCCCTGGGAACGAGGTTGGAGCCTGGTAAAGCTGGATCACGTGATCAAATACTCCCAGATTTTGGGAGTATTTTGTCACGTGATTTGGCAATCTGAGATACCTAGATGGCGGCCAAGCTAAATATGGGAATAGTTCATGACGTGTACAAACCATAGCTATCCCAATCCGGAGTGAGCGAGAAGCGATTAACGGTATTTCCACGCGGCGAACGATGCAGTGAAAACAGGTCTACTAAATGGCTCGAAATGGAGTTTACTTGGATAAAGAAACAGTGGAAAGGTATCACAAAGCTACCAGGATGTATGAAGCTAGAAGAGAATCCTAAAAAGCCGTTCATTTTCCGTTAGCGTTGAAGCGAAGCTATCGATAGCACATGTTCGGGTTTAACGGCTTCTCCTGGCTTTCCCACTGATGAAACTTACCAGAAAACTCCCCAGTAATGCACTTCATCTATTGCTCTATCTACCCAACGGGTTTTAAGGTTATTTAAAATCATTTTATTGATAAAATTGGAGCAATCGAATCTATGTACAAGTTCATCTTTCTGGACTCAGTCCGTTTGGCCAATAAAAAGCATTGTTAGGACAACCCTTGCGTCATAATCGAAGAGCCAATCAGAATACGTGACAGTTCAGCATTTACCAGGGTCTTCTCTCGGAGTAGCCGCCATCTTGGATCTGACCGAGAAGACGCTGGTACGAGGTTGGTCTTGGATTAGGCGCGCAACCTCGTCCCCAGGGTCTTCTCGGTCGGATCCAAGATGGCGGCTACGCGAAAATCCGAGCCAACGGCCAACTGAGGGCTAGGCGATCTTACAGAACTGAAAATGTCCGAAATTGGTCTGCACTCCAGAAACGGTGCTGTTTGCTGCATTCTGATTGGACGCGGTTCAACAATGCCCTTTCCGTAAATAAAATTCACAGCTCTTGATGGAAGACCGGCGGTGAGGTGATTTCATCGTTTCCCTGTTTTCTTCAAAGGAAACGATGAAATCGCCGGTCTCCCTCAAGAGGGGGATATGCTGTTCGCAGGCTAGGGGTTAGACTCTTCCACAGGCCTCACTCGGCCGCTGCACTTTCCCTACGCAAGTATAATCCTGCAAGGCAAATCCTGGACTGGCCAGCAGGCAGACTGATCATTTCCGTGTTTCGTGCGTAGAGCGTCATTGACATGCTTTGTAATGAGCATGTCGAATGACTGTCTAATAAACTTGAAACACCGCCTATGCACGTAATACTGAAATCGGTTGTGAAAGGTCGACATGATTCGGATGAAAAAATACTTGGGAAGAGGTCACGAATGGGACCCAATCAGTGTCAGGGGAGCTGGTGGGTGGCGGGTAATACGCCTACCCCTTTATTCGATGGTGATTTTCTGGCGTTGTAAAATAATACCTGATTTTAACGCAGACACACGTTCTTCTCTGCCTGTAGAAACTAGAAATATAGTTAGTTCTTCAAGAAGTATTTTATTCAAGAAGATATTTGTGGTCAAAAATCTAGATTTTGCCAAAATAGGTGGTGGGCTCCGGGTACAACCTAGTCTCCTTCGCAGCCGTATTTGTGTCGTCACGTCCCGCTTACGGCTGCTTGAAACCGAACAACATTCCTTTCCCCAGATTTAACCATTCACAGCGTAGCCTTTCAAAATCAGAAGTCAGTCGCGCCAAATTCTTTGCTCGAAGATTCTACCAATCGTAGCTCGCCTCTTATTTTTTGGGCGCCTTCACTCGGTGCTGGCGAAGTAAAGATTTATTTTGATTCAAAATATTGACACGGTTTCGGTTTGGAAACTCTGGCTTTGTCTTCTTGTTATTGTGCTGAACTGCACAGAAGACCTTGAAATTACTGTTCAATAAATCCAAAAGAAAGCTTTGATAAATTACCCTCGAAGAAGGAAATTTATTTTATTTTCCCCGCTTCTTGTCGGCTTGCCGTTAACAATAGGAAATGAACAATCTGAAATCTACAATGTTTATTGTCTCATCTGTTTCTCGGCTAATGAAAATCGAGATACAGGGCAACCGTCGGGGTGCGTGAAGAGTGTTCTCTGACTGAAAATAGCGTCTACATCCAGCGAAGATCGAATAATTCCAGCCAAATCAGCAGAACTTCTTCCGAAATCGTAAATTTTGTTTATCTTGAGGGCAGCTGACGAACAAATGAAGCACTTAGAACCACTTTCCACTATTTTTTTGGGAGTTTCATCCATTCGGAACACTTGAAGGCAAAACCAGCGGCGATGTCATTATCTCAGTCACGTGAGAATATACGTCATGATTAATTTACTGTCTCGTGATTGGTTTAATGAAAACACAGTTAACTGTCTGATTGCTGCAATCGCAACAAAAGGAAAGGAATGTTGTTCGGTTTTACGCAGCCGTTTGTGGAGAGAAGCGTTGCGTGACGACACAAATAACGGCTGCGGAGGAGACTAGGTACAACCCCACTTCCATCAAAATTGGGTCCCGTAAGAGTACCATTGTTTTGATTTGTTTTGACCTCTTCCCTTACCAGAGTCGGTTCTTGCAGGCTGGGTAAGGGTCAAGACATTTAAAATTCGTCCAAATTCGCTGAAACTGCGGCATACGGACACAGATATAGACACCAGGTAAGTTTTTTCATTTTATTACATGATATTTATCGAAAAGCTGGATTTTAAAATTTCCATACAAACCCTTCAAATAGACATAAACAGAGCTTGGGCTTCCTGTGGTTTACGTCAAATGAATATAGCGTTAATTCTTTAAACTTGTGTCAAAATAAACCGGCTTATTATACTTATTATAAAGTTACCAGTTCTATGTGTCTATGTGTCTTCTTGTCATCCGATGCATTTTAAACATGCTACAGGTTATAGTCGAGGTTAGCAGTAACCCGAAAAATGCGGCTAAGCTATGACGCACGGTTAATAAAAGACTACTCAAGAGACGTGAAACCTACGAACCGACGAACCGACGAACCGACGAACCGACGAACCGACGAACCGACGAACCGACGAACCGACGAACCGACGAACCGACGAACCGACGAACCGACGAACGGTTAACAACTGACCACATGCATGATCATGAACCGAACGGTTCATCAGGGACGGCGCAGCCGGTGGGGCTGGGAGTAGGCTTTGACAGTTGTGCTAGCACAATGTTTGGCATAATTCGCCATTACGAGCACAATTTTCGTGATTTTTCTGAAAAAAAAACCACTGCTGGCATAATTAGCATTGGTTTTGCTTGTTTTGGAGCCCAAAATAAGGCATTTGTTGATTATGTCAGCTTATTCTGGGGCATGAGTCGCATGATATCAATATTACAATACGAGCACCTTTTAAGATTATTCGGAAAGCAGCAAAATCATTTTGTGTCAGTTTTTCAGTATATATATTGGATATTTGGATATAGGGTCGATTTGTCAAACCTGGGCACGACAGGAAGTGACCCAGGATTGCCAGGAAGTGAGAATTGTTGTTGCGTTTCAGTATAAAATTTAAAGAAACTAGCTAGCATAGTTTTTGTACTAGTATTAGCATATTTAAAAACATATATAACTAGCATCATTTCTGGCATAATTTCAGAAAAATGTGAGCACTGCCAAGTGGCATAAAATGTTACTTTTACGAGCACAATCTGTCAAAGCCTAGATATTTTGCCTAGTTACTTCTCAGTCAGTTTAAAACCAAGTTTGATCAGTACCGACTCTATGACAATTTTTAGCCCCCTCCCCCACTGGCCATTTTTAGCTCCGGCACTTGAAATTTCGCTCCGCCGTACTCGACCCCCCTAAGGTCGCAGCTGCTCGGAACATATTTCTTGATTGGATAACCAAAACAATAGATGTTATTGTTTGCTTCGTTCTATTAATCTTTGTTCTATTGTTTGTCGGTGAAGGTAGTAGCAAATTGGAGCAAATCTTACGAGCGCTGCGAGGCGACCCTACTCAAGAGACGTGAAACCTACGAACCGGCGACGAACGTACACATTGTAAACGAGCTTATGCTCATTAGTGACTACGTGGTTAAATAAATAAAAAATACTACTACTACGGTTAAGTACAAAACAACAAACGCTAAACTTTGAACCGACGAACGGTTAACTATTGATCACAAATACTTAACATGAACATGAACCGAACGGAAACAACGAAACGTACTCGGATCAATTAGCGGGATCAAAGGAAATTGCGCCAACATGTATAATAGAAATGCTAACGGCGCAATACAATAAAGAGTACTGGTTTCCCAGGCTAAATAAAGAGTATCGATGAATAAAGTAATGAAAGATGCTGATCTAAGTATGAATTAATACGCGAATTATGAAATGAAATGAACGAAAAGCGTTCATTAATTAATGCCGTTAGGTGCCAAAGTGCCTGATTTGAAAATAAAGTTCTGTTTTGCGAGTTTCGGTAATACAGCTCGAGCTTCCTGTGGCTAATCTCGCTTAGAACCTCTCGAAAGTATGGCGATTTATTATCAAGTTCGTCTTAACAGGAACACCCAACGAACTGTTCTGCAAAATAACTGTTCTTCTGGGCCACTCGGCTGGCAAATTCTGCACTTTGGAATTTCTTGGCTGGCAAATTCTGCAGTCTGATACTAAATAATAATATAACGGAGCGATATTTGTCAGCTGGTAAATTCTGCAGTCCGATATAATTACATAATAATAATATAACAGAGCGATATTTCTCAGCTGGCAAATTCTGCACGTACCTGTTGTTTCACAGGTTTTTAAAAATACCGAATTCTGCAGGTTAGCTCAGGTTTTTATTCTTAATTATATTTAAAAAAAAAATTTTTGCTGCTGGCAAATTCTGCACTTAAATATTTCAGCTGGGAAATTTAGAAATTCTTCATGAACTTTAGGCTGGCTGGCGCTGCAGAACAGCTGTTCGTCTGCCAGCTGAAAAACAATTCCCTTAAATATGTTTAAATACATCTGATTTGTTATAAAAACATCAGAATGTTTGTTTTTATGAAGTTTTACCGTTGGGTGTTCCTGTCTTAATATAAAATGCGTCTGTCGGTATAAAAATGTAACAAAAAAATGATTTTTTTTCTCCAATAAGCCTCTATTTTCCCTTTTCACTTACCGTGATCAAATATAACAGGAGCTCCGCCCATAGGCTAGGATTGACTTACGATATCCTCCTCCTTTGCCTAGCTCGTCCCATTCTTCCTCCACCATAACTAGTGGTCATACATCCCCATGCTTCCATAGCCATCATGTATATGTAAATCTACCGTATACAGTGAACTCCCTCCTGCGACCACTTCCCCTAAGCGACCACCTCCCATAAGCGACCACTTTACCAAAGAACCGTTTTTTTCTCAGTCAAATTATGTTGTAAAAACTCTCTCGTAAGCGACCATCGCAAAAATTGTTAAGCGACCGCGACCACTTTTTAGTCTCAACACTTGACATTTTCTATTGTTTTTGTTTCCGATAAGCGACCACCAAAGTAGATTGTACTGTATTTTTAGAAAATCATTCAGTCAGATACCACAAAGTTCAATTTTTACTGGCGCTGACAGATAAGAAACTGAAAAAGATTGGAAAAACTTGAGCTAGAACTCCCGTTCTTAGCTATGTTGTTATGCCGGTGACAGCGCGCTAGAGCTGTGCTAGAAGTCTGATCCGTTTAGCAATCACTTGGGCTACCTGTGTTGCTTTTTAATTTCCCGGAAGCGACCACCTCCCGTAAGCTTATTCAGACCCTTCGTTAATATCGACTGAGAAACAAATCAATAATTTGACGGTATTTTGTTCTGACATGTACTGAAAATTAAAAATAAATAATAAACATTTCCTCATGTTGTTTATCTTGTCTTGAAATAAGGCGAGACACATTTTTATAAAACCTTTTTTTGTCGTGACGCAACGCCGGAGACACAATTTAACTTTTAAATATTGATCATCATTTCGCTACCGAATCATTAATGATTTTAACAAAGTTAATTACCGGAAAGCTCTTTATTTACACCTCCCTGACAATGCTATCTCGAACTCCAATAGGGATTATCCGTAAGCCATTCAACTAAAACCACTCAATTTTCTATGTCAACAAACAATCAAGTTCAACACGCCACTGTGCGCCATTTGGAATTCAAGTTGAGCCCAGCCACTCGCAAAAGAGTCCTAAAAAGCGGTTTGTAGTTTCTTCAAGCTTAAAATTTGCTTCAGTCCGCGACTTGAACGTTAACTCAGTATTACGTAGCGCTTTTTGCTTTTTACAGAGCGCAGGAAAGTATGATTCAGTCCCGAAAAAGCTCGACAAAATTGACGGATAGCGATTCGGAGAGGAAAGATTCTTTTCCTTCCAAAACTGACCGCTCAACACTCCTCGGAGAATACAACAACCAAATGCTCAAATGTAAGTATATTACTGTCTTGTTCTTGTTGGTTATACGTATACATTTCTCGTTTTCAACCTAAAAGGCGAGTTTGGGGTAGGGTGACACCGAACTACTTAGGCCATGTTTACACCATACTGGATAGGTCTGCTGTTCACACATGAAACGCTTTTTTCGGCGCGGCTTTTGTGCCCGAGCGACTGGTTGCGCCTATCCTGCGTACCAAAGGTTTATTACTTCGCCCTCTCTACAATAATTTGTCAGCGAGAAAAGTTAGTGCAGAGAGAGGCAATAAACCTCTGATATCCAGGGTATGTTGCGCCGCCCCGGTCCAGTTAAGTTTTTGCCCGAAAAAAAAAGAGGGGGGTTCTTACTCCCACATATAAGCTATACTGGTATGTACCGTCCCAAAGGGTATAACCTAAGTATTAGCAAAATACTCAGGTTACAAAGGGTGTGGTTTTTGAGCTGTTTTAGTCTGAAATAGAGTAACAAATTTCGCCTTTTTAATCTGAAATAGGGTATGATCTTGACAGGGAAGTACGAGACCACACATTCTCATATATTTGTCTTGTTATGAAATAGAGTACAGGTCTGAAAAAAGGTATGGAACTGAGTCTTATATTTTGGTCTTAAATTAGTATTTTGAATCCCGGGCGGCATACTCCCTCCCAATATTTCTGGGAGTCATGTAGCTAGTAACACTCCGTCTATGTATTGACTTAGACGCGGTCGTGTTACGTATCGATCAGTCAATTCCAAACCCGTGCATGCCCCCACCGGGCCACCCCCGGGCATTTGAACATTTTGAAAAAAAATCGATCAAATGCCCCACTACCAAGGCAGAAAAACTGTTCAAATGCCCCACCAGTTTTTCATCCAGGCTGTTCAAATGCCCCACCATCGGGGACCGGATCAGAAAATTTTACAAGGCAAAGACTATTGACAAATAAATGAAATCATTGTTTTATTCAGAATTTCTGACTCAAGCAATTCACAGGAAACACCGACGGTGAAAACCACCTTCAACCGGTCAGGGATGAGAACAATCATTTCTACCGGCTCGATCGTTTTTGGTTTCAGTTATATACTCTATAATAAACGTATTAATAGTTTGAAATTGAATATGTTAGCTTATGTTCTTGGTATATAAAGTATGCAACAGGCACCAATCGGCCCGTCTTTTACCGATTTTTAACTCGCGCGCTGTCGAGGGTCGCAGCAAATATCTTGTCACGCACTTAATATCACGCAGTCGGTCAACGTTCTTATAGGTTTAAACATAAGCAATTTACCTCTGAAAGTGGCCTTCAAATTTGGCAGGTTTACTCTATCAAGCCTCTACAAATGCGCAATCATTATCCTGGAATTCCTCGAAGACACGTACGTTCGCCATTTCGACGCGAGCGATGCGAATCCGTAGACAGAAAGAATATATTTATTGAACACCGATCAAATGCCCCACCCCCCACCCCCACTGTTTGTCAAATGCCTGTCCCCGAGGGCTTAGATACTCGTCAAATTCCCCACCCTTGAGACCAAGGGGGTGGCCGGGGGTGGCCCGGAGGGGGGATGCACGGGTTTGGAATAGACTGATACATTTAATACGTCGTACGAAGGCTCGACGCTATGGGAAAACTGCACAGTTTACACGAAACGAAAATGTCAAAGTTGAACCGGGAGCCATTACTAATGAAAATATAATTTATTCGAGACTCAGTGGGCCTGATACCCAGGTTAATATATTTTGGGAAATAATATTTTCTAAATTCGGACTGGAAGCTGTGCAAAAGTTCCCAGGGGTCCTCCGCTGGGGATACAATTGTCAGATGATGTCATTCGCTACCAGGCGACTCATCAAAAACAAACAAGCGGCCATTTTGAAGAAAGGCGCGAATCGAAGGAGGAGAAGAAAAGGTTGTATAAATTGTTGCTGTTTAAGGCTAAAAATCTGTTGAAATATTTAAAATGTCCCAACAAGGAGCTGCTTTGCAGACTTACAACAACGAACTTGTGAAATGTAAGTAGGTTTAGTTGCTTTGTCTCTCGTTTTTGGCTTGATCTGAATCTGATGAGTGATGTTTTCATGATCAGTCCAACAAGCTTTCTTATTACTTGTATTATGGACGCATCGAGTAGCTTCAGACAAGTTACTGGTATTAGCCCTACACTGTTATCATGATTCCTTAACTTTCTACCCCTTAGCGAGAGATTTTAGTTGATCAATTTCTCAGCTCAAAGACAGTTTGGGTCTTTCAAGGTGTATCAACGTCCTGAAATGGGCCATTCCATTTAAAATCTGTTCCCCCCCTATTGAGGGGTTCACTTCTGGGGCCCCTGTGATAGATTGGTGGGAATACCCTCTTGGATACTGTCATATTTAGTCCCCCCTTGGAAAAGAGCATGGAAGGCCCTCCGGATATTGCTGAACCCCCTTGGATTTCGTGTTTTTTAACCGGCTGCCCCCCCTCCCTTCAGGATATCCATACCCCTCAATAGGCAAGTGTGTTGCACACCCCCTTGGATTTATTGTGCTATTTGACCCCCCCGCCCCCGCTGGATATCCACACCCCTCAATAGGGGGGGAGCATTTTTTAAATGGAATGGCCCAATTCAGGACAATGAACAACTCTATTGTTTTCTTTCGTTCTTTGTATTTCATGGTATTGTTTTGCTGTAGTTCATTGTATTCTGGGGTTAGGGTTCTTTGTATTTCAAGGTATTGTTTTGCTGTAGTTCATTGTCGTTGATACACCTAGAAAGAGCCGACAGTTTGTCAAAGTGTATTTAACCCCGGGGTAGCCAATCGATGATCGGAAATCCAATCGATATCAATCGATAAAATTAGTTAATTGATATCGATTTGTATCGGTCAATCGATGACAATCGATAGTCACAGAAAAATTATCAATTGATGAATATCGATTGGCATTTTCGATTGATATCGATTGAGCCTGACACGTTAATTTCGAGATTTTGGGGTGTGCTTAATTTTCGCGAATCTTCTAAAAGGAAACGCGATGGAATATCATGTTACTGGCAAAATATAGTCAGTTACTTTACCTACCTGCCTTGTTTATATAAATCCTTTCAAAAATCGATGTCAATCGATTGCAATTAAGGGCAATCAATATCAATCAATAAGGTCACAAAGATTTGATCCATTGATTGTTCATCGATTTCCAATATCAATCGATTGATTGGTATCGATTGGCATCGATTAATATCGATTTTAATCGATCATCGATTTCATCGATTGGGTACCCCAGGATTTAACTTTGGGGAACATTAAGAGATTTGCACTCGTTCCAAATTCCAATGGTGGGGCATTTGCATAGCTTAATTACTGACTCCATGGTGGGCATTTGCAATGCTCTGATTAAATTTTTTTCAAATGTCCCACATATGATGGGGGAGGGGGTGGGAGGGCATTTAGACTTGTTTCTTGCACTAATAAACCCACAAGACACTCCAAAAGGCATCAGCTAAATATGTTTACGATTGTTTTAAAACAAGAGAGGAGATGTCTGATAATATAATTTAATATACAGTTGTCTCAGATAATATTTGCAAAACTACTGTTTTAAAGCCAATTGTAAATTATTGTAAAATTAACACTAACATTATTTGGAACAAGCAATCAATGTACTACATTTGTACACAATCCAAATAAAATCCATGTATGTGTGGAGAGCCATTAAAGGGGGGGGGGGGGGGGGTGGGATGGGCATGGGCAGGTTTACTTATTAATAATTATAAGTTGTGTTGTCAGATTTTGTTGTGTGATCATGATTCATGTTTCACTTTGATCCAATGCATTTTTTAAATGTAGCTACAGCAGTAATGCCCTCAAGACGGACCCATTTTGGGGCAGGGGGGTGGGGGCTGCTGCCAGCCATCCCCTCTGGAGAAAAAAAACAATATTGAGAAGAAGTTGTTCTTAAATATCTCCGAAGCTAAATGGCATAATCTAGAACCAAATGCACTGCATGATTTTTCTTATGCTATCATTTCATTTGCTGTATTAAAATTGTCCCTAGGCTCCCCCAGAATGGAAAGATGGTCAAAAATGGGGGGTGGGGGTGGTACCCTGCACTGACAACTGTGTCTGTGTCTATATTTTGCCAGCTGTGTTTTGACCTGTTCCCTAAGTCTGTCTTGGGTATGACTCAAGTTGACTCAGTGAAAAAGATAGGTGTGAACTGCTAAGTAAGAAATGCCGATTTTTGCCATAGATGGTCCACTAAGTCTGTCTCAAGTCTCAGACTTTCAAACATGACTTAAGGCTTGCTTTAATAGTGAAGATAATTGACATCTTGATTAACATAAATGTCAATCACATGTCTGGATTTTTAATAAAATCAGACAAATTACTGAATCATCATCATTGCACACAATGACAAGTTTGACTGGAAATAATTTTTGTATAAATAAATGTTTGAGTGCCTAAGTCCACAGGGATCGATGTATTTAGAATTTGTCTCAGATGGAAAAGAAGCAAGTGTAGACAGGTATAATTTTATTGAGTTTTGGTAAGATGTCTAGAAGGTTGCCTACAAATTTTACAGCCTGGATTAATCTTGGTATTTTTCCTGGCTCCCAGCTTCTAAATACAAGTTCGGCCCTGATCCACGTAAGTCAACATAGGCTGACTTAGCTTTAGACAGACTTAGGCCCAGTTCAAATGCTGTACTTTTCATGGGCCATTCTTAATTGTTTCAATTAAGTACATGAAAAGAATGGCGTCTGAATCGAATTGAAACAGCCTATTTGATTTGGAACAGCTCAGGTGTTCTGCACGCCTGGGTCAGCCAAAAATTACGGCCATGGGTCGAGTCCGATTCAAATGCCGTGCTATCCATGAGCCGTACCAAATGCATAAGTAATAATGATATTCAAATGTTATCTGCGAGTTGTTCAGCCGTGAAGTATGGCTGTAGAACAGCTTTTGATTCATATGCCAATCTTTCCATGTGCCGTAACCACGAATGCAATAATTTATTGTTATTTAATTAAAGTAAAGTGTGCATGCCATTTCCAGACTCATGTTTTGCAAACAAGATGGCGGAGTGGCACGCAAGCATCAGTAATGTTCAGAAATAAATTTGTAGTTAGTGTTTTAGAACCACAAAATACTTTTGCATGCCCTTATTCATAAACCTTTGCCTGCGGAGCACAATGAAATGCAAAAGTGTTTGTATTCTTCGCCTTCTCACTGCACTTGCAGACAGCAATCTACGAATTGCAAACATTCGCGCTCTGACTTCGCTATCCGCCATCTTTGCAATGTAGCAAAAATATTCTGGTCTGCATCACTGTACTTTTACCCTGCGAGCAGAGGTTTCTCATCTCTGCCTTTCCTGTCGCCGAGAGAAACCTCTGCCACGAAACGATTGCTTTTCCCGTTGAACATGCGCACTTGCGACCTCCAAAATCTTGGAGGTAAACCACGTGATAAACCAGATACCAAACCGGTTTTATCTGTTTGATATCACTCGGGCATGACTTTTTGGCGATCTTTGCTGGTTTTGCAAGAGCCCACAGTATCCTTCGCAGCCGTTATTTATGTCGTCACGCGTTTGTTGTTTGCCGACGATTGATACGAACGGGCTTCAACTTCTCCTTACTTTACTGAACTGCACAGAAGACCTTGAAATTACTGTTCAATAAATCTACCTTAATTTATCCTAAAGAAAGCTTTGATTTATACCTTCGAAGAAGGACATTAATGTTATTTTCTCCACTGCCGTTTATAACAATAAAAAAAAATAAAAATTTGAATAATAAAAGTTTATTTTATGTAAACTATAACAGCCCAAAATTTTCTGTTTGATGTATCTTTGTCAAATTGCTTTTTTATTTTTATTTATTTATTTATGTTATGTACTGCTTGTCTATGTTATCCGTTTTTTTTTGTAAAATCAATTTGTAATACAGGAACAAAAAAATAAACAAAATACAAAACAAAAAAAAAAAATAGGAAATGGACAATCTGAAATCTACACACAATTTATTCTACAATGTTGACCGTCTCGTTTTTTTCGGCCAATGGTAATCCAGATACCATGGTGCATGCTCAATGCGAAAAGCAATCGTTTCGTGGCAGAGGTTTCTCTTGGCAACAGGAAAGGCAGAGAGATGAGAAACCTCTGCTCGCAGGGTACTGTACTTTAAGCCTGAGTGGTCACTGAATAAATTAGGAACAGCTGATTAAGAACGCCATCTGAATCAACAGGCAGACCTTTCAGTGATTTGGGTTGACCCAAATATGAATTAAGAATGGTGCATGAAAAGTACATCGTTTGAGCTGGGCCTTAATGGTCGGTCTGGTGTGAAATTGTACGATCACTCATAAAATCCTCCAAAATGGAATTCTATACTAACCTTATCACTGAGAATAAATCTGATCATAAAGTTCTTTTTTCCGCAATAGACCGTATGCTAAACCTTAAACCTGAAAAAAGCTATCCCACCTGTGATTCTTCAACTCAGCTCTGTAACAATTTTGTGGATTTTTTCTCAGAAAAAATAGCGACTATTAGAAATGATCTTGACTCAATACAGCTGTCTGACACTGCCCTTTCTAAATTCAATCATCTTGAACCTTAACATGTGAATTTGCTAATTTTGAACCAACTACAGCTGAGGAGCTTAGTAACCTAATTAAAAAAATGGCTCGTAAATCATGCTCCCTGGACCCAATTCCTTCTACTCTCCTAAAGTCTTGCTTTTCGGATCTGTTACCGGTCATTGCAAACATCATAAATCTTTCCTTCGAGAGTGCTAAAGTTCCTATCCCTATGAAATTGGCAAGCATATCTCCAAGGCTGAAAAAGCAGTCACTCGACACGGAGCTCTACCCAAATTTCAGACCTGTCTCAAACCTGAGGTTCATATCCAAGGCGAATGAGAAAGTGGCAGCTACGCAACTATGGGACTATGTGAACTCAAATGGACTGAGTGAGGAGTTTCAATCTGCATATACGCAGTACCACAGCTGTGAAACTGCGTTGTTGCGTGTCCAGAATGATGTTCTTGAGGCCATTGATAAACATAACTGTGTCTTCCTATTGCTGCTGGACCTCTCCGCAGCGTTTGACACAGTGGACCACACAATTCTTTTAAAAAGACTAAATTCAAGATTTGCTGTGAGAGGAAAAGCACTTTCTTGGCTTGAGTCATATCTTGCAAATCGTTCACAGTTTGTCCAAATCGACGATGCTTCATCATCTGTGCGCCCCCTTCATTTCGGTGTGCCACAGGGCTCTGTACTGGGGCCAATATTGTACTTGCTATACACCTCTCCCCTGGGTGATATCATTCGTGAGCACGATCTATCATTTCATCTCTACGCTGATGACACACAACTATATACGTCGTTTTCTTGTAAAAACACCCATGATTTTCAAGTTGCTAAACAACGCCTTGAGAGCTGCATATCTAACATTACACTATGGATGACTGCCAATAAGCTTAAATTAAACAATGGCAAATCGGAACTTCTTCTCTTGCACTCACAATTTCGCCCAACTCCCACACTTCCATCATTGACTATTGGCGAGAAAATTATTAGACCGACAAATAAAGCACGTAATCTCGGGGTACTTTTTGACGAAACTATGTCTTTTTCACCACATGTAAATGCTGTTGTCAAGGGTGCCTTCTACCACATTCGTAATATTGCTAAAATAAGAAAATATATTGACAAGAAAACTACAGAAGTTTTGATCCACAGTTTTGTAAGCTCAAAACTAGATTTTTGTAACTCTCTTCTTCATGGGGCCCAAGGACGTGATATAGCGAAATTGCAGTCTGCTCAAAATGCAGCTGCTCGAGTTGTGACATGTCTTCGAAAAAACGACCACATCACGGAGACTCTAAAAGAACTTCACTGGCTCCC
Source organism: Actinernus sp. WN-2022 (assembly GCA_030867875.1). NCBI lineage: Eukaryota > Metazoa > Cnidaria > Anthozoa > Actiniaria > Actinernidae > Actinernus > Actinernus sp. WN-2022. The sequence continues at coordinate 79,271,135 of JAOWCC010000019.1, forward strand.
AATCGAGTACAGAATCATTTTTAAAATAAATCTTATAACTTTTAAATCATTAAATAGTCTCGGTCCACGCTATCTTAAAAACCTTTTAACATTTTACTGACAGAAAAGACTCTTGAGGTCATCTAAAGACCACCTTCGTCTGGTTGAGCCCGCCTTTAACATGAAAACGTATGGTCAACACGCCTTCTCTACCGCGGCTCCCAGGCTCTGGAACAAGCTACCTTTAGACATCCGTGCTTCTTCCAACGTTGAAACGTTCAAGTTAAAATTAAAAACGTTTCTTTTTAAGAAGGCCTATTGCTAATTCATCATTTTTATTGCTTATTTTTAGTATTCTTGCGAATAGTCTAGAGAAATGTAATGATTTGCTTATTTCTTTTCATCAGTTATGTTAGTCACATTTTTAATTTTTAATATATATATACAGACATTTTCTGTAGAAATTCATGTAAAGCGCCTAGAACAGCAATGTATAGGCGCTATATAAACTCATTTATTATTATTATTATTAACCCACTTTGAACCCTAAAATAAATGTAACTTGCAGGTTCTATTAAAAAGTATTGTCATTTATACTTGCAAGAATGTGTTGAGCCTTTGACAGATTATTTCTACATCAGTCAAACTTAGTATATTACCAGATCGAGAAAGACACAATTTAATGGGACTACCAAACAAGGAACACAGGATAAACTCTGACTTTAGTGATTGACAGGAAAGCCATTTCAATGTGGAAACAAATCTACAAAGAATGTGTTTGACTGGAACATTTTTACAAATATATTTTCAAACTGTTTGCCTCACTTTTCTGTGCTTCTCAAAACTTTGTATAAAGTTGTTTGACAGGAATTTGACTTCATTTTCATAAACACATGACAATGCGATCTACAAAGTGGCACATCTAATTATGTCTGACTGTACAGTGTTATCTTCTGCTCCTGTACAATGCTTTCTTAAATGTTCCAAAGATTCTCAAGTGTGTAGTTAAATGTACTTGTTCACTTGCTCAGAACAAGTACAAAGGAGACTGGCTATGTTGCCCTTCACTGGCATTATTACTGTACACTACAATCAATTTGACCAAAGATTTGATAATGTGAACTAGCTATACCTATGTACAGTATACCATAATTATGGATAACTTTCTCAAAGGTTTACCAATGAAGAATATAACTATTTTATCAATTTAAGCATGGTCTCATCTTCTCATTCTAGGTATCGAAGATCTCTGTACAAAAAGAGATGAGTTGCAAAAGCAAATACTGTCAGAGGAAGAGGAGAAATCAAAATTACAGAATGACATCAGAATTCTCACAGAAAGGCTGGCCAAAATCAATGAAAGCTTGGCAAGAAAGATAGCATCAAGAAATGAATATGACAAGACAATAGCAGAAACTGAAGCTGCTTACATGAAGGTAAACTCCAGTGGGAGGGGGGGGGGGGGGGGAGAAAATTCCCATACATGTGTATGAATGCTGACTGTTAGTACAAGTATGATAATTAATTTTCTAAATTTCTCTTTCAGATATTGGAAAGCTCACAGACTTTGTTACATGTTCTGAGAAATGAAACAGCAAAGGACAAAGTACCTGTAAGTCGCAGCCAAGGCTCTGTGAGAGAGAAGTCTCGTGAACAAACAACCTAGGCAATACTTCCCTGACAACGACATATACAATACTTTTGTATAATTATATTTATGAAGTAAATGACTCCTGGTTTTCAGAGTGTAAATCGTATAATATTTTAAAATAGTCTGAAGATAGGAATAGCAAACTGAGAAATTAAAACTTTATATAGTAACATATTTTGTAGATTAATTAAACTCCCTTTTCCTTGTATCTGACATTGTTTATATTAATTTTTATAGTCCTTTTTCAAAATCGTGCGACTTTTGGTTACTGCGGGCCAAATATCATGAAGGCTTGTATTGGAAGGACAACGTTTTCAATAATTATGGTGGAGGCAGTTTCAGTCCCAAGTACGAATAAGTAGCAGTTGTAATGAAAAGACATGATGACTGATCCTGCAGCACTTGGTAGCCGAGATCACATCCATATTGAAAAGTTTGTCCTTCCAGTAAGAGCCATGAAAAAGGCTTCTTCTATATTTGTGTTACCCTTTCACAGTACAACTACTGAAACCAGGGCCACATAGACATCGAGAACAAAACACATTGTAAAACGAAAATCAAGCATTCCAAAGTATAAATCCCAGCATATCCATGCGATTTTCTTCATTCAAAAAAGGCTTCGACTTCAGAACTAGTCCACAAAATTTGGCTTATACCGGATCAAAGGTTGAGCAAATTGAAAGCTATTGTCTTCTACATGTACTCGATACTGATTGGCTCAAATAACCATACGTTGGAATGCTTTGTTGTCATTCTGCAATGTGATCATTGGTTGTCTAAGTGGCCCAGTTACAGTAGTCACACTATAAATGACCAAAGGCAGTACAGTGGAGGAACCTCCCATAAGTGACTCCCTGTAACATCATGTTCGAGAATCCAACAGTGTTCAGCCTGTGCTCCTAACGTTGGCTGGGTCACTAGGAGAACAGGAAATGCACAGCTTGACTCACGAGCATGCCATAATGTGAGACAAAAGTGGTCGCTCACAGAAGGTTGTCACCAATCAATCAGGGTTAGGTGGTCACTGTAATAAGAAATTATGGATGTTGGATCATTTATTATTAACCTTGTCAAGGGATTGCCTATTCATTGGAGGATGCTTCACATACTATTGAGTGAAAAAAATTATACCGCTGGCCCAAATAAATATATTTTTAGTAAGCTTACATGACATGATTGTGTTATTTTAACATTTTGATCCTAGAGTCACCTGAGGGGTTCCTTTGTTATTTTTACATTACTTAATTTCCGGCCATCCCTTCATGTAGGACAACACAAATTGCTTCCAAATTGTATTGTATTGTGTTGCGTTCTATTGTTGTATTGTGTTGTATTCTATTGTATTTTTGGTAAAAATTTGTGTCGTCCTACATAAAGGGATTGCCTAATTTCCTTTCAAAGTTATGAAGTCAACTTAGCTTTTCACTGTTCATTGTTAACTATTGCTTACTGTATTACACCTGTACAGCATGCAGCTGGCTTCTAGCCTTCCATCTTGACTTTTGTGTCGTCTGATAACCTTATAATAATGAGTGTTTCTAAAGGCTGGTTTCCATACAGTCTTAATGATAATTATTGCCTTTTCTTGTTTTTCAGATAGAACAACAACAAATTAAAACAATAAAATGCTATATGGAACCAGTCTTTGAGTGGTTTTACTAAAACAGTGAAACTGGTAACAAAACGAGCAGGGGACTGGGAGCGAGTTTATCAGAATTACTCTAATTCTAAAATACCCTGCGAGCAGAGCTTTCTCATCTCTTTGCCTTTCCTGTTGCCGAAAGAAACCTCTGCCACGAAACGATTTAAGTTAATCTTGTATGAATTATAAGCAATTGAAATTCCTTTGTCCCTCCAAAATGTTACGATGAATGCATGGTTTGGAGGGACAACGTTAAAAAATAAGAGTTTGTATGGGAAAATTTACATATTTGATGCCTTCTAGCATCGTCAATATTGAGCCAAAGTTCACCAAACTTTCCAGACTAGCTAAGTTTGATCTGTTCTTTTGGAAAATAATGCTCACTTAGACTAGTTATTAATTGAATTAGTTTTACTGACTTGGTTCCAGTCCCCCGCTTGTTTTGTTACTGGCTAATAATTATTATTAGTATAAACTAACTAGTGGACTATTACAAATCCTGCATTCTGATTGGCTACCCTACTATAGGTCTATTTGTGATAGCCCATGGTAGAGAAAAACCGCACACATTTTCACGAAATAACAACATTTTTCAACTTCAATTTGTTTCTTTCTATTCTTTTCTACTGTCCGACTAGTTAGTTTATACTAAAACAATTAGACCTCTCGCCCTCATGGTCTACGAGTTAAATAGCCCATTCGGCTGCGCCTCATGGGCTATTGACTCGTAGCCCATTCGGGCTGCGGGTCTAATTGTTAAATAGTCACCATCTAATAGTCGAGAAGAAAGAAAACAATGGAATTAGGGTATAATTGTGCATAATTTAGTCTAATATCTATTCCATGGGTTAAGTAAAATCATGGTTTCTGAGAAACCCCCACACTTCATCCTACTTCGCAGTTTCTGGTCCCGAGACGTAGCTAACCTTTAATGGTTAATCATTAATAGAATGATGCATATCCAAGGGAGGGGTGAGTGGGTAGTTTCCCAGAAACTGGGATTGAGCTGTTATTAGTCAGTTCTCACAGTTTTGATGCCGATGCAGTCACTAAAAGAGCAGGTTTCATATGAGTGGGACAAATACGACAACTAGACTGATCTGTATCATAACTACAGTAACTGGTGTTAAGTACCTTAACTCTGTAATTTGATTGGATCAGAAGCCTGGCCAAAAACAATGGGAAAACCATTTCAATGTCAGGGCATGTAGTATGGTAACCACGCCATGAGTCATTGCCGTAACCTGCCCAGTCATGAAATCTGCTCGCAATGCCCACAACATCCATGTACCTCATTCTTATCTCGCCTCCGTGGTAACAATGGTACTAGAGCGAGGCCAGTTGTCCCAGAGATCGCAAAATTGGGGTTGGTCAGAAATTTCTCAGTTTCTGTTGTACCGTGCTGTGTTCTTTTGTGTCGTAAGGAAATTAACCTTTTCCACCATTAACTGTAGATTTTTTCTTTTACTGTGGCCTTGCTTTAATGCCTAATATATGAATCAGGTCATTATACATGGATGTATAATGTTGTTTTGTTCAGTTGTTTTGACTGCTAGCAAGTCCGCTATTCCACTATTTTTTAGAATGGCTAAACAAGATGGTTCAAGATGGCTAACGATGGCTACACATGGTTCAACATGACTGGGTTTAATAGCTCTAAACACAGCCGGCTGCCTACTTAAATGAGCTTTGGATGTCTACTTAAAATTAACCTATTAATGAAACCCAGCCTGCACATGTGTAACCCACAACTTATTATCACAATGGCTTTTATATTATTCTATTCTGATGTCTTGAAGGACTTGTAGCCAGGAACTGTTCTCCCAGAACCAGCTTCCACAAGTTGCAACATGTTCATATCATAAATTGGTCTTCAACCACTAACATCTTGTTATCTAGGCTTCTTGCCTTTCCATTCTGACTTTCTTGTCCGTCTGGTAATCTTATAAGGATGAGTCTTATTTTTCTCGCTCTCCACCAGCAGTGGGTGTTTACTCCAGCCTATCATTGTCTTGCCTGAATAGTTACTGCTCTCCATTAACCGTAGTTTGGCCTCTATTGCCTGGATCTTTGAATCATGGCTAAAAAATATATAAACAACTAACTGAGGAAATAAAAACACATTAATTCAACAAATTTCTTGTAATCATCAATATTTGTGTTGTCTGGTATTAGTGTTGTGGGAGATGGTAATATGCTAGTAAATATCACTAACTCCATTGAGAGTTTAAAACCTTAAAGATTTACAGAAGTGGGACGAGTTGTCCCAATGTTAGCTGATGGCAAACGTACAACAATGTATGTGATCTTTCAAATGTTGTCTAGAGATTTATTGTCTTGTGGTCACTCGGAAAATGATGTAATACTCAGATTACACCACAACAAGGCACACTGATGAAATTGGATAAAGGTTTGACTTACAAATTTCCACCAGTTTAGAACAAATTAAAATAAATCAAGGTCAAATCATGGAATATTAGATAATAATTATTAGCAGAAGCAGACATTTATGCCCATGCAAATGGAAGGATTAATTGTGAGCCAAATAAGCCATGAAAACAGGAAACTTACTTTGAAGTTTCTTTTTTCACTAAAACGTTTAATTCTATTTAGCATAATATTATATCCATGAGTTCACTACTGGGTGCCTATGTTTCATTTCCTATTAAATGCACTTTAAAAGCTTTTTTTTTTTTTTTAAAGGAACAAAACTTATTTAGGACCATACACTAAAGTAAGTTAATTAAAGTGACATGTTATTGCTATAAATTGGCACACACCTGGCTGATGGTAAGGAAGACACAGAGATCTTTTCACAATTCTTTTTCTGAGTATTTTCCTATAAAATGAAATAACACCACATTGAAAAGTTATCAAATCAGGAACCGTGTACATGTACATACTATATACCCACAGATACATCAAGTTCACAGAAGTTGGTCAATAATTATTACTATCCATGGAGAACATGCATGCACTTCCATTAGTGACTTTTACCTTCTCTCTGGGTGGTTAATAATCTACCTGGTACCGACTGACTTGAAGAGCCATGGCCAGTTTTAAATGCCACAGAAGGGACAGCTACATTGTACAATATGTAGCAGTTTAGGTGAGTGTGTGACCAAACTAAATATTTCTGATATTTTTATGGAGTTATAATAATTAGTATTTTTTTAAAGAGAGAAAGGAAAACATACAACAGTATTCTTTTTCTAATTTGATACAGTCTGCATGAGTAGTATAGTCGGCGTCAAAATGATACCCGTTTTTCTTGCACAACAAAACTCAAAAAGTTGTCTACTTATGGACGCCTTGTTTTCTTGCACAAGGGGCGTCATAAAGTGAATTCAGAAATCCACTTCATGACGCCCCTTGTGCAAGAAAAAAGGCGTCCATAAGTAGACAACCTTTTGAGTTTTGTTGCACAAGAAAAAAGGGTATCAGTTTTGACGCCGACTATACTACTAGGGGTAACTAAGGGTCATTCAAAGTGTCAGACCTTCTTACACATAAAAATCCCAACTTGAGTATCTGTTAGAGACATGATTATTATACTGTATATCGATATCTTCCACTATGGATTATATATCGTGCCTCCCTCTAGAAATCTTGACTAAGATCGTAGAGCATGCAGGGCCTACGTCATTCTCAAGCATTGCAAGGGTATCAAAACTCCTAAACGGTGCTGCATCTCTCGCGCGCTACAAAGACGTAGACCGAGAGTTCCGTATACAAGTACTATGTTTTGGTTTGAAGTCCACTCGTAACGATGCCGATCGAAACAAATTGGTTAGGACTTTCGGCATTTCCGCAAGCCACATCGACGACAGCCTTCCTCTCATCTACGCCAGTGATCATGGCAACCTTAATATTGTTAAGTGGCTCACCAAGCACTTTCGTTTCAATAAAATGGATAGGTACACCAATAATACTCTAGACGCTGCCTTAAGGTATGGTCATCTTGATCTCGCTAAGTGGCTCACTAAGCACTTCCAGTTCACCAAAGAGAGCAATGCCGTCATGTTTGCTATGATAGAGGCCATTACGAATGGTCAGCTTAATATCATCAAGTGGCTCATTCAACATTTTCAGATAACCGTAGAGTGTGAATACATTCATTATGCTCTACTATGCGCCTGTAGAAGTTATTATCTTGATACCTCTGGATGGTTCATTAATTGGTTCATTAAGAACTCCCATCTCACCATAGAGGCTGAAAATGCCCTACTAGACTACTATGTGAATGTTTATGAGGCCAGGTATGGACCGATCGAATCCAACTGCACCTAAGAAAATCCAACTTGAAGTATATGTTAAAGGAATGATTATTATACTGTATATTACCACTAAATGGTATTAGTATATATTCTTTATTCCACAATACTAGCTTACGTTGTTATCTTAGTACACATTAACACCATACAGATCGAACATGTCGAAGAAGAACTCAAATGTAGACGCCACAATGATTGAGGTAGTAACTTGTGATTGGTTGCTGAGAGGGAAGGACACGAAATGCCAAAAGAGGATTTCGAAGACAACGAAGTTCTGTTGCCAGCACAACTACCAAATCTCAAAAGGTTGTGCCCCACTCATACCATGCTCGAAGTGCGGTAAAGGATGTCGTACTAGTTACGGGCTTTGCTCAAGATGCGACCGTCTCGCCATCAAGATGAAGTGTCCCGGTGTCTATGTAAAACGCGCTAAGAAGTCCAGCAAGACGCTAGAGGATCCAAGAAAGGAGGAACTTGCAGAGCCAAACGTGGTGGAACCGGAGGAAGAGCAGAATGCTGCCGATGTGAGGCACGCTATGGAGTTCGACGAGATGCTAGAGGAAGACCTCAGGAATGAGTTGATTAGGACTGCCAACAAGCCGGGACCCGTCTACGACTCGTATCCAAGAAAGGCTAAAGCAGAGGAAGAATTGCCCGTGGAACCAGAGGAAGGTCTCGGAGAGTCTCTCACCCATGCACTCAACAAGGTGTTGGCTGCCTTGAGGAGTGAGAAGGACGATTAGGAATAGCCACGGAAAAAAAAAAAAGAAGAAGAATGAAGAAGGTCGTTGCGTGGCCCTCTTCATTCCCTTTTTTTTTTCTTTTTTTTTCTATTTAAACATATAAACATCTATAGTTGTATCATGGACGAGCTAGTCAGATTGTTTGGTCCTGGAATTTGTAGAAGCCTGAATATCAAACCACAAGTGGAACATATTAACACCAGTGAAACATGTCCTGATTGTCTCTGCCCTTTTGAAATACAAGGAACGGAATTCGTATGTCCCACCTGTGGTCTTGTTTCCGAGGTTGAACCATGTGAAGAAACTAAGATCGATATTATTACTACTCGACTGCGTATAGTAGGTCCGGACGGATTTCAGTATCAAAGTGATCTAGACCGCGCAAAACCAAAGCAAAGCGATAACACGGAACTACAACGACAAACGCTCCTACAAGAACTACGAGCATACAACACTATTTACAAACAAAGTTGTGACCTAGCGTTCCCTATGAACACTTTAGGAATCGTAGCCGACGCATTTATCCAAGTAATGAAAGTTCATCCCAAGCGTAGCGATGCTAAGAGACATATTCTAGCTGCTCTACTCTACCATGCATGCATACAATGTGGATTCGTCAGATCTAAAGGTGAGGTTGCTCGCTTCATGCAACTAAGCAACAAAGGCATCCATAGAGGAGAGGTCTTTATACGTTCTCTGTGTGACGACGATGAGATCAATGTAGACTTGAATGCCGAGCGCATAGTTCCTCACATTGCAACGACTTTCCTACAGCTCGATCCTCAAGGAGTACTTATAGACGCTCAACAAATAGTCCACGAGGTTGTTACTATGGCAATAGAAAACAATGTAGGCAGATCGGTAATTAAGACGAAAGTTGTTGGAGCAAGTTACGAGGTGCTACAGCGTTTAGGATCGTCTATGTCTCTTAACGAGGTCGTCGAACGATGTGATGTATTTGGAAATTCAGTCAAGCGTTTTGTCAAGGAGTTGTCTTCTTACCATTCCTACTTTGAATCAATCTACACTAGACATGGGCTAACTAGCAGTAGGACTTAGCGAAGTGGAAGTGAGAGCCATGTTCGTTCCTTTCATAGGAAACGTTGATTCTTACATTCCAAGTTTTTCTCGCATTTCCTTTTGCAGTTCTTGTTTGAGTTCGGCTCGAACCCGATCCGGACTTTTTTCACCTATGGAAGCCTTGCGACGAATTTCAGACCTCATGATCTCATACTTATTCGCTTCGTTCAGGATGAGACTGTATTCAGAGTCTGATATGTTTTCATCTCGTAGTGCCTTCGATACTAGATCGCGAATCGTATTGATTTTCGCCTTTGCCAACATAGTTGTCTTTTCATGCTTAGAAACCTTCATTCCTAACTTCTTAGCTCCAAGGGTCGTAGATGCTGAAATTAATCCACATAGCCCACCAATAACTCCAAGTGGTAGACCAACCACTATTCCAACCCCAGTTAACGCTGCGCCCAAGCCAGATCCAGATAAGATCACAGATAGACCTCCAGTTACCACTGCGATGCCATGAACTATTCCTTGAGAACGTGCATATTTCTTGCGTACGCCTTCGTAGTGCCTTTCTTGAACTTCGATGTCCGAAAGCGTGTCTCGGACCGTTTGCAGTCTAAAGTTCTTTCCAGTGTCACTAGCAATCTGTGGATAGATACTTGGTGCTGATGGAAACGGTTGAATCGAGTCGCCTTCCATTGTACGTTATACATATAGCTTACTCAAGCTTCAACACGTATCGTATCGGTTGACCACGGAAGTCTATCAGATTGCCTTTCTCATCGAGAATTGTCAGACGAAGACTGCTTTGTATCGTACCTAGAGCTTTGACATCTAGAGGTTGTAGTGAGGCATACGTCGTTTTCACAAATCTATCGCCTCGGATATGTATTCTACTTAGGACTTTAGATTGCTTTCCATCTTGAATCGAGAATCTGGAATCCACCACGTCGCAGCAGATATACGCTATGTCGATTTCATCTTGGATGGACACTTCGTGCGAACCTACTTTTAGTCGCTTAGCAATCCCATCTTGATTAATACCCATCAGTTTGCAGAGGTTTCCACTAAGTAGGATCGATTGCTTGACTTCTAGGTTCCAAGCCCTCCTATGATGGGGTTTCTCGATTTTTACAACGTTAGCACTAACTGCAGGCGCAAAGAATTGTCGAAGGCTCGCCATAGTTGTGGTTTCCCTTAGGAACTTCGTACGGAAACCCTAGACCTTCGGTAGACCACCAGAAGGTAGCATTCTCTGCTAGGTTCCACCAACTATTCTCAATAGTGACCTCGACTAGTGAAACGTTCTGTATGAGAATAGGGTTGTCGAAGTAGACAGTATGGTCGGCCAACGTTGTGGTGATATATAAGAGAACCATCTTATATGTTGAAGGTATAACTATATATACATATAGCTTCAACACGATGCCGTTCGTACAGAAGAACACTTTTTTGTGGGTGGAGTTCAAGAAGAAATATCCACACGCCGACTATTCTCAATTTACCACTAAGGCATCTGAGTTCGATGGGAAGATCTTTTCGTATGTCATATTCTTAGACAGGGGGGAAGAACGCGTAGCCTATGGTGTGAGTGGCTACCATAACAAGCCCGACGTACAAGCACGTATTGATGTTGCACTAGGTAAGGTCACCAGCTTCCCACAAGAAGATAAAAAGATTGCAAAACTAAATGCCGATCTATTGGAGAAGTTCAAGAAAAGATATCCACATGCAGATTTCCATCAGTTTTATGCAGTCACCGACATAGATGGTCCAGGCAAATATTCAACGAGCATTTTATTTCGAGATGGAGATTCTAGCTATGTTGTTTACGGCGACGATTTCTCCAAACTACCCCCGACCAAGCAAAAACGTATCTATAATGCGTTGTGGGATGTGCATAAAGGTTTCCCATCTACGTTGACCCTAGATAGGAGTGCGAAATATCCTATTACAGCAGTTCCTTCTACTGGACCGGCACAAGATATTGATCTCACTAATCTATGGATATATGTCACCCCAACGAAGAAGTTCAAAGCAGGCGTTCCAAATATATTCAAGGAGACCGTCGTAAAGCATACGACAGCAAATGAGTCCTACCATTGGTTACATGGTCCGGATTTCAAATATTGGCCTCAACAATTGAATTTCGCAACGTGGTGTGCAACTTCTGGATGTGGAGTGTCATTGTTTGATCCTATTTTCAAAACGTATCCACCAGTCGTTCAGGGGTTCCTACGATTCCATGTTTATTTCACGATACGAAGAATTCTACGTGAACTTGGTGGTACTCATGGAGTTCCTTTACCTGGTGACTCTCATTTCAAGCAAATGGATAACCTCTATAACAAAGCAGCTCTTGAGAAATTGTGCATTGAATTCGGTATATCTCGAACACCAGACTTCCGATGGCACGGAGGTAGGAATAATGGATTAGGAGATGTATTCCTGTTATACCAGGGATCAACTGGCTACGTAAACGGATATGTAACTGCCCATGGTCGAAGTTACGACAAAGCAACCACATGGCCCGCGGACTCTACTTTATTTAAAGACCAAGGAGGTAAGGAGGACACTCTGATAGCTTTTATTAGGAACGATGAACATGAAGGAAAGCAATACAATTGGTTTACACCACCAATCGGAAAGGGTTTGACAGATGCTGGATTAGGTAGATTGGATAGATCTGTCGAGGCTTTTGGACATTGCATACTTGGTGCTCAAGCCGACTTGAATGAATCCATCATAGCTAGAAATAACCATAACGTCAAAGAAAAGTTTAAGAGCTTAGTCGAAGAGGCTATTCTCGAAAACGACTTAGTGGTGAGCTACAAAAACTATCTTACTGCTATAACATCAACGCATAAGAGGCTCGATCTAGCAATAGCTGTAGACGTGCGATTATTGCCAAGCAATCTAGTGTACTATCTTAGTGAGAAAGATGGCTATAAGAATCCAATCCCGAAAGCTACGAAAGGTATGGTGTTAGGGAAAAACGATATTAATACAGATGTTCTCGAAAATAAGTCCCCACTAGATATGAAAGGGGAGAAACAAAAGAAACAATTACCACATCAAGTTCCACAACAATTACCACAACGAGTTCCACAACGAGTTTCACATAGTATCTTACCGAATCCTGCCCCACAACATGAGATTAATCTCGCAGTGACATCCATTGCCGCAGCTGGAATTGCATGGATGTTGTTTCGTTAACGTCGTTTGTATTGCTCTATAGTGATCACCACTATTGCTACGATGAATAACCAAACGTTCTGTGCTAGTACTCCCAGAGCTTTACCAGCCATGGTAAGTATGAAACTCGCAATCGATCCAATCATTCCAGGTAGGATCTGTCCAAGTTTCTTTCCCATTTCTTTCAACAACCCCCCAGTCGTTTGCAATCCCTTCTTTACTGCATCTGCTGCTTTATCAATACCAGTCTTTATTGGTTTCGGTAAGGATCTCGACAACAGGGAAACTATCGTACTAACGATAGCGCCAATAGAAGTTACCACTGCAAGAACGGTCATTCCATGCTTTCTGAAAATGTATTTGATCCTTTCACGTAGTGACATACGTTTTAGTATGGCTTCTTCTTGACGTTCGAGTAATTCTATTTCGTTATGGATGTGTACTTTCTCTTCCTTAGCCGCTTCCTTCTGGTCCTCAGTTGACGTTGAGCTTAGAAGTATGCTATCTTCTACTTTGAGATGTTCGGCGGCCTTTTCTTGACCTTGGACGACTTGTTCTTCTCTTTCCGCATCCGTAGGGCCTAGGGCAAATTTGAGCTCCTTACCCATACTTCGGTATCTTTCACCCTTCACTGTGGTCAAAGGTATGGGCTTCTCTTTACTTCCAAGTACGTGAAGATAGATTCTACCCAGTTCCTTATTGGCCTCCCATATTACAGTTATCTCAAGGACTCCTCCACGAATCCCTACATCAGCATAGTGTTTCCATACAGCATCGAATAGCATTTGTTTCGTTTCATCCGATGTGCCTGCTTTGAAGACTACGCGGCGATCGCTAAATTTAGGATTTTCGATTCTATCCTCATCCGCGACGAGTTCGTCAAGGTAATCGTTATCTTCTTTAGAAAACGAGGTTTCCCGATTCTTTGGTCGAGCACCTTCCTTGGAGAAGTCGCGTCTAGTTTTCAGGTTTAATGATTCACTCGGATCCACATTCGTAGAGTCTGACGCCAATTTCCGGGCTTCTTCATTGACAGTATCATCGTTGTCGTAGTCTCTTCCTCTTTCAGCTTCATCAGTTCTTTCATCATACCTACCCTCAGAGGCCATGTTAAACATATCTACATATATAGTTATATTCAACATGATCTCATCAATATTGGATCCCACACAAGTACGAAGAGAGCCTCATGCACTCAAGGCTCCACGAGACTTGTATAGGAAAACTTTCACTCGATCATCTGCCAATCCAGGTGAGACTCTATACGTAGAAGTCCCAAAGCTAGCAGAAGATGTAGTACTAGTACCTGGTAGCTTAGCGCTATTAGGCGACATCGTACTATCTGGTGGACATGCGAATAACAGAGTCGTTTCGAACGTTGGACGCTGCTTGGTCATGCGTAGAATCTGTAGGATGGGAGCTGAAACAGTAGAAGACCTTGTCAGGCCAGACCTCCTACAAGCATACTCCGATGTATACCTATCTACGCAGGAGAGAGAGTCTAGAGTACAACAAGGCATTCAATCAGAGAACTTGAATAAGCTACGATCGAAAGCTGGTGACGCAAGTACTTCATCTGCTGCAGACAACGCGCTCCTAACTGCATGTGGTTCAAAGTATAGGATTCCATTAGATGTTGACATTCTGACACAACATGGAGTTCTATATCCACATGCCTTAGAAAGTACCATTACGTTCGAGTTGACTCTAGCGGCTGCCAACGAGGTCGTAATTGGATCGGATACGACGAAGATAGGTACGTACCAACTTACCAACATCCAACTAGAATACGAAGCAATCAGGAACGAAACGCTGGCTAGTAGTGCACTTCACAAATATGAAATAGGTACTGCATTCCTATACAACTACGCTGTTCACTTCAAAACAGTAGATATCGCTAAAACATCCGATACTTTGATATCTCAAAACATCAATGTTCCACGACGATCCTTTGCTGGACTACTTCTACTATTCATAGATCCACCTACCATTGGCACGCGAGATAGTGAAGCATTCTCGAATCCAGATATCTTGAAGGTAGAAGTAGATGTCAATGGGATTCCCAACAGACTCTTTCCAAGCGGCATGCTTCCCCTAGATTTCTGGGAGGCTGCAAGAAGCTGGTTTGGTACACCCAATACTTCTATGACTCCAAAGAAGTTCTTTGAAAATAGATTCTCTATTCTAATCGATTGTCGCACAGCAAAAGATTCCACCGTTCATGGTGATGGCTTGGCACAAACCGGCAGTGGAAAGGACATCGACATTCGCATACATAGAACTGCTAAGGGAAGTGGAAATGTGAAAATGCACATCTATGTCCTTGCGGATGCTCAGGTCACGCATCTATAACATATTATCATGGATAAAGAAACACTCGAGATATTCGGTGAGGATGTAACAGGCCCACCAAAAATAGAGAATGCGCATTCCTCTGTAACGGAAGATCGGGAAGCTCTCTCGATTCTAGCCGTAACTGGTACGACAAAGGAATACCTAGGGAGGAATTTCTCTCTAGGGGACATTTCTAAACTGTCAGCCAAAGACGTAGACCGCTTACATACTAGATACCAGTCCGTCTTAGCAAAACAAATAACAGGGTGTTTAGTAAATAGAGCACTCAGCTTAGTAGTTCGTGTAATCGCATACGTGTTACCTATAGATTCTCACGAAGGTCTACTGAAGGATCTACAAGAAGACCAATTAATCCGAAATGAGATATCTGGCCTGGCCGGGTCGTTGTCTTCCAGAGCAGGTCCACTTGTAGCGACAGCTAGCGGTATGTGTCACATCCTTGCACACTATACGCCAGGGAAAGAGGAGGATGACGAAGTCGACGAATATGAAGTGGATACCCCAGAAAGAACCGTAGTACTTGAGGCATATTCATCATTAAAGAATCTTTAGTGTCACACACCTGTTGAACCTCCACATATACCTACTATATCGAATCAAGATGGAAGGACAGACGGATCAGATAACTGCAAATCCTCCGACGACTGTACCAACTAAGAAAGGAAAAAATCCAAAGCGTGTTGCAGCAGGAAAGTTAGCTTGGGAGAAGGTCACTGCCCGTGCAAAAGAAGCTCAAAAGATGGAGATAGAACGTGAAAATGAACCATTCAAAGAAACTGATGTAGAGAAAGGTCGGTTCGAAAGCCTGACTATCCTCGCAGTCATTGGTACTGGTGCTACATTGTTTGGCACGTACTTTGCGTACAAGAAGTATGTAGATGGCAATAAGCGTGTTGCCACCGTTAGCACGACACAACCTGCAGCTCCGGCAAAGCCAACGGCACTAGACATGGAGTAACACTTAAAGACTCGAGACCATAGTAGTATATATCTAGATGGATAAGAAGGAGAAGGAATTGATGAAGACAGCAACCGATGCATCTATAATTGTGGGACTCGCTTCTGCTATTGGGTGGATCGTAAAAAAGACTACCAAGGAATCTATGCTTAGCGATCCTTCTTCTTCCCTAGTGAATTACGCAAAGTGGACTGCCGTGATACTTGGTAGCTTATACGCAAAGCAATATCTTGAGAAACAACTTGAGAAAGAAAAGCCCAAACCGTAATGGCAGCAGCAATTGGAATGGCCATTTTCGGGGCTATCTTGAATGCAACGGCATTTACTGGTGGTGGCATACTAGCTAGAATGCTTGGAAAGGATGGTGATGTAGATGCAGAACGAGAGAGACACAATAGGGCCACTGAAAAACTAGAACGTGAAATGAAAGCGTATAGAATCAAACGTCAAAGCTTATATGACTATGCACAAGAGCAGGAAGGTCTTGAACGCAAAGCACACAACGATCAAAGAGATACCAACGAAGCCTTAGTGCGATCCGATAAGTTACGTAAGGCGCTTAAACATCTCAAAGAGATGAAAGAACCCCGCTTATCTGACTACTACAAACCCTCAAACAATCAGAAGACTGGCGAGTTGCTCTACGTTGGTGGTGGAATGCTAGGCGTTGGATACGCTATTAGTAAATGGATATAGATACTACTACCCCTAAGCTACCCCTAAGCTACTACTAAGCTACCCCTAAGCTACCCCATAAGCTACCCCATAAGCTACCCTAAGCTACTACTAAGCTACTACTAGCTACCCCTAAGCTACCCCTAAGCTACCCCTAAGCTACTACTAAGCTACCCCTAAGCTACCCCTAAGCTACTACTAGCTACTACTAAGCTACCCCTAAGCTACTACTAGCTACCCCTAAGCTACTACTAAGCTACTACTAGGTTACTACTAGGTTACTACTAAAAAAAAAGGAAAAAAAGAAAGGAAGAATGAAGAGGGTCACGCAACGCCTTTCTTTATTCTTCCTTTTTTTTTTTCATCTGTTGAAGGTTAGAATGTATAGATGTATGATGGATTCTAAACTTGCGAATATCTTCTATGGTCCTATGGGCTATTGGAAAGGTCACTCTGCAATTGGCAAGCTATCGGTAGCAGCGAAAGCATCAGAAGACGTAGCTAGGAGTTGGTTGGAAAAGCAATCTATGTGGCAAATATATCTACCACCACCAAAACACATTCCACGACCACATTGGACTGTATCGAAACCAAATGAAGTCCACCAAGCTGATTTGATATTTCTACCACACGATCGTCCTGGACGTGGAAGGAAACTATATAAGTACGCATTAGTGGTAATCGATGTAGCTTCTCGATACAAAGAAGCCGAACCTTTGGCATCTAAAGATAGTGGTGAAGTTTCTGCGGCATTCGAACGAATCTATAAACGTAGTCCACTCGAATGGCCAAAGACGTTGCAAGTAGATCCTGGTAGAGAATTCATGGGACGTATGTCTGAAACTCTAGAACTACATGGTACGAAAGTTCAACGAGGTGAAGCTGGTAATCATAGAGCGCAAGGCTTCGTCGAACGAGCAAATAGAACTCTAGCCGAGAGATTGTTTGGGTATCAGTATGCACAAGAGATGGTACTTACTTCGGAAGGATCAGATGAACGTAGTAGAGAATGGGTAGTTCGTTTACCAATGGTTATCAAAGCTATGAATAGTGAGGTGACTCGGTTGACTGGTAAAGAGCCTTCGAATTCTGTAGTGGCGCAACAAGTAGATCTGAAGACTCCTACGTATTCGCGCACCGTTGGATTGAGAGAAGAGCGTCTACCATTCGACGTTCTAGTTCGATATCTCTATGCACCAGGAGAATTGGAAGGAGGTGAAAAACGTAGAGCTACTGATCCTGTGTGGAGTTTGCAGATATACACCATTTCGCGAAGTGTAGTATCTTCGGGACAGCCTGTGCTTTACTACCTTGCGAAGGAGAAGGATGCACCCAAACGTGGATTCGTTCGTGAAGAGCTACAAGTTGTTCCTAGGGATACGGAACTACCACCAAAAGGAATTCTGTTTGTACCCAAGCGCTAGACAGCGTACTCTATTGGCTCGGTGTGGATTCCATCGGGAAGAACGCGTCTTTTGTCGTAGTAAGCCGATAGCCCCAGCTTCCATTGTTCGTAGGTTACCACACCTTCTGGCAATAGTCGGAAGCCTCGGTTATTCGCTACGTCGATACTACCCTGGAGGGTTTCTTTGAATCGATCCCACGAAATGTCGTTGTGCCGTCTAGACATACCTTTAGCGGAATACTTCTTGCTGCCACCTGTATCGACATAGTAGGCTTTCGAGCATAGGGCAATGGCGCGATGTCCTTCGAATTCGAGTTTGAAGAGTCCTGGTGTACGACTGCTCCATTCGTCCCAAGCTAGCCATTCATTCCTTTCGGCTTCGAAATCTTCTCGCAGTTCCAGTCTTACAACCTCATCGAGGCTATTTCCCGAGATGGCAATGTAGGCACTGTCTGTGTCCATCTGTATATATTCGAAATCATTGCGATCAATGTACTTGTCGATGAAGTCATAGTAGAACTCAAGCATACGCAGCTTTGCGAGCTGGTACACAGCGATACCTACTTGGAAAGGGCGTTTGATTCGGATCTGGTCTTTCCTACTCTCTAGTTCGTATGCCTCTCCAATCTCTTCTAGGTCTTCGAACCAAACACTTCGCAATGCCTTGTCCACAACCTTCTCATCTTTTGTATAGGTGACCTTTGTTTGGCGTCCCAAGTCTTCGAGCAACTTTCCATAGGCGCTGTTTCCTAGTAGCTTGAACACATCTGCCAGCAAAGCCTCACCTTTGTCTTCATCTCCCATGCGTCGCGCCTCAGTGACTTGGTCCACGAACCATCCGAAGATTTCTTTGGGTTCGTAATCTATCGTGCGGTAGACAGCAGTGATCACTGCGCCGTGATCTACATACCAAAGTAGAAGAGGAGCATAGAGTAGCAACTTCTTTCCAGAGAGACTTCCAACTAACTTCTTTTCCTCGCTGAGCTTTCTACCAGTCTTCTCAAGGTAGGCTATCATTTTTGGAGGGATTGCTTCTTTGGGGATTTTCTTGTTGTAGAAGAAGGGTGGCATCTCCTCAAATTCCTTCCACAATTTCTTTGGTATCTCGATGTCTACTTCTGCATATCCAAACCACGTTCCACCAAGTAGACATTCAACGAATCCTTTGGTGGCTGGACCTGGATCGTCATAGTGCACAACCTTTTCTTTTCCACAAGGCATTTCGAATTCCATGGTAGAAAGATATAGGGCGTTGGCATCGTATCCAAGAATCTTACGACAAATCTTAGTTCCTCCCTGATGACTACGAATCTTAGTTTTTCCCGCTTCGTGGAGTCTGGTGAACACTATGCTTGGACCTCCCACGACAGCGTCTTTCAGCATGCGGTAGGCTTCCTTACTTGGAGCGTACATCTCAGCTCCCCTTTCTACACTACCTCGAAGCAGGAACTGTAGTGAGACTCCTGGGATGGACACTGCGTCTTTCAGCATGTCTACTCCTTTCTCGTGATAGAAATCTCTCATCTTTTCGAGTGCCTCTAGGAATGGAACTACATCTAGGGCGTTGTAGTATCGTAGCCAGTCTGCAAAGGTTTCCATTCCTTTGTCGAGAAAGGTGCGCTTGCAGTCTTCGAACTCTGACATAGATAGTAGATGTTCTCTTTTCAACTTCGAACCCCACTCTGGATAGTCTGGTAATCCAATGTGATCCAACTTGTCAGGAGAATCGAACCACTCATATGGGAAGAAACTCTTTTGCAACTCACAGCCATAGGCAGCGACCCAACGTTCATAAGAAGTTCCAGGTCCAAGGTAGTTGATCACATCAAGGAAACGGAAATCTGGGGTCAATAGGAACATAGTGGAATTGGCTTTCTTTGCTACCAGGATCTTTGAACAGGTGTCAGCAATGATTCCTACGAAGTGCTCCCTGATCAGATTGAGATCGTACCTGCCAGAGTTGAATCCCACTACTGGAACTTGGCTGATCCATTCGTCGATCTTAGCTTGTTGTTTCTTTGGTAGGGTGTCGAAGGAGAATTTGGGTTCATCGAGCCGGTACCATCTTGCCATAGCTACTTGGATTGTCTCTGCTCTTTGCTGGAGTTCTTCGACGAAGGCAGCTATGAGTTCTTTTGGATTGCGTCGACAGATGTGGGTTGGCTTTCGATTGTATGTGTCGGCAATTGATACTGATATTGGGACATGGACGTTTTCGATGGTCAGGTGGTCTGTTGGTTGTCTTCCTTTTGTCGTGTCGAGATAGGCTTCGAAATCGTAAACTATGAAGTGTGGGTAGACAGTTTGTGTTGGTGTGGGGATCGGTTTGTTCTTCTTCTTTGTGGAGCAGCCCCAAGCTTCCACTACTGTATAACCAGCTCCTTGTAGCTTTGCCGTTCTTTCACAGGTCTTGAGATAGAGCCTCCTTTCCCTAGGGAAGCATTTCGGGCAGCCATGGAAATAGCATCCATGAAATTGAAAGATGGTTTTCGAAAGAGGTTCGTAGCCGTCGACCGGCGCTCCTTCTATCCAATGCTCTCCACCATGTCCACAAGCTGCATGATGAATGTGTTGTCCAATCCTTTTGGTTTCACGTTCTAACCAGCATAGAGCGACTTTGCTGGCTGTGCTCTCTGGCCAGAAGGCTTTTTCGTATGCCGACTGGGGTACTGTGATTACTTTTCCGGGGCAAACGATCTTTGTTTCTCCACGACTACAACGATCTGCATGGCGGTGAAGGTCTGAGGCTTTCGTGAACCGTTGCTTACAATCGTTACATACGTAGATGTGCCCTAGCTTGTTGATGTTCTTGATGTAGAAAGCATGTCCTTCGTATATCCCAATCGTCATCGTATGCTTGTAGTGAGCTGCATGTCGCGTCAGATGCCAAGCGCCATCCTCCGTGGGTTCATACACCCGAATACCGATTCCAAAGTGTAACTCGACTTCCTCCAGCTGGTCTATGGAAGTTCTGGGAACGTCTTGTGTGAGCGCTGTCAGGCGATAGAAGGCCTGGGCAAGTTTTCGAGCCAAGGTGTTGCACTTGTCTGCACGGGCTCCTTTGTATACGGCAAGGCAGCGCCACAGACATAGGTTGTCGCCATATCGATCGAGGGCAAACATTCCTTTTTTCTGGCGAAGCCATTGGGGCAGTGGACCTGTTCCCAACAGAAGCTGACGATCGATCACAACTTTTACATCTACGTAGATCCAACGAACGAAGGCCCATTGGGTATTTGGTCGATTGATGTTGTCGGGATTCAAACGAGCTGTCTCCTTGCTATTGATCCACTCTTCTGCATCTTCTAGGATGTTCACCCATGGAGAGCCTGGGACAGTCTTGGAGAATAGCATCACGCGTCCGTCATTGACATTGCGAATGCGATAGGTGTAGCTGTAGCGTAGGTAGAAGCTGGTGGTTACATTTGCAACTAACTTTTCCATGATCCTAGGGGTCAAATCTCCTGCCACACCTTGGAAGAAGCGCCATCGAATAGTACGGCGACCTATCTCCATCCCCTCGAGCATTCCATCTCTCTCCTCTAGAATAGCACCTGCCTCTCGAGCTAGACTCCGTGGAAGTGGTTCACTACGTGGTCTCACCATTCTCCCTTCGATATAACTATGTGTTAGGATAGCTTTAACAGACACTCCAAATTCAGATTTCTAGGTGTAAGGTTGTTGAGGGGCGATATATCTCTCTTCGGTATAACTATGTGTTAGGATAGCTTTAACAGATACTCGAGTTTTGGATTTTATGTGTAAGGATGTTGCAGCGATATAACTATATGTAATTATATCTCTAATAGGATTATCGAGTTGGATTTTATGTACAAGAATGTCTAGTGACACTTTGAATGACCCTTAGTTACCCCTAGTAGTATAGTCGGCGTCAAAACTGATACCCTTTTTTCTTGTGCAACAAAACTCAAAAGGTTGTCTACTTATGGACGCCTTTTTTCTTGCACAAGGGGCGTCATGAAGTGGATTTCTGAATTCACTTTATGACGCCCCTTGTGCAAGAAAACAAGGCGTCCATAAGTAGACAACTTTTTGAGTTTTGTTGTGCAAGAAAAACGGGTATCATTTTGACGCCGACTATACTACTGCATGACTGTGTATGTGATCTTGGAAGTCACACTGTAATGTACCTGTCTACTAGATTCTGGTGCCATTTTCTGCTGGTGTGCCCAGTCTACAACTAATGCCTTTGACAAGGCCATCTTCCCATTCAAACCCTGAAGAGCTTTTGTGGCATCCTAAAAATATAGGGATAAATAAATTACAGGATAAATTAGTGGTACAACATTTGGTACCATTTGACACACAAAGTCATAAATAAAATTATGTAGAGCATGTATATACAGCAAAATACAATGACTGAGGTTGTAAATATTATTAATACTGTCTATGTACCAACAAGTGAGACAGCCAGCCTCAAATTACATGTAGTTCAAAAAGTCATTAAGGGACTGGTCATAAAATAGCAGGAGGGGGGGGGGGGGTGTGTTTTATAGCCATGATTTCCTAATCTCCACCCTCAGACAGCTAATTTATGATCAGTCCCTAAGAAGTGAATTCTTCCTACACAAGACTGATGTTGACCCATGTTTGGGTATAGTGGTGGCACTGAAGGTTTGAAACGCTGACACTGTTTAGGACAGAAAAACTTTAAATACCTACCCTGTTTAGGACAAATGACAAAATATGTCTTCTGGGCTTGCTCAATATTTTTTTAGGGATTTTCAGTACCCTCCCCATCAACTGTTAAATGGTCCATCCCTTACGTTCTTTCTATAATGCTTGATTGGGTTACAATGGGTTACAATGGGTTACAGTGTGTTGTAGACAGAATATTGTGAAGTTGAAGGTTTAAAGAGAAAAAAAATGCTGGATAGTGATCAACATTTTCTCTCACAGACTGTAGCAACCAATTTTTTTCAACAACAGACTTCCCTCCAAACCATTCCAATAGTCTCTTGACCGGGCTGCCTTGCCTCATTTAATAGCAGGATGAAAACAGGCCATGCAGCCTGCCAAAATTTAATTATGCAAACCAGGCTAGCTAGTCTTGTGTATAAATAAATGTAATCAGGCACTTTATAATAACATAATATTATATTTACTTAAATAGATATTTCTTTGCAAGACTGTACATTGTACATAATAACTAGTAAAAAAAAAATATTCCCCTGTTGAGGAACCTCAGATTACCAAGGGAGGGGGGTGATTTTTCACATGGATTTCCAGATTTTAATGTGGATTTCCAGGGGAGGGGGCTATTATTTACTCTGGATTTCCAGGGGAAGGATACTTTTCTTATGGAATTCCAGGGGGTTAAGGCCTTTTTTTTAATACAAATATGTGGAATTCCAGGGGAGAGGGTTTATTCAAGATGAAAATTCCATGGGGAGTGACATAATTTACGTTTTTTTCCCGTAAATTCCAGGGGAGCGGTAAAAAAAAAGGCAAATCCGAGGTTCCTCAACAGGGGAGGAATTGACTTTTAATGCTCAGGTTTATTGAAACGATTCTTATAGAGTTCATACACGTACCTCCCTCTTATGATACTCCACAAAGCAATATCCCCTTGGCTGTCCTCTGTTTGGTCCACTGTTATGGAAGAGGAACTCAAAGTGCTTTATGTCACCAAACCGCTGAAGGATTTTGAGGAGGTTGAATCTGAATTAATAGCAACCCAATTAAAGGATGACAGAATAACGACATCAAACACAAACTTCGATCTGATACTGTGACAGCATTTTTACGATCATATTCATAATATTTCTGTCACTCACTCGGACAATCGTTTGTCCAAGTTTCCGATCCAAAGTTTGTGGTCTTTTGTAAGTTCAGCCTTCTCTTCGTTTTCTTGTGGAGTCTTGGACTTCACCTAAAACAGAGTAAATGCATTGGACTTCAGTGAAAAGCAATCGTGTATAAGTGAATTAACGTTGTTCGTGTAAATATATATTTACAGCACACCTCGTCCGCCATATTGGCAAGTTCTACTGCACTTGCGCATAGCAAGAAACCCAGGCACTCGGCTCATATTGCACAGGGTACCCAAAGATACAATGAATCTATTGTTGTTCAAAACAGTATTTTTTATAATAGTGTAGTATATGTAAATGGTGACACGGCTTCTATGGAAATCAGATCTTTTATCTGTTAGAACCTCCGTGAGTCGTAACACTAGAAGCATTACGAATTTTAGCGGGCAGGACATTCCACAGTGTGGGTGCCGCTACCGCAAAAGAGCGGTCACCCAATGTGATCAATATTCTCATTCTTGGTCGCTCTAGCAGAGGTTCTTTAGACGATCTAAAGTTATATCTTGAAGTAGTCTTACATTTGATAAGTTCAGTTATATATGCCGGAGCGAGTCCATTTATAGCTTTGTAGGTAATAAGTAAGATTTTAAAATCAATTCTATGTTTAACGGGTAGCCAATGTAGTTTATATAAAACGGGAGTAATGTGATCGAACCGACTGATATTACAAATGAGTCTAGCCGCAGCATTCTGCACACGCTGAAGTTTGTGCAGCTGATTGGCTGGCAGGCCATAGAGAAGGCTATTACAATAGTCTAGTCGACTAGTAACAAAGGCGTTAATTAAGATTCGCACAGTGTCAAAACTAAGAAATTTTCTAATTCTCCTAATGTTAAATAAGTGAAAGAAAGCTGATTTACAAGTCTTGTTAATGTGGGTGTCCATTTTCAGCTGCGCATCGAACCAGCAACCAAGGTTTTTTGCCTCACTAGAGGGTGCTGTGGTTACATCTCCGACGCGCAGAGAGTCAACGTTCACTTTTGCCAGCTGCTGTCTTGTCCCGATGATAACAAACTCTGTTTTGTCATCATTTAGTTTTAGCCTATCCGCTAGCATCCACTTCCTGATGTCTGCGATGCAGTTTTGCATGGCCTCAACAGCAGCATAGTGCTTGACACTTAAGTCCGGTTTGAATGAAATATACAGCTGTGTATCGTCAGCATATGCGTGGACGTCTGGTAGATGACGTTCCAGAATAGTAAACAGCTTGCTTGCGTAGATGACAAACAGGAGGGGGCCAAGGCAGGAACCTTGTGGAACACCGTACTTCATTTTAAACTTCCTGGATGTCCCCTCTTGTATAGATATGTATTGGTGTCTATTATGTAAATAAGACTTAAACCAGGAAAGTACTTGTCCTGAGATGCCAAAATCAGAATACAGACGGTCCAGTAATATGGGGTGATCGACAGTGTCGAAGGCGGCGCTTAGGTCCAGTAGTACTAGAAGAGTCACGTGTTGTTGATTCATGTTCATTAAGATATCGTTTTTTACACGAAGAAGTGCAGTTTCAGTGCTATGAAATTCGCGGTAAGCGGACTGAGCTTTGGGATAGAGTTTATGCAAAGTCAGGTGATCATGAGTTTGACTGAAAACTGCTCGTTCAGTGAGCTTAGAAACAAACGAAAGGTTACTAATAGGACGGAGGTTATTAAAAATAACCTCTGCTCTAGGTTTCTTCAGCCTTGGGTGGACTTCAGCCTGTTTCCAGTTGTCAGAGAAGCATCCAGAGTGTAAAGACAAGTTTGTCATCCTAGTGAGTACTGGAAGAAGAACATCCAGGCACTCAACCACGAGAGGAGTGGGCATGGGATCTAAGGAGCTGGTCTTCTTGCTAGACTTAGAGATTAAGTGACGAACATCGTCTTCACTAAGTGTATTAAACAAATCAAAGCGAATAGAAGTCGCGGTATATTGATCGCTGATTGAGTCATCACCAGCGGCAGCATCAAGGTTGGCACGGATTCGTTCAACTTTCTGGACGAAGAAGTGACCTATGTCATTGGCGAGTACTGTACTGTCACAATAATCGTGAAAAGTTAGATCAGTTTCCCGATGAAAGAGGGTTTTTGCAGACCTAAACAGCTTACGATGATCATTGCTGTTCTCTTGTATAAAATTAGTGTAGTAGTTTCTGCGCGCGCACTTCATTACAAAAGTAGCCTGATTTTTTTTGACTTTGTAGATTAAAAAGTTACTATTTAATTTTGTCCGTCTCCATTTCCGTTCAGCTCTTCTACGTTCTCTCTTCGCAGCCTTGACCTCCTCATTAAACCAGGGAACAGTTGGTCTTTTTGTGACTGTTTTAGTGATTAAAGGTGCATGTCGATCCAATGTCGACAATAGTGTGTCGTTGTAACAGTTAACAAGGTCATTAAGCTCAAATGAGAGCATGTTCTTACAGAGGTCTGATAGTTCATCTCGTAAAACGTCAATCTTGACGGATTTTACTTTTCTGTAGGATATCTGAGATTTATTAAGGGAGGGCTTGTCAACTTGAAGTTTACAGTGGACAGGCATGTGATCTGAGAATAGATAGTCTGCCCACGGGGAGGAATTAATAATTTGTTCGGAATGTCTTGTTATTATGAGGTCTAGAGTGCCGTGTCCACTGCTACGAGTTGGGACATTGACGTGTTGCTCTAAGCCAGTGCTGTCGAACAGCTCGCGTAGTCTAATTGCATCAGCATCATCGACAATGTCCACATGGATATTGAAGTCCCCAGTAATCAAGAGCTGGTCAGTACAGAGGACTGCAGATTCCAGAAATTCCGCAAATTCACCAAAGAATACACTTGTAGTTACAGGATGGGCTTCTGAGTACGGTGGTCTATAGATAATAATTAAATGAATACGTTGGGTTGAAGATTTAATGTTCCACTCAGAATATTCAAAGGATCGAAGTTCAGCAGCGGCGACTTTGATGGCGCTTAAGTTATTTCTGAACAGGACTCCAGTGCCACCGCCCTGCCGGCCAGATCGTGGATGGTCGAGGAGGTCGTAGCCTGCAGGAGTGCAGAGAGTTCTGGCGGCAGACTCATTGTCTTTGAGCCATGTCTCTGTTAGGGCTACAACATCAGGTTTATAGTCGCAAATAAAGTCAATAAATTCAGCGGCTTTGTTGTTAAGAGATTGCGTATTGATGACACAAAGGCTGAGTTCTTTTGGGTCACTGTGTGATGACAAACTATTAACTGACATAACTTATAGTTATTAAGTTCCCTGCGTCTCTCGAGTTTAAGGAATGCATAGCTATTAACCAATTGAGGAAGCTGTACTTATTTCAACAAGTGGGAGTGGTTTTAAATTCTAATAATATTCAAATCACATCCTGTCCGATAGAGCATCACGCGTTGGGGCTGACAAAAAAGGTGATTCCGAGAGCTCGAAACGGGAGAAAAAACTCGAACAAGCAGTGACAAGACACGGCGAAAACAAACTGATACAATACTGGCCGTGGGGCCTGTGTGTTAGCCTGCTACGTATTGTTTTCACTCTCATAAAACTTTTTTCTTCGAATTTATGAGAGTGAAAAAATACGTCTGCATAGCTATAGCAGGCTACCTGCGTGTGTGTGAGGGAAATTGGTACTGAGTCCTAATTTTAAAACGCTGAACAAAGCGGTACATCGAATGCATGAACAGTACCGTTGAGTACGTGAAGATAGTGTTGCTCAAATTTTGGAGACAGCTGGTACTGTTGATATGAGTTGGAAATTTGGTTAACGAATATTATCACTTTTTTGTAGACCGACAAACTTGTATTTCTACATTATGTTTTATGGAGCTGGAAGTGAACTGGCGATGAATAACCAGTGAGAGGATAAAAAGGCGATGGCAGAGGGTGAGCAAACTTCATATTGGACCAAGTGGACTTAATGGCAGGTGCGAAGGCCTCAGCTTAACCTATTAATCCGTTCTTTACGTAGGAAAATAGATCTGGTTCAAGCGTATGCTCTAGGACCAGCCGGTTGCTTTCCCGCGACGGTTTGCAGGATAAAGGTGAAACGTTTTATTTGTTTCTCAGCAAACCACGAAATTGTTGTTATGTTTAAACCGTTCCTATAGAAATTCAGTTGCTAACTTTCAACATCTGACTTCAATGTGTTCTGGGATATAAATTTTAAGACCTGGAAAAACAAAACAAAATTTGTTGCTGATAATATTTCCCATGTGAGCGAACAAGCTGAAAACCTGAGAAAGTGTTTTGTTGCTTAATTTTAGCAAGTGGGAAACATTCGTTGTGGAAGATTTGTGTCGTGCATGCGCGGGGGGCAAACGAGGACTGGGGACTACTGAACTGACTGAAATTGTGAAATTGTCCCTTTCTCTTTCCATGGCCCTGTCGAGTTTTGAGGTACTCTAGTGGTTTTACAGACGAAAATTGCACAAATCTCTCGCAGTTCTAGCTTTGATCCGTTCCTGTATTATCGTTGGCTCTGGTGTTATCAATGGGCTATTATCACAGTTCGGCCATCTTGGATAAAACAATAGTTTTGGCCCCGGTAGCCTCGCACTGGTGGGTTTCAGAACGAGTTTACCGGACGAAAACAAAGGTTTTTATTCTCGTGGGACTCAACATGGCCGCGCTTGAAAAAAGCCCATGTTCTTTAACGAAGCACATTTTTGTGAGGTGGTTGGCTTTTCCGCAATGTCCACACGTGCTTCCCCGTGCTTGGCATGTATCGTCTTTCTTCGAGTTTTCACATCGGCCTCATGGTTTTATTTGATTTCGAGCTCTTGTGGCTATTTTCGTAATACTCGGGTCGATTGGCGTAAATTTCTCCCGTTCATGGCTTTTGCTTGCATTTTCGTTTTGTCGCCGTAGTGCTTCGTTGGTCCGGATTCTGTCTAATAATTATGCCTGGTTTCTGAGGATGGCCTTGGTTCGTTTTTTTTTTTGTAGTTCAACGTTGTTATTTTTCCGATCGCGCCATTTTCATGGTCTTTATTTCTTCGCTATTTAGCGGATTTTCTCGTTGTAGTCGACTTCGACTAATCTTTCTAAAGTTAAAACCTGGCAAAGTCCTGGTTATTTGTTTTCGGCATGAAACGGTTGTGAATCTTCCTCTTTAGAATTCTATAAACATCGTGCCATCATATCATGATACGGCTGGCGGGATCTGGAACGGCATCGTCGATATCGAGTAGCCGTTCACATGCAGGGTTAGGGCTAGATTCCATCCGCCAGAAGGACGCAATCCCAAAATGCACTGCACTAAAATACTTCATTGAGAGCAGGAACTGGTGTCTAATGAAGTAACGCCTGCTAATCAAACAGCATGCAGTATAGACCCTATGCATAAAGCTGGAACCTAATTTACATAAATTCAGAATTTTAACATTTCAAGAAAAATTGACACTGTAACCTGAAAGAGCAAGTACAAGTTTAATATTCATCATGTGCAATTTAATAGTTTTATCACAAATTTCTCCAAAGTTATTACCATTTAAGGCTCAGGAAAAACATGAAAGCGAGGCTGGTAGGGCCTGGCTAACTATTTTCATTCAAATCTCTCTTATTTCAAATGTTTATTACTCTGTAGCAATGTAACTTATGACACTCAAATTTCACAGGATTACTTATTTTTGTATGTTCTTTTACGTGATGATGTTGGTTTTCACAAATATTCATTGCTGACTGGAGAAATCCAGTTGTAATCAAAATGTCCTTTATGCATAGGGTGTATAAAGTTTAAAAAAAGCGGTTGTTGACAGCAAATCCCTCCGTAGCGTAAAGGATAGTGACGCCGGTTAGGGTTTCGGTTCGAGTCTTCGTGGAGCCGATATAATCGAGGGAATCGAAGCGTACTTGTTCGCCTAAATTTCTAAGTGCCGCTTTAGTTTGTACCCTTCTGGCGGATGGAATCTAGCCGCGACCTCTTCACAGGCCCTGGATACTAAAAAAAAAACGGACAAAAGAGAAGAGAAGGTGAAGGGAGTGGGATGGGAGAGAAAGAGTAAAAGGAAAGGTTTGCTTAGTTTATTATATTTTTTCTGGATGTTTTTCATGGCTTTCAGAGGCAAACATTTTTTTTGGAGGGGTGGATTTGATTTGTTTTGAGTAAATAGGAAAAAAAGAAGGTTTTATGAAGAACTACATTGAGGTTTTTGGTTGCTAATAACTAATAATTATTAGTATAAACCAACTAGTAGACTATATTACAAATCCTGCATTCTGATTGGCTACCCTACTATAGGTCTATTTGTAATAGCCCATGGTAGAGAAAAACCGCACGCATTTTCACGAAATAATAACATGTTTTCAACTTCTATTATTTTCTTTCTATTATGGTCTACTGTCCGACTAGTTAATTTATACTAAAACAATTAGACCTCTCGCCCACATGGGCTACGAGTTAGGGAAGAGGTCAAAACAATGGTACTCTGGCGGGACCCAATTTTGATGGAAGGGGGGTTGTACCCGGAACCCACCACCTATTTTGGCAAAATCTAGTTTTTTGACCACAAATATCTTCTTGAATAAAATACTTATTGAAGAAGTAACTATATTTCTAGTTTCTATGGGCAGATAAGAACGTGTATCTGCATTAAAATGAGGTATCCCTATTTTACAACGCGAGAAAATCATCCTCGAAAAAAGGGGTAGGGGTATCACCCGCCACCCACCACCTCCCCTGACAAAATTGGGTCCCATTCGAAATCCATTGTTTTGACCTCTTCCCTTACTGATAGCACATTCGGCTGCGCCTCGTGGGCTATTGACTCGTAGCCCATTCGGGCTGCGGGTCTAATTGTCAGTATATAGATGAGCACCAAAGTTGTCTGCTATCAACCCGATGTGCTCTCCAGTGGATAGTCAAGTAATTAGGTGTGTACTAATTTCTTTTTTCCTCTTTATATTTCATTTTCCATTCTCACCCCTTTTCCAACAAAATACAATGGATTTACAAAAGTAGAAACAACCATAGTTAAGCTAATATAAAAAGATGAACAGTATTTACATTAAAATTCAATGACATAGCTGTGGTATTTAGGACCCTGACTTCTTACAACAACAACCACCGATATTCACTCGTAATGGCGAACTTAAATGCGCTCTCCACATCCGGGACACTTTCCTATCCCATGATGCAGTGCGTACACCACTTGAGGAGCTATAGACCCTTTGCACGTGATGTCATAGCCGCCATGTTGGTGTACAGTTAACAATAGATTCTTCGTTAGCTTCTTTTGTTCTGTACACCAACATGGCCGCCATGCCCTTTGTCATTTGAATCTCTGGGGATTGAGTGCAAACCATCTATAGGATCAAACCATAGTTAGTTTGATCAAAAGAAATTAAACCTTCAAAAAGTATTGAATGAAAATGTATTATTTCGATGGGTTTCTATTGAATTTATGAGTATCAACCAATGCAATTATGAGAAAGAATTAAGAATAGAAAAATAGCACCTTTTACATTTCTTTGCCGTTCATGCTATCGTTTTTAGCCGGAGCATTACTCTAAAATGTTCTTCTAAATCAATCATTGTATTGAAGTTCTCTTATATGACCATAATGTCCCAGGTCAATGTAACGAAGGCCGGTTTAATTAACTAAACTATCCTTAATAATATATAGTCAACACATATCTCTAAAACCTAAGCTTGTGTGCCTATAACCCCACTAACGCAAAACTAATGATAAAATCACAACAACGTGATGCTGCATTTCATTTTAAAATAATTTTAGGGTGATCAATAGTCATTGTTTTCACTTCCCCCCTCCCCCCGATACAATGCAATGCGTATCTGCACCATTCTCTACACTCTTGGGTTGCACATCTTCTTGCTCTTCAGTGGCCTTTCCAACCTTAGGCTCAATGAATCTCTTCATGTGCGCCATGTTCCTCATTTTGCTCCTTCCATCAGTGTCTTCTATGACAACAGCATTACCATCCTTTTTAACGACTCTGTACGGTCCAGGCTCATAATTTGGTGACAATTTGTTCTCTCGAGCATTTGATCAAATTCGTCGATGGTACTGTGTTGCGCTGAATTTCTCTCATCAGCATATTCCTTCTGGCATAGTTTTGCACGGGCGTATCTCTCCCTCAAGAGTTATTGCCATTCTGCCTCCATGGCTCGGTCGCTCCGCACTCTAAGTTTAGGAAGCTTATCGCGGAACTTTCTTCCCATCAGCAACTCCGCCGGTGACATTCCGGTCATGGTGTGAGGTGTTGTCTCTTCCAATATTTTCATTCCAGCTTGGCGATTCTCACATCCTTCTGTTACTTTGAGACCAGTATGGAACCCCTTTCTTCTGTACTATTTCAAGATAGTCCAAGAACCATTCGAATTCTTTGGATAAAAAGGGTAGTCCATTGTCGCCGTACGGATGCTTTCCGGTAGACCGTGTCCTGAACATTGCCTCCATACATGCACTTTTTCACATGTTGAGCGTCTGTTTTCTTCACTATATTAGAACTACGTATACCTCTGGCCAACGAAGTAGTGGTCCGCTACTACTACGAGATAGATAACACTTTATTTAAAGAGGGTGCACAATTGCTTGTGCATGTTCGCTGGTATCTATTTAAGACGAACCTAGCCGCCCTGCGCTGCGCTGCGCTGCACCATTTCTACTTTTTGGGTGTTGGTCTTTGTGAGG
This sequence comes from Actinernus sp. WN-2022, assembly GCA_030867875.1. Classification (NCBI taxonomy): domain Eukaryota; kingdom Metazoa; phylum Cnidaria; class Anthozoa; order Actiniaria; family Actinernidae; genus Actinernus; species Actinernus sp. WN-2022. The sequence goes on from JAOWCC010000019.1 coordinate 79,303,481, forward strand.
ATCCCATGCTGTGGCCGCATACTCTAGGACCCCATTTCAGCTTACGCTTAATATTTTCCTGAAATACAGTGAAGTCAAAGCTAGCGCAAACTTACGTCAAAATCCCAGGAAAAACCTTGGTTTCGAGATGCTTTGTGAAAGTATTTGTCCTGGTCACGTGACAGGCAAAAACGATTGCTCCTGCGCAAAGGATTATGGGAAGATCTTCCAATCCTTCTTGCGCTAAACCACTAAAAAAATGGGTATATACTTCATGGTAGTGTTTCGTTCCATATAGTCTCCCTGCATAATCATTTTCTCTAGTTTTACAGTATTATACAGGGAGACTATATGGAACGAAACACTACCATGAAGTATATACATAAAATTGTTTGAATGCGATCTTCTTCCACCCCTCCCCCACAGTAAAGTGATCAATCCCGGGTTCTGGGAAAGCCCACCCCCACCCTAATCTTTAATGATTAATCATTAATAGAACGATGCATAATAAAGGGAGGGGTGGGTAGTTTCCCAGAAACCGGTATCGAGCCCCTATACACTATATACTCCTGGCTATATAGGTGTGCCCCCGAATAGGGTATGGTTTTAGAACCTCCTGATCCTTAAATAGGGTACCATATTTTTCATTTTGACCCTCAAATAAAATATCGATCCTTAAATGGGGTACGCTTTTTATCAGTCAACTTCACATAATGAATTAGCGATTGGAAATAACGCTACTCTGGTAGGCCCTAATAGTTCCTTAAATAGGGTATGAATTTTCCAATTTTTCATCATCTGTGGCACACCCATATCCTAAATTTCGGGAGTTCCTCCCCCCCCCCCCCCCCCCTCCCCGGGATTGAGCCCAGTAAAGTAAAGTAGCATAAACCACAAGTGAATGATGCAAGATCTTTTTATATCAGTAAATAAGTTGATATGGCATCACATGAAAATAAAATACAGATCGTGAAGTCTGATGATTAAAACACACCTAACAACTGTGCTTATTGCCACTAAATATTGCACACTCCCTGGTCATTTTATTATTTACAATTGTTTCTTCTTTGGTGTAAAATTGTTTATGTACAATCTTTCTACAGGATGTCAAAAGGTATTTTTACTTTAAAAAAATGTGCTTTGTTTAATTAAATAAATTTATTTGAATAATATAAAATTGATTTACTGAAAATATTAGAGATTACAGCTATAGAGATTACAGACTATGTGATCTCACGCTGACCAGTACACATGACTTTTCAACATCCTTCACATTTGAATTTGGAGATTTAATTGACGGTTTTAAATCTACAATGTGTCGGGAAACTACGAATGAAACCATTTGCATCAAAATAAACTCCAACAACATATCAAATCTTACATAATTAAATTAAACGAACTACTGATATGACGACGTTTCTTTTCCCTCAATTTTCTAATTTAGTGCTGAAAATGGCAAGGCTTTCGAGTCTGCTGTGGTCGACATTCAAAATCTAAAAACGAAACTCCGAGACTGCCAACTGGTTTTCGAGTCTACATTCGATTATTTGTAATTACTGGACTCGCGTGAGATCACATAACTGTAAAAGCAAGATCAAAAATCGGGATGTAGACAGATATACACCCATGTAACTGTGCTTTTATTGCCACTAAATATTGCACAGCCCTCATTTTAAATTACATGCTCTTCTTTTTTGGTGTAAAATTAAGTTTTATGTACAATATTTTTTACAGGATGTTAAAAAGGTAATTTTCACATTATTAAAACATATTTTGCGCGGTTGCCATGGGCCTCAATAGTGCTGTATTAATATTTGAATAATATAAAATTGATTTACTAAAAATATTAGAGATTAGAAACACTGAGATAAAAAAATCGGATATAGGTACGTTTATACTGATCCATGTTGTCAGATTTCTTGGTTGATGATTCAGCCATTTTGGTGTAAAAATTCAGTTTTATGTACAACATTTCTACAGGGTTTCAAAAGGTAATTTTTACATTATTAAAAAACTTTTGAGCAGTAGCCATGGGCCTCGATAGCGCAGTATTGATATTTGAATAATATAAAATTGAGTTACTAAAGATATTAGAGAGAAAAAAGCCAGATAAAAAATCAGATGTAGCAAGCGGAGGAGATTTCATCTAGCTCTCGGTCTCGGGAGTGTAGAGCTTTTCGACTTCACTGGTGTGCCGTTAGAAGCTCCCTGAAAAATAAACAGAAACAGGAAACATTGTATTTAAATCTTCTAAACCTTATCCACAATCAATGGACCGTTTGCAGGTATAACCACGTAGTTGTGCTGGAGGGCAAAAACAATCGGACGTCTGACTTCATTTATTTAAACGCACTTGTACGAGATCGGTATTGCTATTAGCATAACCAGTTTGTAAATGCTATTATATCACACTTGACACGGTTTTCTTTGTTCTTCATAGGGACGAAACTCTGGTATAAACCCGTTGAACAATAGACTAATTAAATAACAAATCTGAGGTTTATAACTGTTTCAGGGAGGTTTATAACTCTGTTTTAAACCTCCTTCTATTTGAGAAAACCTCGCCAAATGTGATATAAATCACTTTCATACCGAGAACCTCGGTCCTCGGTATGAAACTCTTACTTTTCCACCTCCAATCGATTGCCGATCATTCTAAAACTGCATTTTTGAAGATTGTTTGCTTTTCAGTAAAGCCTTTCCCATGGGATTACGAGCTCAATTCATTGGTTATTAAAGTAATATATCAGCACGTGACTGTTTCCTGCAAAAGGCTAATCAGGCAGCCAGCGAACCTGTGCGCAGAACTGGAAGCAGAATAGCGGTCAATTAGGCTTATGCAACTGGCTAGCCAAAATAGAATAAAATTATGGGACCTTTTTTTTAACGCTGCGCATGTTCTGCGCATGTTCGTGACTCAAACGATAGCGGCAAATTAATTTTTTTATGCTTTCCATCAAAATTTAAGAAAATTGTAAATTTTAGATATTTTAAGAAGAGTTTAGATTGATGGGATTCGCGTCAGATCCATCTACAGATCCGCTAGCGCTCGTGTTGTAAACACTACGTCCAGATAGTCTACTGATTTAGTAAATAGTACTTGTAATACTTTCCAATGTCTGGCTTGACACGATCCTCTCACCTGTACGGTCTCGGCCAACTCTGTTTTTCTCGTTGCTTGACCGAGCTCCACGGCACGAACACGCTGTGCGAACGTTAAACTACACACTGTCTCGCCGACGTTCTTCTCTACAGGGGCGATCTGGACCATCATCAAGGTTTTGGAGTCTCCACCTAATAAAACAACGGAAGTGACGCAAGGTTACCATTTGCTATGTAAGGGTCAATGTCCACGAGTGTGATATGGGATTTATCATCGCGAGTGATGCTTAACGGCCACGACCAATTCATCTTATGCAGAGTATCGAGTATGGTGTCAAAAATACTGTCCCATCGGTAATGATGGTCCGCATTCTCAAGGGGGGTCAATCACGGTTTCTGGGTAACCCCCACCCCTCCCCCACACTTCACCCTAACCTTTAATGGTTAATCATTAATAGAACGCTGCATATCCAAGGGAGGGGTGGGTGGGAAGTTTCACAGAAACCGGGATTGAGCCCTGAAGGGTCATTGTTCGTAATATTGCCTTAAAATGCATTACAAATCCTTGAAATAACGTCACTTAAGTGACATCATGCTAATGAGTTAGAAATGAAATGCGTCATGACACTGAATTCGTTAACTTTTTTCAGTTGTATATCAGGCATCAGAAATGTAATCCTTACAATACTGGATAAACAAATTGTAATAATAGGGCATGTGCATGATGACGTCACACACTACAACTACCAGAACTCTTTGCGCGAATCCTTTTGTTCCTCTAATTTGTACCACTGTCTTGGAATTCTCAAAGGAGTTTCAAAATCTGAATGAGAAAGAGAATTTGAAAAGGATTCTGGTAGTTGTAGTAAAATGACGCCATAATGAAAATGCCTATTGGAGCTGACGTAACAAAAGAGCTAGAATTAACTTATAACTTAAATGACGTCATTGAAATTTTAATAAACGGAAATGGCAAACGTTGATTTTTCCTATGTCGGTCATTTTGTTTTCCACTTCGTCCTTTAAATCAACTGGCTAGAGCTCATAAGCACTTTAGAGAATACGTCTCCGTTTATCTGCAATTGACCCTGGTTTCTCCTTTTGGATGGTTTATTACGCACTGAACATTACTGGTAATGTTACATCAGCATTCACGTGTTGCGCGTAATGTAGCAGGCGTAGAACTCGATCCAACTTGGCGCGCGTCTGTTCGTAACTTCAGTAAGAAGATGAGGAGGTTGCTGAAGTACAACTTAAGTCTTTTGTAGCAGGCACAACATATATCACAATAATAAACCATGAAGCACACACTATAGAGATCCTCACCCAGCGACTCTTGAAGAAGGTACGTCAGCTTGGAGTTCCTGTACGGGACGTGGCTGCTCTTGTTTTTTAGGGCGTGAATCACGTCTCCAAGAGACGACAGCGACTTGTTGATGTTCTGTGCCTCTTTCATGCGCGCACCCTCGGAGCCGCTCTTGGAGACGCGTTCACTGCCCGCCAAATCCACCAGATTGAGTTTTCCTGGAAAGAGAACCAGATTTTTTTAAACAACATTACGTATACACATATGGAAGTCACACCGCATGGCAAACGTTACATTCCGCTGGCCGAAAGAACGAAGGCTCTGGAGTTCAAATACGAGTTACCGAGGTCTTAAACTTTTTAGTAAATAATTTTATAACTTAATAACTCAGTGAATTACAAATTAAGAACTTAAACCAGTGAAAATCTTAGCCTTGGCTTTTAAGTAGTTTTCTTGTTTTTCGCGAAAGATTTAACTTAAATACGCGTACGTGGTTAAAAGTAGAAACAGGAGTGATTGCCTCTGTTTTCTTTTAGTTTCGGCGGGAAACTGGACAGACGCGCGCGCCACCAGCTCATCAAAAGCGCATGCGCGTGACGTTTTGCCGCGGTTAATAAGTATTAGCCATTTCGGAATTGAGGAAGGGACTGGGACAGTGTCAAAATTAATCTGAATAAGAAATTAACTTCCATCATAAGAAAGATTACACTAACATTAGGAAGTTTACCGAGTTTGAGAATGTTTGGATAAATACAAACTGAATGGCAGCGCGAGCGCCATAAGTAGGGGACCAACTAGGAGTGCCTGGCTGGCTAAATTTGACAGGTAATTAACCAATCACCGCCTCTTATTTCCAAACTTGGACCGCCTGCACCAGGCGATCGTCACTTTTAATTGTCACTCAGCTTTCGTAACGTAACATTTGTTATGCACAACATTCACTTCAAAGAAACTGAACATACATTTGAGAGCAGAAACTTTGGAATACGGGTGTATTAAAATCTGTATTTGTAGTCAAAACTAAAACAGAGCAGGCAGGCAAGTTTGGGCTTCCCAAAACCCTATTCATTACACCAACTTTGGGTTGAAGGTGATGAATGCCAGCACAAGATTGTAGTGGGTATATTGAGATTGGCACGTATAGAGAAAGAGATGGGAAGAGAGCAAAAGGTTTTATCGGTGGCAAATGAGTAGCTAGCAGCTTACCTGTCGTGCGAGACCCTGTTGTCCTATTAATTCCAATCACCGTGGCACACAACAAGGCATGTGAACGAGACGAGTGTTCATTCATATCGGTGAACGCTGTCGCTCGGTTTTGTTTACCGAGCGCAAAAATCTGATACAGAAATGAGATGAAAACTTTGTAATCCTGCTGAGATCATAACTCTGAAACTCTGAATTTTAAGTGGCCCAATGTGATTGGTTCTCGTTGTCTAAGTGGCCCAATGTGATTGGTTCTCGTTGTGCGAGTGGCCCAATGTGATTGGTTCTCGTTGTGCGAGTGGCCCAATGTGATTGGTTCTCATTGTCTAACTCTGTAATGTGATTGGTTCTCGTTGTCTAAGTGGCCCCGGTTACAGTACATGCAGTAGTCACACAGTAATCATTCTAAGCCTTTACAACTGATTCCAGCGTAACGTGCATAAGCGGTGTTTAAGTTTTTGAGACAATCATTCGACATCTGATTCCGCGCAAATTTCCGCCACTGCTGGTCAGCGATTTCTGTCGAGTACTCGTAATACGAAAAAAGCACCTACTAGATTATTTGATTCAGTACCTCCAAACCAATTTCTGTCGAGTACTCGGAATATGAAAAAAGCACCTACTAGATTATTTGATTCAGTACCTCCAAACCATGTCGATAAACTAGCGAGCCTAGTTACATACATAGCGTGTCGTATGACTACATTGAGTGATTGCACATAACACTGAAATCAGTTGTGATTAGGCCATTAAACAATTTTACAAATATGGTATCCTATTAATAAAAAATACGGTATTCTTGGCTTTCAATCACTCAAGTGAGATTCAAATAACAAAGATATGGTAGTCATGCTGGCTGAACAGTAAAATAAGAAAAGCTAGAGTCACTCCAATGTTAATTCTGACGATTTAGTTTAACTAAATTTAGTACTAATTTAGTACTAATGACTTGCGGAATCGTCTAGACTAGTACACTTTCGTATGAGATCAACGGTTTTATTTTCACCTGATTTTTATGTTCAACCCCCTGATTTCGCTGTGACCGTTGGTCTTGCGGTTACACTAATTTTGGCGGCATCCACTAAATAGTTAACTAAATAGTTAAATTTATCTAAATCGTCAACACCGCCGTTGGAGCGATTCTAACGACGCATATTTTGGTAACGTAACTACGGCAAGCATATTGGGCACAGGCGGGCTGAGACTACCTTTCCACCACACAGCGGTCAAACGTCTGCGCATGCGTCGAAAATCTTGCAACAACAACATATTCCAAAACAAATTCAAAGCGAGCCGGCGGCGTTACTGTTCACAGACCCGTTTTCAAACCTTGAGAACTTTTTTGGTAAATTACGAAAAAAATTGGTAAACTCACAGTTTGAAGTTTGTTCAATTTCCCGTCGACTGTGAAAATAAAAAGCTTAACTTTCACGTATTTGGGGTAGAAGTTCACTGTAATATGTTTTAAGGTAAATTTTGCGCGGGAAATTCGCGCGGCCGCCCACTAGACTGACCGGCATACGCACGCGCAGACGTTTGACCGCTGTGTGCCTTTCCACAAGGTCCTAGCGTCCCTAGATTTTCAGGCACGCTTACCCGGAACATTTCCATTTACACGACAAAAATAAGCGATGCCGTTTACACTTATCGTGTAAACCGGGCTGAAGTCACATGAAAGCGAAGGATTCCACATATTGTCACACATACCTCGTTCACTTCATCCAAGTGAGTGACAGAGACTTCACTAAGCCCTGGTACAAAGAGACCGTCGTGGCCTTGTTTGATCTCCAGCTTTGCCGAGGGATCTCCGCTGAGCAGATCTCGCAGCATCTCGTTGTATATCTCCATCGCACTTACTGTGATGGAGTACTGCCAGTCGATGTTCCGCTCAGCGGTTTCCTCAAACAAAAGCTGGAGGGCTCTTTGGTTCATACCAGGATTAGATGATGGACCCTGCGAAAATACAAGACTTCGTTAAATTGTTAATGTTAAATCTTTTGTTTATCCTCGGATGAACGAGTCTGATTAGGTATGGTAATGATCCGAGACTCATTCCACAGACACTCCTTACTACATTATATATTCTCTGAATTCAACGCTCAACTCACATGTTCATTTTTATGGAGGAAGGAAAACCGGACAACCCGGATAAAAACCCTCGGAGCATGGGTGAGAATCAACAAACTCAAGCCAAGAGGCTCAAACCCTGACCCTGTTTGACCCAAATTCCGAGCTCCAAAACCCTGATTGCCCCCTTTTTTTTGAAAAAAACCCTGATGCCTAAAAAAATACTGAACCCCGACCCTGACTGCACCCAAATTAAACTCGAATCCTGACACTGATCTGCCCAAATCAGAAAAAAACCTGACCCTACCTGAGCTCAAAACCCTGACCACCTCCCCCCAAACAGGAGTACCCCCCTCCCCCCAGGTGGGCCACAGTGGTGAGAGGTGAGCGGTTCAGTTTACGCGCTGCGACACCCAGCTCCCCATATCAATGACTGGGCAATTAGCAGCTAATCGGGCACATCAACAAATCATGACATAATGACTATAGATGAAAAATAACTCAATCACACTTAAAGGAGCAGTGTCACGATTAGTATTCATGCCCAAAGTTTTGAAAATGTGTCAGGCGGACAAGAAATCAAAAGACGTGACAGAAGTAGAAGTCCGTGAGTAATCCGCTTGCATCGGCGTATTTGCACGATATCTCGAGCCTAAATTGCTTTAAAACTATAATTCAGTATTATATGGTTAGGTTTGATGTTATATTTTTATAAAACAGCATTTTATTTATTTCAGTCGACAGGGAAATTTGCAGCGGCGCGTGACATAGCGTGATTTTGCCATTGTCTATAACAACCAATCAGAATCGTGACACTGCTCCTTTAAAGATCCTCTGTCGACCATTATGCATGCTTTACACGACTCGAGCGAATTTCGTATATGAAATTCAGAGCTTGAAAGCATAAAATCAATAGCGATATAATTTAGTATTGCTTCAGTTTAGTATTCCTGTAAGGTATGTGACAATAGCTATACCCTCACATAGAGCAAATTTCGTATGAGTGGGACAAACTACAGCACGGTTACCGTACGGCATGCCGTTACGTTGAAATGGTTTCCCATTGTTTTTGTCCTGCTGATCCAATCAAATCCAAGAGTTTAGGGTCTTTGAGCATATTTCAGCATAAACTTTCAGAAGTAAACTAAACCCTAGCCAGCTATACTAGAAGTATTTTTCACCCTCAAAATTTCGAAGAAAAACTCGTTCTAAGTTTTTGAGAGCGAAGAAATACATCTGGTAAGCAGGCTACAAAGACCCATTTACCTGACTTAAACTAAAGAAATATCGAGCGTGCAGTACAATTGCATGAGTTTATTTGCCGTTTTTACCTCCATAGTGAACGTCTTGCCGCTCCCAGTCTGACCGTAAGCGAAAATACACACGTTATACCCATCAATACAGGATACAACCAGCGGCCTAACCTCTTCGAACACCTACAGAAAAGGTAAATAAACGTTACTCTTCATAATCCATTAGCAAATGTATGCTAGTTAGGATATTTACTAGTTTTTTTTCCACTAGCAAAAATCCTGTGGATACTGGCAAGATGAAATGGCTCACGTCATTGTTTACATTTTTGCTTCATTATCATAAATTAAACTTAAACTGAGCTACGAACAAACAGACCAGGGGCGAATATAGGGGGGGGGGGGGGGGGGGGGGGGGGGTGGGCCGCTGTAGTGTTGTTACGAACGACTGAGCATTATGTACAGAGCCTCGTATTGATTCCTTTGTATGTAGGAAGTGAGGCATATCTCGGAAGTGGGCTATTCCTACATTAAACCATGGAGACTATTAGTTAGACAAACTTGACGTGTCTCTCCCTAAACTCCCACCATTTCAGACCTGGCAATGAAATGTGCAGAATTTTACTGCATTACAATTATAGAAAGGGTAGATTACAAACTCCATTTACCTCGACTTGTAATGATTTCGGAGAAAACACCCGATCCATTTCAAAGGCCCTGTTAGCACCTTTGGAAAAAACCTTGAGAAGAGCATCATCATCTTCGTCAAAGGTGACAACATTCTCGGCCATTTTGCCGCTTCCATCCTCTCGTATGATTGGACGAACGCGGCAAAATACCCGGATGTTGCCCTTGAGTTCAATGAGCTCGTTATGGTACTTCTTTCTCAACGTCATCTCCTTTTTATATTTGCTAACGAGAGCCTTGTTACGGTCATCAATTCCTTCGATTCTCCTCAGGATCTGTAACGTAATTTTAAAAGTAGAAGTATTAAAATTTCATTTATGCAATTAAGACTGGGTGAAACGGATACTACTCGTGCCCAGTCGTCATTAAATTAGCTAAGAAAGAAAAAAGCTAGCCGAGGGGAGTTGGGACGAGCGAGATTACGAGGCGCGAAGGACATTTTGGAAAGGGAAGAAGACACCGCAACAAAACGTAATGCTCCGCTGGCCGAAAAGAATGGAGGCTCTGGGGAGATAAAAAAGTAACGGTGGTGATTGCCTGTTTTCTTTTCGTTTGGGCGGGAAACTCCAGGTGGCGGGACGCGCGCGCGCTGGGCTCATCGAAACATTTTGCCGCGGTACTGCCCGCACGCAATTGATTGGCTGATAATTACTAAACATTTTTCACAGCCAATAGAAAAGCTAAGCAAACGGAAAACTAAAGCCATCACTTATTACTTTCGACACTCGATTTAAAATCACTAATACAAATCAACCAAACTTGGCAGGGGCTATGTCATGGTTTCGCGCATGTCTGGAGTCTATTTTCTAATTCGCAAAATTCTAATTCGATCTGTGAATTAGCCGGGTCCTGACTTTGATGAGCCTCTATGGCTGTTTCAGGTCCCGTTAGAAATTCAAAGTTTTATGTTCGACTCGGCAGCTGTTTAATAATACAAATGGTTACAGTGCGAATACTGAAACTGGGACCACTTAGACAACGAGAACCAATCACATTACAGAACGAAAACTTACGATTACTTGAGCCAATCAATGTCGATTACAAGACACTAGCATTTCGAGTTGCTCGAGCTTTGATCCGTAAAAGGCGAATTTGGTCAGCTAGTTCTTAAGTCGAAGTCTTTCGAATGAAGGAAATCGCATGGATATGCTAGGATGTATACTTTGGAATGCTTTGTTTTCGTTTGCAGTGTGTTTAGTTATGTTGTCAAGTGGTCCCGGTTTCAGTAGAGGGTCTACATGTCAGTTGTCAGTTAAATTTTTGGCCATTTGTCAGTTGTCAGTTAGTCCTAGTTAATCATTGCTAGAGAAAATTTACAATGTTTGACCCACAAACACCAAATTAGTCAGTTGTCAGTTATTTTTCGGTTGTCAGTTGTCAGTAAAAAAATCGTCATTTGTCAGTTATTTTTAAGGCCGTTTGTCAGTAGTCAGTTAACCCCATTCAGACCCTCTCAGTAGTCACACTGTAAAGTCCCCTTTCTCGATGCTTGATTGACATAATACGCATAGACTATATCGCAACTCCGCCGTCGCAGTGCACTCTGGGATGGATATCTCAGTTTTCCCATTGTTGTCGTTGGGCGGCCATCTTGGATTTAACAATGGAAACTGAGATATCCATCCCAGAGTGCATTGCGACGGCGGGGTTGCGATATAGTCTATGTGCCAATATTCTCCTTGATGACTGCGTCTGTACACATTGTTAGTTATTTTTTCATATTTCCACATGTGTGAGAGTTTCGTCAGTTCAAATTGCAATCGCTGAAAATAACTGTTCAGCTTATCTTGGGTTCCGGACGCTCGAAGATATAACAGGCAAGATAGAGGAGAGAGAAGAAAAACAAGAGTGTTATCCATTGAGAATCAGACTTCAGGCGTTGAAACACGTCAAACCGGTTTTGCTGAGCCATTGGCAAGGTAAAAAAAAAGGTAACGTTATTGATTTATATAGCGCAAATTCTATTTAAGAAATAGAAAACATTTCCCGTGTTTCTATAGAGTTATAGAAACACGAGTGGGAGTTTGGGAGAACGAGAAATGGCAGTGGGAACACGAGCCCGAAGGGCGAGTGTTTCCACAGCTATTTCGAGTTCTTGCAAACTTCCACAAGTGTTTCTATAACTCTATAGAAACAAGGGGAAAATGTTTTCTATTTCCTTTATAAAATAAACGAATAAAAGCACGGAAACGCTCGCTTAATTTGATAACCAAAAACGTAAATTCTCACAACTAGCTCAAGCGCGCGCTCAACTGTCTATGTTTCTATAGAGTTATAGAAACACGGCTTATAGCCAATCAGAGCGCGCGTACTATCGAAACTATTTTATAAATGAATATATTCAAATGCGTTTCACAAGGTTATTTTTGTGATACGGACTGCTATTGTGGCGCAATGTGTTGCCGTGCAGTTTACAATCATGGTGTGATTGTTAGTACCTCAGAATACCTGGCTGTTGTGTCGGGAGACAGTCCCTACTCTTTCTCGAAATAACACAACAGGATTTTTCACGTCCCCCTGATATAGATTAGAAGAGGAAGGAGGCTAACGACTTATACGTCCCTACCCAAGGACGCGGCTGGGATTCGAACCCCTGACCTCCCGCACTCTAGACAGTGATCTAACAACTGAGCTAACCAGTGAGGCGGTCAGTGTAAGCCAATGAAAATTACTATTACATCCAGTACTCACGGTTGCGCCTCAGTAGTAATGAGTAAATTATCCAATCAGGGACGAGGTTCAAATATTTGTAGCCTTCGAATACAGCCGTCTCGCATCGGGAGCCACAATCAGAACGCGTCCCCGAGAGAGACGTCTGCGATTCGAGGCAAAAAAATCCATACTGATGACGTTACGCGGCCAGGATCCTGTTGCGTTATTTGATTGGATAGTATGCCTAATTATCATATACGATGATAATAGGCTACATTTTTTTCTGAACCTAATGTTCGCATGAATGTGAAATTCTCAACGGATAACACCAGAGGCTCTCTTTTTCTTCTCCTCTTCTAGCTCTATTGCCTCTTCGCCGTTTAATTCTCCAAGCTTCTGTCACCCAGGGTGTGTCTGGCCTGGACTGTGAGCAAAGGACTCTCATCACGACATAATCCTCTTACACTATAAGTATTCAACATGCAGACTCTCAGCCTATAGCTTACCTGTCGCTGTATTTCCCTCACAGCAGGCTTAATAGATGTGCTCATCTTAAGGCAATCTATTTTCAAGTCTTTGTACTGCCTCTTCATCTGCTGTAACACTTTCAGCAAGAGTTTAATTTGAAGGACTGTGTTCTCCAGCTTAGATTTCATGAGCCGTGTACCCTTACTGGACTGAAGTCTTTCTTCTTCAATTCTTTGCTTCCATTCCCTTTCAAGTCGGTCTTTTTCATTTTGTGCTTGAACAAGCGTGTGCTCTACCTGTCTCTCCAACTTCAATATCTATAGAAAAAGACGGTTGATACACATACAAATATATCAGTGTGTCTTCGATCATTAACATGCAGGGGCATGCAGCGCTACTGATTTGCTCCACCAACTTTTGAGAAAAAAGCAGATATTGTTCCCTAATAAAAAAAGACAGATTCACAAAGGCTTGTGTAAAACAAGTTTTATTCTAGTTTTCACTTTATTTTAATTTGTGGTTTGCCTTGGGATGCCTCGATTTTTTTTACTTCTAAGAAATATTGAGTATAACACATTCAAGTAAGAATAAGGTTCCTGCCAATAGTTATATGGCTTTTATCAGTCTTTCCTTCTCTTCTCTATATACAATGTATATTGGTAGTTTTCGCTATAATTGACAGGGGCTCTGTCATGAGATGCGCATGAACAGGTTTCAAGCTAGTTTTAAGAACATCAAATTTCCAAGGGAAACTACATTGTATCAGCCAATAGTTCCGAGACAAACACAGTCTATTTTGTCGTTATTGTTCATCGCAAAATCGTCTTCCGCTCTCAGCGGGCACTATTATACAAATAGACTGTGTCCGTCGAGGAACTATCGGCTGATAGTTGCCCGCGGAAATTTGATGTTCTTAAAACAAATATAAGCCCGAGAACGAAGTTCGAGGGCTTATATGCTAGTTTTAAGAACATCAAATTTCCAAGGGAAACTATCAGCCGATAGTTCCGAGACAGACACAGTCTATTTGCGTTATTGTTCAACACAAAATTGTCTTTCGTGCTCAGCGGGCACTATCGCCTGATAGTTTGCCTCCGCGGACGACAACTATCATGTCACGTGATCGCTTTTAGCCAATGAGCGCGCGCCCAAATTTTGTGGTGAACTATAACGCCTGATAGTTTGCCTCCGCGGACGACAACTATCACGATACGTGGTCGCTCTTGACCAATGAGCGCCCCCCCCCCCCCCCCCAAAATTTTGTGGTGAACTATAACGCCTGATAGTTTGCCTCCGCGGACGACAACTATCACATCACGTGATCGCTTTTGGCCAATGAGCACGTGCCAACATTTTGTGGTGAACGGCAGATAGTTGGCGACGGGCGCAGCTCCAAGTCGATAGAAATAAAGAGCGAGTAGTCTACTCGTTTTGGTCAGGAATACATACCTCTGTTTCCATTGACTGGATTGAGTCATCTTTGTGCCTCAAAGAGTCTTCCAGTTTCCTTGTCTCCTTCAAGGAATCCCTCAAATTTGTGCACTCTGCCAGAGCTTTGTGTTCTCTTGAGACGGCCTCACTCGATGAAGATTTGAGGGATCTGACTTCAGACTGTAAAGCTGCATTCTAACAAATTTAATAACAGATCAACTTAATTATATTTGATATTTATTCTCACACACCACTGAAGGGAGCTATGTCAAGCTAACCATAACAATCTTATAAAACCTTGGCCGAACGGACTCGCAAGTTGACACAAGTCAACGTAAGTTTCGAAATTAAAACTTGCACTCAGTCTTGCGGACTGGTGGCCAAAAGGACTTGCAAGTTAGGTCGCAAGTTAACGCAAGTTTAGCCGTAAAAAGCTACCGTAGTTTGCATCTAAGCGTGAACATGTGAGGCGAAAACTTGTTCTAATTGGGTATCAAACATAACGTGATTCGTCATCAAACTTTGAAGTTTGAAGGCATGCTCCGTTTTAGCCTGCGTCGCATCCGAACTCAACCCCGGTTAAGTCCTTAACCGGGGTTCAGTTCGGATGCGACGCAGGCTAGCTCCGTTTCTGTAATCACTCGTTTTAAACTCTAACCATACACGTTTAATACTTAACTACTATTCTATATGTAACTTTTATGCTTATTTAGTATTCCATTTAGTTAGTTTTTCTTTTTACAGGGCTTCTCTGAAAAACACTTCGGTGACGAGAGCACCCTGTCAAAATATTATTATTATTGTTGTCGTTGTTGTTGGCGTTATTATTATTATGAATTAGAATCTGTTTTCGTCTCACGTGTTCACGCTTAGATGCAAACGATGGAATTTCCTTGGTTATCGGTCCCCCGGCGAAATCGCTAGCACCTTCGGTCTTGCCCAAATATGGCAAAATATTGGGCTCAGATAAATCCAATAAGACAGTGCGCAATTACCTAATACTATATTTCAGTAACAGAATGCTGAAAAAATCTGTGAAATACCTGGTCATTGAGCTCTGATCGTGTTGTGCCCAAAAGAGCCTCTAACTGTTTGTTCTGTTTGATCATTTCCTCAAGCTGCCACTGCATCTCCTCTGAAACAACAGAAACTGTTCTGACCTGAAACGGTAAATAAAATCCCATAAATGGAGTGGTCCATGCGAGAGCACTGTAAGCGACTTTTGATCAAGTTCTAAATTCTCCCTTAGAAAACAAAGAATGCAAAGGAGAATTTAGAACGACACTGAAATGGAGCAAGGTGTTAATAATTTTGCATGAAAATCACCCTAAAGGTAAGGAAGATGTCTACCCTAATTTCCTCCAATTTTTCAAAACATTAAAACTACGATTTACATAGCCGTTCCAAATGTACAATAAAAGCAAATTGTATGTTTGGAACCTAATTTTTACAGTGTAGACACTCCAACCGTGATTGGAAGTTGCTTTTTTAGACTTTATTTTCTCTGTTGTCCAATCAGCAGCATCTCTGAAAACAATGAAATCTACATTTCTGTGACGCCATCCAATCATAACAAAAGATTGGCTGCTGCTGAAAAGAGTCAGGAAAAAGAAATGATTAGCTATTGTCTTTGGCTGTTCCCATTGGTTGGAAGAGAATTTGGTCATAAAAATGGAATGAAACTAAGACATTTTACTTGTTATTAATACTTTTATTTCAGAATATTCATACTTATTAGAAATCACTCGGTGTTTCCGTTGTGTAAAGCACAAAAATCCTATGCGAGGGAGGCTCATGGCTGCAGAACAATGGATTTCATCTGATACTTTCAATGTAGATCATAACAATGTACTTAATATCATATTTTAATTATAAATGTACACAACATACAATACCGAAGGTTATATCTGAATGTGTCAATACATACCTTTGGTGGAGTTGCGGCAAGGTTGGTGTACTTGTTCTCTGTGTCACGTAGTCTCTTTTTCAGATCCATCATTTCTGTTTCTATTTTTTTCTTGCCATCCTTATTAACAGTGGCTGTAGTTACAATCTCCTGTTCAAGACTTCTCACTTTCTTATTCAGCTCCGAGTTCTCCTCCTCAAGCTGATTTAATTTTTTGCTGTTATTGTTCTCTGTTGTTACTCCCTTTAAAGAAAACGGAACCATGCAAGGAAATATGCATAAAACTATAGTTATAATAATTTATTATTTATTCAATTTGCTTGGTGGTGAATAATATTTTTTATAAACAGAATCTTACATGACACAGGGTAAGAAAAAGAAAATTGAAGCTTGCCCAAATGCATTTCACTATTAAGAAACCTTAACTTTGGCTCTAATGAATTGTCCATCTGGCAAGTTGTAAAACGGATCTACTTGCCAGACATGAACATTCACTAGCCCCAGGCTATTGGATACGACTTTTGTCGCTCCCTGATGACAGATTCGAAATACGGTAAGTTTGATCTTAATTCTTATCATGGTGAATTTGTTATATTTATTATTAATTATATACAATGTACAGTCACTTGTTCACTTTGCTCACTCATGTATTAATTACGACATTCACCACTCAAGGATATAAAATACTAACTGTATCTGAGTCCACATGTATGGCCATGTATTACGATCCTCTAAATAATTTTATGTCATTTTAATATTGCACCATTTTTTATAATTTTTTTGGAAAATTGAATTCCAATGATGAGTTATATTTTTTATCAAAACTGTCTAGATTTCAGTGACTTAACCCACCTGGTCACTTCCTTGTAGCTTCACATTTTCAACTTGCAGTTTCCTATTTTTTGTTTCCAAGTCTGACAATTGCCATTTATTTTTTTCAGTGGCATCCTTGCTCTCCTGTTTTACTGTCTCCAGCTCTGACTGCGTCGATAGCCATGTTTCGTAAATCCTACTTTTCTCTGAATGTAAGTCATTGATTGAGTCCACTAGTTTTCTTATACTTGATGCTTTTCCATTTAAAGAAGAAGTGATGTTTTCACCCTTTATTCTTGATTCAAGTTCTGCTATTTTATTTTCTTGTTCTTCAATCATTTCTTCTAAGTTATGGATCAGCTCAGCTTTCATGTTGAGCTGGGATTCATGAGTTTTTTTCATTATTTTTATCTGGGATTTTTTACTGTATTCCGACTTCTGGAGCTTCGATTTGTAATTTGATGCCTTGTCCGTAAGTGCCTGCAAATACATAGACAATAGGACATTATAATTTATACTATAACCCAGATAGTACGAGTCGGCTCTGATTGGCATAGAGACTCAAAATCTTTGGTCTATATGAATTGCAGGGGCATCCTAAGATTGCGCAATTTCATAAAAGCATTAATAGGCCACACATTTCAATGTGTTTACTGGCAAAATTATAAAAGCACTTGGAATGTTGGGAGAGAAGGCGCATGATTTTCAAGCATTTCAAGTGTTAAATTTCACCAGTAAACACACAAAAATGTGTGGTCTATTATGATTGCTTAAATAACGCATATGCTTGAGAATTTCTTTCTATGTCAATTATAACTGAATTTTATATTATAAAGATAGTTCTCCTACATGTATAATATCCTATCAATGACAAAATTGCACTTTTAATTTATACATGTAGAGGTCTTGAAAAACTGCTAACTACATTTGTGTTCCACTCGTGCATCCACAGTTTTTCAAGACCTTGAGCACACATTATTATTTTGTTATACTGTACATTATTACTGCACTCATTCACTCACTCACTAACATCTGAACAATAATAGCCTGCGAATACAGCCATCTTGCATCTTGCAACCCACCCAGCCTCCAAGAGAGACAACCAGATCCTGTCCACGAAATGTCATCAGTATGGAATTTTCTGTCTTAAGACGCAGACTCTCGGGGTCCAGGTTTTGATTGTGGTTCCTGATGCGAGATGGCTGTATTCACAGGCTACATAGAACATGGAGAGTCATCTTTTATTTGTTAAATAAAAAATGGGGAACCATGGAAATCTGGACTTGCTCCAGTTGTGCACAGTTGTAGTCATTGTCTTGCTGAAACTCTGAACTCACTTCAGATCATGTGTTGCAGCAGCTGGATTCTGGACTTGTAGTTTTAAATATGCAACCCACCCAGCCTCCAAGAGAGACAACCAGATCCTGTCCACGAAATGTCATCAGTATGGAATTTTCTGTCTTAAGACGCAGACTCTCGGGGTCCAGGTTTTGATTGTGGTTCCTGATGCGAGATGGCTGTATTCACAGGCTACATAGAACATGGAGAGTCATCTTTTATTTGTTAAATAAAAAATGGGGAACCATGGAAATCTGGACTTGCTCCAGTTGTGCACAGTTGTAGTCATTGTCTTGCTGAAACTCTGAACTCACTTCAGATCATGTGTTGCAGCAGCTGTGTTTACCCCAGTAAAAATATTCTGTGATCACACTGTGATCAATTGTGATCACTTCTGAGTCATGGTGTGATCTGCAATCAAAGTATGATCACAGGTGTGATCACACCGAGTAATATATGTGATCACAAAAATAACATGTGATCACAATAACAACATGTGATCACAATAACAACATGTGATCACAATAAACTTTGATCATGCACAAGTGCAATATCATGATCACGAGTACATACACTTAATAATTAATTTTCTTTTCTTATATAGTTAGTTGTTTTAATTTATCTACTAGCTACATTTCTATTGTTAATTCCATCTAGATTTTATCACCATCTTATTTAGCTATTTTGCAAGAGCCCCTTTGGTGAGCCTGATTACAGCTCTTGGGAAATTGCATTGAATAAATCTGTTCAAATAAAGAAAAGTCGAATGTACATGTAGAGACCAAGAAAGCTACCGTAGGCTGCATGCAGTTAAAACAATGTACTCGTATCAAGTAAAATCACATGTAAAAATGTTAGTAGCTTCACTCAGCCTGATGCCATGAAACAGCTATAAATAGTTATGTTCAACAATATTTGGAAAGTAGGATATAATAACCAGAATAGAATTCAGAACAATCATTGAGTTCACACGTCCATTGGCTGACGAATATGATTCATGCCTCTCCAAAATAGGCTGCTGGTGCAAGTTAAAGTGCCTATCACCCTTTTGCAATTTTGATAGCTTATGAACCTCCGAAAGGTTTTGAGTACTTCTGTGAAGAAAGTTTTGGTTTAAAATGAATACTTTATGTTCTACGCTTGTTTGAAATCATGTAAATGTGACCTTTCCTGACCCATGACCGCTTAAGTAAAAGCCTGGGTCGAAACCTGGGTAGACGTCATCTTGACGTCATATAATTAATTCGGCTTTGCAATCATTCGAAGAAATACTTAATATGTTGACTAAAATGACTTTTTTCTTTACTAACAACTCGAAAACTGTGTATATTTTCTATGCATCGATGTTGTTGTGATAAAAAGGCGCCATGGAGAATAATGCATTAATGACATGACGTCTACCCAGGTTTCGACCCAGGCTTTTACTTACGCGGTCATGGGTCAGGAAAGGTCACATTTACACGATTTCAAACAAGCGTAGAACATAAAGTATTCACTTTAAACCAAAACTTTCTTCACAGAAGTACTCAAAACCTTTCGGAGGTTCATAAGCTATCAAAATTGCAAAAGGGTGATACTAAGCCACTTTAAGCACATTTAATGTTTGACAAAAAAGTAATGCATTTACCGGTAATTACGCATTAATACTTTAGGAATACATTTCTAAAGTGTCCATTTTATCTAGAAGAATTAACTAATAAGCTTATAATTACACGTAAGCTTATGACAGAAATGTTTTTAAAACAGTTGACTTCTGAAAGCTGGATTCTGGACTTGTAGTTTTAAATATGCAACCCACCCAGCCTCAGGTTTTTCTTGCTTTCCTGAGGCAGAGGAGTAAGTAAACCAGTTCATTAGCGTATTAGATTCCTCAGAGACATAGCCATCTGGACCATTTTCCAATCCTTAATGCCATTACTATTAGACGAAGACAACCCTGCCTTCACCCTACAAACCAATATGGCCGCCATGAATCGATCCCATGATGCACTGCTTTTTAAAATACCGCTGACCTGAATCGTGCAGGCGGTTTCAGAAACCTCTTGCCGCAATCGTTCAAAAAAGCCGTTAGATGTGTGATCTCTCGTAAAATCTGTATAATAGCTAGGCCTTCCAAACTTGGCAAAAGAATTTTCAAAACACCTGGAAGGTTAGAAAACTACAAAGGTAAGATGTGATAGTAAAATTTTATGGTTTGTAACAAGGAAAAAGGAAATTTCACGCTAATTTAGGTTAAAATTATCATGCACAGTCGACTACTACGAGAGTTTAGTCGACTGACTCTTTTTAGCGCAAAAGAACTTGTATCATGCATAACCCCATCACTTTTAATGAGCAAATTAGGAATTTTATCAAGTTTTATTAAGGGAGCACGTCCAAATATCGGGCGGAAATCCGATTATCGGAATCGGATCCGATGCCCTTTCCGATACTTGAGCATCGGGAAAATGTAGAGGTACTTTCAAGTCTTGTCCGATTCCGATAGCAAATATTCCGATTCGATCCGATTACATCCGATCCGATTGAACAATTTAACAGTGACTTGTTCGGAACTCACATCGATCTGTCCGATTTCTAAGTTGCTCTATTAATTTTTTGTAAACATGATTTACGCCATCATGAGTTGACATAAACCCGAGTTGAACTCAGTGGAGCCGAACTCAATTGTCGTGCTGCTCAGGCAGCGATCCCACGCTTCGGAAAACAACAAACAGACCCCAAGACAGACATGAAGAACTACATTTTTATTCGACCCGATAGAGCAACGGACATTGCATTGCATTTAAAGAGGTCTTGTTTCGCTCGACTAAGACGTCTCGCTTCGAGCCTCTGGCATCCAGGGCATAGGCAAACCACAATAATGAAGTGAAAGCTATAATAAAACGTGTTTACATATTGTTTGTGAAGTGAAAACGAGAATAAAACGTGTTTTACGTACTTTTTGGGATTTTGTAATTTTTTACCCTCCCTCCCCTCCCCCCCTACTTTTAAGACTGCTCAATTCAAATTATAACTATAACGGATAACAAGGTCGGCAACTTCAAGCCAGTCGGGTGGCGAAACCGAAAACGAAATCGTCAATATCGGAAACTAAATAAAACTCAAACACAATTTCAACACCACACAAAGATAAACCAATGACCATACTACCTTCGTAGCGTAAATTTTGAGTCGAATATCACAAGAAGCGATTGTTTTGGACGAAGTTTTCGAGTACAGAACGGCTTCGCGGATCTGCCTTGAGTTAAGGTTCAACCAGCGCGGTTACTGCGAGTCCTGGGCACGAGACCAAATGCTCTCCCTACCCTACATGTTAGAAAAACGAGTCGACAAGCAAATAAACAGACCTCAGTCCTCAAGGGATGCAGTTATGTGTTGAAAAGTTTCTTACAATCGAAAACTAAAACCATAAGAGTTGGAGACTCCATGGCTAGGGAAGCGACTTACCTAAATCTAGAGCGAGAGCCGTGACTGAACTAGGACAGTGAGAAAACTTGGGAGGAGGTAAATCGCTGGTTGGAGACGAGTTGACACACCGGCGGCATCGCCGAACAAAGTAACTCTGGTAAAGCTGACGGGGCAGAGTATTGTGTGCAACTGCAGATCGACTCTTTAAAGAGGTCCTTCGTGGTAAGTGGTGGAGCAAACAAGTTATCTAAATTTTACGTCGATTTGCAGTTTGATGATGAAAGTGACATAAACCGATCAACTACTTGGAACTTATAATTGTACATTATTACGATTATCTAAACAGTTTTGGAATTTGTAGTGTCAGGCTTTCAGTTTGATCCAGCTAATCTTCCCACTCTTATGGTTTTAATTTTTCGATTGTAAGAAACTTTTCAACACATAACTGCATCCCTTGAGGACTGAGGTCTGTTTATTTGCTTGTCGACTCGTTTTTCTTCCATGTAGGGTATTTGAATTTAGCAGTAGGGTATTTGAATTGAGCAGTCTTAAAAGTAGGGGGGGAGGGGAGGGAGGGTAAAAAATGACAAAATCCCAAAAAGTACGTAAAACACATTTTATTCTCGTTTTCACTTCACAAACAATATGTAAACACGTTTTATTATAGCTTTCACTTCATTATTGTGGTTTGCCTATGTCCAGGGTAAAGAAATTTCGGCAAGTGTACGTGTTCATTGCACAATAATATTTCGTATTTTAACCTTTCTTCCACCAGGATCGATTTAACGCGTGACAAATTCGAATTCATGACAAACAGTTTTACAAAGTACAGCTATACAAAGATGGTTTTATAATAAAAGTCCCCGTCAATCATGAACTGTCACTGAACCAGACGTGTGTCTCATTTCTGACACAAATACCGCGGCGGCGCAATTAATTTCCATTTACGCGAACTGACTGATCTGATCCGATGCATTTAAAGCTCTGACTTTTAATTCAAAAGGAATTGCACTTTCCCAGTAGAAGTTTTCTGGTAAGAGTATAGAAGTTTTTGCACGTCTTGATCGATATGACAAACGTTGCTTCAAAACTCTGTTGATCGATGTTCTGTAAAATATCAGACTGACACGTTCACGCCTGACTGATTGCACGTGGAAATTCAGACTCCAAGAAGAGTTGAGATTTTTATACGCAAACATTTACAATGATTTCTGCCGAAACCTTTTAATACTAGTAACAAGACAAGTATCTGCCGTAAATGTTAAACTACACTGGAGCAAAAGTTTATTTGGTGTTATGCTTTGCACTCAGCGAGTGAGTCAAGCTTTAAAGCGGGCCACATACCACCGGTCTGGGAACTATTAGCGAGCAGCCGTTGTTTTGTTTATTTTACGGCTCACAATATTTCATGCTGCATGGTCCGAATTTACTTGAAAACTTCATGCAATGACTTTTACAAAGATCTGGAAGGCTGACGGATCTGAATATTATTGATACGGTAACCTTTACAAAATTGAACACTTCCATTCCTTTCGTATATTTAATACCCTTCCGGCCTTCGATTCAAACTGGATTCAAAGCATCAGATTTCTATTCTTAGCCTGATTATACTGACTGAACTGAAGTAAACTCTACAGTTGTCTTCCTGTACCGTTCGAAAATGAGCCGAAAAGGTCAATTAGTCAAAGTCCAAATAAAGTTTACAACTCAGGTTGGTCGAATTGACCGAGTGGATCGAAATTACGAAGCGACATTTCGAAGCGACATTTCGAAGAAGCGAAGTTTCGTGCGGGCTTCCTTATCGTCAGCTAGCTAATGTTGGTGTACATATCATGTGTCCTATCTTTAATGATGCTACACTATGAAGAAATTTAGAGAAGTTGGGAAAGCAAAGAAAAAAAGTGTCAATATCAAAACTAAAACAACGACCATTGAAGTAGCAAGAAACTGGCATATTTCCACGCCGCTTGCGGAGCTAACAAACATTAATTATTTTCGATCTACAGTACACTGTTTTAAATCTCCTACATGTATCTATCATTAGTCCGTGTTTTGGTAAAGTTTTAATTAACTTTTATTAGGATTTTAATAATGCCCCGGCTATTTGCAATCGCTTCAAAGTTCGTTAATTGGTTGCTTATTAAGCGAATGCAGAAAACCGTGCTTTTCCTAGCGCGTAGCGATCAGGTTTAATCGGTTGTGGTGGCGGCTGCAGTATAGTCTGAACATAGCAATTTGGAAGGTCATCTGACAGATCAAAGACTGATACATATTTCCGTTCCGATTCTTCCGAGTCTTTCGGTACCGATACTGTACTTATTTCCGATTCCCATTCTATCGGCACCGATTCAATCGGGTGGTCACCTTCAGTGACATCGGAATCGGATCTATTACCGAATGATCGGAATCGGTCAGGACCGATTCCGATATTTGGATGCGCTCCCTAATATAGAATACAATTTAGCGAAGTGATCGATCACAGGAGATCATGGTTTTTTGGAGCCCTTAAAACTTAAAACTTAAAGTACACTCTGAGAGTGAGTGACTGCCTTTAAAGACAGTCTGCACAGAAAGCCCTATAAATGAGTAATGTCATGATTTGTGAATGCTATTGAGGAGCAAAGAGGAGGTTCAAATTCTTTGAAATTGCTTGATTACCAGAGAACAAGAAGGTCATCATCTGCTGGCACATCAGGCAACTAAAATTCACTTTAAGGTGAAAAAATTACAGAGATATTTCACAAGTTCCTATACATGCAGGAATAAATACACTACTAGCCTTATAATTTTTGACCACACAAATCGATCCTGGGCTGATCCTGGGCTAATCCTGTGCTGCAGTAGATTAGCATCCTCTACATGTACATGACACATTATTTTACATCATCAACAATTATAATTAGGGCATGCTGCGAGTGCTTCAAGAACACGAACAATCAATATTGGAAATCATAACCGTACGGTGGTGTCATTCATGATCAGTGTATATATAATTGCAGTGCATTGACCTGCTGGCTGCCTATGACAATTAATATCATGCAATCTAATGGACATTTATAACTCACTGGGTCTGTCAGTACAACATACAAATTACCAGTTTTCTTACATGTATTTCTACCATGTTTTGCCAGGTAGAGGTCAGACTCTATAAGAGGTACAAGTGTAGAGCATGGCCAGGACAACCTTTGACATTACATGTATCTGATTATTTCTTAAAACATTATGATTCAGTGAAATAATAATATTGTAATCAATTATGTTACATTATTTAAATATTTACTGGCATATTTACTTCTGTTTATCATTAAAAAAAAATGTAGTATTACAGTTGGCAATTAAGACATAATTCTGTAACTTACAGAGGTGTTTGCTATATATTTTATATACATGTACGTTGTTTATGAATCATAATTAAACTTTATTGAATTTGCATCGATCAGATCATATATGTGTGATCAAAATTATCATGAAGGAATTTAGTGTACAGTACGTTGTAAGCGTGATCACACTTGTGATCACATTTCTTCACTCCAGACATTTGTGATCACAGTATCGGATTTACAAACTTAATTGAGCCATGCAGACACAAATTCTGACAGTACATGTATATGACTTATCAAGCAAACATCTAGAAGACAGTATAGAGTCATGTTTTTCAGTTACTTTGGTGGTGATACAAACTATTTTGGCCAAGAAAATCAAAGCAAAAGTTTATGTAAATCAAGACAAATCTGTATCAGATTTACAGATCAGCTATTACTACATTCATTTCCTTTGTTTTTCCTTCATTAATTATTAATGAGCTCAATAATTATATAGTTTTATATCATGGCATCTGACACAAACCTTAAGTTTCATCAGTAGTTCTTCTCTTTGCATATCTTTCTGCTTAATTTCTGCTTGCAGGGCCTGCACCTCAACGGCCGAGACTGAAAATAACAAGAATATTACAAAGTAACATTAACTTCAAGCTATTAGGGGGCCATTCACTACTGAATAAATTATGTATTCCTTTAGAAAGCAAAGAATATCAAGGTTAATTACGCCTAGACTAGCTCAATAAATTATTCTGATCTTCTGGACAATACCAGCTGTAGTCATGTAAACTGGAAATAATATTATTATTGGTTCTTGAGGATTTAAGAAAATAGTGTCCGTGGAAGTTTCAAGTCTCATTATTTATTTGGAAAATTGCATTCAGCCAACTGTCAAACAAACACTGAGTCTATAGTAATATCACACAAATTAAACTTTGAAATACTGTACAATTACCTTTCTAGACTTAATATCTAGTAGTAGGCAATATGCATTTGATTGGTGGTCGACTGAATGAGACTAACTTTCACAGTCACACTTCAACAAAAATGGCAATAATGTGCTTTAATTTGGAGGGTTCATTACAAAAATGTATGTGAATAAAATATGTAACTAATATAGTAATGTTACAATTATCTTGATACAGAAAAATGATAATATTATATTTCACAACCTAGAGTCATGTTAGGTCATAATTAAATTAAGGGCTGGACCATTAGAAAGCAAGGGAGGGGTGTTTTTTTGTGGAAAATATTTTTTGGGCCCTTTTAGCTGACATCTGCACATTTTTTTTCTACACTGTAATTTTCCTGGATATGCCAATATTCTATTGTATGAATTTTCTTTGTTAAACAAGTGCTTGCAGGATTTTTTTGGGGGCCCATTTTCCTTCCCTATTCTAAGTTCTAAACTGATTAAAAGTGACAAAAGAGTAAAAAAAGACTCATCAGACCCAATCTCACGTATAATGTACCGATCAATTCGAAACATCACCATTCCCCCCGGGCATTTGACTCATTTTTGTGCCCGGGGAGTAGGGAATTTGACATCGGTAGCTGTCCTTGGGGTGGGGAATTTGACACCGAATGGGAGGGATTTGAACAAGTTGTCTTGATTTCGAATTCATGTTCCGTTCTCGTCCTCGATCGAATCGAATTATATTAGATACATTTAAAGGACAAAACTCCACTTTTGTGAGTGAGTGGCTGAAGAAGAAGGGACTCCAAAAGCTGTGTGCTGTGTTTGAAGGTATTAAAATGTAAATGTAAATTACTTTTGAATATTTATAAAAGGCTCGACATGTTAAACAAATACCTGGGATACAAGATCAAGGGCCGGCTGACTGATATTGAATGCTTTTAAGTTATTATGGAAGCTGATGTTTTATAGAGGTTGCCCCTCCCGTGACAACTACAGCTCGAACGTTGCTTTAATTAATACTGTGTTGTAGTCCATTTGAATTTTAATATATTTTATTCTCAGTCACTAGTCTCACAAGAACTATAAGTTTTTCTACCCCTTTTTATATACGTACTACTTCGAATTTCGTTGCTTGTTAAAAAAGTACATGCATGCAACGATGGGAAAACATCTAGTCTTCAGAACATATAAAGCATTGAAATCAACTCCATCTGAAATTGTTCACATTTTAGTCAGCTCATTCATTCTACCGTCAGTTAACTGCTATTTTCGAATGACCTTCGGAACTGTGAAAAAGTAATAATGTACTGACAGCGTATCGTCGTATTAACCGAAACAACGTAGTATAGACAATGGAACGCCTCCTTTGGACATTAAGTTTATTAAACACAATATTGAAGAGCAGTTTGCTCCAGGAACGTGTTTTTATATTTTTATATTTTAGATTAACAGGGCACAGCCTGGTTATTTTAGTAAGATACCTGGTTGTCATCAAGTAGCGCTGTTGTGCCTGATGGAGTGTTTTTTAACTGCTGGCTATGAGGACCCAGGGGATACAAACAATGGGTAACTAACGAGGTGAACCAACCCAGAACGAGATAAAAACTTACATCATGTGTTGTGAAACTAAAAATAGATTTTAAATAATTATCATGGGACATGAGGATTCGTTCTCTTACCTCCTTTATTTGTTACTCCGCCGCGGAGAACTTCTTGCAAACTCCCTCAGATTCTACTGCATTATAGCTACATGTAAGTAGTCAGTAAGTTTGTACATCAAGGGCACCCAAAGACTACTTTTTGAAATTCGTTTGAAACCAGTTGTCTGCAGCTTATCTAGCTATTTTAAGGTGCCTACTATGTCTTTTGACGTATTCTTGAAAGCTATTAGCTGTTCGGATTTTCTAGGTGGAAATCGTGTCAACCGAAAATACTATGGCAAAATATTCCCGGCCTACGAATTTGTTAGTAGTCTAGAACAGAAACAAGAATTTTCTAGCCCAAGTAACTTCATGTTGCAAAGTTTTGTGGAGGTACTAATTTTTTAGGGATTCTTTTTTCCTTTAGGCAATTCTTAGGGAATGAAAATGTGTTTTTCTGACTCCATTGATCACTCCAGACAAATTGGGACTTACGAAAATTTTAGGGAAAACCTTTTAGTCTCCCTTTTCTTCTATAATTTTCTAGGGATTGAAAACCAATTTTTTAGCCAGTATTTCAGAAAACAATTTTCTAGGGACAATTTTTTCAAATCCGAAAGTTTTAGGCTGCATTAATTACTCTCCCGAACAGCTTTTTAACTGAAAACTTCGTTGGGTGCCCTGTGTACATGCGTGTACCTCAAGTGGGCAAGCCATGCTAGGAAACGGGTTAAAAAAACATGTTGTACCGTACTTATAAACTAACGGCCAAAGCACTTTGAAAAAGATTTCGAGATACTACTAATAAAAGTACAAATTGTATAAACTTCTGCAACGTTCGATTTATGCATCAGTCAATTGAACCCCGGGATTGAACCCCAACCACCGACCTAAGACTGTGGCAAACCTCTTTAGCACCTCACTTTCTTTGGATTGGCCAGGGAATTAACGCCTGGAGACAATCTACCGCTGATTTAACATTGTATAGCTACAGAGGGAGAAGTAAATGTATAATATTTTATGCTCTAACAGGGCACAGTTTTGAGCATAGAACTGATTCGTTTAAATAGCGTGGAGTTTTACATTTTCAGAGCTCTGAATTAGTATATAGGTATATCTCGGCAAATGTAGCGATCATGCATTTAATGTAAACCACTCTCCAGTGATCGTAGCGATCAACTTATCCCTGTATGGATTGCGAACTGCTCAAAACATGTCTCAGATATTCATTGATAACGGTATGCAATTTTAATGTTTTTTTTTACAGGAACCTAGTGTTTTTTTGCCCGGGGATATGATTGCTATGTTGTTGCTATTTAACAAAAAGGTTTTGTAATCAAAAGTTTGTTGAGTACGTATTGAATTGGTCGGCTAGGTTTCATGTAAGTAAAATAAAACCTACATGTATATTGAACCAGCAGTTTGTCTCTATCCTTTTTAGAACTTTGTTTCAACAAGGAATAAGTTGCATCGCAAAATAAAGGCTGTGCTACAACTGTCTACAAGTATTTTTTTTAAATGCGGTATAAACCACTATGTCCCGGGGGTAGGGGCATTTGATCGCATAATACGACAATGGAGTGCGCGTGGGGAATTTGAACAACATTTTTGGCCCGGGGGAGGGGAATTTGAACAAACCAAACTCCAAAAATTCAAATGCCCAGGGGTTGCTGGGGGGGATGGTGATGTTTCGAATTGATCGGTACATAACACGTACAGGTAAGGGGTGGATCATTAGAAATCGGGGGGTGGGGGTGCAAGGAAAAATACTTCCAGCAATAATATTGTTTACCAAAAAAATTGTGTGCAAGAGAACATACATGAAGTCAGATCCAGGAAAATTACAGTGTGAAAAAACACTCGTGCAGAGCTCGCAGAGTCTACAAACAATTAATCGTGCAGAGCTAAAAGGGCCAAAAAAATTCATGCACAAAAGAATTGATGTTTTAATATCAATGGCACTAAAGTCCATTTTGTTTACTTAAAAATCGTCGTCCAACTTGTTTTCATTGTTGAGCAGACACAAACTACAAAGCCAGCTGAATTGTGTTTGGCTTTCATCAAAGTTGTTTACTGGAGCTTGAAATTCTTATTCCTTTTCTGGAACAAAATCCTTTTGACTCCTCAAACCATAGGTAATAGAGTGGAATGGTTAGGAAACCCGACAAACTTCAAAAGGGCTAACAAAGGTACGTGCTGCGATTTATGTTGGAAGGGGTAAGACAAAAGATTGTGCACGATCATATATATATAGTTCATTAGCGTTCCCTGAACGACTGAACTTCACACGTTTCTATTGGCTGATTGATTAACAAACTTTTAACAGACCTTTATTGAAAATTCCTTGGTCGACCTCCGGCTCATCGTCACTGTTAGAAATACTATCTTCTGAATTCTCTGAAAAACACATAAAACTACATTAGACCTACATGTATATGCTAAAAGTAAAGTTTAAAAGCGGCTTTCAGCAACTGACAGGTTGAGCGCATCAATGAAAGTTTCCAAGATCTTTGAATGCAATCATGCAAGACCAGCTTATACACACTTTGCGGTTTGCCATCGGGGGAAAGGGATTTAATCTCAGCAGAATAAAGTTCCATCTCGTTTATGTAGACTTTAAGCCTACTGCTTTGTGTGAAGAAAAGGTACTACCTATATAAAGTACAACGAGAAAGGCATGTATTCTTGGGAATGCAGTACATGCTGGCTGTGTACGTACATGCATGTGCCAAAAAGTCAAATAGCACTGTTCTCAATTGTCCCAAACTGGTCAAACATCACATGATTCAGTTATTTTACAAGTTGAATCTAGTCGAGGAAGACTCACCATCAAATCCTAGTTCTTTCTTCCAAATTTCTTCTCTGGAAGGCGAAGGTTTTGCAGTTCTTGTCGGACTGAACTGCATCGGGGTTTTGAACAGCGAAGAACTCTGACGCGGCGAGGCAAAGCCCTGGAAAGAATCGAATTGAAAACACTTTTAGTATCTCTAAAGTAAGTACTACATAACCTGCTAATAAAGGTAAAGTGCAATTATTAGTTGTTGTTACAGGAAGGAAACTAAGTTAGTTACTAAGTGTTCTTGTATTCTTAACAATTACAAAGTCAAAGTCAATGAAGACGAGAATAACAAACTTACTCGGGAAGACATGCTGATCGAATCTCCGCGATCGAGAAGAAACAACTTGATCAAGAGCCCAAGATTACACTAAAAACGTTGACCGATCAAATACAGAAGTAATCCGGATCTTCTAGATACAAATGCAGGAAATTATAAAGGAATTCGAGTTAACGCCGCGTTGCCAGTTTCTTCGAAGTGTTAAAAAATTTGAATCGAGCTGGTTCAATTCAGTGGTGCGTGATGCCAAGCCTATAATTATTAGCCAATCAGCGTGCGATATTCACGTTACCCTTGGAAATAATACACAAATGAAACCGGAAATAAAGCTGGCTCCAAATTGTTGCTATCATTTCTGGTCATGATAGTTTTTAAACGTAAATCGATCTCAGCAGAATAAAGTTCCATCTCGTTTATGTAGACTTTAAGCCTACTGCTTTGTGTGAAGAAAAGGTACTAACTATATGATATTTTATATCAGCGAATATTATAAGGCTAAGCTGAACCAGAGACAAGGGACTCTTTCACCATAACAGAAAAGTTCCTTGCTCCGGTTCCCCCCAGGTGACTTTGGTCGAGAAGGACTGAACTGGATACAGAGGCATGAGGAACGTTCGAAGTTTATTTGAACGTCTATTTCATTTTACCCTTAAACTGCTGTAGTTCTGTGATGGCTAGCGCTAGTGAGGCTAAAATGCAAACCAACTGGCAAACAGAGCGTGCGTCTATCAGGGAACGTAACCAGTACATGTACAACAACAGCATGTTTAGTGATGTGCAGTTCTCTGTTGTCAACTCCAAAGACGACACGGTCAACGTTCCTGCCCATAAGTACGTACTGGCTATCAGTAGCCCTGTATTCCAGGCTATGTTCTACGGAGAAATGGCCGAGACTGGACATACTATCGAGCTACCAGACTGTACTGCTGAAGGATTACTGGAACTGTTTCGCTACATGTACTACGACGAAGTTAAGTTAACCGGAAGTGTTGTGATGGAAGTTCTCTATCTTGCCAAGAAGTACATAGTGCCATCTTTGGTGCAAAAGTGTACATACTATCTTGAAGAAGAGCTTGAAGCCAATGACGTATTTGGTGTTTTCCCTCAAGTTATTAAACTCGAAGAAAAGGAGCTTCAGCAACACTGCTGGGAGATTATTGACAACTATACCATAGAAGCAGTAGCCTCGGACTCCTTCCTAGAGATCTCACAAGAATTGCTGTGCGAGGTTTTAGAAAGAGGAACCCTCAATATACAAGAAGTGGAGCTGTTCAAGGCTTTGGATCGCTGGGCTACTGAGAAAACTCAGAAGCAAGGCATGAGCGACCATGGAGAAAATAAGAGAGTTGTCCTGGGGGAGAAAGCTGTCTATCTCATTCGGTTTCCAATAATGGCAGAAGAAGAATTTGCAGCAACAGTTCTTGATAGCGATATTCTCAACAAGAAAGAAATCGTTAATATGATGAAGCATTTTAACTCAGTTTCTTCTCGATCCGATTTCTTATCAACTGATAGATTAGGTAAATCTACCACTTCGGGAAAATCTACCACTTCGGGAAAATCGTGCAAGAGGTTTAAAAGGTTTTCTTCGGGGTCCTGGAACAAAAAGTTCAATACTTCTGATGCCGCCGATGCCATTATTTTCTGTGTTTCCAAACGAGTGTATCTAACTGGTGTTCGTCTGTTTGGACATCTAGGGCAAATATACCAAGTGAAACTTAATGTGTACAAGACTTCTGACAGAGAAAATATACTATTCCAAACCGATGGCACTGTCAGTGCACAGACTGATAGCACAATAGTCAATGGATATTATGGAATGCAAATCACACTGGGTCAGCCTTTAAGGCTAAAGAGAAATGAGGATTATACCATTGAGGCGTTTATCACAGGAGCTTACTTCACTTCCTTTGGGTATGAAGGTCAGGAAGAAGTAATTTGTGATGGAGTAAAATTCACCTTCAGGAAAGTCGAAAGTGCTCGTGGTACAAACCATGAAAGGGGACAATTCGCTGAACTCCTGTTTTACTGAACAAGCTTAATAGCCATCTAGAAGAATAGTTGAGAGTCTGGATTGGGGGAGGGAGGGGTGGGGGATACAAATGTCAGATAACACTTAAAATGTAGACCATTTGTCAGTTAACCGCCAAGAACACCATTCGAGAATTAGCATTAATGATTTTGTTGAATTTGAAAGCCGCCGGGATCTCCAATTTATCATCTAAAAGTAAATTTTCAATTATCAGTTTAAAATATCCTTATTTGTCAGTTGACAGTTAAATTTTAGGCCGTTTATCAGTTGTCAGTTAACTTCATCCAGACCCTTATCGTTTGCGACGCTTAAGGCCCGTTTATACGACAGAAAAAGAGGAACGGCTCGGATAGAGAGAAGTACCGGTTCCATGAACATTTGCCCATTTACACGAGAAATATCTTGAAACGGTTCGGATAAAAAGTGGCACCGGTCCGCAAGCCTAGGTGGAACGGCAAGGGCTGTTTACACGAGAATATTTCCGAGACCGGGCCGTGATAATGTTTAGATCACTGTCATTCGTATGGGTCGCACATGACGCTCGTAAAATAAAATGGCGATTGACGAGGTAAGGATGTGTACTTTATGTTTCTTTTAAGAAGGAAATCGGTTAGTTCTACTTTGAAGTTGCATAAAAAAAAAACAGATATAAAGCTTAGAAAAAGAGACTCGTTAGAAGATAACATTTGTTGCTTCATTTTCATTTGTTTTGCTCTTCCCGTTCACTCGTTCGGTTATCGTCCGCCATATAGGAGAAAGTGGAGCTAAATACGCATGCGGACAGAAATAAACAACTGAGGACAAAACAGTGCAGGCTCAGAAAAAAGCAGTGGAACGGGTACGTAAGCGTTTACACGATGCACAGGAACTGAAAATACGGGTACCGAACCCAGTTTTACCGTTCCGTTCGTTTAGGGACCATGGGCGCCTATGGTCCCAGAACGGGTAAAATTGGCACGGGTAAAACTGAGTAGGGTACGGATCGTCTACACGAATGAAATTATCCGAGCCGTTCTAGTTTTTATCCGAGCCGTGCCATTTTTTTCCAGTCGTGTAAACGGCCCTTTAGAAAGAGCCAAAAATCAGTTAAAACCCCTATGGAGACCTATAATGAAGAAGGCCGGTGTTCCTCAAGGGTCTGGCGATTCTTGACCCATCAACGTCTGTGTTGTTCCATATACTTTTGGCATGGCTTTGAATTTATAACTTGTGAGATAATGAACACGAATTTAACTGCATGAATTGTATTTTTTACAAGAACTGCTCGGTTTCTCGTTTTCTGATTGCCTTATTGCCATTGGAAATAAGAGGACATACAGGCACGGATTGCGTCATTTCTCGCGTCACGGATTACGTGATAGCTTGCTACAAGAGAGGATAACTAGTTATCCTCTCTTGCTTGCTAGAATCATTTTTCTCTCACAATTTCCATCGTTTCCAAGGCATTTCCGCTTCACTATCGTAAATTTGTTAAATACCAAACTTTGAATTCGATATTCTCAATATGTATTAAATTTACCTGCATGGAACTACTAAACCGAGCCTGCAGTGCACCACAATTATATTCGTTCTTTATTCAACTTCCAGTCGAGGCTTCGGTAAACAAGCACGTACCAAAATTAAACCAGTGGTAAGCGAAAACTACCATCCGATCGAGTTATATTTTTTTCCAAGGCCGTTCAAAGTCTTTTATCCAGCGAAAGTGATATGTGCACTTACTTATAAACATTCGCGAATTTTTATTACCGAGTATGCTCAAAGCTTTGACATGACGGTTCAGCTCTGGACTGTAGTTTGAAGAAACACCGGTAAAGATATACTGACAGCCATACGTCGCCTAACTGTTGCCAAAAATCTAGTTCAGTAAAATCCTTCAATGCAACGTCTGCTCTAAAAATGCACCAAACTACACTCATGAATCTTCTAATAGCAAAGTGCTGGATTTTTAACACTGGGAGAAAACTAAGTTTAGTTCAAAAGTTGTATGAGTAAATTGAACCATAGCCGCTTACAGTGGTAAAGCAAACAACTAAATCCATGATAAATTACCTCTTCGTTCTCTGGATGATTGTGACAGAGTTCTCCTTTAAAACTCTCCAACAACAGCTGTTTTAGAATACTAATGTGTTTTTCATTCAGTTCGGTAAATTTCCCCTCCATCTAATAATTCTATAATGAACGGTCTTGACAGCGCTTCCAATATCAGGAGAGCTGGAGTTAATTGACGCGGGCGATCGATTAAAAATGAATGACATACCAGCCCGTATAAGCACCATTTATAGAAATTAATGAAAATAATGTGGTTTCAAAACATTTTGAAAATATAACAATCATACATTATAAATATGATCACTCCCTTAGGAGCAGTGTCGCGATTCTGATTGGTTGTTATAGACAATGGACAAATCACGCTATGTCACGCGCCGCTGCAAATAAAATGCTGCTTTATCAAAATATATCATCAAACCTAATCATATAATACTGAAGTATAGTTTTAAAGCAATTTCGGCTCGAGATATCGTGCAAATACACCGATGCAAGCGGATTACTCACGGACTTCTACTTCTGTCACGTCTTTTGATTTCTTGTCCGCCTGACACATTTTCAAAACTTTGGGCATGAATACTAATCGTGACACTGCTCCTTTAAAAATACTAAAATCCTGACCCCAAAAATGGATAAGAAGGAATGGCGTTGGATTTTGCAAACCTCTTAAAATTGCTCGAATAATACCGTAGAGGACCAATTAATCCTTAATTTCACGCGTAATTCGTAATTTCACATGCGAAATTTCAAACGCCGCCTATACGCGCGCTTAAAATATGTTTATTCTGCTTCGTAATTTGCCCTCCATGATATATAATGGTAATAGAACTGAGTGGAGTGCAATTTGGTCTGAAATCATACGAGTGATTACAAAATTGCACGATCCCGAAGCGGGAGTGCAATTTGTAATCAAGAGTATGATTTCAGACCAAAATTGCTCTCCACTCAGTTCTTTTACCACTTAATTATATTCGTTTTGAAATTTTAACAAACGAAAAACGTTCGTAAATTTGTTTTTTTACAACAACAAACTAGAAAAGTCAAGCGGGTAGCTAGAGCTTTGAATCTAAGAGCGTGCGCGAGCGATCACGCAATCCCTACGCTGTGAAATGCCTTCTTAAATTCTGCTTTTTGATTGGTTCAGCAAAAGGATGC
The DNA here is from genome assembly GCA_030867875.1 of Actinernus sp. WN-2022. Lineage (NCBI taxonomy): Eukaryota > Metazoa > Cnidaria > Anthozoa > Actiniaria > Actinernidae > Actinernus > Actinernus sp. WN-2022. The sequence goes on from JAOWCC010000019.1 coordinate 79,339,316, forward strand.
AATAACAGACACAAAATGATGCAATTTAGGCTGAAATCACTGCTGCTTTTAACCAATCAAATTGCAGGAAACACCAATGATTTCAAAATGAATATAATTATAATGGGAATCAAATAGTGACTCGTGAAATTAGGGATACATTTCACTTGTGTTTGTCAAAATCTACGTAATTTAAATACGTAATTTATCCCTAATTTTACTCGTCCCTATTTGATTACCTATACTAATACAAGTATTCAGTGCCGGTTCAAAGGGACCTCCTAGTTTTAAAATAAGCTGTATCGTTTCATCATGAAAGAACATAAAAACGCAGAAATTCATATTTTCAGCCATCGATGTGATAAGGATCGTAAATGGCTGGCGACCAGAAAACAAAATCAATTATAAACAGAAATGACTGCAGACTGCACTACAAGGAATGTTTATTAAAATTAATTATGTCAAATAAAATAGGTCGTAAGTCATCTGCATTTCTGTAGTCAACCTCGTGACCAGGGTCTTCTCGGTCAGATCCAAGATGGCGGCTACTCAGAAGACCCTAGTCACGAGGTTGCTTATTAGTCACAATCTCGATTCTGATTGGCTGAGAAAAAAAATCAGAATTTCTAACGAGACCTGAAGCAACCATGGGGGCTGATCAAAGCCAGGTCCCAGCTAATCCACAGGTCGAACTGGAATTTAGCGTGTTGGTTTTTACGGAGGGAGGAAAACCGGAGAACCTCCTTCACATGTAGCCTGCGAACAGGCTCTTTCTTGGGGGGGGGGGAGGGGAAGAAGAGGAGAGGGAGAAGAAGAGGGGGGGGGGAGGGGAAAAGGGAGGGAGAGCTCTCCCTCCCTTTTCCCCTCCCCCCCCCTCTTCTTCTCCCTCTCCTCTTCTTCCCCTCCCCCCCCAAGAAAGAGCCTGTTCGCAGGCTACCTCACATGTGGCGCCGCGACCGGGAATCGAACCTGGGCCACAGAGGTGAGAGGCGAAGCGCTTAACAACTGAATAGGATATTAGCCGTAGCTGCGAGTTTACAGATAGTCGTATACCGAAGTACATCCTTATTGGTCCGCAGGGAAATTAAGCAACAGTTGCAAAGGATAACGCAAATCGTATAGGTTTACTCAGTAGTATAAAATACAAGTAGTAGTTGAAGTATTCGATCTGAAACATAAATCATAAATATTATTACAACAGCATGTAGACAAACTTAAATGTTCGGTAAACAGTGTTTCTTTGTATCTCTACTCACTTCTGTGGCGGTATCCTAGGCTTTATATATCCGGGTAAGACTTACATCATTTGTACTGAAATGAACTCAAGTAATACGGTCAAACAGGTTAGCCTTCGTATAACATTATCCGGTTAGCTTTTACTTTCCAAACTCGCAACGAGTGAACAGAGTGAAACCCCGTGTCTCGAAATCTAACATGTCTGGATTTGGTTACAAATGTACTTGTTCTAACTGTCAATCAATTCGCTAATTATTCTCGTGTTTCCCGCGAAACATCCTCCGCTCCGATGAGGGCGTTGTCCTCATCCTACAAGCCTTCTGCAGGGTGGATCACTGCTATCTTGGTTATCGGTCTGCTGTACTCCTTTCCTGACGTCATAACGGTGACATTTCGTACTCGTCCATCCTGACCGGGATAGAGACCTTGCATGGTGACTCTTCCTATTGTCCAGTTGCCACGCAAAGCATTAGTATTCACCATCATCACTACATCATCTACTCTCACGTTGCGTGTCTCCGTGTTCCATTTCCTGCGTGGAAATAACGACGGGAAGACATCTCGGGTCCAACGCCGCCAGAAGGAATCCGCTATCTTCTGCACAAATTCTACTCTTTTTCGGGGATTGTTTGTCTCCTTGAACGGCCCTTGCGGTACTTGTGACGACGCTCTTCCTAGCAGCATATCGTTGGGACACAGATATGAACCGTCGTCCGGATCGTTCGGAATTCTACCAATTGGACGCTGGTTTACAAGGTTAGCAATCTCAAGTAGGCAGGTGTATAATTCAAATGGCGTGAGAACCTGATTTCCCATAGCTTTCTTGAGAGCAATCTTACAACTCTTGACAAGAGCTTCAGCACAGCCGTTCTGATGTGGAGCTGCTGGAGTTGTAAATTTCCAATCCATTCCCCGTTCTGCAGAGAACTCACGAAGTTGTTGCACGTCCCATCCCTCTATCATTCTGCGCAACTCTTTCTCTGCACCAACAAGCTGAGATCCGTTGTCACTTATCATCAGTCTCGGATAACCTCTGACTGCAAAGAACCTTCGCAGTACTTGTAAGAATTCCATAGTGGAGTAATCTACAGCTAACTCCAGGTGAACCGCTCTTGTGTTAAGGCAAGTAAAGATGACGCCATAGTGTTTCGTGGTTTTGTTGCGTCCAACTTTAACATTGTAGGGTCCAAAGTAATCACAGGATGTGTTATAAAATGGCGGTGTGTCTGGTGCTAATCTATGCACGGGCAAATTCGCCATAACTTGTGACTCCGGCTTGTGCTGTATTTCTCTGCAAAACACACACTTGAATTTAACTGACTTAGCTAGATTGTGCGCTCTGATGATCCAGTATCTTTGTTTGACCTTTGCTGCCGTTGCTGCTACTCCTGTATGTCCATATTGGTGTATGTGACGAGTGATTAGCAAGGATATCCAACTGTTATGTGGTAGCAGTACAGGGTGCTTCGATTCGTACGAAACCACAGCCTTGTCTACTCTACCTCCTACTCTAATCATGCCCTTCTCGTCTATGAATGGACTCAGCAATTTGAATTCTCCTTTCTCGAGGCGATCGTGGATACTTTTCTGTGTGTTTTTGATCCAGAAGAGCTCGGCTTCTTGAAGTTCCCGAGGCGATAGGGGACCCTTCCTCTCCGTGGCATCGTCAACTTCATTTCCTTCTCGGCGTTTTACACGTACCTGCCATACTAGTCGTAACACGTACGCTGTGACTCTAAGTAGTTTTCTCCAGCTGGAAAACTTCTTGCTGTCAATCGCTTGCTGTACAGTCATCACGGTGCATACTACCTTGCACACCTCTTTGTTCACTTCACTTTGATTTGCCATTGGCTTATCTTGTGGCCATTCTTTCTTTGGTAGGCGTAGAAACTCCGGTCCACGCTGCCATCTACCATTAAAGTCGTCTACCGATATTCCTCTGGAAACATCATCTGCTACGTTTAGTTCACTGGGTATATGTCTCCATTGTTTGGGATCGGAATTGTTCTGTATTTCCCCAACTCTTGCGGATACGAATGGTTTAAAACCCCTCGCAGTGCTTTGTATCCATGCCAGTGTAATTGCGCTCGCAGTGCTTTGTATCCATGCCAGTGTAATTGTGCTGTCTGTAAAAAAGGTGACCTCTTCGAACTGCAGTCTGGACTCCTCCTGGATTGTCTTGGACAGACGAGATGCTAGAACGGCGGCCTGCAATTCTAGTCGCGGAATTGTCAACTTCTTTAATGGTGTTACTCTAGACTTCGCTGCTACAAACTTTACATCATACGCATCATCCTTATTTCTCCATCGAAGGTATGCGCACGTCCCAAAGGCATCTTGGGAAGCATCTGCGAACACACATAGGGTTGGAAGTCCTACACCGTTAGTTGTAAATATACCTCTTTGAAAAGAAGCGCCATTCAGCTCCTTCATCTCTTTGAAGAGTTGAATCCATTTCTCTTGAATCTCCGGTGCGAGTTCTTCATCCCAGTCCATTCCTCTTTGCCAGAGTTCTTGTAAGCCAATTTTAGCTCTAATGAGGAAAGCTGTAGCAAATCCTATCGGGTCATATATGCGGGCTACTTGACTCAATAATTTTCTCTTGGTAAGTTTCAATGGGTCTTGACCATTGATGACGTCAACTCTTACTTTGAATGTGAACGTGTCATTTGTACTGTTCCAAACCACGCCCAACACCTTCTCTTCAGCTGTACCTTGAAGAAACTTTACACCTTGGTGGTCTTGTTCTTCGCTGTCTCGTTTAAGGACTTTATTTGAGAGCCAACCCTTTACTTTGAATCCTCCCTTTTCGAGCACAGTATCTATGCCATTGGTTAGCTTATGAGCTTCTTCTACAGTGTGGACGGATTCACAGATGTCATCCATGTAGGTATTGTTTCTAAGCACTTGTGCTGCATTTTGGTTGATGCATTCTCCCTCTTCAGCTGTCTTTCTTAAAGCTATCTGCGCCATAGCTGGTGCGGGCTTATCACCAAATGTCAGAACTGTTTTTACGTAGGTGTCCGGTGAACGGTCGGTCTCCAAGTTTCTCCATAGGAAACGGTGGACGTGTTGGTCTTCGACTGGTATTAGGACACGATGGTACATTTTTGAGATATCTCCGCAGATTGCTACCTCGTTTTCTCTGAAGCGGAGTATCACACCAAACAGAGTGTTCAATAAATCTGGGCCTTTATACCAGTAATCGTTCAGCCGGTGCCCTTGGAAAACTGAAGAAGTGTTGAATACAATTCGAATTGGCGTACTCTTATTTTCAGGTCTCAGGACCTCGTGGTGAGCAATGTAATGAATGGGACCCTTGTAATCCGCCTGTTCCTTTTCCGACAGCTTTCGAGCAAAGTTCATGTCCTTCATCTCGACCATCTGTTTGTCATAAGCCTCAGCATGTTCAGGATTTTTCATGAGTCTACGCTCCGTTGCTTCTAGCTTTTTTATCGCTTGTGTCTTGTTATCAGGCAACAGTTTTGGATCTCTTTTCCAGGGGTATGGAATCATCCACTGATTTCCAGCTTTCTGACACGACGATTCGATTATCCTCGCTTCTTCTCTTTCGACTTGACTTAGTTTTTCTGCTTTACACAGACAGGGCTTGACGTCTACTCCCATCGCTTCAGTTGTCCAGAAATGAGATAAATCTACAGGCATCGCGTACTTGACATGGAGTATGTGGTTTGCGTTATGGGCTCCTGGTGTGGCCCAAAAAACCACCCATCCCAGAGGGGAGTCTCTGGCGACTAAGTGTCCTACTTGCTTCGTTTCACCTGAATGCATGTGTGCATGATCGATGCCAATTAGAAGGTCGACCGGCCCTTTTCCACGATGGATCTTTTCGTTTGTTAGACCCAAACGTTCAGTAATCTGCTTCGTCTGAATACCTGTTATGTTATCACTGATACAAGAAATCCCGATGGCCTTGATAGAGTACCTTCTGCTGCTGTCTAATGAAGTAACTGGGACTTTGTACACTTTTGTTCTGATCCCTTCTTCTTCGCCACCAACCTTTGTTATCGTTACAGAGACATCCTTTCCCTTTAACCCGAGATTTTCGGCTGTTTCAAGGCGTATTAGACTGATTTGTGCTCCGGTGTCGAGGAGAACATTTCCTCGCTTGTACAGTCCATCTGGGCCGCAAATATTAGCGGACACAACTGGAAGCAGAGCATCTTTATTCTCTGTTATCGATGCAACGCCAATGGTAACCTTGGTACTTTTGTGTAAGAGAGGATGGTGATATAATGTACACTGGTTCCCGTTCTCTGATTCTGTACACTGCTTTCGTCGACTGCAGTTAGCCAGTTTATGGTCTCTTCCGGCTCTTCATGGTTCAGAGCTGTCAACTTCTGGCACTGGTCTGGCCAATGAGTGGAATTTTGGCATAACCAACATCTATGTCTGGGGTCTTTGTTTATACTATCACTTGCTGCTTTCATGTGATGAATACCACGGGGGGCAGCACTAATCGTTCTTATTGGCGCTGTGGCTCGCCATTTCGGCTGTCATCCAGTTTATTAAGTTTCCCAGTGTAGCATCTTGTTTCTCTCTCTCGAGATGACGGGACCATACCTTACGGTCATCGTTACACATTCTCTGCTCTATGAGCGCTAGCATGTGGTTATTGTCCATATCGTGTGGACGGCCTACTTCTCTCAGCGTATTATAACTTCGTTTAACTAAGTGTACTAAGTCACAGAAGCGTGAGTCTTCTTCGTCTCGTAGCGGCCTGAATTTAGTGATATCTTGCGTGACTGTATCTGCTATAAATCGTGGATCTCCATATATGGAGTCAAGATATTCCCATCCGACCCAATACCTTTAATTAGATCCAGCGGTTTACCGGTCAGCGCAGCGCGTAGAAGAGTAATCGCATCTCTGTCATTATATCTTGAACCAATAATATGGATGAAATCAGATCTAAAAATGGTGTATTCTCTTACAACACCGTGGAATTTCGGCATTTTTGGTTTTTCAATTTTGAACGCACATGCAGATGTCTGGCTTTGCTGTTTATCTAACTTAATGCTTACAGACTTGTCATCGCCTTCGCCTTTTGACTCGCTTCCGGTTTCTTGGTTAGCAGCACTGTTCTCGTCATTATTCTGACTATTAACCTCCCCAATCTCTGCTTGATCCTTAGTCCCAGCCTGAGCTGTAGAACTTTCTTTCTGTGATTCATGTGCGATGGTCTCCTCTTGTGAAGCGCTTAATTCTTCCATATAATCTTTCGCGCGCACCTCGAATGTCTCTAACCATATCTCTTCCGTTTCGAACTCTTTATCATCTTCGATTAACTGCGTGAAGTTATCGTTACGGTGGCTCATAGGAACAAAACACTTGCCAGATTAAAAACACTAATGCCAGAATGAAAACACTAATGCCAGATTGAAAACACGTGCCAGAATGAAAACACTTGCCAGAATGAAAACACTTGCCAGATTAAAAACACTAATGCCAGAATGAAAACACTTCCCAGAATGAAAACACTAATGCCAGCTCAAGCATGTTAAGGCCTGGTTCAGAGGTCAAATTTCGAGTAAAAACTGTTTTCTTTATTTCAGCACAGCCGAGTATGATATGCTCGCCAAGTTTCTCACGATAATAGGTATCGCCATTCTTGACTACCTTAAGTGGTTTGTGTGTAGTAAAACGTATCACGTGGTCTGTCACGTGACTTAGAACACGAAATCAGTAAATCAAAAACGCGGCTCCGAGTTTAAAACACCTAGGATGATGAGTGGATATGTTTAGTTAAGGTTGAAGCCTTTTACCTAAATCAGCTTAGAAAAGATGACTACAATGTTTCGTTAACGAGTAATTAAGGCGAACATATGCAAAATAGGTCACGTGACATTTTGTACCCTTAATATATCCTTATCTTTACATGATAGTCATGTTTTCTAAGCGTGATCTGAAACACTGTGGGAGGAGTAATGTTTTAGCAGGGTTACTTTATAACACGTTCCAAAATAGAGTGCGATATTCCAAAGTTTAAATATTTGGGACAAATGGTTTTAAAACAGCCAACTTTTTACACACATAGATTAAATTCAGTAGTATTTTGTGCTTTCCAGCGACGTTTACTTCTATCCTTCACTACTAGTAATACTACAATGGAATCAAGTGGCATGTAACATATTTTTTTTGCTTTCCTCAGATTTTCATCTATTATTCCACCATCATCCTTCTTTCCCTGCGTGTTCGGTAATTACCAGCTAGACTCAGACCTCAGTCCTGCGTGTTCGGTAATTACCAGACTCAGAGCTGTGTGTTCGGTAATTACCAGACTCAGACCTCAGTCCTGTGTGTTCGGTAATTACCAAACTCAGTCTTGCATGTTCGGTAATTACCAGACTCAGACCTGTGTGTTCGGTAATTATCAAACTCGGACCTGTGTTTTGGTAAAGTACCAAACAATTTGCAATGAGGTAATGGCGAATTATTGATTTAAGTGGTCGAAAAGTTGTTGAAGCTTGTGAATGAAAGCAGTAAAATTGCTGGACGTTTGTAATCTCTGTGGTCTGTGGTATATGAATTATGAAGAAAGGTTGGACTCCGAAAGGTTTTCCTTTACTCTTGATGAATCAACTTCTCGCTCAGTCTTGTAATACATGATCTTGTAACTCATGGGACTGTACGGTTACACTCGCGGTTATTGTTTTGGTTGTTCAGTAATAATGTTCCTTCGAATTAACTTTGACAGTTGGCGCTGACACTCAATACAACATATCGCAGGAATCTTCACAATATCTCACTGATACGTGATTTACCGGTAGAATTTGTCGTAGAAACATGATCAAACATCTGTTCTGTCCGTTGGCTTTAGTAAGCGTGTACCTCTAGTTGTAAAGCGGCGTATTAAAGACGCTCTAAGACCCGACAGAAACATCATTCCCAGGAATACGTTTTCGCGTCATTTTTCTCTGGCCATGATTAAACCTTTAGTTGTAAAGCGGCGTGTTAAAGACGAAGTCGGATCGGCGGCTGGGCAAATGCATGGGGAGTCACGTAGACGGCTGGGAGATCAGCAGGAGAGTCACGCTCTAAGTCCACAGAAACATCATTCCCTGGAATACTGTTTCGCATTATTGTTCTCTGGCCATCTGATAAATATTGCTTTCGGTTGTACAGGGTCCGGGGAGGTTTAGAAGCATAGGTTGCCTTCTTGAATACAATTTGAATATCCACAGTTTGCCCGATGGCTCCAGAACGTCACATGTTGATTTGAAAACACCTCACAGCCGAAATTTAATATCCGCTGATGCGAACTGTCAACTTTAACCAATCGGATCACGGACTAGTGTTATTGAAAGCGCGCAAAATTTGAATACTAACAAAAGACAGATCTAACGTGAATATAACTTCAGGTTCATGGCGGCATTTTCTGATCGCCATTTGCTTCTTATAAACCTTGGTCTTCATAGGATTCGTCAGATTGCATACACACATTGAAGGTAAGTTTTCGTAGTTTTTGCCCTATGACAGAGATTTGAGGTTGCAAATTACTTAGAGGAAAGCGGTATAATTTAGTTCAACTGTAACGCGGTGTAAGGTCACTGAACTGTGGTGTGAGTCATTTCATTCGTATAATCAACGGTTATCTACAAGAAAGCAAGCAAAAGCAACTGAAGTCTGACGATATATTTCGAGTACCGATCATGATTGTTTATGACCAATATAAAGTACGTAGTATATTGTAGTTCCGAATATATATATATATATATATATAACTCAAGGTACAAGACTGGAGTGAAATTTTGTTTTTAAATATTCAACTAAATCCTGACGTTTCTCGATGCGATTGTTTGCCTGCTTTTCACGTACTTTCTTCGTGAAAAATGTTGAATCGTGAGTCGAATGTTAGCTAGCATTTCATGACATTTGATTTACTTGTAGAGCAGCTTAAATTTCCCTGCTAGCCAAGACAGGGAGGGGTCTCCGGGGAGGTCTCTCTCTGTCTTAGTAGTAAACCAAGACGGAGAGACTTAATTTCTGCTAGCACCTCTGGGTTCAGTTGTAGGTTAAGCTGCTCTACAAGTAAATCAAATGTCATGAAATGCTAGCTAACATTCGACTCACGATTCAACATTTTTCACGAAGAAAGTACGTGAAAAGCAGGCAAACAATCGCATCGAGAAACGTCAGGATTTAGTTGAATATTTAAAAACAAAATTTCACTCCAGTCTTGTACCTTGAGTTATATATATATATATATATATTCGGAACTACAATATACTACGTACTTTATATTGGTCATAAACAATCATGATCGGTACTCGAAATATATCGTCAGACTTCAGTTGCTTTTGCTTGCTTTCTTGTAGATAACCGTTGATTATACGAATGAAATGACTCACACCACAGTTCAGTGACCTTACACCGCGTTACAGTTGAACTAAATTATACCGCTTTCCTCTAAGTAATTTGCAACCTCAAATCTCTGTCATAGGGCAAAAACTACGAAAACTTACCTTCAATGTGTGTATGCAATCTGACGAATCCTATGAAGACCAAGGTTTATAAGAAGCAAATGGCGATCAGAAAATGCCGCCATGAACCTGAAGTTATATTCACGTTAGATCTGTCTTTTGTTAGTATTCAAATTTTGCGCGCTTTCAATAACACTAGTCCGTGATCCGATTGGTTAAAGTTGACAGTTCGCATCAGCGGATATTAAATTTCGGCTAGGACTGTTAAAACGTTCCCTCCTAACCATAGCCTAGGATATCGGATTATGTCTCCTGAAAATTAATATTGATAAAACTTAACGAAAGCCTGCGTTGTCTGTGGTAATTTTCAGACAATGTTTTCAGTTTTCATCCCCTCACCTAATATATCAAATATCAATGCATCAATTTGGTCTTCCTGTGAGTGCAGCAGAAATGTCTGAATCCAAGTCATGTTGTGAGTGCAACAGAAATTTGAAGTAGCGTTATAATTAGCAAAGTGATTGTTCGTATACAGTCAAAACTTTGTCACAAGTCTGAGTTTGGTAATTACCGAAAACACGCAGGACTGAGTCTGGTAATTACCAAACACGCAGGACTGAGTCTGGTAATTACCAAACACGCAGGACTGAGTCTGGTAATTACCGAACACGCAGGACTGAGTTTGGTAATTACTAAACACAGGTCTGAGTCTGGTAATTACCAAACACACAGGACTGAGTCTGGTAAATACTGAACACGCAGGGCTGAGTTTGGTAATTACCAAACACGCAGGTATATAAGTCTGATAAACCGAGTTGGAGAATACTGTGATTTAAAAACATGTGGTTTGAAGTTTAGTGATTCACAAAAATAATACTTTAAAAAGTTCCTAGTGGTACAATGCTAGGACTGAACCGAAATATAATCCACAGAATATCTTACTTTGGTAAGAAACTGATGAATTTATCAGATGATTGTGAAGCATATCTTATAGTGTTGATGACACAATTTAAATTTGATAAGTGAATACGTACTGCCGAAAAAAACATTCAGAGATATTTGGGTCGTACCGTAGGAATGTACCAGAAAAATCCAATATTATGTCAAAGTTATTGTAAACTCTCAACATTATACCATAATTTACAATTTGGAATATTGTGACCTTTTCTGGAACGTGTTTTTATATTCATATGTTATCGTCGCAGCCGCATTTCCCTTAAACGATTTTATATAATTATGACGTCATCGATCACGTGATACGACAACCATCCACTTAACAAATTTAAGGAAGTTTATATTAGTATTATGGTATAATTAGATTTTGTTTAAACTGTTATTTCTGTCAGAAAACATTTTTTAACGTACATCTATTTTCTGTTAAATGAACCAGGCCTTAACATGCTTGAGAGATTGAAAACACGTGCCAGAATGAAAACACGTGCCAGAATGAAAACACTTGCCAGAATGAAAACACTTGCCAGATTAAAAACACTAATGCCAGAATGAAAACACTTCCCAGAATGAAAACACTAATGCCAGATTGAAAACACGTGCCAGAATGAAAACACGTGCCAGAATGAAAACACTTGCCAGAATGAAAACACTTGCCAGATTAAAAACACTAATGCCAGAATGAAAACACTTCCCAGAATGAAAACACTAATGCCAGATTGAAAACACGTGCCAGAATGAAAACACTTGCCAGAATGAAAACACTTGCCAGAATGAAAACACTTGCCAGAATGAAAACACTTGCCAGAATGAAAACACTAATGCCAGAATGAAAACACTAATGCCAGAATGAAAACACTAATGCCAGAATGAAAACACTTGCCAGAATGAAAACACTTGCCAATTTGCAAAACACTGCCAGGTGGCGGAAATAAGTCAAAAGAGGCCAGGCTACATAAGTTCTAATGATGCCATTTTAGAGACAGCGCGCGTCTTCCACGGTCAAAATGCACTGGACCCGAGTAAATATCCTGAGAATGGGAACTGGTAACTAATATAGTAACTTTTTCAGTCTTTAGCGGGAAATCTAAATAAAGCCGTTGAATTATTCATAGCCGGTGTGAAAATGAATGCTTTAAATGAAATCCGTCGGAAACGAATGCCCAATGCGTATAACGGGACGAGGTTGAGTGGTTTAAAAAGGGATTTCATCAGCCAAAAACGTGGCGCGAAATATATCGTATACGTGCCACCGGCGTTGTTGGGAGGAGCGTGACTATAGCCTGCGTGACATGTTATAATTACCTTACTTGCAAAAAAACGGTTTGACCGGTGCTCAGTAATTTTACTGGCGCGACGCGGGAGTTTTTTTGGACAGCACGTTTTCATCGGCTCAAAAAGTCAAGTTTTCTTGAAAAGTTTGTTGATTGAATGTTAAGTTGAATTACGTATTGGGTTCTGTCACAACATTTGTTTTGTAAAATTTGGAAACCAGCTTTTCAAAACGAAAGATAAAATTAATCGGGAGGAATAATGAAGGGAAACCGACATGTTAAATAGGTTTAGGGGAAAAAAGATTAATAGTAATGTACCGATCAAATCGAAACATAATATATACTTATCAACAAAATATATACTTATCAAACTTCAAGTGTTTATTTATCTCGAATTCGGGCTATACAAACGCAAATTATAACAAAGATTTGTCTGCTCTTCGAGAAACAAGTCGCAATCGAAAAGGCTACGACTGTGCACTGACAAAGTGCAGTGTCATGGTGTCCCGGGGGTAGGGACATTTAATCGCCTAATATGACCCTGTAATGGACATTTTGGCCCGGGGGAGGGGAATTTGAAATAAAAATGAAAATTGAGGATTCGAACCTGGGCCACCGGGTTTGACAGACGTGCTTTCGGTACAGCTCGTTGTCAAATAGCTACGGTGGCCCAGAAGGGTCAAACACAAATAAATATTCTGAAGCACAAATAAATGTACTCGAAGCACATAATAATATTCTGAAGCACAAATAAATGTTCTGATGCACAATTATTTCTTCTTGAAACACATCATAGTACGGTGGCCCACAAGGGCAAAACACAACTCAATTTATGATCAAAAACAAAACAAAATCTCATGAAACACAACAAGGTTTCGTAGTACAAAACTAAATCTCATGAAACACAACAAGGTTTCGTAGAACACAACAAGATTTCGTAGAACACAACAAGATTTCGTAGAACACAACAAGATTTCGTAGAACACAACAAAAATTAATAAGATAAAATTATTGTTTTAAGAACAAAACAATATTTCACAGAACACAACAGTCAACCAGAACACAAATAAAAATTCGGAAACACAACAAAATTTCGAGGGACTGGTATCTAGCGCAACGCCACTAACTGACTGGAGACTGAGCTCCAGAAGGGCTCACGTGGTCAACACGTGGTCTAATTATTCCTTCTCCCTGTTATCCGCCATGTTTTGTCAAGCATGCGGTGGATGGCTACGAAAAGACTTCAAATTTTGTCCTAAATGCGGCAATACCCCTTCTAGCACAACAAAAAATAACTCTTCTAGAAGTCCATCGGTAAACTTTGAGGAGTACAAAGCCAAAAAGTCAGAAGAAAGACGGCAATTCTTCAGCAAGAAACACCCGAAAAAAAGTAAGATGGACGAGTCTCAATCTGTTGTAACGATTACTATAGGTATTGGTGCTTATAGTCATGGAATTATGAAACCCGTTAGAGGAAAGTCCTTACCACTGAAAGTTCAAAAAAGTGCCTCGGCGAAAACTGTTTTGGAGGAAGCATTAAAGAAACGAGCTGCGTACGATCGGTCCTTCAGAAGTGAGCGTTCGTATAATCTGTGTTATCCAGATGGTAGCACAGTGCTAAATCTGCCTGGAAGCGAGGAGCCCTTTATCTTAGAAAAATACAGGGAAGACTTGGGCAGAACATACGCCAGATTGACACTCTTTCTTTGCCCGGTCAATTGCCATGAAGGTTCTGATTCCCAAGGACACAAGGACAGTAACCCCGACAGTGACCCTGACTCCGACGAATGGCACTGCAAATGCAAAAATCCTTATTTCTAGAATGCTTGTCTAAATTCAAGGTTTACTGTTCTAGTTTCTAGGCAGATAGTACTTGTTTCTAGGTCCCAAAATCTTATTGGAAATCAGGTCACCATGAATCTTAAAATAAGACGTAAGCGCTCTTAAAACAAGTCTAAGATTACTTGTTTCAAGGATGCAGAAATAACGTTTGAGGCACAATTTCTTTTTTTATATCTTTTATTAAAATTATTTACATAGAATACAAAAGATTTTAATTCAATAGAGTAGTGTTTACATTTAACGTTTTTATTGTGATCATAACAAAGAAACAGATACATGTACATGCTTCAATTATAAACTCAACAGTTAAACAACTATACTAGCTATCCACAACATACCTTTCTCTTTGTCTCCTTCAAAAAGAAAGCCATACAGGACAGTTATGATTTTCAGTTCAGTTTAATGTACATTGTAGCTATTGGAATTAGAACCTGTAAAATCGTTTTTAATAGCCAACTTTTAGACAAGCACAAGTAAGTAGACTAAGTAATTTCTTAATAAAATTAATTGTGAGCTCAGGTGTCACCATGCAGTGTTGTTGAGTTCAAAAAGTCCAGTACATGGTATGTGTATGTTTGCATTGTATTGGGGAGAAACCAATTACCAGGCCTAGGATTATGACACTATAAGCACTCTAGTAGTGCATGTGATCATTATGTATCATTTTCCAATGGCCAAGGTGCTGAATCTTAGCGTAATATACTTTGCATGATTTAAATAATGGCCATGGTATACCTGATAGTCCAACAGCTGAGCATGGGAAACAACAATATAACCCTGAGCAGTTACTGGTTCTGATATCTTGAAAGCATTGAGCTTCTCAGAATATGACTCCGTTTTCATTGCCATTACAACAAAGAAAGGTTCTTGATGAGGGAAAATCCATATTTTAGACAGTTTTCCAAACAGTGGCAAGCCTATATCATCCAAATCTATAAGAATAAAGTTATTTGCACCTGTTTTGTATTGGGTACCATAAACCTTAATAGAATTATATTGGTATACTGTTTGCAAGCTATCTCTACTTATGTCATAAAATTGAGTAACAGTAGTTCTGGCATATTCAGCTTCAATGTGTTCAAGCTCTTTTCCTTTCCCAAATTGTATTTTCTTAAACAAATCATCTGAAGTGGGAGAGTTTTCTTCATCAATTTGAATATGTTCTGCACTTTGCATACTCTGATATCTTTCAGCTAAAGGAAAGGGTAAGTTTTTAAAACTTCGGATCTTGCGGGCCAAGTCCTTAAATTGTGAGTGCTTGGCTTCAAACCTCATACACCATGTTTTGACCAGTGGCCCAAACATCAAAATTTGTGTTGACAAATGTACTAAGTAATGTTGCTTTGGCAATATTCTTACATTAGGATACAATGTCTTAAATGATGTTAAATACTCCGTAATCAATCGTTTTAGATTTATGATGGAGGAATACCTAATTCTATGAGCAAAGCAAATACCCATGATTTCAATGAGATACAGAAAACAGCTCCAGTGAGGATCTTCATTGCCTAGTTTATCACTCAAAATTATAGGTAGCATGCGTACAAGCTGCCACATTTCACTTGCAGTCTGACCAAAGTTTGAACTGGACTTCAATTCTAGATCAACAGCTTTGATAGGAGCAGGTTTATCCTTAATCTCTGAGTATCCATAGGCAAAATGATCTATTCTACTGTTTAGATCTTTAAGGGTTAAGAGATCATTATCAAATAAATACTTTAATAGAAATTTCATATGATAACTTGATATACCTTCAAGAAAAATGTGCATGATATCTTGGGGTAATTGTTTGGTAACATCAAAGTATGGTGCCTCCATGACTTTTGCCCTTGCATTTATTCCAAATTCTTTAGAATAATACTTTTTCAAGTAATCTGAACCTGCATTTTCTATGATAGAGACCTGAGTCTCATGGAGAGAACTATTACGGAGATCAAATTCCTCTTCTGAAAAATGTTGCTGCATCTTTTCCCATGTTGTCATACAATGACGACATTTTCTCTTTGCACCTCCAACACTTTCTTTATAGCCACCAACTGCTTGACTAGCTGGTGTATCTGCAACAACTGCAAGAATTGCACCTCTCAAATAAACTGGCCCCCCTCCAACTGTAAATGGATAACCATTATCTGTGCCAAGTTTCTTCAGATCATCTACTAAGGGTTTAAGTACCTCATTCAATCCAAATTCCTTTATGTATGGCTTTTTACAGATGGCAAAAAGGTTAATAGATCTGAGTTTTGCCCGATAAGCAGAATCTATGTTGACAAGCTGATAATAAAAAAAACCTAACTGATGTACTTTATTTGTCATGGGGTTAGCAACATTAACATCATCATAATAAACTAATAACTTGAGAGCCCTATCATCTGTTGAAAACAAGGGATGCATGCGTACAAACAAGCCATCATTAAAATCTTCCAAATAACCATCATTTTCTAGCCTATTTCCTGATTCAGAAAATATCATCTCTAAAATTTGTCTGGATTGTAACTGTTCCTCTAAAGTCCTTAGAATTGGTACATAGTAGAAGACTTTCTCAACCTCTACACATCTTATCTTGTTTTTCACTTTCTTGTAGCTTTTTACTTTCCCCAACACTTTTCTTTCAGGTTTCTACTGAAACAAAAATTAAATAGTATGTCAAGTATTTCATATTTATTCAACAAAGTGTTTTTTCCCCAATTTCCTAAGATTTAAATGCTAATTAACAACATACTGCAAAAATGAATTTTCATACCATAGTATGTACAATGCATACCATTGATTTTATGCATCTTCTGAAACATGTATACAATTGTATTTATATTTCCATGGGAGATAAAAGTTTGACAAAAATATGAACCTGGAACTGATTATAATATCAAATTATATTTATGCATGGCTGTACAAAGTATTTCAGAATGAGATATTAAAAAGTAACGTAGAACATACCACATAGGGGATATTCTCCCTCTTGAACTCATCAGTCAACATCCATTTTGTTTCAAGTTCTTGAGCAGGACTAACAAATTCTTCCAATGCAGCCTCAAGCCCTCCAGGTACTTCATGGATATTGGAATCTTTTAGGGAACTCTCAATCTTAGACTTCAACCTCCTGCAAGCAACTTTTAAGAGATCTGATGTAGCCTTGGCAATTTTTTGTGTTGCAGTTTGTGAGAGTCTGTTCTCCTCTTTAATTTTTACAAGGTATTTATTTGCAATTACAGTGAGTGGTTCTTCGTCACACTGCAATCTGTTTATTTCAGGTTCATCTTGGTTAGAGGATAGAGATCTGTCATCTGGAAAGGAATGTTCATCTGATACAGACAGATTATCTGCCACCTCATTTGAATGATCAGATCCTGTTTGTTTATCAACAGACCATCTCCCTTTAAAAAAAAGAATTGAAGCAACTGTTTAATGTGTATACATAGACTGATCCCTATGATATTTATTCACAGAATTGTTTGTACCTATATGTCTACCAGTGGCATATTTTTTTGAGAGACCCTCAACTTTTCCAGGGACCATTTACCACTCCTACTATACTGCTTAACTTGTAGTTGCATTTCCAACCAGATTATGTTTAACTTGAATGGTATATAGTAAAATGTTCTTCCCTACCCTAGAAAACTTCTCGGCTTCCGAATCCCCAGGAGCAACTACCACGCCTCAATTTCTCTCCCATTGTAAAACACACACACAGCCTCATCACAGTTCATACAAAGTCATGTACACTTCCCCTGTTATAAAGGAAATCCTGGCCAAAATTTAACTATCTCCAAAAGAGACTTGCAAAAACGTTCAAGTGGCCCAAAAAAATCCCAAAATGCGAATTTTTAAACCCAAAAAATCCTTCACACCTTCCAGTCACTACCCCCCCCCCCCCCCCCCCCCCCCCCCACTACCCCCCCCCCCCCCCCCCCCCCCCCCGGGCACTTCCCAACATGTTTTACTATAAAGCAGAAAAGCCGTTTGGTACATTAAAGTTTCATCTCTGCAAATATAGAGCGTACTATGTCAAAACTGCAATAATTATAAAAATAAACTTACCACTTCCATCTGGTAAGACATGGATTTCAACTTCCTCTGAGTGGAGAAATGGAATATGCTTTTCCCTTACATGCTTTGTGAATGTGTTGGCTTTTTTAAAACCTCGGTCGCATCCACTAATACCACAATATGCAAAAAGGTTTTCTTGATCATTGTGTCTCGAGTTAATGTGGCTCAACAATAAATGAAAATGTAGAGATGAGAACACGAGGCAAAACCCAC
The DNA here is from genome assembly GCA_030867875.1 of Actinernus sp. WN-2022. Lineage (NCBI taxonomy): Eukaryota > Metazoa > Cnidaria > Anthozoa > Actiniaria > Actinernidae > Actinernus > Actinernus sp. WN-2022. Next base: position 79,357,299 of record JAOWCC010000019.1, read on the forward strand.
AAGTCCAAACAGACATCTTTCCTCTGGCGCTACGTGCACACGTACACTGTCTTTCCTCGCGCTTCGTGAAATTATTCCCATGAAACAGGGATTCAGATTGGCTGGAAATTTTGGACAAACGCAAGAACCTTCCTGATTGGATGAGAAGACAATGACTCAGCTCCAAAGTGGTTATGGGATAGCTCACGCCCCGTTTGTTAGGGGTTCCGAACTTGGTGAGTTAGAGAAGGAGGTTTGTTCAATTTTATTGACAGAAATGTCTCTACATGACATGCAAGTTGATGATTTATCACTCTTACTGGAGAGAAAAGGGGTAAATGCATCTTATGCAAGAGTTTTAGCGGGTAAGTCTCAATGAAATTCCATGTTTATTGTATGGCGGGAATAGCACGTTTCTCGCTAGCTCAAATTTTGCACATGGCCGATAAAACTGGACTCTTTAATAAGACTTTGTGTAGAATTTCTCTTGTTAAACCAAAGACTGTACTAGTTTTCCCAAGTAAGCCCATCCTTTGCTGTTTAATTGCAAGATTTTGGAACTTGAATATCTTTTCTTGCTTTTCTTTGGAGAAATACTTTTCCCGCCAAAACTCAAAAGGCGAGTCACATGGTTACAAAAAAACGGGGGTGGGGTAGGGTACGGCAACGAATAAGACTGCTGAGTAGCACAGGTTGTTTTTGTTTTGGTATGGAGATTACAGAATGTGGGGTATACCAATGTGAGATTGTTGCAAAATCGCGTTCTGGCTGAAACCCTGTTCAGCAGCAGCTAATTGTTGTTACCCATTCATTGACGTATGCATATCAAACCTTGGAAATTGAAAGAGTTGGGGGTAATAAAATATTACATGTAATCATTAGATACTGAATTAATTTGTTCTCTTCCAAAGTAAACAGTGTCGATGGAGAGACCTTCATCAATTTTACACGGGCAGACCTTCAAGATCTGTTTCCAAAAGACTTCATTGCACGCAAGACATTGTGGGACATTAGTTCCAAGTTGGTTAGTTTTTCCTTACAAGCCAGTTTGTACATGTCTTGTTAAAAGCTAATTCCAATTCATATGGCTGATGTATGCTATTTTTGCAGGCTTTCGTGTCTATGAGGTACAATTTCTTGGTTCAGATTATGTTTGAATAAATTGTAGCTAATTCTGACTTTAATTTTCTGCAGAAATCAGGGACCCCCGAAAGATGATACATGTATGTTTGACAATTTTAGTGAAGAGGTATGTAATATACTTCACTCAGTTTTATTTACAAGCTACCAGTACCTTCACAGCCATTGCATTAAACTTGGGTATTTTGAATTCCAGTCACCTTCCAGTACAGTACCACATTGGGAGCCCAGGGGGTTTCAATAAGTTTTCACATAGCTGGCATATTCCATAAACTACCCAGAGAAAAAACTTCAAAACTCCCCTTTTTTATACTCTTTTTAACATAGTTTTACTTTGTCTCGCTAAAGTATAGTGGGCGAGAAATATCCAGAGTAGACGCCAGAGTTCGCCGGTTGCCGGCTTCTAAATGACATCCCTGGGAGCCCCAGGTTAACAAGAGGTCCACCATTTTTTTTTTCATGAGCTTTGCCGCAAATCTAGTGCATCAGGAACCTCAACTCCTTTATCAAGTGTATCGACCCACACTTAGCTTAGACAGCTGTTCCTCAGAGGAAGATGTAATGGCAAGTCAGTCCCAGCCTTTGTCACAGTCCATGCCACCACTGAAGAGAACAAAGCCCCGGGAGCTGTTCAGTCCCCTACCATCAAAAAAACAGAAGCATAGCTATCTGGGAGAAGATTTCAAACTTTCCACTTCAAGAGAAATTCAAAATTCTGTGGAAGAAAATCAGCCCCTTGATGACCGTGCAAGAAGGCAGTTGATAAGAGAGAGTGTCACGTGTGTGCAGGCATTCTGTGGAAAGGAGATTTCTGGTGACTGTTTGACTGAACTGTCTAAGAAGATGTGTAAAGAGATACCTGTTCTTAGGGATGAGAAGCCACCCTTTTGGCCAAAGGATGTTGAATTTCAGTACTGGGTAGGTACATGTACGATGCAGACAAAGCAATTAAAATATTGAGTTAATTAACCCTCTTTCCTTGCAAACACCTTTGATGACTTTTTTGGCTACGTTTCAGGAGATTTAGGGTTATATTTTAAGACAGTATTTTATTTTTCTTAACCAGAAATTACACTTGGCTGTCTCTACATGTACTTGCATTTATTGCCTATTTTTGATTAAACATTTTAAAAAACATCAATTATAAATTGATGTCTTGGTTTGTTACTGTACATGACTTTTACTACTGTTCCTTTTACTGATGTTACAGTTGACCTATATATTGCAAGTCTCCAAAAGTGCAAGTAAAACATGGTATTGCTTTTATTGCTCATCATTCATACTTTTTCCTTCCCCAATCCCATACACTTTCTAAGGCATCCACCGAGCACCTACTCAAGAAAAGGGTGTCAAACTTGAAGTCATCGGATAAACAGAGTCAGAAGACTGCTTCCAAATCAGAAGAAATATTAAACATTGGCATGATAACATCACAGGAAGATGCAAACAAGCATGAAAAGGAACTGCAAAAAGAAATATCTAAACGTGCAGTGAACTGGAAAGCAGTGGAGGAATTACAAACACTGACATTCCCCAAGAGATGTGAAAGGATCTCGCAAATTACAGGACGAAAAGCAATTGAAACGATGCTGGAAGAGTTCCCATACTTAGACCACCAGAAAGTGGTAAGTAATTGCGATTGCTAGTAAACTGTCATTATTTAACTGTCATGCATTTGGGTGTTCTTAGAATAGCCACAAGATTGCTTTACCCCTTTTTAGTTTTGTCCTCTTCTATTTATTTTTCCCAATAAGTTTTGTGTAATTGTGTGTATTTCACCAACTTGTATTTTGTTGTGTGTCTGTATGCATCGGACTCGTTTGGTGTAAGCTATTTCTGTTAACCTGTACTGTAATTTTAGTGTTATTCTTCATCTATTGTAATAATTTTTATCTGTGCTGGTACAAATAAACATTATTATAACAACAACAAAATGGGACTGAAGAGTGTGACATAGACACTAATTTGTTCTGTTGCTACATGTAACTGGCAACCAAACTTTCTCAGTCAGTTGCCAGATGAAAAGTAAGTACGTACCTACAGCGCTCTACCTGGCAACCAGCTCTAAAATTGTGTTGCAATAGTGTCATAGTTCCACACCCTGCTCTGACGTACATGTACATGTATTGACCTTTACCAAAATTATCACATGTAAATACCATGTCATAGAAAAACTCTGACAACTCTAATTGTACACTGTGGTTAATATTATTGTTTCATTTATTAAGTTAGAACTCCCTGTGATTGTGTGATAAATTTCAAGGGTAATACACTAATCTTAGAAATAATAACTTCATTGTCTTAAAAAAAACATTAGTATTAAATAAGCAAATGGAAAAACAAATGCTAGAGAATTGTCATTAGCATTCACTTTCATCTATTTCCTTGATGCAATTATTTTTAGTTCACCAGCCTTAATGCATTTTCTTTTCCATCCAGATATTACATGAATTGGAACTTCACATCTCCCAACTAACAAAGTCAGTAGCAACCAAGGAGACATTTATAAGTCATTGGCATCATTTGAGAAAGTGTTTTCTGGATGATGATCAGACCAGTACTGGTAAGTATTTGCTGTACAACTTTATTTTCATTCATAAAGAGATCTAACACATTGAAATCCTTACTGTAAATGATCGAATTAGTGACGGGCATTTATTTCATTTTTGCATTTGCAGTAGGGGTGCCTATTTGAGGGAGGGCACTTACTTCATCTTTAAGATTTTAGCCTCAACATACATGTACATGTACCTCTTTATTGCAGCTGCAAAACTGAAGCAATCGACATGCATAACATATGTAACAATAACTTTTACCGGCTCCACTGTAGGAACCAGTGCTCGACCTTAGCGGTAGTAAACTAACCCGGGACTAGTAAAAATTGCACCAGCTGGGCTAGTCAAATTTGACAACCACTAGCCACAGGGCTAGTACAAATGTAGGTGTTGAGGTAAAGGATTAGTATTATTACTATTATTATTGGGGGAAAAAGCATGCGTCAAGTGACTTAATTATTAACACTGAGAGAATCAACGATATGCTCATCCTTGGAAACAGTCAGGTCAAATTCTGTCAAACAACACGCTAACAAACAACATACCCAGCGCCATGATGGTGGCCATCATTACTATGTACATTGGAGTATTCCCCTCTTTCAGTAAACAAACTATGGTTATTCCATATAATAGTCCCATCATGATTTTCCCCCTAATCCTTGTGTATCATTCTTCCTCACAGATGACTCAAGAACATTATTGGTACCCTTGAAGTGCTTGCATGAGGCATTTGGTGGTGCCCAGCCTGTTATTCTAACTTTACCGGTAAGTAGCATTTTGCCAGACTTGTTAGAATTCAGCTGTACCTCAAGAGGGGTTTCTGGAAAACCCAAATAGCAAGAATAGTGATGAATAGTAAATATAAATTAAAGGTTAATACTTAAGAACGCAACTCACAAGTCCTTGAATGAGTACGAATTCAAATGACGAGTGAATCACACTGTCAATATCTGCCATTTTGTTTTGCACGTGTCACTCAAGTCTATGGATGGGTTACCTGTAGCACTCGAAAGCAAGGATGAAACAGGTGCTATAAAGGCTGGCACTGCACTGCCAACCGAACACGGGTCAATAGATATCGTTTAATAGAAGGAGAAGATAATAACATGTGAAACGTTTTCTATATACGTCGTGATGCTGGTAGACTGCGAACAGTCCCTTTATCTTTCTTGGTTTCTAGTCACGAAAAACTCGAAAAACGATGTTTTGGCCGAGCGCGGATTGGGCGCGAACGAACTCGTAGGAGGGCGGGGAACAAAAGAAAAATAAAGGGACTGCAACCTTTGCCCACTGGAGCGCGTTCAGCAATTTCAGTCACTCCAGCAACGGAAAATTGTGATTGGTCAAACAATAGAGATATGACAGATATCCCATTTCGCTGCGAAAATGGCGACGATCCAAGAGAGAACTGTGACGGCCATTTGGATGTTTATAAAGTTTTTGAAGATTTATCTTGTCAGCTTGGTGGCTAAATTTTAAAGAATGAACAAACGTATTTTAATATGTGCAATATGCATTCTAGGCAGGTGAGAAGATGGATACCTATGTCAAAGACGTGTTGCCAGTTACTGGGCCAGTATTGCTGGTGTATGCAGAGGAGGAAGGGGGCACCACAAACTCGCAGGCAGCTGAACAGGATCAGATATTTATGGTTTTACAGAAAGAGGTGTTGTGTGAGTGCACAGCCGTAGGGGAATACACGTTGTATTCAACTGCAGTAGTTCTGCTCTTGGCAGTTTACTACACATTTAATCTATGTTATGCTAACACGGATAAGAGTATGTTCCTATTCCTAGAGGAACACATACTTGGCAAGGTACCAAAGCGCAAAACATACAAATATAAAAGGATTGAGAACACTCTGCTCCAAAAGATTAGATAATTACATCAAGTGTCACTTAAGAGCATGTCTGAGTCCAGTACCAAAAGGTTACACAAGGCCTATTTACACAGAAGAATACAATGCGGTGTATTGTCTTTTAGCCGTTGTCCAAGACGTCGCCCAATTACATTCAAATTATCCTTGTTACTTATTGGTAAGTCACTTAATCAAGAAAGACAACTGCTTTATGCATGCTTAATGCATGGTGCAGTTACACAGTAGTTTCACCAGAATGGTTCTATACACGTTTGTTAGAAGGTTCATACAAAAAGTGCTGAATGATGTTTCTTTTCCTTGAAAAGCATGGTATTAGGTTCCTACTGTAAGTGCAAACCTCGTACAGAAGAGTTGAAAAACCTGATTGCTCCAAAACATTATATATATAGTTAAATTTCACAGTGTTGATTATATATTTGGAGCATGTCACTTTATAAAGTAACTAAAAGTTGTTGATATTGATACAATGATATTTATATGTCATGTATAACGGTCACATTATTTATTTTTTCACAGTGTTTCGTTACTGTCAGGGTGAAATGCCAAGCATTAATACCCCATTCACACCTAAATATGTTTAGTTCATTTGAGTTTTCAAGCCCCTATACCTTGAAAGCATTACAATAATTGTTAAAATTCAAGCTATCGATCTGGAATAGTTATTGTATACGATAAAGGACAATTTAATTTACATCAAGTTTTGAACTGAAGGTTGCTGCATTTGCAGATAATTTTAAAACATGTTTAGTTAGTCAACTTTAAAACATATTTAAGCCTTGGTGTGAATGGGGTACTGGTGTGACAGTTAGTGCTAGCTCTTTGTTCTATTGTGAATTTCTTCTAATAGCATAATTTTATACAATGAATTGGTGGAAGGTTGATACAGAAAGTGACAATGTGTACAATGTATTATTGCTATTGGTTTACGTTTGGTTTTTATATGTACAATAAAGCATGGATTGTTACAGTTAAATGTTATCTGTAGTCGATCTGAAGCCAGGCGTCAAACTGTGTCATAACTTCCAACACTCAAAACAAGATTGTATTTTAAGTATGGAGCTTATCTACCTTGAAACAAGACAATGAAATCTCAATACAAGATTATTAACCTTATTTTCACTACTTAAAACAAGGGTGCATTTTCTTGATTGGAGATAAAAAATCTAGTTTTGAGATCACATTGACCTTGTTTTAAGGAACTGGAATTCTTGTATCAGGACCTTAAAACAAGCTTTTTTAAATCTAGTTTTAAGAAAATTAAGGCTTAAAACTAGATATATTTCCTTATATTAAGTTTTCTTTTATCTTGTTATTATATCTTAAAATAAGACATACATTTCTTATTTCAAGCTAGTTGCATCTTGTTGTAAGATTTTTGGAAGCTTGTTTTGAGGTTGTGAATGTCTTGTCTCAGGACCTTAAAACAAGATTTTTTAATCTTGTTTTAAGGATTTTTGCATTTGCAGTGTGGGCAAAAGATATTGATCTAAACAGCAGCATTCAGCATCTTGCCTCAGTATCAACTTCTGGATTCCAGGATCAAGGTAAACAATAACCCTTTTTAAGTTGCAAACAATTGTCTTTGTACAGTAAATTATAGTAAATAAAGTGTCTATTAGATGCAAAAAACTAAAAAACTAAAAACTTATCTTTTTTACACGTGCTTTTTATTATTATAGAAACAAAAGAAAACAAAAGATATTTTGCTATACAGTGTGTATTAATAATGGTAATTGAACTGAGTGGAGTGCAATTTGGTCTGAAAGGGTATTAGTTTATGGATATTCTAAAGCTAGGATTACTTTCTGTCTGTCGGTGTATGTACGTATGTATGTACGTATGTATGTATGTACGTATGTACCATCCTCATCCTCATTATTATAATATTATTATTATATTCACACTTTTTGATCTCTAAAACAAAAAGAACTGACATCCTGTAAGGCCTACAGGTGACCTAAATAAGTAGAAACACACTGTTAGGGTATCAGCCAGATGTTTTTGGTCTATTGTCTATTACAGTTCCCAATGAATTAATGGACAAATATGGAAGAGGGGTGATGTTTACAGAAACATGTCCAATGTGTGGATTTGAAGAAGAGCTTTTCTCTTCTGGAGTACACAACTCTGAAAGTGGTTGTATACGCATGTATGCAAAAGATGATGAATTCGAGTGTCCACGCTGCAAGCAGTATGACACAGAACAGCAAGCAGGTATACATTCATTAAGTTTTATATGTAGAAAAGAGATTTTGCCATTTGATAATACAATCATTGTAATACCTGACTATCTTTTTTGTTTTCTTTCAACAAGTAAGAGTATGCAGGGCCCATTGAAAAACTCCTTGGATACATGAGCTCCCTGTTTAAATATCATAATAAATAAAAATAAATAATAGTACAGTAATAAGCAATTATTGGACGAGGTTGAGCAAAATATCTTGATTTGTTAGTGGAGAGCTATCAGTTATTTGCCGATGCCGTCCACCGCAGAGGCAAATAACTGATAGCGAGACACTGACAAATCAAGATATTTTGTGATAACCGAGTCAATAATTGTTTTATCATTTGACTCATTTCTATCAATAAGGAATTTACTGAATACAAACATCAAGAAAACAGCTCGGGAGTTTACACTGTGAATGATCAATAGTGCGCATGCTCAAACCATTATTTGCAGCAAACATTGAGTAATCTTTACTGCGCATGCTCAGACCGTTATTTGTAGGCAGTTATTTGCAGGTATTTCAGCCAATCACAACTGCAGATAGAAATGAGTCGAATGATAATAATAATTAACTGTAAAATTAAAAAAAAAATCTTTACATCTCACTAGGTAACCACTACAATCATCAACTTGCCCCTTGTACTTCTACTCACGCTACAGCTACCATCAATGGTACGTCTGGTGGACTTCAGACAAGTGATCAAGGTCAGATGTAATAATTAATATTCAGTATTAAAGGATTTGTCTTCATTGAGTAATATTGCTTCCAATATTATACATTCAAATTCAAGAGGCCTTGCACATGCTAGATGATTTGCTAACTCTCATAATATTAAAAAAGCATTGCCTTCATGCATTTATTATTGCGTACCAGGTGTTATCTCTGTTGAAAGTCAAGGACCTTCACAAATCCAAAATGAGGGTGATGCAGTTGGTAGTACAAGTCAGTTTGTCCCACCTGTCCAGACTGATTCAGATGCTGAGAATAACAATCCAAGGACTGATCAGGGTAATTGGAAGATAATTGGAAGATTCAACCATTCAGTGATATTCATGTTGAATAAATCAAATTTTGATGTGTATCCACAATGTTTAGTTTCAAGATACTTGTTTAATTTCAAAAAGATTCCAATCTTTCTGATTATTTGACCATATTTGCTTAATATTTGACTTTTTTGACACTGATTTTATACAGTTCATACTTTGTCATTTTATTACTGAATTATTTTTTATTGCAATGTTTGTACATTGTAGCTATTACAGCTGACATAATCTTACAGAGAAATTTATGTTCCCATAAAATGATAATGAAACACTTGTTGCTAAAATGATTTTGTTTGTGTTTTGCATTTAGAAACTTTGCCAGAACAAGAAATGGTTGTGCACAGAACCAATGTACTTAAAGATGTGATTGAAGTATTCCAATCACCTGACATTCTTAACTGCAATTTGAATGTAGTAATGATTGATGAAAGGGGTGACCTGGAAGTTGGAAAAGGTTCAGGGGTATTGCGTGAGGTAGTTAGTTTGTTTTGGAACAATTTTTTTACTTCCTTGAGTGTAGGAGCATCTGAAAAAGTGCCATCATTGAGGCATGACTATCAAAAACCTGAGTGGGAGGCGATAGGAAGGGTATTAGTTTATGGATATTCTAAGCTAGGATACTTTCCTGTTACACTATCTGGTGTATTTATTGCATGCTGTATCTTTGGTGAGGAAACCATCACTGATGACTTTCTTTGCGAGGGATTTGACTTGTATGTAGGAGCAGACGAGGCTGACGTCCTTAAAAAATGCAGGGAGGGCAAATTTGATCCAACTGATGAAGATCTTCTTGATTTACTTAGTAGCTACAAATGTTACAAACTTCCAAGTAAAGATAATATTGTTATTCTTATAAAGCAGCTAGCACACCAAGAATTAGTTCAAAGGCCAAAGTACATTTCCAATTGTTGGAAGACAATTATTGGTAGACTTCAGAGGTATCCAGAGTTCAGTTCAGTTGAATCCATGATTACCCTTTACGAGACCAAGAAGGCTACACCGAAGAAAGTGATTAAATTGTTAATTGCCACGCCAGTGAATGATTCTGAGCGCAATTGTTTTGAACATTTGAAGCGTTATGTAAAATCCCTAAATCACTCCAATCTAACAAAGTTCCTTCAGTTCACTACTGGAAGTGATTTAATGTCGGTGAGGTCAATACAAGTAACTTTCAATACCCTTGATGGTACAGCCCGTAGGCCTGTCGCCCGCACATGTGGACCTGTGCTGGAAATATCCACAACCTACCAATCCTATAATGAGCTTGTAGAGGAGTTCACAAACGTGATCCTCAACAGAGAGGCATGGTCATTTACAATAGTTTAAAAGCAATGCTTTTGATTTACATTGTTTTCATCCTTACATGTACAATTATGTTACTAGTTTAGTTAATTTTTTTAATACGACTCTGTAGTCATAGGCAAACGTGACAATTCTTGACAGATTAATGTTGGAAGTGACCACACAAACAATGGTTGTTGATGTTATGGTTTATATTAATTACAGCTATATTATTGGTTGCAGTTATTGTCTGTTATCTAATGATCAGCACAGTTTATTGACATTATAGATCTACAAACCTTGAGTATGCAGTGAGAGAACATAATGTTAAAGTTTGTAATGAGAAAAATTATGAATGTTCTCATAAATTTTAAATTGAAAGCACCTTGATTATTTGTACTTTATGAGAAGACATTATTTGAAATATTTTAATTAATAAAGTGATGAGACCTATCTCGTCTAGTTGTCACATAATTGTCTTTGATCTTATTTTTCTCGATATGTGCTTGCAAAAAGTGGTTGTAGAATTTAAATCAATTATCTGTACCAGCAATCTCCAGCAGTGTTTCATAAAGGTCAAGTCCCTCTTCACAGGTACTTGGCATTTTCAACTGCATGTTCTGTTGAACATATTCAAAGTACTCTTGCTGTATGGTTTTGTCCTCCTCATGTGTTAAGTTTTCTCTTAGAGATTCTGTTTCATCAGTTGATACCATAAAAAGTAGATCTTCTTCGCCACCATGAAGCTCGGGAAGGAAGTAGAGCTCATCAGGTCTCCCACTTACTGTGCCATGCCTAGAGTGCCTTATCAGATGCGTATTCCAGTGTTCCTTGACCTCATTTAGATCATCTTGAAGTAACTGAGCAAAACAGAACCAAAGGCACTCCGTTTGTAGTTCATTACCAGGATTAAAAATGTCCTGTTCCATGAGGTTCTTGAAAAAATCAATCCACCAACTTGACCTGAATGAATGAATGAATGAATGAATGAATAGGCTTTATTTCAAGAGGATAACACTTGACAGTTAACTAAAGTTTTATTTATAATAGTTACTGATAATTTCATGGCCCTCAACAATAAATATATATATAAGATTCTAAAATATAAATAAATAAAATATAAAAATAACCTGTTTTTCCTCAAATATGCCCACCATCCCTCAATGCGTTGATTGGCTGGTGAGGATCCATACTTATGAGCATCAACATCATCTCTTAGTGAACACTGCATTGCTGCCATGGTACCGTTTTCTGTTCCGCAGTCTGTTCTCAACTTCACTGGGCATCCCCCCACATTTGAGACGCAGTTCAAATAAAAGCTGGCAATAATGTCTGGGTGATTGTTTGATCTCGTAACAGTAAGCCACATGATTCTTCTACTCCACCCATCAATGCAGCCATGGATTGGAAACCCATAGGGTTTGAGTTTATCGTATCCGTCCACGTGCCATACATAGTTCGGCCCAGGAGAGAAATATCTTCGCCTTTGTAATCGACGTGACTTCCTCTCCTGACAGCCTTCTGGATCGAGTTCTCTCATTAGGTCTGCTACAACTTGTCTAGGTACTTGAACGTTCTGTAAACGCAGCGTATGCCACATGCTCCTATATCCACCACTGCAGCCCGGTCCATTGAGTATGTTCAGGATCCGCTCACGTACATCGTTCATATCGTATGATGGCATTCTTCTCCTTAGATTGTATTCCCGAAGTCTGTTTTTCAGGGTTCTTACACTCATCGTTATTTGATGAAACTTGGCTAAAAACCTCACAATAGCTTCGTATTCGTATCCCTTTGAAAAGTAGTGCGAAATGATACTTTCTTCATCATCCATTGCCTCCATTCTGGACGCCATGTCTTCCTCAAGATGGAGGATTCTGGAGCTGTCTCCAGTCAGTTTGTGGCGTTGCGCTAGATACCAGTCCCTCGAAATTTTGTTGTGTTTCCGAATTTTTATTTGTGTTCTGGTTGACTGTTGTGTTCTGTGAAATATTGTTTTGTTCTTAAAACAATAATTTTATCTTATTAATTTTTGTTGTGTTCTACGAAATCTTGTTGTGTTCTACGAAATCTTGTTGTGTTCTACGAAATCTTGTTGTGTTCTACGAAACCTTGTTGTGTTTCATGAGATTTAGTTTTGTTCTACGAAACCTTGTTGTGTTTCATGAGATTTTGTTTTGTTCTACGAAACCTTGTTGTGTTTCATGAGATTTTGTTTTGTACTACGAAACCTTGTTGTGTTTCATGAGATTTTGTTTTGTTTTTGATCATAAATTGAGTTGTGTTTTGCCCTTGTGGGCCACCGTAGTTTTCATTCTGGCACGTGTTTTCAATCTGGCATTAGTGTTTTCAATCTGGCAAGTGTTTTGTTCCTATGAGCCACCGTATATCGTGCTTCTCGACTAAATCTGAATAGGCTTGTACTACTTTCGTAAGAGATTCTCTTACCTCGTCAATGCTTCGTTTACCATCCATTTTCAGGAACAATGCTTTTCCTTGTCTCGTCAGTGTGGCTTTTGCACTCCTCCGTTTCAACTTCGCTTCTTTAAATTCCTCAGACATCTTCGTACGTTACTATTCCCTTGGGCCAACCGGTGAGTTCCAAGAAATCGAATGAAATGGTCCGCAGGGAAATTAAGCAACAGTTGCAAAGGATAACGCAAATCGTATAGGTTTACTCAGTAGTATAAAATACAAGTAGTAGTTGAAGTATTCGATCTGAAACATAAATCATAAATATTATTACAACAGCATGCATGTAGACAAACTTAAATGTTCGGTAAACAGTGTTTCTTTGTATCTCTACTCACTTCTGTGGCGTTATCCAAGTCTTTATATATCCGGGTAAGACTTACATCATTTGTACTGAAATGAACTCAAGTAATACGGTCAAACAGGAAACAGGTTAGCCTTCGTATAACATTACTACCATTTGCAAGCTACTGTTAAGCGTGAACCTTTTTCCGCGTTCGTTTAAGTTTGAAACCTAGACGTCTGGCGGCACAAACCTTTGCAATTTAACCGCGATAACGATAACCTTTGACATGTCCCGCCTTCACGTTTCAGCGAGTGGGATTCAGGTTTGGAAACTTTTCAGCGAGATTTTCCTTCGCGCTACGCGCTAAATCATATAAATGTCCGTTCAAGTTAAAGTTTTGGACGCTCAGAATTATGAGAGATGCAAGACAACAACTGTCTCTTGGCATAATCTGAGTTGCACGACGGTAGAAGACATATAAAAGGTTTTAAACATCAAGGTTGAAACTAATTAGTTTGCCGACGAATTACAAAGGTTTGGGACGACAGACGTCTAGTTTCAAACATAAACGAACGCGGAAAAAGGTTCACGCTAAAAGGGGCCGTCTCACCCACAGTGCTTAGCGCGCTCACATGGCATAGCGGCCATTTTCGATGCCATCGAAATCCAGAGTTTTATGGCAGTGGTTTTAATCTTTTCTACATCTCTGCCATCCTTCCAGCTATCGTCAAAAAATTCATACTAGGTTGAACCTTTTTTATTGGTCTTCCTATTGAGCCTCTTATTTAAAAATTATTTGGTCATGCAAATTTTAGTTATTTCAGGTGGCCGTAGTTCTCCGGTCAGTATAATCTGCAGACTGCAGACTGGGTATAAAATGCAGACTGGGTATAAAATGCAGACTGCAGACTGCAGACTCGGTATAAAATGCAGACTGGGAAAAAATATAAAAAAACTTACCTGAATGCAATTTCAGCGAGTTCTGTTGAAATTTTACCGCCTTGACCTCGATCTCTACCTAAGCCGGTGTCCTAGCGGATTTGGACCCCCGCAGATTTGGACCCCCCGGTCCATATCCGCTAGTGGATTTGGACTCCCCGGTCCATATCCGCTAGCGGATTTGGACCCCCGGGGGTACGAATCCGCTAGCGGATATGGACCCCCCTCGCGGATTTGGACTCCCCCCCAAATAAATACAAAAAGAAGCAACAAGGAGCACAAGCACCTGAGAATTAGAAAATAAAGTTCATTTAATGTTGCTAAAGCCGACTTTTCACACTTTTGTTTCGTTGTTTGTTTGACTTCTAGAGAATACAGAAGCATTGCATTCTTTTAAGCTGAGGATTTTAAGAATAGGTCTTTAGTATTGGTTTTGATGTGCATACGCTAATCAGAAATGCTCTCCCTAAAGCAGACTTTTCACACTTCTGAGAAGACGATAACAAGTCAAGTTTTGTTCGTCACATTCGTTTAAAGTGCCTATCACCCTTTTGCAATTTTTATAGCTTATGAACCTCCGAAACGTTTTGAGTACTTCTGTGAAGAAAGTTTTGATTAAAAGTGAATACTTTATGTTCTACGCTTGTTTGAAATCGTGTAAATGTGACCTTTCCTGACCCATGACCGCGTAAGTAAAAGCCTGGGTCGAAACCTGGGTAGACGTCATCTTGACGTCAAATAATTAATTCGGCTTTGCAATCATTTGAAGAAATACTTAACATGTTGACTAAAATGACTTTTTTCTTTACTAACAACTCAAAAACTGTGTGTATTTTCTATGCATCGATGTTGTTGTGATAAAAAGACGCCATGGAGAATAATGCATTAATGAGATGTTATCTACCCAGGTTTAGACCCAGGCTTTTGCTTACGCGGTCATGGGTCAGGAAAGGTCACATTTACACGATTTCAAACAAGCGTAGAACATAAAGTTTTATTTGGTGGCAGGCTGGGCAGATGTTAGACGATGGTGGCTCGCCAGTTGAAACAAAAGACAACTGCACATGAACCGTAAATTGGTCTTATAAGATGTACGAAAACAAATCTTGCAAAAAGGGATGCATTCAAAGTTGGAAACAGAATTAAAATATTGTCTTTGTAGGGGGTCCATAACCGCGAAAGGGGGTCCATATCCGCTAGCGGATATAGACCGGGGGGTCCAAATCCGCTAGCGGATATGGACCGGGGGGTCCAAATCCGCGGGGGGTCCAAATCCGCTGTGACACCGGTCTGGAACTGACCACGCTCGAATATTCATCCAAAATCAATGCTGACCGCAACGAAACCTCAAATAATAGCACAACAGTATCTATTCCAAGAACCTCATACCATTTAATTGAAATATCCCCCATTTCTGGAGCCTAAATCGAGCAATTTACGCTTGACGACGCTAGTTCCCAAAGTTCACGGTATCAGAACTTTTACATATATACCTTATTTTGAAATCACTGCTCAAGCGAATCGGCTCTATGGTAAAGCGGTTTAGAGCGCGCGCTTTTGATTCCAATGATCGGAGTTCAATTCCCATACCAGCCACAATTTTTTTTAACTTCTTTTTCTCCTTTCTCAGTTTTATTTAATCTTTTCCTGTCTTTTAAGCTATTAGAGCCGCCTTCTACACTAAAAAACATTGTTGTGTATTGGCTCTCCTCCAACACGGACATGATGAGAAAGAAATTATATCACAGGTGACCCAATTGCTCTGTAAGTGGCAATATTTACTAACATTTGAATGGATTTTTTTAGAACTAATATTGAATAAAAAGCTACAATACTTACAGCATGTGTTTATTTGTCCATGCCGCTGCGTGTGGTTGTAATTTCAGCGAGTTTTGACCCCAGCAGTTCTGTACACTGGTGTTTAATATACCCGGAGTATCCAATCGATAAAATCGATAACCAATACCAATCGATGAAAATCGATATCAATCGATATCAATTTATCGATTGATATTGGAAATCGATGAAAATCGATAAGAAGGGTTTGTGTGACTATCGATTTTATTGATTTCCAATATCAATCGATAATTTAACTTCATCGATTTTATCGATTTCCGCTGCGCTATTCAGCTGATGAAAATCCACACCAGACTGTTAAGAAAAATCACTCTAACGTCTAAACCTATCTCGCGAACCTATAATTCTTACTTAAATTATACGTACACATGGATGCTTGTATGTAACGGCCAGAAAGGAGTGACCAGTTCCGATTGGAGGTGACCAAGCTGCCCGCGATCGTTGGTTACTTTCAATGAATTACCACGCTCCCCCCTTTTCTTTGTAGCTGTAAAGCGCTCCCCTATGGCCACTTCAAATGTGCACTCTTGGTAGCCTTTAACCGTACAATTTATAGATACTTCTGATAGTTTTGCTTGTGTAGCCATGACTTGACGAGTAACGTCCGTTCACTGCTCACTTTCGTCTCGTGGGAAAACAAAGCCGTCTAAATGGCTTGTCACGTATCAGGATATCGACGGGTTATAATTAAAAACGAAACTTGATATGTTATCAAACAGAATGAAAACAATCGATACTAATCGATTAATCGATTTTTATCGATTGGCACCTTTTTTGTGTGACTATCGATTTTCATCGATTGACCGATATCAATCGATATCAATTAGTTAATTATATCGATTGATATCGATTTATCGATTGGCTTTCCGATGATCGATTTTCATCGATTGGGTACTCCGGGTTAATATACCAGGGTCGTAACGAGGTATATTTTTTCTCTAGTGGTCCCTTATTTTTACCCAGAACTTTGATCTCTGATCCCAATTTTCCAGTAATTTGTGATCCGTGATCCAGCCAAAAATAAATGAGGCCGTTCATATTCTGATATATTGATTCCGATCTCATAACTGATATACGTTGATCCCGATCCCATGCCCTGTGATCCCGATCTCAGGTCTGTGATCCCACAGTGAAGGCGCTCTCTAACTCGCGGGTGGGGGACCTCCCATATAAAATGGGCGGGGATGCTCGTCGGAAAATTGTAATTGAACCCCTAAGAGAGACCAATCTGGACATGGCCTAAGCTTTGTTTGACCCCTATATTAAAAAGATACCTTTCTAAAACATACAGACAAATTCCAGCCCTCGCTCGAGTGGCGTCCATGCAAGCGATAGTCAGCGTTTTTTATTTCTCCGGCGCATGCAGCCCTAAACGATACCTTGATGGCTAAAAATATTGGTGTTCCATCCTTAACACCCAAAGTGATACCAAATCCCGTAATTTTAACCCCTAAAAGATACGACGTAAAAATAAGGGACCACTAGAGAAAAAATATACCTCGTTACGACCCTGTTATAACACCAGTGTACAGAACTGCTGGAGTCAAAACTCGCTGAAATTACAACCACACGCAGCGGCATGGACAAATAAACACATGCTGTAAGTATTGTCGCTTTTTATTCAATATTAGTTCTAAAAAAAATCCATTCAAATGCTAGTAAATATTGCCACTTAGGCCAGATAAAAAAAATTGCTTGTTTAGCGTCCCCGCCCGACCTGAGAAATGTCCCCGACCTCTAATTTTTTTATTTTTTTATTTTTCATAAAAAACTTTAGAAAGTGTGAATGCGCCCGCGAACACCACTTCTTGTACCCAACCCCTACATGTACCACTTAAAATATGCGCCGGCGCATTAAATATTTTAACATCGACGCCATTTTGTTTCTACAACACGAGGTCATGAACACGACTGTCACGAGGTGAGTGAATAATGTCTAGTCAAGACAAAATAGGCTTCACATAGAAAAAAAAAAAAAAAAACCTCCCTCCCTACCTGGAAAAATTGAAACGGGTGGACGCTAAACAAGTATTTTTTTTAATCTGGCCTTACAGAGCAATTGGGTCACCTGTGATATAATTTCTTTCTCATCATGTCCGTGTTGGAGGAGAGCCAATACACAACAATGTTTTTTAGTGTAGAAGGCGGCTCTAATAGCCTAAAAGACAGGAAAGGATTAAATAAAACTGAGAAAGGAGAAAAAGAAGTTAAAAAAATTGTGGCTGGTATGGGAATCGAACTCCGATCATTGGAATCAAAAGCGCACGCTCTAAACCGCTTTACCATAGAACCGATTCGCTTGAGGCAGTGGTTTCAAAATAAGGTATATATATGTAAAAGTTCTGAGACCGTGAACTTTGGGAACTAGCGTCGTCAAGCGTAAATTACTCGATTTAGGCTCCAGAAATGGGGGATATTTCAATTAAATGGCATAATACTGTTGTGCTATTATTTGAGGTTTCGTTGCGGTCGGCATTGATCAGTTGGATGAAAATTCGAGCGTGGTCAGTTCCAAAAGAGAGTTTAGGACCGACACAAAGAACGGCTGCAAAGGAGGCTAGTTCCAGACCGGCTTAGGTGGAGATCGCGGAGGTCGAGGGGTAAAATTTCAACAGAACTCGCTGAAATTGCATACAGAGTCTTCAGGTAAGTTTTTTTACATTTTTTCCCAGTCTGCATTTTATACCGAGTCTGCAGTCTGCAGTCTGCATTTTATACCCAGTCTGCATTTTATACCCAGTCTGCAGTCTGCAGTCTGCAATCTGCAGTCTGCAGATTATAGATCGATTCCATGTGACGTCATCAAATTGCTAACTTCGAAACTATGAACTCTACCAAGTTCTGCTTTTGATATAGTTTAGAGCTTACCTAAGCGAGTCTTCACACCAAATTTCATCGGTCTCTTTCACTTTGTTCCGGAGATATCGATGAAGCGATTTGAGTCACGCAACACCCAGTCACGTATTTTGAGGAGTCAAATTAGTGCAACTTTCAGCTAAAATCTTTCTAAATACAAACCAACATGTTGAATAAGTGAATATCTATGCAAATAGATACATTTTAGGTCAGAATTCTTGGTAATTATGGACTTTAATGAAACTTGGTAATCTGGCCGCCATCTTGGTGTACCTTAGAGGCCATACATTTTACTGTAAACATGGCGCACATTTGATCGCTTATATTTTGGGCGGGAAATATCCTAGATTGATAAAACTTGTCAAAAATACGTAATTCTTAGTTCTCTTTCAGAAAAACGGACCTTGATTCTATTAGAATCAGCAATAAAGATTTTTAGAATTCACGTGACCTAAGTGAAATCGATCTATACTGACCGGTAGTTCTCTGATGGATGCCAGTCTCATTCGTCCTCAACGAAAGGAAACAATTGTCCGTTTGTGTCCACGATTTCCACCTACAACATGGAGAAGCTATTCTGACCATTAATCTTTATATGTAAAGATATATTAGCGCTTAGTTCGAGTATCTACTATCTTTGAGCCGATTTGGGTTTTTGAACACCGTGGCTGGCTTACGTGACCACAATTTGCAACAACACTCCACTTGAAGAACAGTTTCCTAAAATCATTTTCAGGGCTTTGGCGTTTAACTTGTGGAAACAGGTCCTCTCTCTGGTTTCGAAGGGTTGGATCGAAAGCGCGCGCTCTAAACCACTGTACCACAGAGCCAACTTACATGGAGGCGTGTTCAAAATACAATATATATCTACGTTCTGAGCCCGTGAACTTTTGGCAGCTAGCCGTTGCTAAGCGTGTCCAACTTGTCCCAGTCACGAACCCCAACGGGCGGATTTGTTTGAAATTAGGTTCGATTTAGGCTGGAGAAATGGGGATTATTTCAATTAAATGGCACAAAGCTCTTGGAATAGATACTGTTGTGCTTTTATTTGAGGTCTAGTTGCGGTTGGCATTGATTTTGGATGAAAATTCGAGCGCGATGTTCGAGTGATTGGCATCGAGAAATGGCGGTTGCGTCCGTCCTTGCCATCTTTCTTAGATGGAGAGGTCGAGGGGTAAAATTTCAACAGAATTCGCTGAAATTGCATACAGAGCCCAATGAAGAACATATAAAGACTTCAGGGGAGTTTTCATTGATTTTATTTCAGTATTTCTGGCCTAACGGATACAACCAAATACTCGTTAAAAATCTCATACAAACCCTTATAATTTAAAACACAAACAGAGCTTGGGTTTCCTGTGTTCAAGCGAGCTGTTATTCGTTCACCGTTCTCTCTTGAACTGGTTCTCTGGCACCAGCAACGAGATTGCCTGCTAGCAGATGATCTCTCTTTCTCTCTCTGCAAGGAAAATAAAACCGAGGGGAGAAACCTCTCTTTTCATAATTATTAGTATTCTCTGTTTATAGTACTGATGACAGGGTTCGCGCGGAAGCGACGGGTGAGCGGTAAAGTCAACAAAATATTATAGGCAACGAAACTCCGCTTGGTCAACCCGAAAAGAATTGAGCAATTTCCTAAAATCATTTTGAGGGCTTCGGCGTTCAATTTGTGGAAACAGGTCTCTCTTTTCGGATTCATCGAATCGATCAAAGTTTATACTCGCACGAAATTTGACAACAGAGCCGCCGTGATAATAATTTCCCATTGAAACAAGCTGTAATTCGTTCACTGTTCTCTCTTAAACTGGTTTTCTGCTACTGCCAGCAATGAGATTGCCTGCTAGCAGTTCTCTCTAGCTCTCTCTCTGTCTGCAAGTAAAAAAAAGAACCGAGGATAGAAACCCTAGAGAAACCTCTCGCTTTCATAATTATTAGTGTTTATACCCGGAGAGTGTACAGCGACGCGTGAGCGGTAAATGTTATAGTATAGCCAAGTACTGCTGTATAACACTTTGTTGACTTCACATTCAACTTGTAAGGTACTATTTTAAAAGTTTCATCAAGGTCATCCATGTTAAAATCAAAATTATCATGTCACCAACTTAAAGAATACGCTTGAGGTTCCCGCCGTGAACAAGGGGTCAAAGTCCCGGATATAAACAATAACAAAAGCACGCTAAGCACTGTGGGTGAGACGGCCCCTTTAACGGTAGCTTGCAAATGGTAGTATCCGGTTAGCTTTTACTTTCCAAACTCGCAACGAGTGAACAGAGTGAAACCCCGTGTCTCGAAATCTAAAATGTCTGGATTTGGTTACAAATGTACTTGTTCTAACTGTCAATCAATTCGCTAATTATTCTCGTGTCTCCAGACATTGAATAATAATTATAATAATTTTATTAAAACTTTATACCAAAAAAGGTACATCAGCTAATATTAGAGAATGAATAAAATATAGTTACATAATAGTAATTACAATAGGATACATAATACACAAGACTGGACCTATTTGTAATCTAATTAACAGTCAATTAACCTGTTTGCTTGCTCTAGGACGTTATAACAATAGTTTGCAAAAATTCTATTTACTGATTTGTCCTTCATAGTCAATAAATACAAGAACAACGATTTATCATTGAAAAAACGGAAATTAGCATTAACAGCAAGAATGGTTCTAAGGAAATTTTCTTTTAACTCAAGAAAATTAGAATGCTTGCAGTCAAACAAAAAGTGAAATTCATCACCGACCTTATTGCATGTACACAGAGGACATACACGAGAAACGTAATCTATTTTTTTATAACGCCCGGTTTCAACTGGTAACTTGTGTGCTGAAATTCTTAATTTTGTGACAGCACTTCGGTGTAATGCATTAGTAACGTTGTCAAGATAATGCTCATAACCGAAGTTAGATTTAACACACCGAAACGTTCGCATTTTACCTCCAACAACCGCTGATGAATCACTGCACCCATTCAATATCTTGAATTCCCAAAACTTAACAAACGAATCGAACAATTTTAACTTTAAATGTTTCACGAAAGTACTAATTTGTTTCAAAGGTATACAAAGATTCGATACCTTATCGAAACCACATATTTTCAAGACCAAGTTTGCAAAACAAACACCTGGAGAATTGGACTCCATACAGACACGTGATGCTTTGCCAACAAGGGTGTCACTGTACGTAGCATCATTTAAACGCAGCCAGTACTTAACCACCAAAACAGCTACGTGTAAAATCAAAGGCATCCTACCCAACTCAGCATACACTGCTAGGTTCGTTGCTTTGGTATGGACCCTTAAAACCCGCTTACAAAACTTTAAATGAAGCTTTTCTAAAATAGGAACCATTGAAAATAATTTGTGCTTAAAATCGTTTGAACTAGACAGCTTCCCTAAAGTATAAACACCCCACACTTCGCAACCATACAATAAAACCGGGATCACCGTAGAGGAGAACAACTTTATCATCACCTTTACAGGCATTTTCTCAACCGAGGAGAAACACTTAAAGAGGGAATGATAAGCACGCAAAGCCTTATTATATAGCGATTTCTGAGCAATTTTAAACCCTCCATCACGATGGAAAGGTATACCTAAGTAGGTATATTCCTCAACTTGCTCTAATTCGTTGCTACCAAAGAACCATTTAACACCTGTTAATTTCATACGTTGTGATCTCGTAGCAAAGACCAACACTTTAGACTTTTTCATGTTAACCTTTAACTTCCATCTAGCAGTGTATTTTTCTAGCCTGCCAAGACAGGTTTGAAGACCAGACTCCGATTCTGACAAGATAACCAAGTCATCTGCATACAACAAACAACTTAGCTTGGAATCTCCTAAAGAGACTTGGTTGCATCCAACACTATTAAAAAGCTCAGGTATATCATTTATGAATAAGTTGAAAAGCGATGGACTAAGGTTACATCCCTGTTTCACCCCTATATCCGACTGGAAACTCGTAACCCCTTGACTCAATTTCACAGCCGATTTAACAAATGAGTACATACTAAGTAAGATACGAACGAACGTCTTACTGCACCCGCAATTGATTAATTTGAAAAATAAACCTTCTCTCCAAACGCTATCATAGGCCTTCCTAAAATCGATGAAACACGCAAATAATGGTTTCCGTTTCGATTTATAGTAGTCTATTAAAGTTTTCAGTACTAAAATATGATCCGAAGTTCTAAACTTTTGCCTAAAACCAATCTGGTACCCATTCAATGTATTGTTCTCACTCAAAAAAAGGTTCAGTCTAGTGTTTAGAATGAGAGTAAAAAATTTGCCTAAGCAACTACTAACTGAGATTCCTCTATAATTACTAGGATCTGACCTACCACCAGATTTATAAAGCGGTACAATGAGGCCCTCGGACCATAGACGAGGAAAAACACCACTAAATAAAACAGCGTTGAAAAGTTTGACATAATAGGGTGCCAGACTGGCCATAGAATTTTTAATTATTTCATTACTCACTGAATCGAAAGCACTCGCTTTTTTATTTTTTAGCTTTTTAGCTAAATCACAAACTTCATCGATCCTAATAGGGACATCTAACACATCAACATAATTTGCAGCCCACATTTGATAGTCATCGACAATTTGTGCTTCACTGTTATCCCTATCTACTGTAAAATTTACTTTGTTTAAATCTTTAAAGTAATCAAACCATTCAGCCGGCGTGATATCTTCAGACGCACCCGAAATCTGATTGGACTTCAACGCATTTACTAAATTCCAAAATTCTCTTGGGTTATTACTCTCCAAAAAACGGATTTTGTCTAACATGAGATTCTTGAACTGGGATTTAGTACGTTTTATTAACTTTTTGTATGATTTTTTAATGGAAAAGAAACGATGACGTAAAAACGAATCATTGGGATATTTTGAAATTAAATAACCCAAGTTCTTAACCTCTTTTCTAAGCTCATGACAACTCTTGTCAAACCATTTTTGTTTTGGGACTGAATTCTTCTTCTTTTTAATAAAACGCCTCTTTTCCCTTACAGGAATGACCTTTTTTGAGGCACAGATAATAACATCAGTGAACCTATTCACTAACGAGTCGATATCTACCTCCTCCTCTGAGTCAAAAACTTCCTGCAACTTGGCGGCAACATT
This sequence comes from Actinernus sp. WN-2022, assembly GCA_030867875.1. Taxonomy (NCBI): domain Eukaryota; kingdom Metazoa; phylum Cnidaria; class Anthozoa; order Actiniaria; family Actinernidae; genus Actinernus; species Actinernus sp. WN-2022. Next base: position 79,380,944 of record JAOWCC010000019.1, read on the forward strand.
CTCAAATTGTAAAACATCAGTAAACTCACTTTTGAGACCATCATCCCACACAAAAATTAACGGATGAGGACTCATATCTAAAGGCTTGCCTGACGGATGTACTACATCGGCCTCCAGAACAAATGAAAGATAGCAATGATGAGAAAATTCAGTAACTTGGGAAACTGTAAAATAATTAACAAGCGGAAATAACTCATGCGACACAATAACGTAGTCAACAACACTAGCACCATTGTAGGTGACACACGTAAACTGGCCTAACATATCACCCTTTGTTCTACCATTTAGGGTAACCAAATTATTGCCAATACATAACTCGGAAAGAGACCTTCCATAGGTATTAACCTGACTATCTCTAGAATACCGCGGCTCCAATTGCACGTCAACAGTACCCACAGAAATATCAAAAGCATCCAAAGCAGCATAATCCTCTAGATTGCCCAATCTGGCATTAAAATCGCCACACAAGATCACTTCACCCTTACTAGCAAAACGATCAATACTCTCCTGTATAGCTTCAAAATGATCTTTGTTCAATCTCTTCTCCCTAGGGGAGTTCTGAGGTGGAATATAGACACTACATACAAAAATATCATGCTTCAAACGAAAATAATCCTTATTCAGCTTCCACCAAACAAACTCCTCACAGCTATCTTGGTCAAGAAATTTAACTCCCTTACGGAGAGACGACTTTACAAAAATAGTTATCCCACCCGAACTCCTACGAGCGTTCTTTGATGAATTCCTACACTTAGAAAAAGAATAAAACCCATCGATATTAACATCGTCGTTACCACAGGGCAACCAAGTTTCAACTAAGGAAATGAAATCATATTTTTCTATGACTGAGTGGAACTCAGAGTCATCAAGCTTTCCTGAGAGACCCTCAATATTCCAACAACAAAATCTAAGGAAGTTCTTACTAACCGGCATGTCAAATGTGAACACACATTCACCCGTAACAGTCAACAAAAAAGGAAATAAAAAATAAAATAAAATAAACGAACTTAAGACAAACTAGATTATGAAATATCAATTAATAATCAGAATTTAGCCTAGAGACCTAGACAGCTATCCTAGCCTGGTGCTGAGGCAAACCAAACTGAGGATTACAATATGCCAAACCTGGTGGCACAGGAGGAAACATCATGTGCTGCTGTTGAGGCTGATTAGCACCCGTCTGAATTAGCTGCTTGAGCATACCCGCGATATCAAGAAGTTGAGATTGCACCTCATTCTTACACTGCCTTTCTTCAGAACTTTCAGAGTGAGAAATATTCACACGAGAATGATCCGTCTGGGGACGATATGAATATTCCAGCTGGGGTCTATTTCGGCCAGGGAGATCTCTATATGACCTTGGTTGTAAGGTTATCCCAAGCGCTTGTCTTATCCCGCTCTTTATATTCCCTGCAAGTGCTGGAATACCTATTCTCCTACTAAGATGTTTAGCATCATAGAAGCACTGTTCATTCCTTAGATTGTTATTATTAACATGTATAACATTAGGTGTATCCTTGATGTTGTTATGAATAGCCTGATTAGCATCATACACTGCTTTGTCAAGGTTATCACATCTAGGTGTAATACTGGACACAATAATCTTTTTGTTCGGAAAAGACTTGACAGCAGTTTCAATCATGCATATTTGTTTCCTGACAGTATCTTGAACTGTCAAGTGTTCCACATCGTTGACTCCTGTATTTATGATAACTCCGCTCTGGACTGTAAACCTTGGCGAATTTAAGATCTCGATAGCTTTCTCTGTGGTATTACAGGCTATAATTTTACTGCCACCTTTAGGACATAACTGATCCACATTCAGAAACTTCCGGTTCGAATCGCTGAGAATAACAAAGTCATACTGTAGTGGAGCATGATCATCCTGATCATCCTGACCAGGCGCATTCAACGCTCTGTTATCCTTAGGCTCAATCAAAGGCTGCCTTGTTTCTTGGGGAAACTCCTGGTTCTCTGATTCTATGCTTGTCCTACCTCCCTCACAAACTGGAGCACCCTCGCTAAGCGACGAAACATGAACATTAAGTTTTCGATTATCGTCCTCCAGTAATTTGATTCTTTTTACCATTTGCTCTTTTTCCTCAACTAGCGATCCTACACGTCCTTGTAACCTCTTCACTTCACTCTCAGCCTTAATCATACGTTCGTCCAACTCACTTCTTTCACCATCATTTGCTTTCCTTAACACGCATAACTCGTGCTTCAAACGAGCATTTAAAATCTCTGTGAGTTCTTGCGTTGATACTGACAGCTTATTACCGATAATATTTAATTCCAAATCCGACTGAGCTACAGCATTATCTAATCTGGCTGTTAGATCCTCCAGCTTGCCGACCCTCTTATTAACTGATTCGATGAATTCGAGCACTTTCTGATTATCCTTCGCGCAGACACTAATCCCAGTTGGAGACACTGTCTTGGTTTTCGTTTTCATACTACACATCACGGAAGTCTTTTGTTTAACAACCGGCGAACAGTAAAGCTTGGTTGCCTTACGCCGCACATATTTACGCCGAGGAGAACTGAAATTAGGTGCCGTATCTAACTCTGATACTGTCTCCTCATCCACTATTTCTTCACCGTCTGATTCAGAATTAGCGTCTAACGATACATCCAGTGACACACCATCAAGTTCAATTCTGCTTTCTGCATCCGAACTTTGGAACACCTCCGCGTATAGAGCGCTAACATCTGAGGAATTTGCCCCACCGATCGAACATAAACCGTCGACAAGAGAGCACAGTCTCTCAAATTCGTTTGTCTTCCATAGGTCACGGTGTTTCCCTTGGATCATGAACTTCTGCTTAGACACATATACAGTAATTGTAAATAAACTAGCAACCTTGCCGGCATCTTTACAGCTCATCAACTGAATGATCAGTTCTACGAGGTCACCTCCAGGACTTGTTTTCCTCAGCCACTCAACCTTGTAGTTGTCTTGATTTCCAAAATCGATCCAATACCTAATCTTGAGTGCTGATAACCATTGATTAAAGCGACAACTACTCGATACTTCAAACAAATACACGGCCCCCTTCACGGAGGCTTCGATCAATTCTCGCTCTACTTGCACGTTTTGAGCGTCCTTACTAGTTTCAACAGCTTCCAAATTTCCTAAAACTTCCTCCATTATGGTACTATCCACATTTGTAAATTATATTTAAGTAAACGAAATGAAGAAAATGGGACTGAACGGGGAAAAACGAAACTAGGTACAGAGAGCACGTGGAGCCGTGCACACCGCCGCCATCTGAATTGACAGCTGCATTGTGTAACATCCAATGAGAATCAATCAAAATAATTTGCAGGAAACGCCAGACTGTTCGGGTGTTAGCCGTATTCACAGATTGTAGTTATGCACAGTATATGGCGAGATTTACAAGGATTTTATTCTTCCTACATCCAAGGTAAACAGCATTGAGTAAAGAATGGTATCTATATTTCATTACTTGCTTGTATTTTTTGCTGTTTCCAGTTGGAAACAGTCCGAATTTGACCAAAGTGAAACAAGCTGCTCGCGTCCGTAGATATATATTTCTTCGTTGTGCACTTTTGACATGAAATAATTCTCCAAATGGCACCATTGTTTTATTTCTACATAACTAATAACACAGTTCTCCGCTGTAAAAAATATAGAACATTCTATGGACGATTTCTTGTCTTAAAGTTTGGAAACGTAACACATACATTTGCGCTAAAAAGTTCAGTACTTTCGGACTACGAGTGGCTGTTTACTAGTTTGCACTATCGGCTGTTATGGACTGGAAATTTACTTTCACAGCTTAATATTTATGTCGATTGGTCAGAAAGATATCTTGTTTAAGATTCTATGGTTCTTTCGGCATCAGGAAATTTTTAAACGGAAGTTTTCGTACAGTATTTCAAGCTATGCTGCAGCGCGAGTTTAGTACGTAGTCACAAATGTCCGTGAAACTAATAGCACGTTAGATCATTATTATCAGTTTGCTCTATGGGTTCTCATGTATTCAATAATCACTTCTGGAGCTTCATATGTATGTTGTTTGGTCACAAGGATTTCCTCTTTCAGTTTTCCCCGTTAGTTTGGACATTAGGGATTTATTCTTGGAGATTTCGTACAGTTTAGCGACCGTGTTCGAAAGTAGAAAAGTTCGCTTGTCACGAAGTGCGAATACTGACAAGCGGTTTCATAGCAGATCAGTCGATGTTTGCAGACTCTCACGTAGTCGATCATAACTTCTATAGCTTCATATGTATGTCGATTGCTCAGAAGGCTATCGTGTTTGAGTTCATGAGGTTTTTTTGCCAGCAAATAAAGGTTTTATCTAACTTTTCGTACAGTCTCAGCCTCGTTTCTAAGCCGTAGATATATATTTCTTCGTATCGCTGTTGAAAACCGCCATATCATTATAATACGACTTGAAAAGTTGCCATGTGTTTCGTGAACTCTACTGGACATCCAAACCCTCTTCGCTTCTGGTTGGAATGCCAAAAAGTTTCCAATTTGTTGCGTTTTTCGGCTGCTGTATTCAGAGTACTGAGTGGCCGTTTTTCCCGCCGGTAAGCATCACTTATGCTTTTTTGTTTTAGTTGTGTTGCAGTCTCAACGACTAATTTTGAATAAACAAATAACTAAAACTTATTTAAGCACATCTTACATTTCCATAAATGACCAAAGGAGGCAAGGATGAGTTCAAAAAGAACACTGATGAAGTCGATTTAAAAATCGATATTTCACCCCTCTGAGAACTTCGTTCCGGGCCGGAACGTAACCCTGTAACCCGTAGGACGAAACGGTAATTTCCCCCAAATAGGGCCTGACCCAGAGATGCCCGACAAATTAGAGCAAACAAGGGCTGTCCTTTTAGACATGGGCTTGCAACAACAATACAACAACTTTGTTTCACTCAGCAGGTAAAAGGAAGTTAGCTAGGTTACAATTTGTTTATGTTTAAGTGAGCTGGACCTAAAAAAAAACGGGAGGTTGTCTAGTCAGGTCCACTCAGGCAAAAAGACAACTGATATCGAAAACATACATGCTTAACTGAAGTAATTACAATTCAACTTAAAGTGTATATGAAACGAATTTTTTTTTTGAGTTTTTCTATCGTTCATTATCTCCTAAACATCAAAGCAAAAGAAAATTGCGAAGAAAAAAATTATAAAGCTGAGATTTCGCTTCGCAAAGTTGTCATACATGCACTTGAAATATGGTCAGGAGACTGGGGCGAGTCAAGCTCGTGATGACGTAGAAACCGTGACACACTCGATAGCATACTTCGTGGCACAGACGTAAACAAGCTCTATAAACCTGCGACCGTCCTTGCTCTTCGTTGCAAAACTAAAGTAAGATGTCAGAAAGCGAGCAAAATTATCTTCATCTTCGAGTTCAGAGAGTGGAAGCCACGATTTTGATGAAGTGGAAGTAAGGGCGAACGGATTTCAACCGTACGAAGATGAGCCGCTTGCGGGCTCGAGCGATGGGGAAGACGACGACGAAAATTATGTCTCTGGCGGTGTTGTGCTCTAGATTTCGAGGGCCAAGTCCCGGTAAATCAGTGGATCACAACAGGAAGCCTTTGTATCGGAATCCTCCGCTCTTCGGGAGCAACTACAGAATGCAGGGCCACTGTTAAAGCCCCGTCATATTCATATTGAGCTCGTTTGCTCGTGGCCCTGTATTATATTCTGTAGTTTAGCCTCGATCACCAACTCGTTTTCGTCAACGTATTGAAATGTGACAAAGCACGAAAACTTCCAGGTTCGCAGCAATGACAAATTCACGTAGGTCCTCTTTTGAAAGACCGAAATGGCAGAGGATACCGTCGTCGTGTACGTCGATCTGAAAACGAGTAAGTGATTTTTTTTTATATTCATGTTAGGAAATGACAGTACTCTATACAATACGTATTTGTGGCTATAGTCTTCCCTTTGTCCCTCCCTGGGGTTGAAAATGGGTAGGATTTGTTTTAGTTTCAGGGTTTGGTTTTTAGGTGTGTATGAGAATTTGAGAAAATGCATTATTAATGAACCAACTTCGAAAGATCACTTGAAAAGTCCTTACAAATTGTGCAAAATTATCCATTTAGCTCATGCAGGTGTATTTACACTCGTTCTTAATGAATGATCTGGAAATGGGTAGGATTTTTTAAATTTCAGGGTTAGGTTTTTAGAAGGTTTGTATGAGAATTTGAGAAAATGCATTGTTAATGAACCCAGTGGTGGGGTATTCTGCAATTGCTGCAATATGGCATATTATACATGCCTTACTATACTGCACAGCAGGTGGGATATTACCAGGCAATAGTGGGGTAAATACCAGGGTTTTGCATAGTTTCTTACACCGACCCTCGAGCATTTACCACATATTTGAGGAAGTTGTCTGGGGTAGGGGCAGGGGAATTACTGCACATATGCATGTGACAAAGCAAAGCACTCCAGCTACTGGAAGTCAAAGCAAATTCAGCACTCTTTTAGAGGCTTGGAGATGAAAATGTAAAGCATATCGACGGACAGGTTTATCGGATTCCTGCCAAATAATAAGCAGAGTAGGCGAGTCGTGAAAACAATGAGTCGTAAAAATCATGTTTACGATTACGACTTGCATGATGTCAATATATTATGTGAGTCCTAAAAGTAACTTCATCCTTGCAGAGTAATGAAATATACAGAAATATAAGTACATGTACCTAAGTTAGATATACAAATGTGGCTCCACCTTTGGCACAAACAAATAAATAATGAAATACAAATAACAGCATTATTATTATAGCAACTATTCTAAGGGAAAGCCTACATTAAACTTTGTTCTTGTAGCTTCCTACGAGCTGTTGCATACAGATGGCTAATATGCTGAATTTGTGGCTATATGGGCTGGAACAATACCAGGCCATTGCCAGCCAGCTGTGTTTATGACATACGGCAGAGGTTTAATACACCCCATCATCAGTCAAGCAGTTACCAGCCAGCAGAAGCAAGGGCACGATAGTGTTGGTGTATTCATAATGTACCACAATAGCTAACTTTATGCATTGCTGCATGTTATTCAATGAAACTTCTATCAACATAAATGCATCAGTCAACGTCACTTATTAGCATTTCAAAGAGAGGTACTAAGTTAAAATGGAAATTATATACATTTATATAAAATGTATATATATAATAGAGAGTTTGCACAATGCCAAGTGGTAATAATGTGCATGATAGATCCTTAGCCTCTCTTGAGTGTAGAAAAACAAAATGCTTGTAAGTTGTATCCACTGTTACTCGCTATAAGGATGTGCCATGCATGGAATTGTGCCTCCGTTAATTGAATTCTAAGCGTGCCTGATAACCCCTGGGAATTTTACTATTTATAATATTTCTTGCAAATGTTCCACTGTCAGACTTACAAAGCTTTACTCGAGTACTGTAAAAAGTGTTAAAATAAACAAAATCCCCATCCCCAGTACTGGTTGGTTGGTTGACCAATGCCCCACCCTTTCCCGGATAGGGGGGATTGGGCATACTTGGAATTGATATACATTAGTGCTGATGTGTGTGCTTTACAACTGAGGCTTTCTTTGGTCTGGCTGTTAGACAATATGACCTGCTAAGATTATAGTGATATCATTCTACCAGTTGTAAAAGGCTAATATAATACAATTTATTATTTACAACTTTGCTTTTTGATGGTGGGGGATGGTCAGTTATATGGTCAGTAACTATTCACAAGAACTTTTAGAGTGTCCCTTTTTGGGCTGTCCACATTTGCTGCACGCAGGAGCCTTTCGTTTTTGGGTAGTATTGTTTGTGGCTGTTGTCACAGTAGACTGGATGTCAGCTAGCTTGTAAAGCATCTTGTTCTTCGGCTGTTAGACATATACAAAACATATGTTGACTTATACATGTATTATTTAAAACCATCACTAGATAAAGTGGTGAAATGATTCTTGGTATTTTGAAGAATCATGAAATGTAAGCCTTTTGTAATAATAAAAAGCTGTATATCAGCAAACTAATATGTCTTGAAGGACTTATTGGAAATTTAATTAATTGCAATGGAAGAATAAAATGCATGTTCTCAGAAAGGTTACTTTTTGTGCTTCATTTTTGTGCTTCATATCAGCATGCTAATAAACACAATGAACTTGGGCTCTTCATGGGCTGGTTGAACTCTGAAATTGTTTTTACCAGCTTTTAGTCTAAAATTGTATAGTCACATTTTATATATCTACAGCCAAATCTGTTGTCAGTAAAATACAACATCTTAATTGCCCATCTTAGAATAAATATACAATAAATTATTGTTGTATCTACATACACCTATATATAGGTGCATGTAGATTTTAACTTATGTATTTTCAAGTACCTAACATTATTTGGAGAATTATTTCCTTGGGAATCCTGATCACTTTCTTCATCATCCTCTGCTATCGGTTTAGGAGGGAGAGTATCCTGGTTCCAGAGGTTTTCTAGAAAGAACAGCCGCGGAGAAAGAGCCGTTCTCTCTCTAGAAAACCTCTTGCTCTGGAGAGCTAAGAGTGCAATGTTTACATTTTGCCTCATTAGCATAAATCAAAAAAACTTCAAGAATCAAATTAAATTTAAAGATACAAACAAACAGACTCCACAAATCGAAAGAGAATGCCACACTTAGTAATCACTGAAACTTTGAGAGTAATATATTTAATCTTTTCGGATAAATTAGCTTATCAAAACAGGAATGAGTATTAAAATTTACAAAGATTATTGTAAAAGTAGTACGTACAATACCCTTTTTATTACATAATTTCGCACATCCAATATTCAAAAGGAAATAACCATTACTTCCGTACTGCGTACTTTAGTTTACAATCTATTTCAAACAAAAATAAAGATGCTTTGGGCGATGTGCACTGTTTTACAAAGGGGATTAGATTTAGAGGGACATTAGAAATGGACTTACTAGTTCCTTGAAAATACTTGTTTTCGCTGCGAGCATTCGGCGGATCGGAGGACACATCGCGACTAGAACGGCATCCTTGGTCGGAACTGCTCCCCTGATCAATTTTGTTTCAACTGCGGAAGTTGTTTCGTAGTATCTGACGGACCAGAGAAAATGATCGACCTGTGCTCGTAGCAGCTCTGCTCAAAGTCAAAGTGAGCCGAACAGAGTTCTTTGATGGGGCAAAACCCTTCCTGTGTTTATGAACAAAACGAGTCCACTGCTGTTTCATAGCTTCTTCCTTTCGGAAGTAGTACATAGATATGCCTTCCGTATAGCTATTGTTCTTACAACCGACCTTGTTGGGGCCATCAGCCACACAATAATCGCCGCCGTTCTTTAGCTTTCTCTTATTCTTACACTGGTAGCCATGTTTTACTTTCCGCTGTGTCACGGTTACTACGTCACAGGCCCTGTAATTGGATCGTATGGCCGCGCGGGAAATGTACCATTTTTGAAGCGTTCTGACCGAACTTCTAGGCGAAAAAAATATGCCATGAAATCGCAACAGGTAAACGAGACCCAAAAATTTGAACTTTTGAAGACTTAATTTAGGATATTAGGAGTTAATATTTTTCATTTCATATACACTTTAAATAAGTAACTATATAGAAGGAAAGAAGATGAATTTATTTGATTTGATTTGAGACATTCGGATCAGAGCCTGATCACAGGAGTATGGTGGCCTATGATTGCCATAAGCAATTTTGTATTATTTTTGAATTTTTATTTTTATTTTTAACAAAAAAGAGAAAAACATGTTTTGTTTTATAATTTAAAAAAACTTTTTTTTTAGAAAAAAATGAAAACTAAATGAAAACTAAAACAAAACAAGAATAAAATTAAAAGAAAAAAAAAAAAAAAAAAAAAAAATCAAAATGAATCGAAATGAAAGTGAAAACAAAATAAAAATGTGCATGGCCTATCGTTGCCATAGACCAGAATGCATCACGGCGCGCCTCTGTCATTGGAGACTGGGCTCGAATTCGAAATGATTCCTGGAAAGAAGACCTAGAACTGAGGGAAGATATGACTAAATATGTGAGTCGAGGTTTAAAGCGAAAAGAAATACTGGACTTTCTGCAAAGAGACTATCCGCTGTATGCCTGGAGTTTCCGTTCGCTAGATAGAAGACATTTTACTCATTGCTCGCATTTTTCATCGCCCTGTGGGGCTTGGAACAATACATCCACAACTTGCAAAATATCCACCCATATTACCTGAAAGAAAATGTAATTAGATATGTTTATATTCTGATTACTCTATAATGCAGGTTGGCCTGTTACAGAAGATGAACTGGAAGATGTTGCACAGCATTCTGGAGTATTAGATACATAATCTGACTTTCTTGATTCAGACTTACGTAAAGCTTGTGAAGAAATTATCCCATCACCAGAGGAAGTAGAACCTAAGGATGTCATGGATGCATACTTGTACCTACAAAGTCGTTTTCCTGTAACTTTACTCAATAACTGATAACATTTTTATTAAGAAATCAAAAAAAATAACAATCAATACACCATGTTTATGTATCTATCAGTTTAAAAAGTCATAAAATATGTACATGTACACTTGAGTTTAACTCAGGTCTTGTTAATACACTTAGACAGTTTATTGAAGTGAATGAGTTACAAGCTCAGTAAATGTCACTCAGGACAATACAAACTTTACTTCTGTAACTCATTCACCTCTTTAAATCATCCATGTGCAAACATGGCCTTGGTGCATCTGGTGTTTTTTTTACATAGCAGTTTTTTGCAGTTCACTTTACAGTTCACTTTACATCTGCAATGGAGGCAAGTAAAAATATAAACCACAAATCTACTCCAAGATTATATTGTAATATTGAAATCTGAAACATACAACTACTTCATTAAAATCAGAGTCTTAAAACCGGAACAACAAAACATGCATGTGCATGTATATTTTCTAACAGTCTAAATCAAAATGCCTTTTACTAGATGCTTTACTCAACTAGGCAGGGTGTCATGTTTGTCTCAATACTTCCAACAATAAAAGTGACATTTGTGGCTGTTGAACAATAACAAAACAAAATCCATGTGGATTCTGGGTCATGATAATGTACAGTATGAAGGTCAGTAGGGACCCCCCTCCCCCTGAGTGATGATTATAGAACAAGATAACTGATGACTCTGAAAGGTCCAATTCTGAAACTGATAAATAGTTGAAAATGTAACTGGCAACTACTATGAAAAGAAAAATAGAAAACAACCCTCTCTTATAACATATTCAGTAGTTGGCAGTACTTGTTACATTTGTGTTCTGATAAGAATGCTTCAATGGCTGGTGTTGAAAGGTTGCCTGAGTACAAAAATAGTAATTGTCATCTACTGCATCTTTATGTAATATTGTTGCAATTTCTGGATCACATAGCTTGGGTATATCCTACCCCTTGAATATATGTGACCATCAGTTGCTTGTTAGACTTCAGGGCCGGGTTGTTCAAAGCCCGATTAGTGCTAATCCAGGGTTAATTTCCATGACAACCAATAGGTTTTGTGCAGAGTTAATCCAGGATTAACACTAATCGGGCTTTGAACAACCCGGCCCAGGTATGTATAGTGACTAAAGGTCTCAGCCTTCAAGCTCACTTCTGTTGTATCCTCTTGTGCTGTGCAGATAGAACCATCATTGTTAATGAACTTGATGAAAGAACCTTCAAGGAAGGCTTCAAGTGTTACGCACTCGTTGTTCATTGAAGAGAAGAAAACTTTATTGTACGAAAAGGTCTTTCCAAACTCCAATGCTGGTGCCTCCAAGTCCATGGATTGGGCAAAGTTACGTGCTAAAGCATTGAGTTGTACGGATTTTCTAGTGTGTGCCTCAATCGAGCCAAACAACTTCTCGATACCAGGGATTTCGTCATTTTTGTACTTCTTTAACACATACTGCCCTTTTGGAAGGCCATATATAGCCTTAGCCATGTATTTAGCTTCCCTGAAAGCTCCTTCCGCAAATGGATTACAATGCAGTGAAATCGTGACTGGGTATGGATTGAGCCACTTCATTTCATTTATCAAAAATTCCTCGAGATGAAGTGTCACAACATTGATATCCGGTTCAATGAGCTTGCCCAATTTTAACATTTGGCTCGGTGAGGTCTACAGAACGTGGGATGACTGACGATTTGGCCACTCCTGCCATTGTACTTTTGATACTTTCGTTGTTTTTCTTTTGCGGGCTTTCCCTTGCCGGCCCACTATGATGACGATAACTGAAGAGTGGTATCTGATCCGGTTTCTTTGACTGCTCATATGGGCCTTCCAAGAATCTGACATGAATCAGCTTCCAATTTTTTATCTGACTTTCGTGCGTGTATGAGGGGCCGCGTTCCCTGGCAAGAACATCACACTCTAAATTTATAGCAAAATGTGTCTTACAAGCATCCTTGATGTTATATAAAGTCGGCTCTTTGTCGAAGGGTACCAAGGTTAGAGCTCCGATGCGAGTGTATTTTTGGCATTTGCCTTGTACGTTTGCAGAAAGTCTCTGCACAGTCAGGCCTGCCTCTAAGCTACTAGGACCAGCTTTATCGCCCTTCACGCCGGCACGTTTCTTTGCTACACGGTCTTTAAAATTGTCCCAGGCCGGTTTCCTCTTCCCAGACATTTTGGGAACGAAATGTAAATATTGTCCATAGCCCCAACCTGAAACCCAGTCTCCTATGACAGAGGCGCGCCGTGATGCATTCTGGTCTATGGCAACGATAGGCCATGCACATTTTTATTTTGTTTTCACTTTCATTTCGTTTTGATTTTGTTTTGTTTTTCTTTGATTTTTTTGATTTGCTTTTAATAAGTTAAGTTTTGATTTCATTTTGTTTTCATTTTTTTCTAAAAAAATGTTTTGATTTGATTTTGTTTTCATTTTTTTCTAAAAAAAATATTAAAAAAACCATGTTTTTCTCTTTTTTGTTAAAAATAAAAATAAAAATTCAAAAATAATACAAAATTGCTTATGGCAATCATAGGCCACCATACAGGAGTACAAACAATAGGACTCAAGGTCCCTTCTGGCCTGCCTCTGTCAGTGGACCTACGATTTTACGTCCTTGTCCGAGAAGACGTGAAGGGCTAACCATTTGCAGTTGTTTCACAAAGGCATCACCTTCTACTCTCAATTATTTTAAGACCCTGAATGTTGGTCCGGTCGGGCCGAGTTTGAACCTTCGACCTCGCGCTCGACATGCAGACCGGAGCTTAACCACTGAAGTAACCGGGAGGCGATTACTGAAATATAATTGTAAGCGGATTTCTTATAAATCAGATCAACTTAGTTGAGTGCAGTGACAATCCATTTTCAGTGGTAATCTTTGAGGGAAATAGTCCGTGAGCCGAGGGCCAGGTCGGTATCATCCGAGGTGAATAAGGCTCATTTTATTTTTCTGAAAGGTTAGGTCACCTGAAGTGAGAAAATGCCTGATAGCATTCCATCAGTGGCAGCTTTAAGAAGTTATGGGGATATTTAAAAATGGCCGCCATCTTGAACCGGAAGTGAAATGTTTCTTATACTAAAATGCTTGGAATATGTTGATATTCGCTGACTATGTAATACATGTTTGATTTGGTGAGCTAAAATGAGAAAAAGCCTGATAGCATTAAATAAGTGGCAGCTTTCGGAAGTTATGGGGATATTTCAAAATGGCAGCCATCTCGAACCGGAAGTGAAATGTTTCTTATACTAAAATGCTTCTAATATGTTAGTTTTAAGTTGACATTTACCAAGTGTGTAGCATATGATATTCTTAGTTAGATTAAATATTTGTTCATTGTGTTTGTTAATAAATACGCGAACATTTGATCTGACCTGCATCGCAAACCGGAAGTGGTTCCAGCTAAATCGGAAGTAGTCCACTATATCCCACAAAACCTCTAGAGAGCGAATGTATAGCAGGGAAGTATTTTCAGTACCAGTATTAGTCCAATCTCTTTCAATTTTCTATGAAAATATGATAATATCGTATTTCATATTTAAAACTGGGGTAGTCTATTAATCTCTTTGATTGTTCTTGTGACTTGGCTTAAAAGCTTGTAAATGAGAACATCTGTGAACGAATTTATATGGTTAAAGTTTCTGCCTTGAAACATTCATCAAGATTCGTGCTTATTAAGTCTCTTGACATCCATGACGAAAGTTCACTACCAAGCGCTAATAATCACTATCGCTATCATCATAATCATCTGTGTCATCAGAAAACTCCTTGTTCTCGGTACCACTATCTTCATCATCGTATGTGGAGGGACGATTCTCGCACTCTTGAAGTTTGCACATTTCAGTGCACTTTAAACCGTTCGAAATACAAACACATGTGGGTTCCATGCACTTCCTAGCACAATTGCAAGCGAGCAGTTCCAGTATTGCTTCGGGTGCAGGTTTTCCATCCATCCAGTCGAGAGCAAGCTTCGGCACTCCTTCCTCGTCTTCCATTTTCCACCCTCTACCGACTGGGCTTGGTACTTGCGGATCCTGCTCCAAGCAGCGTTTCCAAATTCCGGCCTGGTAGTTTGCTCGTTGCACATGCTTTACCAGACAGTCTCTGCATGGAGGAAGCTGGTGGCTTTCTATCTCACCTCTCTTTGAACAAAAGAGCTGGTACCTGAGATTGTTCACTTTCGTGGTCTTTGTCTTGCTAGAATAGAGAAGGCACGTATACGTCTCCAACTTCTCAATTAGTTGTGGCGTGACATCCCACTGCTCTCCAAGCTCATCAACAGCTTCGCGGCAATCCCTGTTGTACTTGATGAGTTTCAGTGCTTGCGATTTCCCCTTTCCTGCAAACGCACTCACCGAATCGCAACCAGTAAATGCATGCATTCCAATGAGTGCTTTGCAGACATCGCGTCCAACAGATGCAGCAACCTTACGGACATCAACTACTTTGGTGCGCGTGCATGATCCTGTCTTCACCAGCAGAGGGATATTTATCTGCTCCACAAACGAGAACCTGTGTCGTCTGCGCATATCAGCACCGAGCTGTAACCTTCCTTGGCGGCATAGAGGTATAGAGCAAATTGCCTTCATTCGACAAGCTTTCTTATGCTGGTATCATTCTTCCACTCATTGACAAGAAACTGGATGACGCTTGTCTTGTTGTTCACTTTGGTAAGCAAGTTCCTCCACTGACGCACGATCTGCGAACTTGTGATGCTGCGCAGCTGATGTCCCGATTCTTCACCTCTCAATAGGCGTTCGCTGTTCTTGATTGAATGCTCGTACGTGTCAAAAACAATATCTATCCTCTTGCTCTGCGCTCCCTCTCTCAAGGCCATAGCTAGGATATTTGCAGCAACGTCCCCAAATATCAATTGATCTCCTTTGATCTTCTGGACAAGTGCCATTCCATCGATGACAGCAGCAGTATTCTCCGGGACTCGATCAGTGGCCTGGACATCCTTCTCAAGTAATGAGGCTAGAGCAGCCTTATTGGTCTTTCGAAGAAGGCCATCTTGTGCGGAGGACAGCGCCCATGGCAATGGCCCCAGAGGATGGGCTAAGATCGTATCCATCTGCAAGTTTCTTGCCTGAGCCATCACTATGATACGAGCAAACAACGACCTATCTGCCTTTAGAATTAGAGATCGTCCGCTTGTCTGCGTATCTTTGTTGACTGTCACCTCTGTCGTCTGATCAACAGGGATGCATCCAAATGTATTGCTGCTGCTTAGCTGGACAGAAAAGCGGCCGGACTGGAAGGCCTCCTCCACTTCTGAGTGTTCTTCCTTGAGATTGGTCATCTTGGCGAAGTAAGGCGTGAGGTAGCGCGCATAGTTCACCTTGTCATAAGCGAAACACCAGGGTATCAGCTTTCTAATGGACTGTAAGTGTAAGTCCCAGTTGCCTTCACGTGATGCGCGCAGAAGACCAAGAATGACGCTCTCTACAAAGTCGACGTAAGACATCCAGAATGACGAGAGTTCGCCATTACTATGACGAAGGTGATCTAGGAACTCCCTCCACAGGACCATGGTTGTTTCTAAAGCTGGACTGTGCATCACATTTTCGAGGGTCTCCTGGTTAAGATCTGTCGAATGTATCTGCTTTAGAAGTGATGCTACTGTGGCGCGTTGCCCTTGTTCTGCCTCTTCCTCTAGCCAATTCGTGAACTCCTTCCAGGCCAGTCTCATTAGTGCTTCATAGCTGTACTTGTGGGCTCTGATGGCACGATTATAGTGCTTACCCTCGATGACTCCAGTTATTGACCCCTCAGCAACTATATGCGATTCGATCAATATATCTTTCAATCCACCGTCCCCAAATCGCTTGCCAAGGATTCCAAGCCCGTTACAGATTGTGTGAAACACACCCATACGTAAAAGAATGTTCGCAAAGCGCTCCTCTTTCAAGGCAATTTCAGCTGCTTTTGCGTATAGCGCTTGATCCATAACTACGACTATTGTCTTTAGACAGATTTTCTTTCGAATTTCATCAGACTGCAGTAGAATCTCGAAGACTGTAGACAATTCTGTTGCCGGAGCATTGATAGTAGGAAGGTACCCAACAACATCTTCTGTGACCGATTCATGATACGTCGCTCGGATGTTGAATCCGGTCCAACCTGGAATTTCTTGGTTTTCAGTGTCGTTCTTCCTCATCAAAATCCACAACAAGTTCTTCATATGTGCACTTCTTGAAGCTTGTTCTGCAGCTGGTATATAGTCGTCGTTGGTCTTGAGAGGATGCGGACCCACACGAGAGCCAGAAACATATACGGCTGGTTCTAACTGCTGGTCTGCGCTCAACGCCCTTTGTTTAGACCTCTGAATTGGTGCCAAGTGCCTCGGCGGGGAATCCGGGCCAAAGAATTTCGGCTGAACCGCTATTCCGTTCACACGATGCGAGGTACCTTTTCCAGAGAGAGTTTCTTCGAGTTTATCTATATTATCCCATGCCAGGTTTGTGAAAGCATGTGGCTTAATATATGATGGAAGAATTACCCTCTCATTCAGGCCGGACGCAAGCTTTTGTAAGCAGAGTGCTGTATCATTCTCTTCTAATTGGGTGTACGAGATTGCATGTCCAAGCTTGTTGAGCATTCGGACCAACTCAGTGTTTCCAGTGAGCGTTTTAACAGCATATGGCATAAGAACCTGCTTAGGGGGCTTGTATAACGACCGCAGGTTACTGCGTAAATCAAATCTTGGCCAAACGAGTTGACTAAAGTGGATACTCTGTCCGACGGTTCTGCACTTGGATCACCTGACAAAAGTCCAACAAGAAAGCGACGAAGTGACGGTGGTAAATCAATTTCGGCAGACAGATCACAAGGATGAAGAGGCCAAACGGTGGAATTCATTTCCGCTTTAATGGCGTTCCTTAGCAGCGACGAGGCCTGGGCTAATATCTTGTTTGAGTCTGATACTTTTCCCTTCCAGGTCAGCAACTCACCTGTTAATACTTTGTTAAGCCTGAAGGCTAAAGTGACGTTAGAAAACCGCCCACGTCCAACAATGAAAAGAGAGATTCTTCCGCGCTTCACTGCTTTCTTGACGAGTGTCACGTGACAAAGTCACGTGAATATCATTAAATAATTCAACAATTATTTTGTATTTTTTCTCCCATCCTTTGTATAACCCTTAGACGCCACAGTAATTTCTAAATCAGACACACGCAAATATACCATTTTTCTGTTTATTCCGCAAAGTATGCCTTATGAATTTGGGGGGGGGGGGGGGTGCACAAAACACCCTGCCCTGCCCTATAGCTGCCACCAATATACTGCTATCAGGCATTTCTGAACTCCCCAATGACTGCTCTTTCAAAAAAACAATATGAGCCTTATTCACCTCGGATGATACCGATAGGCCAAATTTTGGGGTTTGGCTCACGGACTAAAAGGGCTTTTAGTCTTTTTTTTTTAAGGAATTTATTTTTAAATCTCTCAATTCCAGAGGAAATGTTCCCAAATTTTGATGTTTGTTCTGCAATAATTAATAAAGTAAGTACGTTTGTTTACTAAGCTGACAGAGTCCTCTCTCTCTCTCGACCAAGGAAAGGGAATATCTTGTTCAAGTCACAAATCACCGTTTAAAAATTCCAAACCTTGCACCACTATTTCAAGGTCCTGTTAAACGAGGCATTTCAGTCTTGCAACTTGCAACGCAATGTTGACATTGTGTTGACGATCGAAAATCATTGCAAGTTGCTGTGGGTGTTAGACGTACGCAACGTTCTTTGCAACTTGCAATGCGATATACTTAAGCCCGCCCCCAGATAGTTACAATTTTCAACGGGAGCTCCTCAATAAAAGTAAATTATATTAGAACATATGGCAACATGGCCGCGGATCGCCGTAAGAAATTAATGTTTTTAGAGTTAGAGACGCAGAACAACGTGGTTAAAACATGGACGATTGTTCAACTCAACAGCTCATTGACAACCTTCTCTGCATCCGTCAACTTCCTATTTACATTTTCGGCGACGCCAAATAAACTGTTTTTTTTTACTGTGGTGCGAATTTCACCTTCCCTCCCCTCTCCCCTTGGGCTAGCTATGAACGTTGTGATTATTGGTTGATTTCCCAACATTGCGACACAAGTTGCAAAGAGAGATGTTACAAAGTGCAACCGATCGCGCAGCGTTGCGAAAAGTAGAATTAAAGCCCGGATTCCATATAATCGCAGCGATCGCAGGATACTTTTGTTCGCTGTGGATCGAAGCGTAAATTTATAAGCAGAACAAAAGAATCCAGCTAGCGTTCGCTGCGATCATATGGAAACCAGGCTTAAGATCGTTCTACTTTCCCTGCAACTGACTTGTCTCGCAAAGAGGGGGTGTTACAAACCATCTTTACTCAATCAATTTGGCCTGTAGAACCTCATCAGAAGAAACAGCAGCAGACCGTGCTGCCGTGGGAGCTCCTGGATTGCGACCTTCCTCCAAACCGATCTATGCGAACTGATAACTCTGCATAATTTACCCTACCTTAATATATAATGGAACAGCAGTCCCTATCTCTCTGCAAATCCATTTTAAGAAGTTTAGAAAATGAATAATAAAACCATCACTGGATTCGGTTTTCGCATGATAGCGAGTCAGCTATCAACCATGCATAGAAACTGAAAAGGAGTGACCTAATTATTTTAGTAGAAACTAACTAACCGCTAACGGCAAGAAGCAGTTTTATTTTGACGAAAAGACCCATTTCGCTTGTGTCTTTGTTGTTTATCACGAGCTACCGACTCTATCGCAGATGAGCCATAACCCTAGCCTGTTCACAGGCCCTGGATACTAAAAAAAACTTAAAAAATCTGACAAAACAAAAGAGAATACGAGAACTGGGGTAGACAACGAGAAGGGAGGGGTCTTTCCGTTCGCCATTTTGTTTCCGCCACGTTTTCTTTTCGTCATTTTTCCCAGTATCTAGAGCCTGTGAACAGGCTACTATAACCCGCGGGCCGCAGTCTGTTGGTGATTGGCTAGCCAGGCGCCGTCTATGGTTCATATCGATATCGACCGTGCCTGCTTTTTTTTGTGAGTATTTTTGTGAATGATTTTTTGCGAGAAGTTGATAGAGCGGTAGCTTGGTTATGTTAAAACAATTAGACTTCTCGCTCTTGGTTTCTATTGACTTCGATAGTTGAATCGGAGCTGCGCCCCTCGCCAACTACCGGCCGAAAGAAACCTCAAATAGATAGCGAGTACCTACGCCAATCCGATTGCAGGATTCGTATTAGTCAAAAATGATTGATCAAAACTGCTAGCAGGTATTCTTTCTGACCATCTCAGCAAATTCTCCATCAACCTGATGAACTAGTTTATCAGGTTGATCAAATTCTATGACTCGTCCGTCCCTCATCACCATCACGCGATCACTGTCCATGATGGTGTCTAGTCTGTGCGCAATCGTGATGACCGTGCGGTCCTTGAACTGAGTGCGAATCGTTTCTTGTATCAGCCGATCGGTTTCCATGTCAACGTTGGCCGTCGCCTCGTCGATAACCACGATTCTGGTCCCCTGCAACAGAGCGCGTGCGAGACACACGAGTTGTCGCTCACCAACGCTCAGGTTAGACCCAGACTCGCTCAGATGATAATCCAACTGATCCTGAAGATTCTCTATCTTCACCTTCATCTTGACTTGCTCTAGCGCAGTCCACAAGGTTATGTCCTTGAATGTCCCCAGTGGATCCAGACTGTACCTCAAAGACCCACTGAAGAGGACTGGGTCTTGAGGAATCACTGAGATACATTTTCTAGACTCTTGGAGATTCAACTCTCCGATATTCACTCCATCAATGATTACTTTCCCTTCAGGCTGCGGCATGCGAAATAGAGCTGCTACAATTGAGGACTTTCCTGCCCCTGTACGTCCCACTACACCTATTTTCTCCCTGGCATAAATCTCAACATCAATGCCTTTCAGTATCTCTGGTCCTCCGCCATAGTAAACAAGTGACAGGTTTTCGCATGCTATGCTGCCTTCCTCAGGCCATGACGGAGGGGGCTTGGACTCTAGTGCATATCCTGGCTCGGAATCGAGGCTTGCATACGTCATCACCCGCTCGACTGACGTCATCAGGTTTTCCGTCTGAGCGGTAACACGAACTATCCATTGCGTCAGGCCCATTAACTGTACAGCGTAGACTAGAGACATGCCCGTGTAACCTGTAATTTGGAGCATTTTAATTAGAAAAGCAGAATATCTTTTTTACACATTTCCGGTCCGGAATCCACCTAAATCGCGTGCTCTGATTGGTCGGTGGCCAGTCCAGTTTTTTTCTCATCCGGACCGGCTAATTCCAAAGTTTATCAAAATCCAAGTTTTTGCGAAAATTCTGAGGTAAGCTTGGATTTGACAATGAAAGCCTTGGTAAAAGGGGAAAAACTCCGTCCGAAAGTGATTTGAGTGAAACAAAGAACCTACGCTCAAGACTGACAAATTGTCTTTTGTAAGAGCTAGCGCACGACTGAATTAACGATTGACAAGGAAAACTCTTTACGGCTTTGGTCGGTCCGTTTAGAGAAAAAAATATCCTCCGTCTTGAAAAGAGCTCTCTGGCAAAGTTTTTATCGATATATACGTACCGGCCAGTAAATAACATATATATCCTTGCTAGCCCTCGCGACCAGTAAAACCTAGCTAAGTTTATTGAAAACATACCTGCGTCTGCAGTAGTTAGGACAGCGGCAAAAGCAATGGTAGAAATAAACAGCGAGCACATGAACTCTACCCTCAGGGACAACCAGCGTGAGCCCGCGTAGAACATCACGTATGGCCGGGTGTGTTTATCCAGGAACCTACAATAATTGTAGTAAGAGAACACATAATATCCGCGAACCGCTTATATATAGTACAACACATTGTTTGCGCGCGCGCTCATTGGCCAAAAGCGATCACGTGACTTAATATTGTGACCACTGAGCACTGTAAGGCATCATATATAGTTCACCATTAATTATCTCCGATTCTGATTGGATGAAATTGATGACGTGCCTGGTAGACACGAAAAGAGCCGAGAACTATCTAATCGTTTAGTACAAACAACTTACGGTTCAATCCAACTTAGCTGTCAATTAGTATCGAGAAAACTGTGAAAACGTTGGAACTGATAAGGAATTGTATTGGTTATTTTTGCGGCCTGCGCGCTCAAAATTGCCGTATGTTGGTCGATAGACAGTGTATAGCCAATGAGATGGCTAGTTTGCCAATATTCGGTGGCCTGGTTATGTTAACAGCGGATAGCGCCCGGTGAGTGCGGAAGACAATGTAGTGTTGAACAATAACGACAAATAGCGTATTTATGTCTCGAGATTATCGCCTGATAGTTGGAAATTTAACGTTTTTAAAGTACCACTTTTGCATATTCATAAAGTAGAGTTTCTATATTATTACCAGTTCAAACCGTTTTTCGATTCGACGAAAGGAAGTCTTATTTTTTTAACTCCGACTGATTGAATGGCCGTTTTTATACTAGAGATGTCTAAGTCGTCTGGAGACCGCTTAGACATTTAAGACGTCTAGTGTAAAAACGGAAAATAAGACAGACGCAGTTAAATTTATCTTCTTCTGCTAAGTGCGTCCGATCGATGCATTTAACAGACGTCTAAGACGTGTAGTATAAAAGCGAGACGCACTAAACTTGGACGCACTTAGCCAGTCATGGATTATTGGAAAACGATTTATGAAAGCTTTTATGTCGTTGCAACTGCGGTAACCATTTTTTCACCATGACTTGTTCATCTGTTCTTCTTGCCATGCGTTTTGGCTTACGGCCACATCACACAAGACTGACGAGTTTCGCCAGTTCCATATACTCGTCCATATTCTTTAGAAGCCGCTTTCGTTATTTATCCTTATTCCAAATGAACATTTGTAACCCTTTTTTTCTCTTTCAGTTCTCGTCGACTCTGTGAAAGAGACTTCCGCAAACTGCAGCGATGGCTCCGTCATTACCGTTTACATTCTAGTCCAGACGCTGGCGTCCCCTTTCGGCTTCTGGGTTGGGCTGGACTACTGACATTCACGATCATTCATTTCTCGTGCCAGTAGTCATCGGTAGTACCCAGTCTCTTCCAAGAATAGTACCCAGTTTCTTTTTAAGAAAATCGTGGTATTTTAATTTATTAGTCGCAGTCCAAACTTATGCGTCCCGTTTTTATATCAGTCGCACTTAACGGTCAGACGTTTAATGCGTCTAGACGTCTTAGACGTCTCTATATAAAAACGGCCAATCTAAACGTCCGCCATTTATACAAAGGGTTATTCAGCGGAAGTGATGCCATACGCGCAACGCTCGCCTGCAAAACACAACGCCTGGGAGGCATATTTCTACTAAAAGACGTCTTCACGTACACAAGAAGAAAGTTATATATATATATTTTGACATCTCTTTATTTTATTTTATACAATGTACACATACACACACATATATATGTTGCATATACACATATAATAAGCACTAACCCTAATATAAATAACATAAATAACATAAATACTATACTATAATGTAACGTAATGTAACATCCTTGCCAGCTATATATATAATCGACAACATTAGATTTAACTCCATATAAAAGCAATATTTAATTTTTCCCACTTCTGAAGATGCCGCACCATAATATTGTTCTTAGATTTTGCCACTTTTAGTTCGACTTACTGGGAATATCTTAAATGATTTTGGAAAGGGACAGATATGGAATTTGTTTGCTTTTTCTAGTCTTATACAATACCAATTTATAACTTAAAATAAATAAATGTAATTTATTGGAGTTTCTGGCAAAATAATATTCACTATATTCGATTCAGGTAATAATATATCAAACTCTTCCAACCAGTCTCTTATTTCAAATTATAGATTTTCAGATTCTATACATTCAACAAATGTAGATAGTCTATTCCGAGTCATCGTTGGCATTATTTCTATCACCAGAATAAAAAGATAGGGTGAAATCGGATCACCTTCTTTCGTTCCTCTACACAGAGGAAAGTAATTCAGTCGTGGCTATCATTATTCATTACACTAGAACAACTATCCTTTTATAGTAGCATTTTAATGCAATTGATAAATCCCTCCCCAAATCCGAAATGCTTTAAAACTGCAAATATAAAACTGTGCTCAATAGATTCGAAAACCTTTTCAAAATCAGCCGCAAACTGCACCAACGACATACCTTTCTTTTTAGCGTAATCCATTACGTCATCTATTAATATGAATCACTGATGGCGTCTTCAATATTTCTACCTTTCACGAAAGCAGCTTGGCCAGGTTGGATTATTGAAGGCAAAATATCGATAATCCTCTTACTTAATGCTTTATTACATATTTTCACATCAACATTTATTAAACTTATCTGTCGGCATGACTGTTTAAAAATATGTTATATTTACCCGGTTTTTCAAGTAAGGTAATTATAACTTGGTTTTGTGACGTAGTTAATGAACAATTCTCACGTCACTTTATTTTTATTTCATATTATAATGTCACTCTCCACTTTCTTTTCATTGTTTTATATGTGTTTTATCGTAAGATTGTGCAATTCATAATTCATATATTATTTCGTAGAGGATCTAGTTTATTAGATACATTGTAAGCCTCTTTCCCCGAAGAAGATCGGCCGTGCCGATCGAAATATTGTTAAAAAAACTCTACCGTTGAATCAGCCTTTCCTTTCTTGTCCAATTCTTATAACAATCATTTAAACAACACTCCAAATCTTCTCCTAGAACAGGCCAAATAGCGCAATAGAATTCCTTTGTTAAACCATCATTTCCGGGCGTTTTAGACTTCCCCAGTTGTTTAACGGCTAATAATAAATAAATAAATACTGTTTTACAACCAGGGGGAGTGAAGGCTCTTCCGTACCGGTTCACTCCACACATGCACGCTCACACTATACTCATATATTCTGTTACTCCTGCTAATAAAAAAATCACTGACTTATATTAATTTCACCTTCACACATGCATACTTTTTTCATCTTCTAGTAATTTAGGAGTATTAATTTGTGATAGGAATTCCAGGCATTCGCTTTCTGTTTTAGACGACTTCGGCTGGTACTGTGAGCTATAGTATTATTGAATTTGTTTTCAAATACCATCAGGCTGAGTATGCACTTTATTATCTTTATCAATTAAAGTTCTTTATGTGGGTTTTGGCTGTATTACGTTTGTCTAACGTTAAAAATATTTTGTACTTTTCTCCCCTAATTCGTACCATGTTGCTTTAGAACGTATAATAATTCCTTCTGTTATGTAATTGCTTCTTTCTTCTAGAATGTTACGCAATTTATCATGCTCTGCAATCATCTTTT
This sequence comes from Actinernus sp. WN-2022, assembly GCA_030867875.1. NCBI lineage: Eukaryota > Metazoa > Cnidaria > Anthozoa > Actiniaria > Actinernidae > Actinernus > Actinernus sp. WN-2022. The sequence continues at coordinate 79,405,680 of JAOWCC010000019.1, forward strand.
CGTTCTTTTCCCACTCGTTGACGTTTTCCGACTCAATTTTCTGATAATCCGCTCTACGTTTCCTTGCTAGGGATTTCGAAAATTTCATAGTAAAGTTTCGCACCTTGTCTTTGATTAACTCCCATCTTGATTGCGGATTTAAAATTTCTTCATTAGTTACACTACTTTTACTGATACTCAATTAATGACTTTAACTTCGTAGCATAGTCCTCATTTTCAGTGAGGGAGTTATTGAATTTCCAAAAAGATGGACCCTTATTTCCTTTTTGGATTGATTTTATAATTATTCTATGTAATGGAGTGATCGGTAGCAGGTGCGGGAATTATATCATTCCTCCACATAAGGCTGAAGTTCATCGGATATAAAAAAATATCCAGTTTGCGGTTCAAATAACACTCTCGTTTACTACTTCGACCTTGCGCAGTACCGCGCCAAGTAAACCGTTTAGCTGATGGGTTGCGTAACCTCCATATATCACAGAGATCCAATTCTAACATAATAGTTTCCATAGTTTCTATAGACCATATTTTTTTAGCAGAATTACCACCTGATGTTTCCAAATCTACATCAAAAACAAAATCGAAGTCACTTTCCTAAATAATAGATGTAAGAAAGTTATATTTATCTTTGCGAGGTTGGCTACATTTTGATGCACACTATTTCGCGCGACGTGGTTGTCGTCTTAAGTGTATGACATCACTTCCGCTGAGTAACGAGAACGGCTGCCAGTAATGGCGGACAGGATTTTACCGATAAGCTCTCCTAAGTTTTTTGTAGTTTAACTTGCTCATTTGGGACATAAAAAAATTTGGATATGTATTCGAAATGGTAAATGTTCGTCGTAGTGGCACTTTAAAAATTCGTTCTCGAGCTAATTTGAAAAACTTCAAATCTCCGCGGGCAACTATCGGACGATACTCCTTCTACAAAAACTTCACCCCACAAGTAGCTTTTTTAACTTTCAGGATACTGTTGATTGACTCCCCCCTCCCCCTAAAAGCTTCATAGCTCAGGAGGTTCCCCTAAATAAAATAATAATTACTCGAATCCTGCTATTCAGTCTCCGAATCATCGGCTTGATTACTATGTGTTTGCCAAGTCATCCTATAAAATATCTCTTAAGTAGTCCGTACAGTGAAAGTGGTAGATGAAGGATTCTTACCATAGAGATTTTGGATAAACTACGGACTCTTACCCATAGAGATCTCGGATAAACTGCTCCTGTGCTCCAAACGCACGTATGCTTGTTAGACCCTCCAGAGTTGCCGAGTAATGCGAGTAGATGGGACTACGAAGGATAGCCTCTAATCTTTTCATGTCTCTGGTAGATCGTAGAACGTATCTTCTCAGGAATACTAACAGGCCAACAAGAGGCAACACTCCTAACAACACCCAGTAGTTGATCGCTATGGAGAGGATGACAACGGCAGTGATAAAAAGAAGACCCTGGATACTTTCTAGAAATGCATAAGGAAGGGAGTCGTCCATGCAGGCAGTATCCTTGGAAAATCTGAAGACAGAGAAATGAGAGGTATTATAATGGTTTTCTGGTTCTCAAATGGCGATGCAAATCAAGTGTGTGCTCTTAATGCAACACGTGCAGTGTTGCCCCTATGCATGCAGCTTAGGATAAATATCTGCTTGGTTGCATTGCGATGTAGAAGGAGTAATCTATATTCAGTGACAGAAACTAAGGCACTTCTATAACTGGAGAATTCAGTATGGCATGCTAAATAGTTTAAGGTGCTTACCTATTAAGGATTCGTCCTGACGGATTCGTATCGAAGAACAACACGGGAGCTTTAAGTATTGCCGTAACCATCTTATCGTGAAGTTTCTGGGAAGATTTCACTAACAAATAATATGTCCCCAAGGTGCGTGCGAATGCCATTATTACGGCAGCCCCGATCAATGGAGCAAAGATGTACACATTCATTAGGTTTTGCTGTTCTATTAAGTCCATGTCAGTCCATCGCGCTAACCACCAATCACTTAAAACAAATATAACTTGTCCAGAAATCATCAACACAGCCAACAGGATCAGTACCACTGGAGAGCCACCCTCTCTTAGATATTTCCAGTACATTGTCCACGGTAAGGACCCCAGTGCTCTGTCTTCCTTGGCTCTCTGGAGACCTGCGCTTGGTGTTAGCTTCGTGTTGGCGTTTCCTGTTTGATTGCTCGCACCACCTGACTTCTCCTGGAGTTTATAGCAGCCATATCCATGGATCTCTAAAGGGGCGTTATCCTTCGTTTGGTCACTGTCAGACAGTCCTCCCTGAGTGTCACTTACCAATATTGAGCTCCTCGACTCAGAGTATGTCCCCTGACTGGCGATTCGCCCATTTTCTAAAATAATAACGTGATCAGCCTTTTCAAGGTTGTTTATGTGATGAGTGACAAGCAAGCGAAGGCTGTTTCCAAGAAGACCGCAGATGCATTTGCTCATGAGATGTGAACCGACTTTAACGTCCACAGCACTCAGGGGATCATCAAGAAGGTAAATACCCGACTCACGGTACGCAGCACGGGCAAGGCTTACACGAGCTCGCTGACCACCACTCAGCGATATTCCTCTCTCGCCGATTAACGTTAGATCTCCTGTATGAGCAACAGGAAGTAATCTGTGAGTAGTAAACAAGTTGTTGCTAACTGTTCGGATGAGAAGCAAATACTGCATGTTTATAACTCGTGGATATGCGCCAGCGCAGAAGCGAGTTATAGGGATGGGTGAAAATCCTCACTCACTCACTCCCTCACTCAGTATGGTGTTAGCACGCCAAAGAACCTGGGAAGGAGCTTGATGATATCAATTGATATTCTATATTTTTATTACTGAGTGGATATATTAGTAAAATCACAACTGAAATATTTAACAGCTCACGGTAAAATCAAACTCGACTCATGAAGTAAAGTAAATTTCATATTTTCTTTCAACAGCATGTGACCAATCACGTGACAAACCACATCATGTGGTTTATGGTGGATCGGTCATCTTACGTCAAAAGATTTACCATGCGGGAATTACTTACCATCCGGGAACTCCACAATATCCTCATCGAGAGCGCAGGCGCGGATAACTCGCCAGTACTTGGCTTCGTCATATGAAGATCCAAATAGGACATTCTCACGTAAGGATCCCGAGAACACCCAGGGCACTTGAGGAACGTAAGTAATACGTCCTGTCAAGGAAACGTCTCCGGAAACAGGCGACAGCTCCCGTAACATTGCCAGCAGCAGGGCAGACTTACCGCTTCCAACGGGTCCGATTATTCCAACTAATAGTTGCCCTTCAAGTTCAGTAGATACCTCCGACAGAGCAGATGTTTTATTACTACTCCAATTAAAAGAGGCATCCCGTAAAGCAATTCTGGGCACCGTCATGGATCCCCTTTTGTCTTTATTCATGATTTCGTTGTTCTCTAATAAGATTTGGTCGCTTCCCAGGCTTTTAAATCTTAGTAACTGAATGTATGAAGTCGTTGATAAATCGTCCTGAGCATCGAAGCCGGGGTTGACACAAAATGGCACTTTCGCAACAGGGTTGGCATCGCATACAACTGCACTGGAATCGTCACTTAAGCTAAGTAGCTCTTCTTTTTCCAGGAACTTTTGGATCCTTCGAATGGCAACGAGAGCTTCAGAAACCCGTAACAGTGATCGCGATAGCATACCGAGCACGGAATGTTTAAGGCAGCTATAGAGAGCGAGGGTAGAGAACACGTTCTCAGGTGTAAACTCGCCGCCAATAAGTGCCAGTGAAGTGAAGAGAATAAATGAAATGATGGACAGCGAAGACAAATGCATGGTTTGCATGAAAGACATCAGTAACCGATTGCGACGAATGAACTTCAGCTCGCGCCTGTTGAAAAACAAGAGCACACATACGTTACTTGCGATTACTGTAACCGGGTTCACTTGGACAACGAGAACAAATGACATTGCAGAACGAAAACAAAGCATTACAATTTACAAATCCTAACATATCCACGCGATTTTCTTCATCGAAAACACTAACCTTTCAATACTAGTCCGAAAAATTTTCCTTTTTACAAAATGAAAGCTCGAGAAAGTTGAAATGCTGTTGTCTTGTACTCGACGTTGATTGGCTCAAATAACCGTAAGTGGGAATGCTTTGTTTCCCTCTGTAATGTGATTGGTTCTCGTTGTCTAAGTATAGCCTCGGTTAAAGTAGCCACATGGTAATGGGCTAAGGCAATACCAGTTAAGGTATAGAGTTCCTGCTCTTTCTGCACTGTCCTCGAGAATTTCTACTGACGTACCTTCTAATTTTGTTAACCATTGCTCTGAGCGGCCATTCCCATGCGTACATCTTGACAGCGCGTATCCCTGCGATAACCTCACTCAACATTCTCAACCGTTGGTCAGTCTCCACTACTGTCTTACGGCGGAGCTTGCCAGCTATCTTACCCATGACGACCTGCACCGGGATCATTCCAATGACGAATCCAGTACCCAGAAGGCTAAACCAACCGATACACTGCCACGCCAATGCCGTAATAACGATTATTTCCAGGGGAAAAATTAAGTTGATGATCATTAAAAAACAGGCATACTCAATTTTGTCGGTGTCACTGGTCACTAGTGTGATTACGTGACCGGATGTGATGTGGTGGATAGCATTTTGGCTTAAGCGCAGCAACTGTGAAAAGAAAAAAAGCAACGTCTTTTCAAAAACCAGGAAGGAATAGTAAGTTATTTAAGTTACAGCGATTCGCAGTCACACATGCCCTTTTAAAATTTGTCTGGACGAAAAAGTTGTGTTCTAGTGGACGTCATTCAAGCAAAAAATCGTTGGAACTTATCTGGGATGCGAAATGAGTTCTTCAAAGCCTTAAAAAAGCACCGTCGAGATTTATTTATTATTTATATTGTCATTATTAGGACATTTCAGGACAATGCGTCTAAGCTTTTTAATAGTACAAACATTTCATCACTCTGTTTCAGATTCGTTTAGCTAATATAGCCTTCAGTTTCCCAATAGAACATAGAGATTAATAGAATATTTTAGCGATTTAGTAATGAGTTAGGATTTTAATAATTTATTAATTAGTATATTTGAGTAAACTCGTAATTAGTAGATTAGTAGAGTAAAAGCTATTGCCAAATTTGTTTACCTGCTTTTCATTATATTTATATATCAAATTGTACTATCTCAGTATATATATATCATGTATCCTATATAATTTATACTTTCCTAGATAATCTTGCTAAAGTCAACCGCAGTTCAATATATCTTTAACCTGTACTTTACTTTCTCCTGTGGCAGTGGTGCTTCGGCTCCTTTAAAGGGGCTATGTCACGGTAAGACTTTACATTCGTAAAGAGCTATTTCCACCGATTTTGATATGAACTAACGAACCTCTCGGCCATGTGGGATGCTTAAAATGAAAGCTAATATGCAAAAATGACTAGCACACAGTGTATATAAACAGTCTCCAGGGAAAATATTGAAAATCTTTCAATCAAGCATTGAGGGAGGGAAGTTTAACTGTTTGTATCCAATTAACAGCACTAAACGAGCGATTACTCGATACATGCGCAGTACCATGACATAGCCCCTTTATTAACCACTGCACACTCTCCTCTTGTTACTCCAGATTTGATACCATCTTTTATGTATCCTCCTCTTAAAAGTTTATCATTCTCTTTGAAATTGTAATTATACGTGTAGTATATAGAGTGGAAAATAAAGAAAACTGAACCCTGAAAACTGTATCATGTATAAAAAAACACTGAATTTCTAACGAGACCTGAAACAACAATAAGAGTCTGATCAAAGACAGGACCCGGCTAATTCACAGATCGAATTGGAATTAATAGCGTGTTGGTTTTTGTGGAGTGAGGAAAACCGAAGAACCCGGAGAAAAAGCCTTGGAGCAAGGGCGAGATTAACAACAAACTCAACTCACATGTGGCGCCGGGTCCGGGAATCGAACCTGGGCCACAGAGGTGAGAGGCGAAGGGCTTAACCACTGCACCACTGCGCCACCCCGGCTCTATCATATATATACATCATCTATATATCTATATCTATTATATATCTATCATAAAATGATAGATATATCACATATCTATCATTTATCATTATCGACGGTCGGCTAATTAGCAAATTTCCTCTGGTTTTCCGTGGTGTGGACTCTCATTTACCACCGCACATCGACCAATCAGATCGCGAGATTACCGACAATTATGGTAAAAATGCAATTTTACAAAACGAGACTTGGAATTTCCAGGATCGCACTTCAACGAAATCGGTAATAATGAAGATACAGGTGAGATGCCGGAGGACCCCGAGAGTACGGCACACCTAGAGGAAAGTTTTCATGGCACACAACATATGCCTTCTTGTAGACCAGTCCCATAATGGCAACTCTCATTCGAACACCCATGGTGCCAGCGTTGTAAAAATAACAGTGCTTGAACACTCCATTCAACAGTGCCGCACCACATAGGCCTCCAGCGTACATGTAAGCTTTGTTAGATATTATCCCTGACTGGGCTGCTGCCTTCAGCTCTCCTATAAGAAGACCAACGAACACTGGTAATAGAATAGTACCCGTCGTGTTTATGATGACTAGTAGTAGTAGAGCGGCAAACTGAGCACCGAACGCCTAGGGAAACATGTTATATGTTAATCATTAACCGGGTCTGGGATATTGTATAAAGGATCACACCAATAAAACATAGCCTGTATACGGACGGCTGTACACAGACTAATAAATCAATGTTTTTTAATACGTTATCAAAAACGATGTTGCCACTTTTAGTAGATTATTTGGGACTCTGCTTTCTTCATTTCGGGAGATGAATATCTGCGAGATTTCGAGGTATTCTGATACCGGAATGTGTCCCAAAAGAATAGAATAGATCGAATAGTTTTGTTGTAACCACAGGCAATCCAAGCTCTAATTGTGTGTATTTGTCAGTATAATATAGGGGAACTACTAAACGGGGAAAATCACGAATTTTACTACTATTGATAGGTTAAGATCTTAGGGAGAGGAGATCTGAAAAGGAAAATAGGCCCAAATCGCTAATAAACGACAAAAGACAACAAATAGAGCAAATGTACGTTTATTTCAGTTGATTTTAACCTATCAATAGTAATAAAATTCGTGATTTTCCCCGTTTAGTAGTTCCCCTATATTATACTGACAAATACACACAATTAGAGCTTGGGTTGCCTGTGGTTGTAACCTTGTATATCACGGCATGAGGTGTTAGATACGGCTCTGGATATAATATTCGCTTAATTGTTTGCACTGTACATGTTTCTCCTACGCAGAAAGAAATCAATAAATGAGGACCTAGAGATGTACCTTGGCTATTGCTACAATCAAGCTCGATCTCTTTCCTCCCCTTGAAATCGCGTTGGCCTTCTCTTCGATCCACGCGTTCTCGAGTCTTTGCGTCAGTCGTTCAGCTGAATCGCGTCTTTTTGTTCCAACAGATCCGACTCTTGTAGTGGTACCTTATTTCCTTGTTTCAGTGTTTCGTTGATCCAGGAGAACGATAACTGGGATAAAATGCTGACTGGAATTAAGTTCCCTTGTTCGTCTTTCCTGTGAAGAATCATCCTAAAATTTAAGCTGAAATCTACTTGGCAGACTCGGATGCTGACCCGAATTCGAGTCGTCACGAAGTTCCGGGGTCAAATGATGCACCCGATACGTACGTAACCAGACTCGTCGCGTGATCTATCTTGGCGGTGGCAAGCGCAGGGAGAGGGAGAGCGGAGGGTAACGCAGGCTACGCGTTATCAGACGAGAAGGGTAGCTATAGGGTGTGCATGGGACTGGCCGCAACGATTTTCACTAGTACGAAATGGGACCCGAACTACTTGCTGTTCTTACATAATGCAAGATTTCATAATGAATTTCATTATACAATGTCTTGTAAAAACCGTTAATTTCGTGAAAATTAGACAGGATTTTATTAGTAACCTATGTGACGTTAATGATAGTTTTCGGTTATTTGATAAGAGGTCCGCTTGTTTCTGTATCTATTAGCAATGAATGATGAATGTATTTTAAAGATTTCCGCTAAGTATTTGTACGACATACTTAATTTAGTAGAAAAAATATAGTTACCTAATTAATATGTCCTGAAACTCCAATGTACTATCTCAGTATAAGGATTAATAAATTATTATTAATAAATTATTATAAAACATGAGTCATGCAGGTATATTATATTCCATCATAGCCTTGGCCGTGATTGTCACCATTACTACGCACCAGCATCTGTACGTATACATAACTATATATCGTCTACGGTGTCCTATCAGGGTCAACATCATGGCAACTTGAAAATTAAACTTGATATTCCCAACTTGAAAACTTGATTATTTATTAATGACTCTTGATAAATCAGTAAGTGAACTTGATTGTATAACAAATCTTGATTAATTACAACTTAAAGTAAAAAGTAAAGTAAAGCAACTTTGTTTAACGTCGGTAATTCGTGACAGTCTGGTCCCGAGTCTGGTAAGACTGATAAACTTGAGGCTGACGTGAGACCTACGATTTTACGTCCTTATCCGAGAAGGCCGTGAAGGTCTAACCATTTGCAATAGTTTCACAAAGGCAGCACCTTCTGACAATTATTTTATGGGATGTATTGTAGCTGTGCTGAGAAGTTTTCAGTTTCCCATACATTCTCTGTACATTTTCGCGCGGACTTTGACTCGTTTTTACAGACAAATGTATGGAAAACTAAAAACACGATTGCAAGCACGCTTCCCAGCACAGCTACATCCCTCAAATTTCGATTAGTTATCTGAAGAATATTTCAGAAATTCGATTTTACGGATTACATTCGGCATCGCATTCATACGAACACTGAATTTCGCGCCATGTTTGCACCCCTTTCAAAATGTTGGAATTTACCGCGAAATGGTCTATTAAATTGCACAATTACGTCAGTTGAATGCAACTACCAGAATCCTTTGCGCAGATTATTTTGTTCTCCCAATGTACCGATCAAATCGAAACTTCGGCTTGGATGTGGGCAGGCGATCAAAATGCGGCAACAGAATGTCTTTTTTTGACATAGTAGCTAAAAAAAGCTGAACCCTAATTGCCTAAAAAAATACTGAACCCCGACCCTGACTGCACCCACCTGCCAAAACTGAGCTCAAAACCCTGACCCACCCCCGTGGCACATACATTCGCAAACGGGAGTTCCCCCCCCCCTCCGAAAATCAGGCACCACGGCGAGCTAAACCTGAGCTAAACCTGAGGCGCTCGAACAAGAATGCAGTCATGGACAGTCATGCAGTCATGGTTCTTTCACCGAAGCTCATATTGTTTGCTATGTCATGCTGACGAGTCCTAATGATGACGAAACAGCTGTCCATGATTGCATTCTAGTTCGAGCGCGTCTTTGTGACGTATTATGTATGTGCCACGGGGGTGGTCAGGGTTTTGAGCTCAGTTTGGGCAGGTAGGGTCAGGGTTTTGACCTGATTTGGGCAGATCAGGGTTAGGATTTGAGTTAACGTGGGTGCAGTCAGGGTCGGGGTTCAGTATTGTTTAGGCATCAGGGTTTATTCTCCCATAAAAGGGGGCAATCAGGGTTTTGGAGCTCGGATTTTGGGTCAAACAGGGTCATACTCATTCCTCCCCCCCCCCCCCCCCCCCTTTCCCCCGCCCTGCCCGGGTCACTACTGTTATCAGAATTTTGGCTGGTTAGGTCCATACATCGGATCCGGTGTTCCTTTTGCAGGATTTTCGTACACGGTATATGCTGATTCTAGTTTGTTCAAATGCCCCATCCCATGGTCATATTGGGTGATCAGATGAAAATGCCCCTACCCCCGGGACCACCAATCCACGAATCCCCTCCCCACCCTCCCTCCCCCCCATCACCGATCTCGTTCAAGAACATGTCATATGTCCCAGACTGCTATTCAGCCGTTCATAACCAAGATGGCGGACGTTCGACTTGATAATGTGAACCCAACTGTATTCGAGAGAGCGAAAGAACGAGTTATCTTGCCCGAAGAAGAAGATGATAATGTGACTGACAAGATAGATCAAAGAGAGGTGTTTGGTATCCTTTACTGGATGTGTTTGCGCTGAATATGGTGGTTCCTTGCTCGTCAGTTGGCTTTAATAACTAATAGTAATATTGTAAAAGGAATGACAGTAGCAGTTCAGAGTGGCTTAATGGCAGCTCACTGCTCCTCAGTTTCTCGTAACAATGTATGCTACAGTGGCTGGTGGCTCGGCGGTTCGATGCTTCCTCCGTTGCTCGCCAGAAATGTTAAGCCTGAGGGCGATGGGGCGGGCAAGGGGTGGGGATTTGACAGGCAGAGCTACCCAAAGTCCCCCAGTGTGGAACATAAGGAAGACAGGCCAGTGGGGTGGGGCATTTTTATATTATTTACCAAAACTGTTCTTCCAAGGGTGGGGAATTTGACATTTTTTGGGATGAAAATAGATTTACGTTAAAAAAATGTTTTCTGACAGAAATAACGGTTTAAACAAAATCTAATTACACCATAATACTAATATCACCTTCCTTAAATTTGTCGAGTGGATGGTTGTCGTATCACGTGATCGATGACGTCATAATTATATAAAATCGTTTAAGTGAAATGCGGCTGCAACGATAACATATGAATATAAAATAACCATGCTAAAACATTACTCCTCCCGCAGTGTTTCAGACCACGCTTAGAAAACATGACTATCATGTAAAGATAAGGAGATATTTATGGTACAAAAAGTCACGTGACCTAATTTGTACCTTTTCGTCTTAATTACTCGTTAACGAAACATTGTAGTCATCTTTTCTAAGCTGATTTAAGCAAAAGGCTTCAACCTTAACTACGGTAAACATATCCACTCATCATCCTAGCTGTTTTAAACTCGGAGCCGCGTTTTTGATTTACTGATTTCATGTTCTAAGTCACATGACAGATCATGTGAAACGTTTTACTACACACAAACCACTTAAGGTAGTCAAGAATGGCGATATCTATAATCGTGAGAAACTTGGCGTACTTACCATACTCGGCTGAGCTGAAATAAGGAAAGCAGTTTTTACCCGAAATTTGACTCCTGGACCAGGCCTTAACATGCTTGAGTAGACGCATATCCGAAATTCTAGGTGGGTACCTTTGTGCGGCAGGGTATTCTGTAGTCACTCCATCAAATCTCCACCCCTTGCCCCCTTCCCACCCCCCTCGGGCTTCACATTGATAGGTACATTATAGTTACACTACAGTGTGGCTTGGCAGTCAGGCGCACATGCACAGTATGGAAGTAGTTCTCATCGGAAATGGCTAAACATGGAAATAAAAGGGAAGTTCAGTAGAAGTTCACACTGGACCAGGAGTAGGGTTCACAGGTAAACACTAGCCGAAATGCTAATACGCATGATATACATGTACCTGTATTTCATATGCTTGATACACATGATACACCCTAACCCAAACACTAACTCTAGCCCAACCCCTAAAACATACCCTAACCACAAGTTCACAGTCAGGTAATCTTGCAACAAGTTCTCACTCTCCTAGCTAGCTATGCTGCCAAAGCTAGCTAGCTAGCTAGGACTGGTTCACACTTCAATAATGAGTTCTTCAATATTGTCATGTGATCTAATCCAAACCCTAACCCAAACCGTAAAACATATCCTAACCACTCCAAAAATAAGTTCACAGGTATATGTAAACAATGAGTTCTCACTCACACAAGGCTAGGGTTCACAGGTAAACAAGAAGAGAAGGTAAACGAGAGAAGAAAAAAAACAGGGTTCTATATACTGGGGCTCGAACCCATATAACCTCGAAATGTTACAGATTTTCATTATAATAATGCTTGATTGGTGCCTATGTACAATGTAAACTAGTTCCCTGTTGTCAATTAAGTGGCCATGCATGCAAGGACAGTTGGATGATATTAACAAAATAAGGTAGTGACTATACCCAGGTAATCATGCATGCATGCAACATTGAATGTATATTAGAGACCTGCAAAATATCGGCTGCAGAACCATTAACTTCTAAATATCCGAGCAACGACCACCGAGCCAAGAAAAATATGCCCTGTAAGCACTTTATTCGATTCTGCAATTACATGTACATGTATTTAGCCACTAGAATTCTTACAATCTAGAATTCTTACAATCTCAAAATATGTAATATTCTTATTATTATTAATCATGTAGACTGAACAATTTCTAATTATAATTTAAGTCTGTTTATATTGTAAGCTAAGTAACTGCCTCACTGATTAGCTCAGTTGGTACACGCAGAGCATAGTCCAGAGTGCAGGAGGTTGGATGTTCGAATCCCAGTTGCATCCTTGGGCAGGGACATATAAGCTGTTGACATTTTTTTCCTTCCTCTTCTAATATATATGAGGGAGACTTAAAAGAACCTGTTGTGTTATAATTTTTGAGAAAGAGTAGGGAATTATCTTCCCATACAACAGCCTGATATTCTGGAGGTACTAACAATCACTCATGATTGTAAACTGCATGGCAGCACATTGCACCAGTGACAAAATCACAAAAATAACCTTGTGAAGCACATTTAAATATACCCAAGGCATATAGAATTTGCGATATACATGTAGAAATGACCTTTTTTACCTTTTATAAACAATCCTTAATGAACAGTAGACATGATTCGTTTTATCAATGACCCAGAGCATCCCTTGACTCTTGAAGATCTAAATGTTGTGGAGCAGTCGCTTGTTGATGTCAGTGATGACAAGAATTATGTGAAGATTCAGTTTACGCCTACCATTCCACACTGTAGTATGGCAACACTCATTGGACTAGCCATCCGAGTACAGCTGCTGAGATCTCTACCAGAAAGATTCAAGGTGTGTGATAGAGTTTATACTGCATGTGCAGCATTAACTTTTGGACATGAAAAGCAATTAATAATTTTGTTATTCTGCTAAAGAGAGATCCTATCCTTCTCTCAAATGCTTCAAGGTAATAAGTATTTGTAAACATGTTTTATTGGACAACAGATGTAATGGTTATTTCCTCTGCAATAATTGATATATCTATTCATAATGTATTTTATACATGTAATGTATAAATGTATTATATATCATAATGTATTTATTTAAACTATTGAATAACATTTTTAAGGTACAATATTTTAGAATGATATTATTTTTTAGGTATTTTATTTATTTTAGCATAGGTATCCCCTATTGGTAGAGGGTTTAATTCCCTCGGCTATTGTAATTTTGACACGGAAATAAAGTTATTATTATATTATTGTGTGGAATAATAGTTAAATAAAAATTTCATGCACAGTTACCAGGCAAGAACTACATGACATGACATGTTGTAATTTATAGAGTTACCCTGCCTGGGCCATACGTCCCTGGTGTGGAGCAATTAATTTATATATTCCCAACCTTTTAGGAGAATGTACTTTTTGAAACATTTCATTAGTATTTTAATGATATGTAATAGTTTTAGATTTGGAAGTTTTTATTGTTTTGACGATAATGCAATTCAATCTACATGTATTTGACTATGATGTAATTTTAATTCTGAACTGTCTGTCAGAATGTTGCTCAACTTTTATATTGACAGAGTTAAATTGGTATGCATTTCTCAATGGTTGTGAACTTTTTAGGGGGGATGTTTCCATGTATGTATGCAACAGTGTTCTCACCTGAATTTCGTAGCTTGGGGCCCCCACAAACTTAAGACAAACATTGTGGGACATTTCAGAGACACTGGTCATTGTAGGATTTTCATTTAGCAATCATGCAAAGAGATCTTTATTTGACTTTACATCTTCTGTTAACCATTGTTTTCCTTTGAGAACTAATTGTAACAGCTAGGTTTTCTGTTTGTACCCTTTAAGGGCCCTCAAGTATATTTTCAGTGGGTCACTTTGAAGTAATGTAAGAATCCCTCAATCGTGTGATCTCGTGAGAACAATGAAGCAAGCAGTGTTGCAATATTGAAGGGCTGTGTGCAACAAGGACATAAGTGACTCCTGATCACGTTCTAAATTTGCCCTTACAAAACAGAATTTAAAGGAGAATTTAGAATGTGATCAGGAGTTTCTCATGCCCACTTTACACACAGCCCTTCAATATTATTTTACAGTTGGAGAGTAAATAATTGAAATATATAATGTTCACTAATTTATAATCAATGCCTTTTTTCCCCTTAACTCAATTCAGGTTGATGTGACTATCACTCCAGGAACACACCAATCTGAATTAGCAGGTACATGTACATACTTTCCAGTCCATTTTTTAACTTTCCTAAATACCTAAAATTATCAAGTTTTGTATCATTAGAGTTAACATTAGTACACTGTCTATTGTATTTTCTAACTTGTAAGTGCTTAATTAGAAGCTCAGATTAGTTAATGGAGAGCGAGGATAGCATAGTGGGAAGCACTTTGCCTCTTGCCTACATGTACACATGTAGCTCTGTGGCCTGCATGTGTACAATCGATTCCTGATTGTGAAACCATACAGTGATATTCGAAAATATTTCAACTGGGGAAATAAAATTTTACCTGAGTAAGTGAGATTTCCATTGTCTTTAGGGGAAATTTCCTTCTCAGGTGAAATTTCACTTTCCATGTTGAAATCTGTTCAACAGTGCTGTGAGTTGAATCTGTTGGTATCTTGCCCAGCTTATTTGCTCTGATTTCCTAATTCTCTGGTTTTCCTCCCTCCTTAAAGTGCCTGTAAGTCCATTTTTAAAAACATTAAAATCGATTCTCCATCAAATAAATAGTTGAACTGTAAAATATTTCTTGATTTGAGTATTGTGTCTGAGTTTTTCAGGTTTCTATTTCCAATATACTAATAATGCGATGTCATAGTAAACCAACAAAAGCTCATTTCTTTCTCCTTGGGAATGAAACTATTTCTGATTTATACAAAATATTTGGTAAAATCACTGATACATGCATAAGGCTCAAATATAACATGGGTGATTAGTTCCTGTAAAAACATGTTTGTTTAGAAAAATTTTTTTATCTCTGCCAGCAGGTTTTGTATAATGAAAGAGGACAACTATAATTATGACATCACATAATTAGCATATTGGAAATAGAAACCTCTATAACTCAAATCAAGAAATATTTTACAGTTCAACTATTTATTTGACAGAGAAACGATTTTAATGATAAAAAAATTGGGCCTTTCAAAACCAACCTAAATACCAATAGTCCACTTTCGTATTAGAAAATTACCACTGAATGCAATGACAATAGATGCATGTATGCAGGGTTATCCTCATTCTGAAGTTAAACATTCATAAATACCAGCGAGAAGGTGCAAAACGCGAAACTACAACAATACAGTGTTGTGAATAGCCCACCTTCTTGCTGGTATTTATTAATGTTTAACTTCAGAATGAGGCGAACCCTGCATACATGCGTCTGTAGTCATTGCATTAAGCGGTAATTTTCGAATACGAAACTAGACTATTGAACTGAGGAATAAGTTACATGTAGTAGACCTTTTCCTTCTAGGGTGAGCTAGAAGACTAGAAACATAAATGTCAAGCAACAACCACCTCCCGGTTATAGCTCAGTGGTTAAGTTGTTGTGCGGGAGGTCGCGGGTTCAAACCCCAGCCGGACCAACACTCAGGGTCTTAAAATAACTGAGTAGAAACAATTTCGTTCACAAGCTGCAAATGGTTAGACCTTCACGTCTTCTTGGATAAGGACATTAAATCATCGGCCCATCAGTGGATGAAGAGCCACCTCATGGAAATGCCACTGATTAATCCGTTATTATTATTAGTAGTAGTATCATTAAATGAAGTTTTTTTAAATATTAATTTTTAGTAAATAAGCAGCTGGCAGATAAAGAGAGAGTGACGGCAGCTCTAGAGAACAGCCATCTTCTTGAAGTCATCAATCAATGTCTGGTCAAAAAGAAGTGAGTGAGTGTTTACGATCTTCAAGGTGACATGACAGGTACAGTCACTGTGATGCAGTACCCTCCAGTAACTGCCTGTGAAGTAGATGTTTCTGAAAACTGGTTTGTTTTGAACAAAAAAGTCACAAAAAGACAGCAATGAGACAGTCTGGAAAATGCTGACAACAGAAGAGCCTGTGTGATATATAGACAGTTTTAGAGATTATTACATGTTAAGAATTTGATATCATTTATATTCACAAGTTTTTAATGCCATATTATTGCAAAAGAGCGAGTCTTAAAGCGAGTGTTTTTGTTTTCATTTCGTTGAAGAAACTGTGTAATTTCTTATTCAGAAAGGACTACAAACCTTGGTAGTTGAAGCTGCCATTCCTTTCAGAAAATAGCAAAGTGAGTGCAGATGCACACGTCAAGCTTGTCTTAGTTGGCAAAAAATTATACAAGCAATTTGATTGGGCAATACAACCTGTGAAGTCATATCATATCACTTCACTGTGAAGTGATAGAGCAGGTTTTGATTGAGTGTCTAAAGTAATAAATAAGTGATTACTTTGGTTTTACGTTTGCTTAGCTTTTCTATTGGATGAGAGAAATGTTTTGTAATTATCAGCCAATCAAGTTCTAAACTAAAACCAAATGCAATTGTGCAATCTAGTTTTGTTTCAGCAAGAGTTATCACGATTGTGTTTTAGGGACAGTTTACTTTTCCTTGTGATTGGTTCAAGTAAAACCAATCGTGAATTACTTCAGTTCGTGATTGGCTCATTACGTTTTCACTTGCTGCTGTGATTAGCTCTGCAATTACTTTGGTTTTGGTTTTAGAGCGGTTTTCAGTTGAGTGTAGTAAAACCAAACGCAAATTACCCACAGCCAGCCAATCATAGGAGCAAGCAATCACAAGTAACTCATAAATGGCTTCCCTGTGAGCCAATGACAAACCAAAGCAAAACCAATTTGCGTTTGGTTTTACTTTGGATTCTGATTGGTTGGTTTACTTTCTCAGCCAATAGGAGAGCTTAGTAAACGCAAAACAAAAACACTTCCGACACTCAATTGAAATCCGTTCTGTGACACAACTGAAAACCAAGTGCTCTATCATATCACTTCACTGTTGATACGGATTTTATCCACGGCTTTATCACACTGATATCGACCCTAAATATGTAATAAATAATAATAGGCATTCATCCAAGATCTTGTGAGGTACAGTAGTAGTAGTAAATAGGTGACAATGGGACGTCAGAAAGTGTTTTCTCGCAAAATTAGGTATTTATTGTTTCCTTTAGTCGCTTATTGCTTTTCACAACCAGATTTTCGAAAATTATGATAAGCACAGAGTTCCGTTCACGCCAATTGAATACCAGAGTGGGGTTAAATTTCTTACGTTCGCGTTCTAAGTTTAACGTGAATTTGAGGTTTTCACTTTGTTTTTACAGAGAACGGTGGAAATGTAGGTAACTTCATGCATTTTCACGTGCAGCTATTGTAATTAAGTAATTTTGTAATTAAGACTATTGTCTTATGCCGTCATCCTATAGACGTTGCATGCCGTCCTGGTTATGTAAGTTGACTAATATGCCACACAGTACAGCCTAGCGAGGCTACAAAATCTGTACTGTATAGAAATACAATGATAAAAATAGCCATCAGGATGAAGAATTCTACAAAGGCAACATGGTATGTGCGAGTGTTTGTTTGTTGGGGAATGGGGTGGAGGGATGGGCTCACACAAATAAGCCTAGGGTTTCAGCTTAAAGAACTGTCCAGCTGACTGACCTACTTGTATATACCTACAAAATTCTCATTGGTTTTGAATCCTAGCTACTAAATTCCTGCATGAGCATGCAAGCAGTGATATTTTCACTATTTTTATATAGTTGACAGTTCATGGCTTTAATGGATGCCGAATGAAAGTCTCCAACATACCTGTACATGTATGCCTTAAAGTGCTTCTAACCCCTTTTGCAATTTTTATAACAACAACACTTTATTAATACTCTTACAAAAATTACATAAGTAGGTAAAAGAGAAACGAGTAAAGAAAGTTAGAGTAAGCGCTACTTAGAATAACCTAAGGGCTAATCGAGCTAAGTAGCGTAATAGAGCTTTGAAAGGTTTTGAGTACTTCTGCCAATAATTTTTTGGTTACAGAGTATATTCTTTGCTTGTTTGAAATGGTGAAAAATTGACCTTTCCTGACCCATGACCGCATAAGAAAAAAGCCTGGGTCGATTCCTGGGTAGACGTGATCTCATTATTACATTATGCTCCATGGTGCCTTTCTATCGCATTGATCAACACTGATTGATTTATAGAGAATATGCACAGTCTGTGAGTTGTTAGTAAAGAAAAAGCTTCCTCTAATTACTGGCTGCAATACTTAAGTGGAAATCAGGCATCGTTTATCTGCATATCAATCCGGCATTATACTTCATAGTCAAACCGGACTCAGTATGCAAGAACCTCCCTTTTTCGTGACTCTCTTTTCGATAGAATAGCTAACTTCTATCATCAAGTGGCTGCTGTTTGTAAATCAGCATTTTGCGTGCCACAGGTGACCCAATCCGGAAAAAAAAACGACCGAAAAAAATTAAAGAAGAGCCGGCAAGCAGGCTACATTTTACCATATTAGGAACATTGCACGTGTAAGAAAGTTCGTATCTTTTGGGGGCGGCCTTCACCTCCTCGGAACCTGGAATAGTACTGGCTATCCAAACAATGCCTAACCCTGAAACAATACAAACCCTAACCCTAAAACAATGGAATTCTTTGTCAGTGCAGTCCAAATGGGGTCCAATAAAATGCAAGGTTTTGAGAGGTGAAGGCCTGCTGATCTTTTGAAACCAGCCAAATACTTATTCACGCTTTTATCACCTCTAAATTAGATTACTGTAACTCTTTATTATATGGTCTGCCTAAATACTTGATACAGAGGCTTCAATACGTGCAGAATTCAGCAGCTCGCCTTCTCACTTGCACGCGTAAATTTCATCATATTACTCCTATTTTACGAGAACTACACTGGCTACTCGTAGAGCAAATAATATTTTTTAGATATTATTACTTACATTTAAGGCTCTTGACAATACTGCTCCATTATATATTACTGGACTTCTAAATCCCTATGTACCATCTTGTTCTTTACGTTCATCATGTAAGAATCTACTTAAAGTTCCAAAACACAACCTCAAGACATATATGGAATTCACTACCTTATGGAACTCACTACCACAAGACATTAGGGATGCTAAGCTAATTAACATTTTTAAGAGTCGAGATAAAACTTATCTTTATAAACAAGCTTTTAACCTTTTATTATAAGTGTATCTTATATTAGTACTGTATGAATATTAATTATCGTAGATAGAGTAAGTTTTCTAGTTATTTTGAATTAGTGATGTAAAGCGCCATTGGTCATTTAGTGGAAATGGCGCTATATAAATTGCTTATTATTATTATTATTATTGTTAATTGTATTCCTGATACTATTAAAGCTGCTCAGTCTCTCACTTCCTTCAAACGGCAACTAAAATCATTTTATTTTATGCACTTCGCCAGTATTGAGGAGAGTCGAGGAAGTCCACAATGAACGAACTTTATTATAGACACACGAGGGAAGAGAGCGAATTACAAGGCGTTCCTCGTACACGTGCGCGCGCATACTAACTAACAACTACCATAGGCTTAGTCTGCTGGCGCAACCTCTTCTCCTTTAAAACAAACGAATTGCGGACCGTAGCGATTATGTCCACATAGACACATTTGGACTCGAACTAAGGTCAGTGAGGATTTATCGACATTAATAAACATGATCCTGCCTGTAGTAATCAACTGACAGTAACGGCCTTGATACCGACTAACTGTATGGCAGTAACGTGTTTTTTTAAGTCACAGGAGGTTACTAATCAAAACGTAACATAGTCATCTAAATACTTCGGAGGTCTACGGCTTCGGTGGGAACTTGCATCAGGGCCCGGGTTAGGAAGAGAAGCCATAACTTGATCTGTAGTAGTAGCTGATGTGCTGGTTGTAAGCTCCTGTGTGTCATCATGGGAATATCCGGTGAAGTGTCCTCTTGTGGTTTGGAGTACACGGTTTGTGGTGTTTTAAGTGGCTGCGTAAGTTCCGGGGGTGCAGGTAGGGGTAACTCTGGGAGCACGGGGACTGACGAGTCGTTTACAGATGGAGAAGGAGGTTCTACGTCATCTTTCGGGGAGAATGACGTGGCTGGAAAGCCAGCAACTACGATTGAAGTAGGCACGGCATAACACTCGGACAGTTTGACCTTATACAAGATGTGGCCCTTAGCTGGGATCCGCTGAACTTCTTAACGAAATACCACGCACCATCAATGCTGGTGATGATATAGCGGTCACGGGCACGTGACTTGTCCTTGTCAGAGGCTAGATAGACGAGGAGGCCGACTTGTAGCGGGGGTGGATGTCGGGCGAGATCCATGTGGTTCTTGGATTTTTCGCTGTACGCGTGATTCTTGACTCGTTGTTTTTGTTTCTCTAGAATGAGATGGTAGTCAGTGATTGGTAACTGCTCGTGGGTGAACTGATTTTCGTTGGGTCCACAACTCTCGTGATAAGAGTCCGTGGAGACGAAATCGGGAGTTCAGGTGTGAAGTGGCGAGAGTAAGACCGACTTCACTAACAGGTCTACCACCGGGCTCTTGACGAAAGAGCTCTTCTTCAAGTTCTTGGACCGCTTTCTCAGCCACGGGGTTTTTGTTTTTGTTCTTGTTCTTTGTACGGCCGACTTCGATGACCACATTAAGGTGCGTTACTCAGGGACACGAAGCTGGGTGTAGGGCCTATACGTACGATTGCACGTGGCCCATCGAGAGGATGTAAACCGACAATGAGTTGTATGAGGGCGTAACGGAGTGGGTCATGTTTTTCATCAGCGATCAGAAGCGACGCGGTGAAGGCGTTGTTAAGAATGTCCTGGAATGATGTCCACTACGAACAACAGAGTTTTCAGATTCGAGGATGAAGGTACAGATATGACACTTTGGCTCGGTACAGTCGGGCGCGTTGCGGCTGGTGAAGTCAGATGGTAGATTTGCCTTGCCAGCTAAGTGCTGAAGAGTAACAGCCTGCACGCACGGCTTACTGTCGGTAAGGAGGCAGGTACGTTGAGTGGACTGGATTATAAATGGAAAGAAATGCTTGACGGCGGCTGCAATGCATAATGCTTCAACTTCGCAAGGTAATCAGGTGACTTGATGCTTGCGTAGTTTGGCGCTAAAGAAGCCAGCAAGGTGCAGTCGGCTGTCCCGTGAGACGTACAAGGTGGTGTCTAAGGCGCGCTTAGTTACCGATCCGTCAGTCACGATCCATAACGCATCCGTCGGGCGAGGAAGAACTATGGACTTGTACTGGGTTGCGGTGGGCAGTAGGTTATCGGGGTCCACGCTAACTATAGAGGAATAGCGGGGCATGGGTTGGTTCGGTCTCGTTGTCTGGGTAGCGGGCGTAGATCTAGGCGTGGCAGGAGGTAATGTTTCTGTGGGTTGGAGCTGACATGTGCTCATGACGTCTAATGGCCTTTGGCTTGTCTGAGCTGTTAACTATGCGAACTTTGTTTCCGACTGCCTCTACGATTTGGGGCGGTGGCCATACACTGGGAGGCTTGGTATGCTTGTACAACTGGGTGTCTGTGCGCGGCCCAATGGCGAGGATACTGTCTTGGCTGAGGTCGGGGGGGGGGGGGGGGGAGTACGGGAGGACATCCAGCTCGAGGTATTCACCTGGCCAAACGACAGTAGCTGGTGATTAGGAGCGTAGGATATCACTTTGCCCGCGTCTCGCGGTAAGGGATTGAGAGACTGAGTCATCCCCTGGATCATTGAGGAATACTTTGGAGTTGTGAATACGCACTTGGCACTTCGCGGGACGGATTAAGATGTTGCTGGCGATAAAAAAGGGTGTTCCAGCTAAAAGGTAAATAACAGAAGTCAAGAAA
Source organism: Actinernus sp. WN-2022 (assembly GCA_030867875.1). Lineage (NCBI taxonomy): Eukaryota > Metazoa > Cnidaria > Anthozoa > Actiniaria > Actinernidae > Actinernus > Actinernus sp. WN-2022. The sequence goes on from JAOWCC010000019.1 coordinate 79,427,576, forward strand.
ACTTTCCTTCGAGTTGTCTTTCTTCGAGTTCTACCAACCAAATTCGAGGCTGTTTCGCTGCTGCTTGGATCTGCTGGCCTGTCCTTGAGCTCTTGGAGACGTGGATCTGTAGGCTGCCATCATTAAGGAGAGTCGAGTAAGTCCACAATGAACGAACTTTATTAGACATAACTCGATAAACAATATGATCGAACGCGACCATGAGGGAAGAGAGTGGAAATAATCTGTATCCTTATTTTGTAAACACAAATCCTAAAATCCAATCCAAATAATCCTTAATTTTTTTATTTAGTTGCCAATAATCCATATCCCTTATCTGAAAACCCTAATAATCCATAATCCTAAAACCCTAACAGGGCCTCACAAGGCGTTCCTCGCACATGTGCATACTAATTAACAACTACCGCAGGCTTAGTCTGCTGGCGCTTACAGAATGTTTTTGGTGGTGACAATATTAGATCATATAAAGTAATTTGTCCCAAATGTCACCATGTCAACCATATGTTGGCATATCCATGTTGAGTAAATAATTAATGATAAGTAATACTTTTCCAAGACACTGTTCTTCTTTCCTAGTATACTGTTGCTTCAACGTAATTATCTATCTTATACAAATTAAGTCCAATTTATATTATTTAGTACATTTAATTTAGTATTAATTACATGTAGAATATTAATGGTGTAATGGGGTTGGATTTTCGTTCTTATTACCGAGGGTTTGGCTGGGTGTGAAAGCCTTGTAGGGGGCTTCATGTCCTATTGTTTTCTCACCTGCCTTTTGGCAAACCTTGAAATAAATAAATACTAATAAATAAGTCATTTTAGACAAAATGCTAAGTATTAATTTTATTCAAATTATTGCACAGTCGAATTAATTAGATTACATCTTAAACCTGGGAATCGACCCAGACTTTTTACTTACGCGGTCATGGGTCAGGAAAGGTCAAACGAAAAATTTGTTCGCAGAAGTACGCAAAACCTTTCAAAGGTTCATAGGTGTATAAATTGCCAAGGGGTTAGGAGCACTTTAAAAGGAAGTTCACAAGTAATACATGTATGTGTAAAATTTATTCAAAAACTCAATAATTCATGATGAAAAACAATAAATTAATGTTTAATTGGTGGTTTTAAATCTGATAATTATAGATACAGGCCTCATTTACATAAACTTTTGCTTCGATTTTATCAGCCAAAATAAGGTTGTATCGCCAAAATAACTGAATAACATGACTATACATGTACATCAACGTTTTTGAAGTTGTTCAATAAACTCACAGCAGGTGTTTTATCAGATCTAAAAACATCCAGGCAATTCCCTCGTGTTTGTAAGTCTGATAAAAAAACTGCTGCTTTAGTTATTAAACAGTACATAGCCATTCAGTTTAATGGTTTTAATAATCAGCGACAGTCTAAATAATATTGATCCAACTCATTTAATAATTATTGTCACTCTTGATAAGAATATATTTACCTGAACAGTACCTGTATGTAGAAATATATAACTGTTACCAGTAATACCAATAGATATTTAATAGTGCTATTCTGTACATGCCAATATATATTGTGCAAATAATGTGATGTTAAGATAAAATATGATATTTTGGGAAATCAGCACCATATTTTCATTGCCTATACAATACTTGCAAGTTCTATAACTTGCAGGGATGTGGAGTTCAATAATTAAAACAAAAACAGTTGGTCTAGCCATTTTACTTTCTGTAATGAATAGGAATTTTGCAGGTAATTTGAAAATGTTATCATCAAAACTCATTGGAAACAAAAACTACTAATATGACTGAAAATTACCATTACCAACTGTGCTCAGGGATTCAGAGGAATTGATTTTATGAAAGATGTCTTTATTTTACCAACCAATGATAGTAAATAAATACAAACCACCACCATATACTTGAAAAGCAAGTAACCACGTCTGGTTTTTAGTGCAGTCCGATTATATATTAGTTCATTTTTCACTCGACATCAAATGGCATAAACATGAGATGGGCTTATAACTGGAAGGACATTTACGTTAGCAGACAGGTGGGCTTATAACCGGGGGGCTTATAACCAGGATTTTGCGGTACTTTAAATACTCAGTGACAAAGTTTACAAGTAAATTTGAATATTTACAGAGGAATATATGGCACCATACATCTCTCTGAAATTGTTTTATCTTTGCAAGTTAATTACTTTGTAAAGGAACTCCGACGGAAATCCCCAACAAATTTGGCTTACACTAGTACTGTTAAAAAGTATTTCAACAGGGCAAGTGAAATTTCACTTATATGTGAAGTTTTGTGGGGAAATGTCACTTTTTTCACTTCACCTTCAAAAAAGTGAAATTTTACTCTCTTTGATGAAATGAAGTAAAATTTCACGAAGAACATGGCCTGAAATTTCCCAGCCATTAAGACATGGCACAAGTTGCATATACAAACAGAGTGCATGTGTTATAGTCCTTTAAATTTTGTTGTTGCATGTTGTCCTTATTTTATAATTTTTAAGTAATAAAACATCATGTTTTCCATGTCTTTGTTCTCCGATAGTTATTTATTATTTTACCATATCTATATACAAGTAGTATCTATATTATTAGTATCTACTTTTGTGTGTATGCATGCATATGCATGCATGTGCGATAAATACTTGAGTATTTTCGCTGTTGTTTGTAACTGGTGGTTTCTTGAATAGAATGATAGAATGCAAAAAAAACTTGAAAATCACTTGCCAAGTGGCTTGTGGTTTTTCCGTGTTCTACCAACATATCCCACATTTTTGTAATAGAGAACAAAGATATTGAAAGCATGTTACTACCTATGAAATGAAATTTATTTTTCATAAATATATTACCATAAAATTATATATGATTTTAGAGAAATATATTTACATTAAATTTAAATAAATCTATGGAAGAAAATAAATAAATGGCTAAATAGTTTTCCATGACCCACTTTAACCAAATTTCATGTGACCAATTTTATGGGGCCTGCATGCAGGGACTCAATTATGACGTAAATACCTTTGCAGTTGATTTTGTTTAGAAACAAACAAAGCAATTGTAAACAAAGCAATTCCAAAGGTATTTGCATCACAGGCATAATTTACACATTTTGACCATGTGAAATTTGAACCATAAATGTTAGCACATTCGTCAGAACTTCCTGGGCTAAAAAGGGGATAAAATTAAGTTCTTACAAGGGGGAATTAAACTACTTTCTCACCTTGGTTGAAGATAGTTTGACAAATGGGGGGAAAATAATGTTCATTTCATAGGCACTGAAGCTAAAATTTAATTGACACCAGTACTTATTATTGTTCATGTTCCAAACATATTTTACACTGACACGCTGGATTTCTAATGGGACCTGAAACAACCATAGTCAAAGTCAGGACCTGGCTAAACCACAGACTGAATTGGAATTTAACGTGTTGGTTTTTGTGGAGGGAGAAAAACTGGAGAAACCAGAGAAAAACCCTCGGAGCAAGGACGAGATACCAACAAACACAACTCGCATATGGCGCCGTGTCCGGGGATCGAACCTGGGCCACAGAGGTGAAGGGCTTAACCACTATGCCACCCTATGCTAATGGCAGTCTAAGAATTGTGCCAGTTCTGGTTGATGCCGAGACCCTCCTTTCATGTGGGTCCTCTGATCCCATGCCACCTGGCGATGTAGTGGTAGTACTGACCATGGTGAAGGTCTGCTCGGCGTCAAGTGCAAACTGAGTTGAAAACATTTTGTTATGTCCTGCTACTTGGTGTCCTGGCTTGTTACTACGACAACAGAAAAGTACATTGTACCAAGAGTTAATCATTGTTGACATAAAAGGAATCACAGATCCTTGTGAATTACTGTATAGCAATGTTTCATGCCACATCATCTTCATACATGTACATGTAGGTATTATTAATGTGCCAACCAGGCAGTCATTGATTCCGGATAAAAGATGCTTTATTGAAATCATGGTTGGCACATTTATTTAGCATACAGTAACAGCTGTAATGTTTATCAACACGAAACGTTGCTATACAGTAGGTACTTTATCATTTAATATATAATTCACAAGCTCTGATAGGCTGAAAACCTTGTCATGTAAGAGAACATGTTAGTTGCCCAACAGTTGGCCAACAAGTGTTGGTTGGATCACAAAGTATACTTTTCCCCAATGAAACTTGCATGGTATTTTATAAACTAAAGCTAGTATAACATAAAAAAACTCATTTTCCTCTGGTTTGGGCACTTAGTATGTGGGTAGAATACAAGACATGTATTGGCTATCTGTTTTCTTGTTATATGTGATAAATATGATATAATCCTTCCTGGTACAATGTACATGTATTATAAGCTGTAAACTTACATAATTGGAGGAAGCCCAATTCTCTTACAATGCTGCCATCTCTCAACAAAGTCCGGTGACAGCTTAACCTTTCCTGCATGGAACTGCAACACCTTGTACAGAAAGGGATCATGCCGACAGACATTCAACAACTGTCTTTCTCCAACCTTGTCATTACTCAGGAAACCCAGTGACACTGCTGCAGAGGCCTGCACTGTCTCATAGGGAGACATTAGCAATTTTGCCAGAAGGTTTATAGTCCCAATTGATATGATTGCACCTGGGACTCCAGCCCTCGTGTGAGCCAGTCCACCAATAAAGTTAGCAGCAAGTGACTGAATGTCTTCAGATGTGGATTCCAGTAGGCTTACCAAAAGCTTGACTCCATGAGCACATGTTAGCGACTGGTCTTCATCTGGGATAATACGTGAAAGAATAACAACTTGGAATGCTGCGTGTGCAACCTGACGCTGGTCTTTAGATTCCAAAAAGTGGATAAATGTATGATATCTGACTCCACCTGACATTGCAATGGCTTTCTGGTTGTTGACATTATTAAATGCAAAGACTGAAAGGGCTGCACCTGCGAGAAGAGCAACTTCTTCATCGTCATCAAACAGGAGTCGCAGAACATGAATGAAACTGAATTCTCTGTGTTCAGTCACTTCTTTTGTGTTTTCACTGTTGCCAAGGGTAACACATGCAAGAGTGCAGGCTGCTTCCACCTTGATTATCTCTTGCCTGGCGTGAATCATAAATCTTACCAAGAATTTGATTCCACCTTCTTTTGCCAAGGCATTTTGGTTCTGTAAGTGTGGTCTGAACCCTTCACACACACACAAGGCACGAAGTGTCCTCAACACACTCAGGATTATAAACCCAGGAGTCGATACCTTTGCTAACAGGCGAACCAAAGGCATAACGCCATTAGCATTTGATATCTCATTCCTCTTATTGTGAACACCCTCTGCCAGCACTCCAAGAGCTTCAGATCCAATAAAATGTAAACTCTGGGGTAGATTCTCAGAAAGGAATTCAATAAGCAAGTTGACACCAATCTCATTAGCTATGGATCTCCTTTGTGTATTCTTAGTTCCTGCAATTGCCCATAATGCCCCAGCAGTAAGTGTTCTCAAATCTGGTGCTCGGGATCTTTTCAGAAGTCTCATCAGCATCATAACACACCCAAGCTCGGTGATAATGCTCTGATTGTTCTCATTTTTTTCACACAATGCATGGATGGCATCCACAACGGCAAACTGACACTCCCGTGATCTCAGCCTCATTAGTTCCATAAGAGATGGTATACCCCCTTCACTAACAAACCCATCTTGGTTAGCAGTATGCGATTTGACGATAATGCTAATGGTCCTAGCAACTGTTGCTAACACGTGTTTGGTCTTGATTTCACTGAGCAAACTCACAAATGCTTTCATTGTAGTCTTGTTATTTCCAATCGTGGTTTGTATCTCAGAATTAGAATCTGCCAAATTCTTAACAGTGTGCAACACACAGTCTATAACTTCTTCATCTCCGGTATGCTGCAGTAAATTTACCAGTGCCTCGATTCCTTTGTTGTTGCCAATGGTTTCCTTATTCTCTAGTGTATCAGCCAGTTCTCCTAGTAACCTAGAAGCTCGAAGGTACAACGATCTCTTGGTTTCTTTAACCTGGTTTATTATGGCTGGAATCCCAATTTCACCCAGTTGTTTCTTTGCTGGATCATAGTGTGCAACATTCAGTAAAATTGAAAGCGCGTAAAATTTTGCCTCCTCGCTAACTGAAGAGTTCTTCAATAGCGTCACAACAGCCTTTATTCCACCGCAGTTTACAAACGGCTCATAATTCTCTGAATGCTCCTCCAAGGTCAGCTCCACTAAGGCCTTGGCACAAGCGGTCTCAATATCTTGACCACTAAGCCCTTTAATCAAATGCTGCCACACGTCCAAGCTCTCATTTTTGAGTTCAAGAAAGTATTCTAAGACATGAATATGCTCTTGTAGGGCGGCTAACACCACGGCGCCTTGTGAGGCTTGATTTGTAGCCCTTAAATTAGCTCCAAGTTCAACTAAAAGTTGTACAGTCTCGAGAACTCCGCTTTTGCACGCGAGTAGAAATGGCGTAGATTGAGCTCCATCTTGAGTTTCGAGTTCGAGTTGGTCGTCTTTGCTCTTTACAAACCGCGAAACACTCTTGTGGTATCCATTAAACGCAGCGTGATGTATGTGAGCCCAGCCATTCTCATCGAATTCATCCATTTCTTTTTGCGATACGAGCAATCGGGAGCGGACATTCGATTGTCCCCAACGAACTGTTCATTTGAGGTTTATACAACAATGATGACAATGAACACTCGAATGGGTTCAAATTTCGCTGATTTTCTCAATCGAAGATTACCTTTCTTTAGCTCGCTTTCGTCTTCACATCACCTTCTTGGTATAAATTCATAAATTCCAGTTTACCTTTCGGCAAAAAGCAGCAGGATTTGAGGGTTAATTACTTCAATCAAGCCGTTGCTAAGACAAATGATCGAACACGTATAAACTAAAATATTTTCACGGCGGCGAATTCAACAACACTAAACCTCGCTAGTGTTTCCAGTCGGAGACTCCTCCTTTCTCCTTCTGCTTGATTTTCAGTAGGAATTTCACAACAAGCAGATATACAAACTGCAGTTTTACCGCGCTGTGTTTACTTGTACTTCGAAGGCCCGATCACACAATCATTTCGTATTCATCGACACTGTGATTTATTGGACGCCTGAAGTGCTATTGTATGTGTTACGGTATAATTATCTGCGGGAAATTACCCCGGGGGGGGTTCTTCAAGATAAAAAGGGTAGGGGTGACCGTCAGAAAACCTCGAAAAATACCCACCCTAAAATGTACCTCATGGTCTAAAAATCACCCTGAAAAATGGATATCGCTTGGACAACCCTTAAAAAAGAAGTCGCCGATTTCAAACCCTAAAAACTGACAACGATCACCCCTACCAGCCGAATATAGGAAGAACCCCCTCCCCGGGTCTTTACAAAGTGAATTGAATAAGATGTAAAACTATATCGATTGTACAACCAGTGCTTATTCTGCTTCTCGTGTTGCGTAGGAATATGACCTGAAACGTGTTTAAGATACTGATAAATCTATCCTTACATCGGGTGCACCCAACGGTAAAACTTCATAAAAACGAATATTCTAACATTTCAGTTATAACAGATTAGATGTATTTCAACATATTAAAGAAAAACTTTTTTCAGCTGCTAGACGAGCAGCTGCTATTCTGCAGTGCCAGCCAGCCTAAAGCTCGCGAAGAATTTCTAAATGACTGGAAAATTTAAGTAAATGTAGGGGTAGAAAATAAGTCGCTCATGAAGAAATCACAAACGATGTCGAGGGGAATAAACCAGGAAGGGGAGCAGAGGAAATGAAAAATCGCTAAAATCGCTTCATATCACCCCTGTTACCACACAGACAGCAAGTAATACACTATGGAGGCAAGGTAAGGCATTTTATTCATTAATTCTTTCGTATTTCTAGCTCGTTGAAATCCCCATACAAACAATGTAAGTATTAGCTAGATATTTAGAGCTTGGGCTGCCTGTGGTTGGCTGTTACAACACCCGCTCCTATGGCACCGGCATGCGCTTCAGAATTTTCAATTGGGAGGAGGCATTGATAAATTGAATCAGTACATAAGCTTCAATCTATTGTTCCATTATTTGAAAAAAATACATTTTCTGAAGCACATTTTCTATTACTATACATGCTCCACCATTGTCTTCTTTATCAGAAACCGTTGTCTGTCAACAAAAAAACAGCAATGCGACAAAGAAATATAAAGGAAATGTCATGCAGCTGCGTTTAAATATATTCAATCTGATATTTTGCCGTGACGCAAACTTTCACAAAACCGGATTGTTGCAAATAACAAAGAGTGTGTAATAATAAGCACTTACTCATTCAGATCAGTGCATCTACTACTCGTAACTTAACTCAGTATAAACACTGCCTCTGATGGAAACACCCAGGACTTGTTTAAATTAACTACGATTTTTGACACGATGATAAAGAAAACAAGAGGGTAATATTCAGGGAACACTCACAGCTCAAGAAATACCACGATTACTTTATTGCTTCACACCATGGACTGATATTCTTCAGTGACTTCTCTGAGCCCAAATAACACATAATCCAGTTCACTGAAAGAACGCAAGAACGAGCAAATCGAGGCTATAATTGCCAAAGCCAATCAAAGGCTTGGATTACTCAAACGTGTCAAGCACTTGCTTCCTTTAGAGGCACGAGCAACTTTATATAATAGTCTTGTTAGCCCACTTTTGGACTACGCTGACGTTATCTGGGGCGATAAGAACAATGCCACCCTCATGGAAGATCTCCAGATCATACAAAACAAGGCAGCTAAAATTATTCTTGACCTGCCTAGGCATGCCTCAGCCACTGATTGGACTTATAAATTACAATTTTAATATTTTAAGAAATAGTGATATTCACAACTACAATACGAGAAGAAAGGGAGATTATCGCCTCCCTTTAGTAAAACGTAATTATGGAAAACAACGGCTTTTTTACCAAGGTTTTTATGACTGGAACAATTTAGATAAGTCAATAAAGGAATCCGAATCCTTGGCTGTTTTTAAACAGCATATCAAGACACATATTTTTAATTAGATTTTATATATTTAATTCGTATAATAGCATTTTTAACTTTCATCTTTGAACTCCCCATTGTATTTTTATTATTATAATTTTAACAGGGCCTCGCTGAAAAACACCTTGGTGATGCGAGCCCCCTGTATAAACATTGTTATTATTATTATTATTATTAGTTACGGTATTCACCGAGTAAAGAATATATTTAATTTACCCCGGAGCCTCATATGTAAACCTTTGTGCGTGACAAGTGAAGCATATATCTCGTAAGTGGGATATTCTTCAGTTTAACATTCTATGAGACATTGTCGGCTGGAGTGCAAGGGGGGCCACTAGGTAAATCTGCTGATTGGACACGAACGATTTGGTGTCCACGTTCCGATTGGTCAGTGGTCCCCGTTGCCTTTGGCATTGTATGCGTGCGCGTATGAGCCTTTGATCTGCTGCTGTCCTGGTGTCTTGCTGTAGCAGTGGGTACTTCTTGCCACCGATAGCAAACTACCCTTGGAAACTCTTCACTCTTTCTTGACCAGGGAAATGAAACAGGATTCTTCGATGCTGAATCACTCTCGTCACTGGTCATACTTTCAAGACTATGGTAACTGAAAAGAGAATCCACAGACAGGGACCTTGGGCGCTGATGTCTTTTAACCAATAGTGCTTCCTCGCATAATGGCAAGAAGGGCAAACATCCGGGGCTTAGAAGTGTCGTCGGCCATTCCTTATGTGTATCAAACTTTCGGCTTCGTTCTGTATTTGGCTCGTTCATTTCTTTGCCTGGTATAGTCGAAGTCGTTTTTAGAGCTCTCGCAGCAGTTTTTGGATTGATCCCAAAATCGGTTAGATCTCTTTGCCCTCTAGTTTTGTATTTTCGCTGGGAGTGGGGCCTAAAGGGGTACTGGGAATGGTTTGTGTCGACCGTGCGATCTTGCGTACTGCGCAGGTGCGGTACTGGCTCCCCCAATCTGGGGCGCAGTTCCATCGGCGTGCCCGGCGGGGGCTTCAGAGAGACGACTGTAAGAAGCGCATTGAATCCATGCTTGCGCTTCGATGAACTTTCCTCAGATAATACAACTTCAGGGAGCAAAGACCGCCGACTCGGCTGTTTTTCGTTGACCACTTGACAACACCCTGCGTTTCTAACTGTTGTATCCTCATCGCCAACATACGGTTTAATAATCAAAACATCTCCTCCAGATTGTTCAATAGGAATGTCAGGTCTCTTGAAGACATTTCCTGTAGTTTGAGCGGCTCTTTCTTGTTTTCTAAGGCGATTTCGTAGAACATAGTAGTTCTTTAACGAGTTTGCCGATCCCAAGTCAATACGCTCCATATCCAACATGTCGTCATCTTTTGACGTTGTTTGACTTACAATAGATCCAAACCTAACCAATGTTCGACATTCCTCTTGTAGCTGTTCTTTATAATGGTTAATTAAGCTGTTTTCTCTCTTAATCTCCTTCGGCTCATTTCGTTTTACCCGTTGAGAGTTCCTCATTTCCATTGTTGTTGTTGTTGTCGTCGTTTTCTTTTTGTTTAACGATTTCCTAGATGTCGTTAGCAGTTCCTTGATGTTTCAGTAGCTTCTGTATAAAGTTAAATATGATTCATTTCTGATGTCTACGTTCTAGCTCTTTGACTTCACTGAGTCAATCGCTGCTCAACTCATTCAGTTATATATATACATGTGCGTGCACATTAATTGTTTTGTGGAGTGACTCAGTAAGATAACTGACTTTAGTTCATTTTCTTCGTATCCTGCTGAGAGTTATCACAATCAAAGTCTGCTCATAATTATTCAGTTTCAGTTTTTTACCAACGATTCAACCATGCAATAATTGTCGAGTTCAAAAATCAAGGATCGATCCTTAACTTTTTCGTTAAATGTTGGTTTTCGTGAAAAGTTTTTTCCCCTTACATTTTATTTGCCCTTACATTTTATTTGCCAAATCTTTCATAAACTAATTTTCTATGTACAAAGTTCCATTTTGTCAGTTTAAGCGGTTTAATTACTACTAAGTAGAAATTCGGATCAGTTCTAAAGTCATCATATGTGATGCCACTTTGTTAGAAAAGTTTACATATGTTATTTTTTACATTTAAAAAAATAGATTTCGCTCTTTGAATTATCAAAGTTATGAAATTCTCTCAAAAATTATTGTTTGGAAAAACAGCTGCCAAAATGGATAACAGTAAGATTATCATAAGTTAATATCTACTGAAACATGCTCTACCTACCTTGCACTTCCTCTATGTTAAAACGTAGTCCATATTTCCCTGCTTTAATTTGTGCCGCTTGATAAATCTTTTTGGCGAAGAATTCGAGGTATTTAAAAGAAATTATTCCAAATTTTAGAAAGGGTTCCTTAATGTATTACTTAATTGGGGTGAGTCCTTAAATTTGTTTGCTGGAATTGTTATACCCTGGATGCCACAGGTTCCGAGGTTTTCACCAACGGCCCTTATAAAACGAGCCACCAAACCTCTGGCCCAATGTAGATTCGTTAAAGACAGGAATAGTGAAATTGAACATTCCGTAAAATCAAGTCTGCATGTCTGTACACTCGCGAACACGAAAAGTTTGACAGCGTTTGTTTAGCACCTCCTGTCGTGTGCTCGGTACGATTTCTTTACGAGTAAACATTTCACACGTCATAGCAGGTGGTAGATTAGTTATCAGCTAAGTTTACGGCTAACGAACTCCACTCTAGGATGTACTAATGACACGACCGTGAGTCGACAATCCACTTTAAATGTCGGCGATGTTTCATTAACTAACTGTCACTTATAACAGTCCGGTAAGCTAGGTATTCCACGTTAGGTTAAACTTTTACAATTTATTGCAAATATTTTTCGTTAAAGGGTGATTTAAAAATTGTGACAACTAAAATACTGAAGAGTTCAAGAAGCTATTCGGTTCTACCACACAAAATACTGACGGGGGCGGACTGTTTGAAATGTTAATAATACCCAATTTCAATCAATTAAAGCCTTTGGCCTTTCTTTTAGCCTCGTCAATTATTTACAATGTGAAATAAAATGAAGACCTACATTAACTGCTTTTATTTGATACTGAATGGGTTTAGTTATGAATGATAGAAAGCAATCCGACTCGGCAGTTCTAAAGTCACCTGCTGGGGAATGATTTTAAGGATTTTAAGCAAGTACAAATGAAATGTCGCCCCTGCTAAAGGAAATCTTTCGTGTAGTATGTACTGTTTTTAAGGAGTCAAATCCGTCGGTCTTTTTTCAACGTTGGTTCATCTAAATATCAGTGTAGGGTACAAGGTGCATTAGCCTCGTTTCAGATGCCGCTACGCTCGTGCCGAGAGTTTGAAACTGGTTTTAGAACTCAGGACACCTCTGACGACACTCACCATCTCTAGCACGCATGTGCAGCGGTCTCCATGACAGCCGTCACGTGATCACAAGTGTCATGCGGAGGATAAGGTTATCTATTCCTTTACATAACCAGTCGAGAGAAACGCTCGTAGCCTGTTTCTCGACTGATTTTCGCGATACGAAAGGGACTGATTACAGTCTACCAGTGGAGTGAATACACTTTCATCGAATGAAGGTCTCAGTAAAAATACGTGCACTCGAGTTCGCACACATTTCGGAACTTGAACCGATTTACATCGCTTTCTAGCTCGTCTTCTCTACCACACTGAGCAGTGTTTTAAAACGAAACTTTAACTCGCATTCAGGGGGTTCAGTCATTTGCGTGGCTTTTAACCAGGTGGGGATATATTCAAGGGGAATGTTGCACCAGTAGTTTGCGGTATGTCATAAAATAGTGGAGGACACTGAAGAACAGAACTACACGTTTGTTGTATTGGCATTTTAAATCTCATTTGTTGCAAATATACTTTTCTGAGCTGTTGTACATTTTATTATATACAGTTTATCTCTATCCGTTACTAGCTATGTACAGTAGTTAGCAGTAGAACCTTTTAAAAATTACCCAAAATACCCAAATTAGAGTTCAGCGGCTCCAGAAGATTTTCTGACATTCAAATCATATGTCAAAATCTTGCCGCATACTTCATGCCCAGAAAATACCGTTCATAACTGAATTTTAAACTGAAAAACCTTGGATTCTATACTTGCCGAGTGTACCCTTCACCCGCCACAGGAAGCCCAGGGCTAGATTCCTGTATATCATCATTATTAATACTATTATTATGCATCGTTTTTATGTATATAATGGTGTCTTCACTTCATTTTTTTACCTAGACTTGAACATCTACTCTTACAAATCATAGTTAATAGAGTGGAATGGTTAGGAAACTCAGGGACCTTCTTTGTTAAATGTCTTTGTTAGCTTTTTTCAACCACTACCGTGCACAAAACACAATAGAAATTCCAACATGTTAATCAATCAGCCAATAGAAACGCGTGAGTTCAGTCGTTCAGGGAACGCTAATGAACTATGATCGTGCACAATCTTTTGTCTTACCCCTCCCAACCTAAATCGCAGCGCCTTTGTTAGCTCTTTTGAAGTTTGCCGGGTTTCCTAACCATTCCACTCTATTAACTATGTAGAAATGAATGACAAAATTGAACTTTTCTCCTAAGTATTCCGAAGTAATTCGCTCCTAACTATTCCAACAACAACAACATCCTGCCCCTGTATCATGACGGACGTGAGACATTACATTAAAATAAAACAAAGTTTCTTAAGGTATGGACGCTCACTACAAGTGCGTGACAATTATCAGCAATGTAGCAAATTAACACGTAATTGTTTAAAGTCAGATATTCTGAAGTAGGCGAAATTTGGTAAAAAATTGGGTGGTCATTTATCAATATTGCCATTTTATTCAAACGCGGTGCGCTGAGAACCTATCATACATGATTATTACCAAAACGACGGCAAAGTTTTAATAATTATGATATTTTATTCTAACTGGCATACTTTGTATAAACAGTACCTATTTTTGACACTCTCTACACACTGGCACAAACCTTTGCATATGCACGTTTTACACTGATCTGGTTAAAAACTCAGCGCTACGTTCAACTCTGAACTGAACAAGGCTCAAAATGCATTGGAAATTTCCAAAGACTTTTTACACTGATCTGGTTGAATACTGAGCGCTATATAGTTACGTTAAACTCTGAACTGAACAAGGCTCAAAATGCATTGTAAATTTCCAAAGGCTTTTTACACTGATCTGGTTAAAAACTAAGTGCTACGTTAAACTCTGAACTGAACAAGCCGGCTCAAAATGCATTGGAAATGTCCAGTAACTGTATCAAATTTTACAAACTGATCGTCGTCGTTTTCCGCTGCTTCCGTGATCCTGGAACTTGACTTATCCCATCTGCGTAGTTTGAATATTTGAAATACACTGCGGTGTGAATGGTTGTAAAGCATTTTCATAATAGGTTTCCGGTTTAGTTTTGTCTTCTCCTTATTCACTAGGTCGGCTCTACAACAACAATTTTCCCCAAAGAGAATTCATATGTTAGCATTATATAGATATTACGAGTGACAGGATCGATGAAAAGTTATGAGGCGGTTGGAAGAAAATTCAGTACATGACTACATTTAAACATAAGGGTTCATAGCCATAGGCTCTAACGAGTTTATGAACACTTAAAAGAAAAACGATAAAACGGGCTAGGTGTAGAAATGTCTCGCTAGATCAAGCGCAAGACTTTCTTTAATACATCCGAGGCCCGACCGGCCCTTTGCATCCTCCTCTTCATTACCACTGCCATTAAATACAACATCAAAAGCACCACTTTCGACACTTCATACTATGACCAGGCAATTTCGGCTTTGATAATCGTTGAATAATTTTTGAACGTGTTCAGTTCACCGACTTCCCTAGGTGCCGGGTGCCAGAAGTCCTTCTCTCGTTGATCTCACCTCTGGTGCTCTTGGGTTAATTATCTGGCTTTGCTGCTATTTTCATCCTGAACTTTAATCTATTAGGTATTTAGTATTGACTTTCACAGAATCGGTGCTCCAAACATGCTTTAATTGCTTTCAGTTGCTTTGGCTTGGTTTTCTGGATATAAAACTAACCGGTCGAAATACAGATATGAAGGAACTCGCACGCCGCGATCAGCCGCGATATACAGTGAAAGAAATATTGATCTAAAGTATATTACACGCTTAGCTGCCATAGATATCTGCTATATTAATTGTAAGTAATTTGCAGCTTAAATTATAGTTATGAATGTTGTGTTTTACTGTCATTTTGGGCAAAAGCTTCGATACTTACCTTCAGTGAGCATGTAATCCCGAAGATTCCTATGAAGAACAAGTTGGTTTCTACGAATCTAAGAGCATATGGTCATGCACACAACGCTCCGTGTAACTGAAAAAGGCATTCCCTTTATGTAGGACGACACGAATTTTTATCAAAAATACAATAGAATACAACACAAAACAATTCAATACAACAATAGAACGCAACACAATACAATACAATAGAATACAATTTGGTAGCAATTCGTGTCGTCCTACATGAAGGGATGGCCGAAATTAACGTAACAGTTAATTAAAATTTGGATTCAGCCGAGCTGTGTCAGATTCAAATTTTAGTTGACACTTTACACGTGTGAAGTGTTAACGTTAACCAATAGTGGATCACGGACTATAATGCTTTTATTATTTCCCAATGAAGCCGCCCCTCTCTTGAGGATTATTGGCTATTCTCAATTAAGATCAGCTCCGCGCACAATTTGAAAACTAGCACAAACTGTCACATCTTTTCCGTTGCACTTCGGCGTTTGCAAGTCTTCAGCTTTGATATCAACCGCATAAGCCTCGTTGTTCATAGAAATATTCAGGATAATACACGCTCACTTGAAGGTAAAATTTCGTAGCTTTTTTCCTATGTGATGGTACAACACAATATCCATAATTCAAACTGCAAATTACTTACATGATAGCTATTAGCGTGTATGATTTAGATCAAGATTGCTTTCACTTGACCGCGGCCTATGAGTTCAACTTTATCTGTATTGCGACCAGTAAAATTAAGTTTCTCTCTCAAAAAAAAAAAAAAAAGCAAACCAAGGTCACGGCATGTTTGGAGCACCCATTGTGTGAGAGTTCAGGATCAAAATAGTAGCAAGCGAGTCGATAAACTGAACAAGTCCAACATTATTTATTCAACGAATCTCTTAAAAGCCGAAATTGTCTCGTTGTAACCCACTATTCACTAGCTTTACCCTTTAAAATGTCCAGTCGCCTTGCCTTCGAACAGCCAGTGCCTTAATAAACTAAGTTTATAACCAGCATACTACTTATCGAAAGTGATGCTTTTGATGAGGTATTTAATTGTGACAGGGTCACTAGACCCTAGGAGTAGTCTCTCTAGTAATTTTGGGAATCCCATATCCCCGAGTTTGGAATCGAGTCCGAGTTAGAGTTAGACTCGAGTTGGAATCTGAGTTAGATTCCGAGTTGGAATTCGAGTTAGTTTCCAAGTTGGAATTCGAGTTAGATTCGGCGTTTACAGTAGCAAAATTTGGAGTTTTAGCCGGCTTTGATGGTAACGGTCTGAAAGGTTTGCCATTATCCCGTGGTCAGTATGCAGCCGATGAGTACGAGGGCGGTCATCAAAAGTCGAATTACAACAACTCAAACGTTAAATGCCATTAAGGCAGAAAATCAAACTGAGTTTCGGTTTGAGCAATTTCGCTTTGAGCACTTTTGATTTGAGCACTTACGCTTTATCGAATTTCGCTTTGAGCAATAGTGTACTTTTGCCTTATCGAGTTTCGCTTTGGGCACTTTAGCTTTATCGAGTTTCGCTTTGAGCACTTTCAATTTCAGCATTTTCACTTTTGGCACTGCTAGCGTGGCCGAGAGCGGCCATCGCCCGAGGGCAGCCAAAATCGAAGTGCACAAACGCGACGTACGAATAAGGTCTGGGCTCTTCCCCAGGACGCACTCATTTTGGGAAAGCACCGGTTTACCATCCTCAAAATTGGTTTTGGGCTTCCTGTGGCTAGAGTTTTAAATGTATTTTGCCTTGTTTACCTTGTGAGTTAGAGGAGAACGACAATGGAGAGAGGGGAAGAAGAGAGTTAGTGCTCAAAGCGAAACTCGATAAGGCAAAATTAAAATTTGATAAAGCGAAAGTGATCAAATCAAAAGTGTTCAAAGCGAAAACTCTGCTATATTTTCTGCCCTAAATGCAATTTCACTTTTGAGTTGTTGCAATTTGACTTTTGATGGCCGCTCTCGACCATGGTATTTTTGAGAAGCGTGATTAGCTATTATTTTTTCGTTAATTGTGAAACGGCTGTTTATTTGCCAGTGAATCGTGATTTGTTTAATTTCCGAGACCCGTGAATTGCCTTTTATTGTGTTCGTGAATTGAGTAATTAATTTACCGTTAATTGTGATTTTCGGCAAATGTCAATTTCATCTGTTTTTAAATAACGCTGATCCCGTAAGCGACGCAGACAACCTCGTTCTCAGGCTCTTTTCCTCGTGAAATGGCCATTTTATTATCCAGTAATCGTGACTGAATGGGCATTTAATTTTCTGTTGTGTGAAACGTGATCAGACCCCCCTTGCACCCTCTCTCTCTCTATATATATATACGATCATATAATTGTTTTGGAAGGACAATAGAGCATTCAACAAGGCATAGGAGCCTCTCACACCTATAAACAGGTGACACACTGTGTCAAACAGCACTTATGATCAATCAATCAATCAGTCGTTTATTTGTACCGAGAATTTAATACAAATATAAAAAAAGAAAACGAAAGATTCCGATAAGAAAGGTGCTGGGTAATCGAGCTAAGTAGCCAAAACTATGGCAGTATTAAAGCCCGCCTAGCATGCGGCAGTAGCGGCCATATTTTCTATAAAGGTTTAGCGGGATTTAGAAAATGACCCTTTAAACTGGTACGCATGAATTAACAGAGCATTAACAAATATCATAATGATTGTGAATATAGGGATTCCACACTTGAGGTTCTACGCGAGTTTTGTGCTACGTACTTCTAGCTTCATAGACTGCTAGCAAGTCCCTTCTATGGTCAATGTACTATACTGGTCAATAAAGTTATAACATCTTATACGGTTACGATGGTTGCTGCAGCTAACCAAGCATGTGGCAGGATCAGTTTCCCCTATAGTGCTGAATAGAGCTGAGAGACAATCTGGTGCACAGGTATTTCTGACTTTACACATCATAATTGCGTTTTGCTTGGCTCTTCTTTCAATGAGCCTTTCCCAACCCAAAAAAATCGAGTTTAGATTGTGAGCAGGTATATTGTGTATTACAATCAGAAGAATAAGTCTCGCAGCTCTATTTTGCAATTTACTTCATTATCTTAGGAGCTCATCCACAAAATTACTTTTTCCCCGCCCAAAGACGACTGTTTCCGTAGGCTAAAATGTTTTGGAATAAGCATAATGCCACGTCCCTGGTTTCATTTAAAAAGACAAAAGAGAGGGCCGACTGTCGGTCATTCTCCTTAAACTGTGCAAAATTACAGGGAGCATATTTCAATCTGATTTGGGGCACGTTAGTAATGTGCGTCTCATCGGCTATGATACAATACGAAAGAAATATAGCACTTTACAATCTTAATAGGCCTTTTGTAGGAAATGTAGGAAACAGTGTGTTCTGATATATCACTTTAGTAACGAATGAATTGAGCTCCAAACAATCTTCAAATACGTAGTTTAGAAAAAGCGACAATCGATTGGAGATAGAAAATAGCATTTACAAACAGGTTTTGCTAATAATACTACCGATTTCGTACAAGTGCCTTTTAAAAATAAATTGTATTTTTGCCGTCTACTGCAAAAAGCCCATTCTTGAATCAGTTCCAAAATAACTAGGATAAATCATTAATAACTCGGAATCTAACTCGGATTCCAACTCGAATTCCAACTCGGGTTCCAACTCAATCTAACTCGGGTTCCAACTCTAACTCGGACTCGATTCCAAACTCGGGGATATGGTACTCCCAGTAATTTTAGTTATTTCCTGTGGTTTGTTAAATGTGTTGCTATTTAACTACTATGTTCGTGGTTTCCTGCACATTAGCAGCAACATATCTATCTTCCTTCCTGATGGGTGAGCAAATCGGCGTAACTAGATTAGGATAGGGGCGGTTTCCTGTCCTAAACATGTCCATTCATTGTGGTTTTACTAGCCTTGCCAATATATTTCAGTTATCTCCAAACAGGATGTTTTTCACCATTTTAGTTAGCATAAATAGAGCTCTAAAACTAGCCAGAAGTCAGTCAGGGTTGAGCACAGAATAAGGATTGCTCAGTGAAATGGTAACAGAACAAGAACAGACCCACGAATAAGAGGACATGTTAGTCGTTCCCGTTTGTTAGCGTTTGTTAACGATTGATAGTGTAAATGTATGATCGTCGAGTGAGTGTTAATAAAGTAATTTCAAACCAACATTGAATCATCCGTTCCTAGCGTCGCCGCCCGCGCCGTCTAGTTACATTTGGTGTCAGAAGTGGGATTCAATTGTTGTGTTTGAGGTTATTTTATTAAGGAAAACGGGAACGAGCTAACGGAAGAATGTCCGTCGAAGACCAACTCGTCGCGGTTACTGCCAAGCTAAAGCTGATGGAGACACAGCTCCAACAGCAAACAACACAGCAGGCGGCGGGAGGCAGCACTGACCAACAACCATCATCAGTCTCTCAGATCAAGGTGACTGTGCCACGAGAGAGGAAGTTCGGGAAGTTTGGGGGAATCAGGGACGACAGGGTCTTGGAAGACTGGATCGCAGATGCCAAGAGGGCCATCAAGGGGCAAACAGACGCCGAGGCCATAGACTCCCTGGTTTTCCATCTAGAGGGTGGAGCAAAGGAGGAGGTGCGACTCAGGCCAGCTTCAGAGTGGTCTACCCCAACTGGAGTGTTTGGAATCTTGAGGACCACCTTCAGCGAGCAGCTCACAGAAACGCAGGCGATGAGAAAGTTCTTTGCGAGAAGGCAGAAAGACAGAGAATCAGTGCAGGACTTCGCCCATTCACTGATGGTGCTACTGCCCAGGGTAGAACGCTTGAACGCAGAGGCTGTGACAAATAAGGAGAAGCTACTTAAAGAGCAGTTCACAGAGAACCTGAGGGACCCCCTGCTTCGTCGCGATATCAAGCGCTGGGCAAGGGATCACCCGGATAAGACGTTCCAGGAAATCCGAACGGAAGTCCAAAGGTGTCTGGAAGAGGACGAACTGACACCTGTCCGGAGGGCTGCTGGTGTTCGCGAGACGACAGTTGATGACGAGGGTGATGTACAGTGTGAGGAGGTGCGAGGAGTCAGGAACCACCAGAGGGTTGTGTCAGATCTGATAGCGGGACAGAAGGTTTTGGCAGAGGAACTCCAGAAATAGCAGAAGTCCCTAGCAACACACACAGAACAACAACGGCTGGTCTTGGACAGGCAGCAGGAGACCTTGACCAAACTAGTGGCAGCTATGGTAACCAAGCCGAGACCATCTGGTTGTTTTGAGTGTGGAGGCCAAGACCACTACCGGCGAGACTGTCCAAGGTTGGCAAGGGAGAACACTGGAGCCAAGGGTCCCCGGACCACCCAAAGTCAAGAAAAGACTCCGAGACCGGCTTTAAACGGCCAAGCTCCACGGCAGTGAGCCATGCGGTGGAGGAAGACAGTGGCTCACGCCTTCCAATGAACGTGGTTGGGGAAACGCCAACCACAACGGCGCAAATGGCAGGCATCGAGGTGGAATGCCTGGTGGACACTGGTTCCATGGTATCCCTGGTATCGGAAACCTTCTATAAGCAGAGATTGCAGTCCATATGTGGCAGAGTGCAGAGCTGTAGTGAGATGCTTACTCTCCGCGGAGCTAATGGACTGGAAATCCCATACCTTGGATACCTGGAAATAGATGTTGTAGTGGGAGGAGTGGACGTACCAAAGTGCGGAGTACTTGTCCTGAAAGACACAGCGGCCACTGTCGAGCGTAGGAGCAAGTTACCGGGACTACTAGGGACTAATATACTTGCAAAGATCCAGAGGTTGGCAGAACTGATGCAACCAGGGAGCTGTGTAGGTTCTAAGTCAGCAGAAACCCCAAAGCCTCACAAGCCTGGCTTGGTCAAGGTAGCTAGCAAGGGGGCTGTGTGGGTGCCACCAAATTCAGTAATGAGCGTCGCTGTTACTGGTTCAGCCTGTGGGGCTAAGGCATTGGTGGAACCCCTGAGCAGTCCACTTCAAGGAAACCTTCAGGTTGCGAACACTGTTGTTGATGCATCCAAGACATGTTATCTCGTCCAGGTGGTAAACCCCACTGGAAAGGACATTTGGCTAAAGCCAAGGACATGCCTTGGGACCGTTCAAGGAGTGGAGCAGGTATCA
This sequence comes from Actinernus sp. WN-2022, assembly GCA_030867875.1. Lineage (NCBI taxonomy): Eukaryota > Metazoa > Cnidaria > Anthozoa > Actiniaria > Actinernidae > Actinernus > Actinernus sp. WN-2022. The sequence goes on from JAOWCC010000019.1 coordinate 79,448,921, forward strand.
AGAGGGGAGCAGTTAATGTTTACAGTGGGAAGTAACGAGGTGGTAGTTTCTTGTCCCCTGAGTGCAGTTTCCCAGGACGCATCCACACGGATTACTGGTGAACCTGCACAGAACCAGGAAACACAGGAACTTCCCGAGGGGGTTACTCTCGAGGACTTCCCAGGCACTGGTAAACAGAAAGAAGAGGCTCTCGGGATGTTTAAGGAATATGCGGATGTGTTCGCAAGAGAGGGGGAGGATCTTGGCTGTACGCCAACTGTTCGTCACCGAATCCACACGGAAGATGACGTTCCAGGTAACCAGCGTTACAGGCGGATCCCTCCAAACCAATTCGAGGAGGTCAAGGAGCACCTCCAGAAGTTACTGGACAGGGGTGTTGTCAAACCTAGCCAGAGTGATTACGCGTCGCCAATCGTACTTGTCCGGAAAAAGTCTGGCACACTGAGGATGTGTGTGGACTACCGACAGCTCAATGCAAAGACGAGACATGATGCATACCCTCTGCCTAGGATTGAAGAATCTCTCGACGCACTTGGTGGGGCGAAGCATTTCTCCACGATTGATCTGGCATCAGCTTACAATCAAGTAGAGGTGGAACCGAGAGACCGACACAAGACGGCTTTCACAACACCAATGGGGCTGTTTGAGTACAACCGGATGCCATTTGGACTGTCCAATGCACCTGCTACCTTCCAGAGGCTGATGCAGGGAATATTCAGAGAGGAGATGCTGAACACTCTGATGGTATATCTAGATGATATTATCATATATGCATCAACGGTGGAGGAGCATCTAAAGCGGCTCGGGATAGTGTTCAAAAAGTTAAGGGAGCATGGGCTAAAAATAGAGCCGAAGAAATGTCAGTTCTTCCAAAGAAGTGTCACCTACCTGGGACACGTGGTATCAGCAGAAGGGGTGGCGACTGATCCATCCAAGACAGAAGCAGTTTCGGAGTGGCCAGTACCCAAGTCACTTAAGGACCTAAGGTCGTTCCTGGGGTTCGCCTCATACTACCGAAGGTTCGTTCCTGGTTTTGCACAGGTAGCGGCACCACTCCACAAGCTCACTGCTGAGATATCGGAAGGAGGAAAGAAGAAACGAGGACTCATAAGAGAGGAACACTGGGACAAAGTATGTCAAAAGGCGTTTAATGACTTGCGTGTCGCCCTGACAAGTGCGCCGGTACTTGCATATCCTGACTACAAAGAGCCTTTCATCGTTGAGACGGACGCATCGGAGAGAGGGTTGGGTGCGGTCCTATCACAAAAGTAGGAGGGCAAACTGAAGGTCATCGCCTATGCAAGTAGAGGTCTACGCGGGGCAGAGAAGAACATGGAGAACTATTCGTCTATGAAGTTGGAGCTTCTTGCTCTAAAGTGGGCTGTAGCGGAGAAATTTAGGGAGTACCTTCTGGGGTCCAAGTTTGTTGTGTACACCGACAACAACCCCCTGACGTACCTCCAGTCTAAAAGCAAACTCAAGGCTGTAGAACAGCGCTGGGGAGCGGAGCTAGCGAGTTTCAACTTCAAAATACTTTACAGATCAGGGAAGCACAATCAAAATGCAGATGCACTGAGTCGGATCAAACAAGACGGAAGGAGCGAAATGGAAGCACAAGCCATGGTGGATGCATGTGCTGGGACAACTGCAACAGCGAGGAAGATTGAAGAACCATTGCTTCAGGCAGAGGTTGCGGCAGTATTGGCATTCAGTACAGAGACCACCGAACTTCCAGTAGAAGTGCGCAAGCATCTACTGGCCGCCGCCGTCTATGTTTCTGAATCAAGGACCAGAACTGTTGATGATGTCACACAAGGACAAGCCACATATCTTCCCACAATACAGAAGGACCAGATGGCTGAGCTACAACGGAAAGATCACGAAATTGGACGGCTCTTACATTACTGGACGATGGGTCGCAAACCATCAAGGGGAGAACGTCGTCAAGAGACGCGCCCTGCCTTAAAACTCCTAAGTCAGTGGAACCGGATCCAAGAGAGAGACAATATCTTCTATAGGATCACCGGTGACAACGATGGAAGAGTAAAGCAGTCGCTGATAGTACCCCGTTCTCTTCGCAACGAGATGTTAAAAGCTGCCCATAACCAGTGTGGACACCAAGGTCCAGACAGAACCGCCGAACAGCTGATTTGTCAACGGTGTTGGTGGCCTGGTCTGCATAGCGATGTAAAACAATGGATTGCAGAATGTGAGAGGTGTGTAGTAGCCAAGGGACCCTACCTTCCAGTGAAAACACCGATGGGAAGTATCATTGCCACAAGACCCCTCGAAGTGCTGGCAATGGACTTCACGCAACTGGAACCGGCGTCTGATGGAAGAGAGAACGTCCTGGTATTGACAGACGTGTTTACGAAGTTCACTGTTGCGATACCTACGCGAGACCAGAAGTCCAGTACTGTGATTAAAGTGCTGATAAAGGAATGGTTCCTGGTCTATGGTGTGCCAGAGCGAATTCACTCGGACCAAGGGAGGTCGTTTGAAGCGGAGTTGGTTCAGGAGTTGTGCAGGATGTACGGGGTCCAAAAGTCAAGAACCACACGTTACCATCCTCAGGGAAATGGTCAGTGTGAGCGATTCAATCGGACATTACATGAACTGTTAAGAACTCTCTCCGTGGAGGAAAAGCGGAAGTGGCCACAACACCTCCAAGAACTTTGCTATGCATACAACGCCACGCCACACGCAACCACCGGTTACCCGCCATACTATCTCATGTTTGGTCGAGATGCAAAGCTTCCGCTAGACAGACTTGTACCCACCGATGAAATCCCGGATAACAGACGCTGGATAACAAAGCACCAGGAGAGATTGCGTGATGCGCATGCTAGTACCTGTAAGCGGTTGGAGGAAACAGCCACAGCAAGGAAAGTAAAACATGACAGAAGTGGTAGAGTAAATGCAGAACCACTAGTCGTCGGTGAACGAGTGCTGCTGAGAAATAGTAAGGTTAGAGGACGTAACAAGATCCAGGACAACTGGGAAAACCAAGTCTATAAAATCACGGAGCAACGTGGAAATGGCACGTATCTGGTACAGAACACTAGTGGACAAGGGGACGGAAAGGTTGTCAATCGAGCAGAGATACAAGTGTGTCCGAGGGTAGTACTTTCAAACTGCCAGAGGTCTCAACCGAGACAAGGAGCTAGACGCGTGCAGCAACCGCAGTCTGACGAATCTGATGAGTCTGATGATGATGACGGAAATAGATATATCATCCGTATTGTGCCACGTGACATGGACGACATAGCAGGTACTGAGGGGAATGATGTAGTATCATCAGAGGAAGCTGTATCATCAGAGGAGGAACATGAACCACTGTTGCGCAGGTCGACAAGAAGGACAGCTGGACAACATAGCAACAGGTTCCGGGAGCCGAAATCCACATTATCATAGAAGGAGGATAATCCTCATGAACACTAAGATAGTAGTAGTAAGCTATAATGAACAATAATGCTGGTTGAGTAGTTAGTGTTTAGCTCGCCATTCAGGGCATGACGAGCAAAAGGGGGGGGGGGTGAATGTGACAGGATCACTAGACACTAGGAGTAGTCTCTAGTAATTTTAGTTATTTCCTGTGGTTTGTTAAATGTGTTGCTATTTAACTACTATGTTCGTGGTTTCCTGCACATTAGCAGCAACATATCTATCTTCCTTCCTGGTGGGTGAGCAAATCGGCGTAACTAGATTAGGATAGGGGCGGTTTCCTGTCCTAAACATGTCCATTCATTGTGGTTTTACTAGCCTTGCCAATATATTTCAGTTATCTCCAAATAGGATGTTTTTCACCATTTTAGTTAGCATAAATAGAGCTCTAAAACTAGCCAGAAGTCAGTCAGGGTTGAGCACAGAATAACGATTGCTCAGTGAAATGGTAACAGAACAAGAACAGACCCACGAATAAGAGGACATGTTAGTCGTTCCCGTTTGTTAGCGTTTGTTAACGATTGATAGTGTAAATGTATGATCGTCGAGTGAGTGTTAATAAAGTAATTTCAAACCAACATTGAATCATCCGTTCCTAGCGTCGCCGCCCGCGCCGTCTAGTTACATAATGTCAGTGGTAAAGTGACGAGAAAGGACGAGGAAGACGCAAAGAGCCGGTCGGGCCTTGGATGTATTAAAGAAAGCGGTCCTCTTGACCTCATCACATAACTTTTCATGACGTCGCTCTTAAATATCAATTTAATGGCTAACATATTAATTCTCTTTTGGGAAAATTGTTGCTGTATAGACGATCTAGAGTATAACGAGAAGACAAAACAGGAAATTTCCAATGCATTTTGAGCCTTGTTCAGTTCATAGTTTAACGTAGCGCTCAGTTCTTAACCAGATCAGTGGAAAAGTCTTTGGAAATTTCCAATGCATTTTTAGCCTTGTTCAGTTCAGAGTTTAACGTAACACTGAGTTCTTAACCAGATCAGTGTTAAAAGTCTTTGGAAATTTCCAATGCATTTTGAGCCTTGTTCAGTTCAGAGTTTCATGTAGCGCTCAGTTTTTATCCCGATCAGTGTAAAAAGTCTTTGGAAATTTCCAATGCATTTTGAGCCTTGCTCAGTTCAGAGTTTATTGTAGCTCTCAGTTTTTAACCAGATCAATGAAAAAAGTCTTTGGAAATTTCCAATGCATTTTGAGCCTTGTTCAGTTCAGAGTTTTACGTAGTTCTCACTTTTTAACCAGATCAGAAGAAAACGGTTTGTATACTAATTTATTTACCATGCTGTATATAGGGTCTAAATATAAGTGACTGCTTTGGAAATGAACCATATACCACAGATGGATTATCGTACCTAGAACTATTTGTTTTACCATTTTTTGAAATATGGTGAGATGAATGAAACTTTAAATGAAATTAAACTTTGTTATTTTAAATGGTGTTTGGTTGGATTTGGTACAGAACGTTATTGAGCTGACCAGCTCTATAAATAGTATTGTGTAAAATGTTGATAACCATGTTGAATTCGTACCATTAACTTGGTAAAAATCAATTCAGTGAAGACGAACCTACTTCAGAATATCTGACTTTAAAAAATTACGTGTTATTAATCTGTTTCTATTTCTTTAAAGTAGCTGCATCGTGTGCGCAATTTTTCATGGTGTGTGAACCCTTTTCAAGACAATTACCGGCAAGGTTGCGCGCAATGATGCCGCTTGTATCTGCACCTAAACTCTTCGTATTTTATAACAGCGCCGTTATATACCATCAGTCTCTTCACCGTCGTCCGAGTCCCTTGGTGAACACGGAGGTGCAGGCGAGCCATAATTCTTCTTGGCTAACTCGTCCAGGTCAATTTGTACCTCCAGTGATGTGCTTTTACCGGAAGAAGTAGAATATTTAACTCTCACGATTCTCATCCTGTTATCAACAGCCCGAGCGACTCTTGGCCTGATTATGCATTGTTCTGCTATGGTCTGTTTGGACTCCGTCTTTCCATCAAGACCGTTCCCGTAATTATAACACTTGCAGCAGTTGCCATAGCCGCTAGAAAATGAACTTGTAAAGTTCAAGCAGTAAGGTGATTTCATAAGTTCATAGGATTTCTTGCCTTCTGCGTAGGACGGCTTTTCCGGGACACTCGAGGGTCTTTGTGAAACTAGCGGTGGGATAGTCCCTCCAACTAGAGTCAATGTTTTACTCTCTGATAATCGAGAAGAATTATTTGGCAAAGACCAGGTTCTTTCGCGATCTGTTTTACGTCCTCTCTGGTATGTACTTGTGTCTTTAGAAAAACCGCCAAATCTTGTTCTTTTATTCAAAACGGGAACAATAGGTACCGGGCTTTTTTCATTCAGTTCAATTTCTCCTTTTGTCGGTCGCGCAAATGCCGCCGTAGGTCTCTGATACCCGCCGCTTCTTATGCGTGCGGCCTCGCTGTGACCTCGCAGTCTTCGGGACAAAATCCGTACGAGGTCTTCGACTTCTTTCCTTTCATCAAATTCTGTTAAGGAATTTTCTGCAGACCAAAGTAAATCAATTGCATCTTCGTCTGTCGAATACCTGTCTGTGGAAATGCAAGGCAAGAATTTCCTCTCTTCGTTGGCTGTCTTTAAACAAAGACACGAGTTTGTCACCGTCAAATCTTGTCGTTTTGGATGGTCCTCCGTTAGCAGTGTCATCTTTTCCATCTTCTCCTGGTCTGTGAACGGTTTTTCAGAGAAACCTTCAACATCGTGCTTTTCTCGTTTTGTCACAGGACGATTGTCGTGCGGGCTACTCGCCCATTTCTTGGTCGTGATTTTCACTTTTGTCACAAACGGAACTTGTTTTGACGTCTTATTCTGATTTTCTTTCTCCATTGGTGCCTTCCCGTACATCTCACGCAGTTGGTGCTTTTTCTCGTCGACTTCTTTCGTATGTACGGACATTTTTCTGCAATTTAGGAGCCTATTTTGGCTGGCCCCTCTGAAGGGTGGTGCTGGGGTGTGCCTTACGTGATTGGCCCTTGGCAGTTCTGGACCCCATTTCCTTGTGACCCATATTATGTTGGTCGGCATATTCGATGATCAGCGAAGAGTGGCCAAATCACCTAAAAGGGACCAAAAGATTAGTTCAGGCTTTAAAAATGTTCTCACGATAGGCGATTTTGAGCCTTATTCGATGCTACTAAACTTCGTTTGACTGACTTATTTCAAGAGGCAGGTTTCGTAATTTCACAGAGGAGTTGGAACGAATCCTCAACGGAGGCTCATGCGTTGGATTTCGTTAATAGTTCACTGAGTTAGCATCGGAAAAAAATGCCGCCCCCATTTTAGCCTTCATCGAGTGCTCGTTTCAGCACGAAACTTGTCGATTCACTTTCTGAACAGTAGAACACTATACAACCAGATTCAACATCAGTAAGTTTAAAATGCTTGTAAAATGCTGAATTTTGACGCCGACAACGAATGAGTAACTACACTTACTTCGGTTGTTGCTAACTGAATCAGCTGTTTGGGTGATCAAACAAAGTTCAGTTTCGAATCCGACTTGGCAGCCAAACATTGTAAAAATCACGTATATAAACCATGTGATGCTAAGAAATATTAGGCATTTCTTTCAAATGCGCTAAAATAATTAAATTCATCGAAGAACTAGGGCAGGACCGAAATTGTAGTGAGAATCAGTCACTAGAAGCATACCGCCTTAGTATATATTTCCTTCTGTTCGCAGGTGATCTGTTCTTTACCAAACATACAGTTTAGCAAATGAATGGTTTGAAGAGATCGAAACATTACATCCGTGAAACACGTTTTGCACTACCAGTGCTAAATAGCACTAAACTCCTTTGTAAGTGCAACTGTTTAATTAGTGCTATTTAGTGCTACTTGTTAAGAAATGTTTCACGGACATAATGACACTATTGTATTTAACTTATCTTGATTTTCAATAGTTTCAGCGGTATTGTAATCTTGAAGGAGAGCTCCTACATCTTGAACAGTTAAGTTCAAGATAGCATAAATTCAGTTTAGCGAACATATTTCTTAAAATTTGAAGCAAAAATATACGGATATTTCCGTGGGACGACATTAAAAAACGACGAAACCAATTAAGAATGGTTCAAGTACTGATTGACTGTCACTCAAAACCTTTTTCTATAAATGTACTCGTGAATGCACATGGATTGGTTAATTATTTCCTACCATTCTTTACTGATCTAAAGGCACGATTAAACTAAACTAAACGAGACTAAACTAAAACCAATTAAGCCCGCCGAACAACACACTAAGTACAAGAATACAAATGGTTCCGGTATTCAAAAGGTGGCTTGCGATACCGCTGGCCAGTGGATAAATTGCTATCCTTGTGAAGTATTAGCCAAACGCTTATTTGATCCACTGGGTGGGATTTATCCGGTAGAGCATTGAACATGTTTAACATAGATGAATGAGCCGCCGATTGATCTCAATCATCTTAGCGGAACGGCTGACAATTCTAGCGCCTTTGAAATGAGAATTTACGCAATTTGTGGTCCATCAAGACCGTTCCCGTAATTATAACACTTGCAGCAGTTGCCATAGCCGCTAGAAAATGAACTTGTAAAGTTCAAGCAGTAAGGTGATTTCATAAGTTCATAGGATTTCTTGCCTTCTGCGTAGGACGGCTTTTCCGGGACACTCGAAGGTCTTTGTGAAACTATCGGGGGGATAGTCCCCCCAACTAGAGTCAATGTTTTACTCTCTGATAATCGAGAATAATTATTTGGCAAAGACCAGGTTCTTTCGCGATCTGTTTTACGTCCTCTCTGGTATATACTTGTGTCTTTAGAAAAACCGCCAAATCTTGTTATTTTATTAAAAACGGGAACAATAGGTACCGGGCTTTTTTCATTCAGTTCAATTTCTCCTTTTGTCGGTCGCGCAAATGCCGCCGTAGGTCTCTGATACCCGCCGCTTCTTATGCGTGCGGCCTCGCTGTGACCTCGCAGTCTTCGGGACAAAATCCGTACGAGGTCTTCGACTTCTTTCCTTTCATCAAATTCTGTTAAGGAATTTTCTGCAGACCAAAGTAAATCAATTGCATCTTCGTCTGTCGAATACCTGTCTGTGGAAATGCAAGGCAAGAATTTCCTCTCTTCGTTGGCTGTCTTTAAACAAAGACACGAGTTTGTCACCGTCAAATCTTGTCGTTTTGGATGGTCCTCCGTCAGCAGTGTCATCTTCTCCATCTTCTCCTGGTCTGTGAACGGTTTTTCAGAGAAACCGTCAACATCGTGCTTTTCTCGTTTTGTCACAGGATTCTCTTCATAGAAAAGCTTTCGGAACAGAACTAACCACAAACCTGCATGCCCACCCTGTGACTTGAAGTTCACGAGTTGACAGTTTAGCGTTTAAAAATCTTAATACCTATTTACAAAAAACAGATAGTCGTTTGTTATTCTTATCAGTTGGCATAGTAATCGTATCTGTCAGCATGAACTGATGTTAAAATAAATTACAGAAAAAACTAGGCAAGCCAGTGAATATTTTCACTTAGCGATGATTTCCCAAATTAATGTTTTTCAATTTTTAAATATAATCATTTCGTTGTGGCACCAAAAGTATGTTAAAATCCCTAAATCTCGTTCACGAACTGCAAATGGTTAGACCTTCACGTCTTCTCGGATAACGACGTTAAATCGTAGGTATCACGTCGGCCTCAAGTTTATCAGTCTTTCAAGACTATTACGAGCTACCGACGTTAAATGACGTCGCTTTACCTTTCAATGTCTCGTTTCACACCGGGTTTTACCGAGATATGTGACGGTATATGTTTTCCTAGTTCTCAGGTAACTTTATGTATTAAATATAAAAATAATAATTTGGCGATGTTATCGTTAATTTTATGCCAGTAAACTGATCAAGAAACCAACTTCCAACGCGAATTATCCCGCCGCGAAGTAGTAAACCGGCTCTTCGCTGCTGTTATGTTACTATACCAATTCCTGCCAAACAAGTACTGACATTTTCGCTACACTCGGTTTTCTCCTAACTCTATTCAGTTCATGTTCATGTCCATGAAGTGATTTAAAAAATCGTGTCAGAATTGACTAACTGATTGCAATGTCCCTGCATGGATAGTACTCTTTCAATCTCAAATTATTGAAGCCACTTATTCACTAGTTTTCATTTTTCTTATCAGTTCTGCCTGATTCGGTAATCAATCATTATCATCTGTGAGTGTGAAAGTTGTCGAGTTTCCCGCATGATAGGAAGCATTTTTAGGTTCCTACACCGTAGACATACCTCTATTTCCCAGCTCATTATATCATATATATAACATAGCCGAAACATTAGAATTTGATCAGCGATTTTCCGGCCTTCGACGGCTTTGCACTCAAACTGAATTTTAGCAAATTAACTGGCAGTGATCTACTAAATGTACGTTGTGTCGATCTGAAGGATTTTGTTCGAAATATGATCAAAATACCATAAATACTTGGCAAGGAGCTGAGATTAATGACAAATTTGACTATTCTTAACGGGACTGATCATGAATTTCGGGTGCACGAAAATAAAATTTGAATATTCCACTGGGGAACAAACTCTTTATAACGCTAGCTAAAGGCTAGTAAACCTGGCTGATACAGTTCTGATATATAGAAACAAGCCGAACGGATCGGGAAATTCCTTATTATAGTTAGGGATGTCGAAACTTAGTATACATACGAGCAAACAAAATAAGCTTAATACAATTTTAAGCGAATGAACTAGTCTGACACTCAAATTGGTTAGACAGAATTATAAGAAAAGCAAATACTTACAAAGTCGCTGGCTTGAAGATGAAGTTGTTAATGCAATGTTCACTGATACCCGTCAGATTAGCGTTTACGTGTTGCCGAGGAACTGTCGCTAAAATCCACCGAGATCTACATAAATATTGCCGAAAACACCTGCAGAATACATGGGGAGTGTTTTCCTGGGGCATGAAAAGAGCTGCTCTCATAACGACAGCCCTCCACTTGATAAAAGACTTTTCTCTATTGTCAAACGCATTTCTTCTTACCGCTTTGGTCCTTTTGTGGGAATTCTGTTCCATTTTCAGTTTTCAATTGGTTGAAATATCATTGCCATATGACGCATCAATATAAGAAAACAAATTGACATCTGAGTTTTAAAATTGTTTTGACGTACGTTCAATAGTCTATAATCCTATTTTTAATTCTAGCTGTTTTGCATAGGTAACGCATGAACCCTTTTATAATTAAGCCTCTTGTCTGCGGATGCAGCCGTCTCTATCCAAGGGCCGTAAAAACAACCACCCGAGGCTCGCTTTTGGCTATGTTTCCGTAGGCTACTAAGCCTCGTGTTGTGTACATGCATTTTGCTAGTTATTTTCATGAAGAGAAGCAGAGTCTCGTCCCTCTTGGCTTATTCTGAGTTTATAAAGCGGTTTCCGATTGAGTGTCGAAATTAAAGGTCGGTACACACGTAGGGACAAGTTCCCTCGTGTGAACGACTCAATTTTGTTCATGAAAAATCTTGTCGCGGAGACAATTAAAGTTTGTCCCTGGGACTTGTCCCTAACAAAATGTGATTGTCTCCTATGTCCCTGGGACAAAATTAAAATAAACCAATCGCAAAGCGTCAATTTACCTTCCCAAAAGCCAGCTTACGAACTCTATTTCAAGATGGCGTCTGATAAAATCACGATGTCCCTGCAACAAGTCCTCGTCTGAACACAAGGAATTTGTCCCCGTGACACGTCCCTTCGTGTTAACGTCCCCGGGACATGTCCCTGGGACTTGTCCCTTCGTGTGTACCGTACGTACCGACCTTAAAGTAATTAGGTGATTGCTTTCGAGTTTCAGGATTGGTTAGTTATCCATGGTGGCGTTTACCTTTCCTCATGATTGGTTGAAGTAAAACCAAATGAATCGCGAATTACTTCAGTCTGTTCGTGATTGGTTCATTGCGACTGGTTTGCATAAACGCATACGGCGTATCTAATTTCAAAAAGTGGGACATGCACTTACTAGCTAGTCTATTTATGGCTTAGCCAATCAGAAACCGGGATACATTTCTAAGTTACCGTAATATCATAAATGCTTTCAACCAATCAGAGAGCTTGTTACTGCGGCGTTATTTAACTGAAGTTATACAGCGCATGTCCAAGCAGCAAGACCTCGGCAGCAAAACGTTTCCCTAGTGCGCAAGCGTCAGTGATCCATATGCGTTTCCGTTAATTCTTTCTACGTTTTGAGACATTTTCGCTGATTTTTATTACTATGGACACATTTAATTCGTCAATAACTGAAAGACCATGCAGTAACTAAGTTCCTATGACTTTTGATTCGGAGGTTATTAAGCTCCATTTGTAATAGGCCGAGAATGTATTCATTAGAGCTGAGTTCAGTAGAGGTGCCTCAACGCGCTGCCGGAAAGCTTGCTTTCAGCGTAAGGTTGTTACGTGTTCGTTATACTCCCAAGACTCCCAAGATGTCTCACTAGACAAGTTATGAGAGACAGACTTAAATTAACTTGTTCACGATAACAAGGCAATACTTTATATTACACTAGTTAGTCAGTGGTTAGCTGATCTTAACTATGACTTGTGCAGTAGTGAAAGACAACTAGAAGTGTTGAAATCCCGGCAGCAAGACTGGCACGGGCATTGACATTGTGTTCTTCTCGATATGAACTGAAAAAGTTTAGTCTGCTTTCATCCGTAAAAATTCAAGAGCTGGCACATTTCGATCGCGGAGTACTGCCAACACAAGCAGTGACTTAGATCATATGTGAAAAGAGTCAAAACTGACCATTTCAACATGCACGGTCCGAACATATAGAAGTCTATAACAAATGTCATAAATGTAGAGGTAAAATGGATTTACCACCTCTGACTATAGTTATGACCACAACTACACGTTAGAATTATTTTAAAGTTTCATGCCCCAAGGGACTAATTCGATTTCCTTTGTCATCTAATTAAAGGATGTTAGTTCAGAGGAATTAACTGCAATTCTTACCATATTATCCTAGATGAAGATCAGCTTCAATTCAGTGCTTTATATCTCTTTGTAATACTCTGGAGCTAGCTAGTGCCCTTCAAAATCAAAGTCTGAGATAATTCTTAGATACCTCCGGTATACAGCACTGTTCTATCTAGCTGTTTAGTTGCTCACTGACCCGATGCACTGCGACCCTCCGCAAGCCAGTTATGGTATAAATAGCGCTATTGTCATGCAGTGTGTGGATAATGTGAAGTATGCACACACGGCACTATATTTACATTGCATTGGGTTTCCTGTCTTCACTGATATATTCTCTGCTTCATTTCTTGTCAGTATATAGGAATGAGAAAGGGGTCGCTTTTTAATACAGTTGTAAGAAAACAATCTGCATTCAAGCCAACTTATTTTGACTAAGGATCTATTCACAACTTAAACCAAAACAGGAATAATTTTTTTTCGCCTTTGCTGATCTGTGACGACTTGGAGCCCAGGGACGATCGGGACGGGAGAGGTGCATTACAAAACATTTCTTATCTGAAACTCTGAATAACTCTGAATTTTAATGGTCTGTAACAACCATAACGGCTGATCAAAGTCAGTACCCGGCTAATTGAAATATAGCGTGTTGGTTTTTGTGGAGGGAGGAAAACAATTGTGAGCATTAGGCCTTTAGGAGGTGCTTTTTCTAAGCAGTTGTTGATAGTCCCTGGTGTTTTTAATTCGATCTTCTTGTGACAGGTACTGATCTCATTATCCTTTTAATATCATCCTTACTAGGCCTAGCTACATAATTCCGGAATTTTGTAAAGAATTTTAGACATCGAAAAGAATTTTAGAAAATCTCGGGAATTTTAGAAAAAAAATGAAATTGTTGAGAATTTTAGGCGCTTTTGCAGTTTTCCACAAGCAAAACGTTGAGAAAACGTACAATTTTGAATCAGCCCTGCTGACCAAGAGAGGGCCCCCCGGCTCATTCTCACAGCAGTGTCTACAGTACAACAAATCAGCGGCTTTTCCATAACAGAAGTGTCCACAGTGCAACCGATCGATCAGTGGTTTCTCACTTTAATGTTGTATTACACAACTGACAACTCTGTATACTGCAAAATCTGCACTGAAAATGGCAGATTCGGATTCCAGTGAGCCATCTACAAGCTCAGTACAGTCAGATACTAGAGAAAAACAAGTAGTTTCATTGCTAGACCGTCTAAAACAGCCTGATAGTAGTGATTTGTCAAGAAAGAGAAAAATCACTGCAAACAAAGGCGGACAAGGAGGAAATCGGCGAACCGTTCGACCTAAGAACGAGAAGACCAACTACGAACCACAGGTATCAGCCAAGAAACGGCTAGAAGAGTTTAAAAATGAGTCTTTTAAAGTGGCGAGCGATACAATTCTCTTCTGTCAGTCGTGTAAAGAAGAAATCTCTGTGAAGAAATCAATTATAAAAGGTCACATCTCAAGTAAAAAGCACACCATTAACAAAGATAAGCTTTCCAAAACAAGCAAACGAGAGATAGATATCGCTGAGGCATTGGGCAAGTTTGACAAGGAGCACCATCCAAAGGGGGAAACGTTGCCCACGGCTACCAGAGTGTACAGAGTAAAGGTAGTACAAGCCTTTTTGAAGAGCGGGACTCCCCTCAGTTAGCCGACTCGAATACTTTCGAGATATCTTCCAAGAAGCCGGCGTGACCATCACCACTCAGTCAAACATGCGACAGCTCATCCCTTTCATCCTTGAAGAACAGCACAAATCGATCGCCAAAGAGCTCTTTGGAAAGGACGTGTCAATAGTTTTTGATGGCACCACTAGAGATGGGGAAGCTCTAGCTGTATTGGTCCGCTATGTCCAAGACTGGGAAGTCAAGATGCGCCTTGTGCGCTTCCAGCTGGTCAAGAGCTCAGTTAATGGCGATGAATTGGCAAGGATTATCATAGAAGTTCTTCACCGGAAGCTAGACGACCTACACAAAAACCTAGTTGCTGCCATGAGGGATCGAGCCCCGGTTAACACGAAGGCTCTCAGAACGGTGTCTATTTTATACCCAGAAATGATAGACATTGGGTGTATCTCGCACTTCCTGGACCGTGTTGGCTCCAAGTGTGTCACCCCAGCGCTAAGCCCTTTCATGTCCTCCTGGAATTTCATATTCACCACCAGCATGAAAGCAAGACGGGTTTTCAAAGGCCTCACAGGACGGGGGATGCCACTAGGTGGTGGAGCCTCTGGGAATGTATCAAAGTAGTCTTTGAGGAATGGAGGCATGTCCCTTCGTTCTTACAAAGTGACGAAGCGTTTGCACAAGTGTCACGCCAGAAGCTAACAGATGCCCTGCAACAATCTCCAGTACAACTGAGAATAGAGATGGCAGGCTTAATGGAGCTAGAGAGGTTTGTTAAAGCCACCTACACTCTAGAAGGGGATGGTAGCCTAGTCTTCATTGCTCATGAGAAGCTTGAGCAGCTTAAAGCATTCATTGCAGTCGGGAACTATGCGACCCTGACAGCTACAGCACAAGAGATCTTCCCTCTTAGCCCTCCTCAACAACAGCAGTGGTACAACTACGGGCTCCACCAATGTCTCCTGCCTGCATTTGGATATTTCCTTAACACATTGGCAAGTGAACCAACCGTGTCGCGGTCTGTCGCTCTCTTCAAAGCCGCACAGCTCTTCAGCCCAAGATACGTGAAGATATCAAGGCCAACTGCCAACGATGTCGACTGCATACTAGCTGTGCCTTTCCTGAGTGCAAATAATGTGGTGCAGTCTCTGAAGGATGAACTCCCTGACTACACTCTGCACCGGATGACTTCGATGACCTGACAGGCACGCTACCGTGGTGGAAAGCTACTGCTCAAGATCTACCAAGTTGGGCTGCTGCTGCGCAGAAAATGGTGCTTGTCCAGCCATCATCAGCAGCTGCAGAAAGAGTGTTTTCGTTGCTTGTCACGATGTTTGGGGACCAGCAGCATGATGCTCTCGAAGATTATATCGAGGCAGCATTAATGCTACGTGTTAATAATCACTAGACATGGCAAGAGGCAAACTAGCAACAGTGAACAGACAGACAATGTCGATTGTTGATTTCGTTTTGTATTGACTATTGTTGTTCAAGTGTGCTGATAATCCCTGATATTACAGGAGTAGGTTAGAGTTGGTCTTATCTACATGTAGTACATTTTTCTCTCTCTGTTGATCCGTATAAAAATATATCATACCATGATGCAAAAAAAGACTAACTAGGAGAATAATTGTATCTTGGAACCTTTAGACTTTGAAAATAAACAGACTTTTATGATTACAACTCATTGTTTAGTGTAGTATTATTTATTTTATTAAAGTATTTAAAAAAAAAATTATAGGAATTTTCGGGAATTTTATAAATGTTTTGATAATTTTAGACATTTTTGAGAGAATTTTAGAGCTTTTTTGGAGAAGTTCCGGAAGGAATTTTAGCCCATTTTTCGGGAATTATGTAGCTAGGCCTAATCCGTACCCAACTGAAGCAGTGAAAAACATGAACGATAAATCTTAATAAATACATGAGTAGGAACTTGGAAAAGATACTCCCCGGAATTATTTCTTTGGGTCTCAAAACCCTAGCTCTATTTCACACCATGCCAAATATATTATTTTCCATACCCTTTTTCAGACCTGATCCCGAAATGTGTTACCTTATTTGATGCACCATGCACTTAAAGAGCGGCATTTAAATCGCGTTAATCCAATGACATTTCCGCCGTGGGTTGTTCTCTTTCTCAATTTATCTTGAAGATCTTTCGGAAATTCCCTCCGTACAATTTCCTTTGATCGTAAATCACTCACTAAGATTGGGTTTTTAGTTTAGTTTAATGAAATGATTGTTCGCTCTCTCTCTCTCTAACTCACATTACTCGAAGAAAAAGGGTCTCTCAGTCCTCGATCACAGGCGATCATATACTAATATGCTAGTGCTGTATGATTGGCTGATACATAGCCACACCTTAAGAAAAACATCGCTTTCTCCGCTCACTGAACAACGCTCACTCGCAGTTTCACATTTCTCGTATAATATTTCACTATGGCCAATCTTCAACAGATCAATGTCAAAATGACAACAGAAGCTAAATGGCTTTGGGGCGGTACATACTCGTATAGCTTATATGGGAGTACTCCCTCTCCCGGTGAAGAAAACAAAAGAATTAAACGGCGCGCACGTCTATTCAAACGCCCTCGCGATGACGTAATCCACCGTACCGAAAAAGATGGCGGCTGTACATTTGACCACAATTCCTTGCGAACCTAACACGGTCAAAATAACACGTAGAAATCATCTATTCTCTTCAATAACAGTGGATCGACAACAGCATTTGTACTGGCTGTTTTAAGATTTAAAATCTCTACCGCGATTTTATAACGGATTTAAAGTTTTTCGTGCGCAAAGGATTGTGGGTAAAAGTACAAGCCGCCATCTTTTTCGGTATATACTTCATGGTGGTGTTTCGTTCCATATAGTCTCCCTGCATAATACTGTAAAACAGTAGAGAAAATAATTATGCAGGGAGACTATGGAATGAAACACTCTCATGAAGTATATACCCTAGATGGCGTTATCATGGCCAGTTTCAAAGAAAGGTTTGTGCCTCCATGATTTCTACGCCCCACGCCAGTAACAATTCATGGAATGATACTGAGTATTTCCTTGAATAATCGCCCGGGCGATTGTTTTCATTATTAAACCCCAAAAGAAGGCAATCATTCAAGCAATTATTTCAAATGTTTTGGACTTTTGGTTTCAGCAGTGTATGCGACAGATAAATCACTAGGGCGCATGCGCGACCTGATGCGTAAATCGACGGGAACTTTGCCGAAAACAGTCTGTTGGCGGTCAATCTCGTTTTTGAAGGCAAAGTTTTTTCATTCCAGTGTTCAAACCTTAAACTACCTGTTTCTGAAGTAAATGGTCTGAGTATTTGAATCTTATCCTTCCAGCAAAATTCTTATTCTTCGCAGAAAACTTGAAGGTACTCGCGAAATGTTGAAATTTCCGCCATTTTTTAATACGCTGCATTCGACCCGAGTCCCCGCGCGTCACGTTATTCAGTAAATGGGTCTGGTCTAGATTAGGTATTCACCTTATTCACATTTCATGCCCGCGTGAGAGGAAGTCTGGTAACAATGGTATCAGAGCGAGGCCAGCTGTCCCAAAGATCGCAAAATTGGAGTCGGTCAGAAATGTCTTAATTTCTGTCGTTCCGGTGCACTACATGCTTGAGAATCCAGCGGTGTTTCGCCCACGCTCCTATAGCTCGCTCCTAAAGCCAACATTTCGGATGTGTTCGTCAGAGAACTCGAAGGAATCAAGGAATAGTTCAAATACATCAACATTACTTTCGAGATTACTAATCAGAGCTGTGATGCAGTAGATAGATAGATAGATTCATTCGTACTCACAATTTACATGACAATATATATTTACAGTGAAAAAAAAGTATAATTGAGAGAGAGAGAGAGCACTAGCTACTTAGACATAACTTTTGGGAGCTAATTGAGCTAGAATCACCACTTCTCTCAGCCTCGCTCTCGGCGTATGGTTTCGCAAATGACGCACTAGTGCGATTCAGCTGTGACTATATGCAATTCTAGGTTTAGTGATAGGCGTGATGGCTTCACTCGGACACGATTCGTCAGGTTTCACAATCGTTCATGCCATACATCCACAAGGGTTCATTTTCAATTGGTGTCAGAGTGCGATAAGGCGTTAAATAAGGACCGTACTATAAAAGGACCTTTACCAGGCACTCTCACACCTTCAGTTATCGATCGGTCTTTGTCAAGTGAACATCTCTATTCAAAGCTCTTCATGCAACGTGTGATATTTCGCTTGAGCAATCTCTGACTTGTTATTGCGCGAAATTCAAATCAAACACCTGAAAATGCTTCATGGCTAAACTTACACTAAAGAGTTTGTAAACAGGTTCTAAAACACTATTGATAGGCTAATTGAGCAACTAGCTTACTGCTATTCGGTCTATTCTCCAGAGTAGTGGCTGTTACGTCACATGATCTGAATTGGGTAGCAACAGAGTTAGCCGATTCCCTCCATTCATGGCAGGAACAGGAGAGGATAATAACTTGATTACTTGCTTCACTGTTCTGTACTCCTGTTTGTGACGTATTATGTATGTGCCGCGGGGTGGTCAGGGTTTTGAGCTCAGTTTGGGCAGGTAGGGTCAGGGTTTTGACCTGATTTGGGCAGATCAGGGTCAGGATTTGAGTTTAATGTGGGTGCAGTCAGGGTCGGGGTTCAGTATTTTTCAGGCATCAGGGTTTTTTCCCCCCAAAAAGGGGCAATCAGGGTTTTGGAGCTCGGATTTTTGGTCAAACAGGGTCAGGGTTTGAGCCTCTTGGCCTCACATACATACCCATTTTTCATGTAAGTAACCCCCCCCCCCCCCCCCCCCCCCGGGCTGAAAGGGCGAGAAAGAGGGAGGAGCAATCCCTTTTATAGTGTGAGTTCTTAATTGTTTAACATCGGGTTTGGGACAAAACTAATTTTGAGCTCCCTGAACACTGTGGACGTGGGAGGTGATAGATCAATGCCAATTTGACTCGTGTAAATACTCATTTCGCTTTCAACTCCCCCTCACCAAATATGACAAATTATTAGACATTAGCTTCCGCGACTCCTGTTGCTGGGCAACATGTTTCTGTAAATGGTTCGCGGAAACATTTTGTTCGTGAGCATTTTAATTTGGATCCAACGGAGATTATAATCTTGCAATCTCAGAACAATAGTGTAATTAGTACATGCAGATGATAATTTGACATGAATGTGGAAAAAACTACGATACCAGCAGCGAATTCTCACGTTGTGTAATGGTTGGGGTTAGTACAGATTCAAACCTCGTTTGAAGGAGTGTTTTTCTATAAATCTTTCATTTTCTTTTAAAATTATTAAGTTTGTATAATAGCCCTAATGATTAGGTTTTTACTTAGGGTTTTGTTTGGGGTTTTGGTTTGAGATAGGCCAGATCAGTGCTTAGAGCATAATCCCAGTTGGGTCCAACCACAATTCTAAAATTTACAGTATATAATAAAAAGTTGAACTTGAAACGTTTTTTCGAATGGTTAATAGGGTTCTGATGGCTGCTCACATACACCAAATGTTGAAGCTTATCGAGTCTTTCATTTTCATTTTCTCATTGGAGTTGCGTTTTATTTTTAACTCTTCTGGAGCTTGGAGAAAGTAAATATAACGATGTGAACAGTAGTCTTGTTTCAAGAGAAACTGAAAACAGATGTGTTTGTTCAAGTTGCCCACCATCAGAAAGTCGGTCACCATGGAAACTAGAACATGTTGCGTCACCTTGTTTTGAACTGAAAACGAGGCTTGAATGCGGTATATGACTTGATTGTTCCAATATTCGGTACCAGTTTTTGTTTAGTCACATGATTCGGTGTGACGATCTTTTGAATAAAGATTCCACATTTCGTACCACAACAATCCATACTACGACTATCTACGATTTACTGTAAGTCTCAAAACGATCAATACGTGTTCCAAGAAAATTAGGACGAATATTCAAACCAGGCGACATTCAGACCAGGTAGGACGCTTTAAGATCTTGAAAACCCTTTTTTAAATCTCATGTTTGTAATATGCTTCCACGTCTCCGCTTTCGCTGAGGGTGCGAAGACGAATATCACATATCGATGTTCTATAACTACTCCATTTACGGTATATATGAGTAAAGGGGTATATAATCTATTTTCAATCACGTCAAACGATAATACGAGTTCATTAAGTTGCATAGAACCCTTGCGTGCGACCATGGCCAAGTAAGATCGTAATTATTCAACTGACTTTGCCTGATATATGGTAATAATCCGCACGGTTTCAGGCAAAGTCAAAGCTGGAAATCCCCTTTCTTTAATTACCAGCGGTAGTATTGACTTTTAAAGTCTTAAGAGAGCTCTTCTTACCACTTTTATCTATGTTTCATCGCTGAGGGGGTCGTGGTGTTTGTGTATTTGTTATCCTTGTTATACCTGTCCGCCGCACACGTTTCCGCCAAAAAGAAATTGAAATCAAAAGAAAAAAAGGAATTAAATTTATTGCCATTAGTATTAGTACATCGGATCTAAAATTGGTACTCTGAATCAAAATAAATATTTCTACAACCACAACCTGTTGTTTTAGTAACCAAAACAAAAAACTCCGAGATGTAAATTTTACGGATAAAAGGAAAGGAATCTAGAGATTAATTAGTATGGAACAATTTGCTTGGAGCTTGTGGTATATTTAAAATAGTAAAATTCCCTTGGGTCACGCAAGTGGCTGTTTTAGGAACATATGCGGTATCTGATTAGCTCTTACCGCCAGAAACCATTATTGACCAGTATTTTAGTAACTGGTTCAACCTGGTTTTCTGAAGTCTTCATGTTTTTGCGGCCGGGTGGTTTTTTAAAGCCCTCACAATCCTTTTCGTGTCAGATTGGAATAAACTGTTAAAGGCACGACACCACGCGTCTCCCGTTTTTTAATTAACTAAAGACAGTTTTTGAAACTTCAAGTCGTTCGTATTATACGCAGTATACGTTATATCCGTGCTACTGGAACCGGGCTGCTATATGACTAACGATTATATACAACCGCGGAAACAGTACAAAAACTAAAACATAATCCAATGACTTGAAATGTCTTCTAGCTGTTAGCATTTTGGACGCTAGCCTCGTGGGCATTGACATGTGTTGTTTTAATGAAGGCTTGTACAGCTAACTAAGCTAAGAGTTTGGACGCCAGTTAGAGAAACAATAGAACTGAAGATGCAATCTTAACTGACTCTTGTATTGCATGTACTATTTATAAAATAGATTCGATAGTATACACGCGCTCGGATTGGTTGATCATGAAAGCCGTGTTTCTATTTATAACTCTAGAAACAGAGAAAGTTGAGTGCGCGCCTGAGCTATCTGGGAGAATTTACGTTTTGATTATCAAATTTAGCGAGCGTTTTTCCGTTCTTTTTCTCGTTTATTTCATAATAGAGTTATAGAAACACTTGTGCATAAAGAATGCAAGAACTCGAAATAGCTGTGGAAACACTTCGGCCCTTCGAATTCGGGCTCGTGTTCCCACATCCATTCCTCGTTCTCCCAAACTCCATCTCGTGTTTTTATAACTATGGAAACACGGAAACTGTTTTTGATTTCTTAAATATCAACAATAAAAATGACGGTTAACTGTACTGCATAAATCAGTGTAGTATCTATCATTATCTGCGCAGTTAGCAGTGGAAAGGCGATACGCAAAGCCTATGAAAAAAGGCATGTATATATATATATATATATATATATATAATCAGAATTTAGGTGAAAGAGAAAGTATATAAGCCCTGAGTGGGATTCGAACCCACGGCCTCGGTACACTAGTCCGATGCGTTAACCACTACACCACCAGGACGACCACGCTGGAAACGCAGCCGACTTTGGGTTATGTGGACCGTGAGTTTTCCCAGGCATTTTCTCTTTCGGGTTCGGGACGGGAAAGCCCATAACTTCCAAACTGAGCTTTCAACCTAAGGATCATTAATGATTCACAGGCACATACGTCCAACCTAGGAATCGCTCAGCCAGAAGGATCCGAAAGGATTCGAGCTTATTATAAATTTATATATTAAGTATATAGAGAGAAGAGAAACCCGTCCCTAATATAAATAATCAGAATTTAGGTGAAAGAGAAAGTATATAAGCCCTGAGTGGGATTATACTTAACATATATATATATATATATATATATGGTGAAGAAAAAGACAAATAAACTACAAGTTCATCCTTGCAACCACGAAACAGGCTTGTAAGGATGAACTTGTAGTTTATTTGTCTTTTTTCTTCACCATATACTTCGCTCTACTCCCATGTATTGAGCACTGTTTTACGGAAATCAATCCTACACTTTATATATATATATATTTATTTATTCCTCATTAATTAGTAGTACGTAATTAATCTTTAGCTAATATAAACAAGACAAGTGACATACAACCAAACGTTTATTCTCGTTAAAAAAAACAGCAATTCTTGGTTTTCACATGACGTCATCAAAAATTAATAAAATTAAACTACAACTCCTACAAAGCTGTTCTTTGTATATATTCTAGACATCGATAATAAAAGTCTACAAAGAAAATTTCACGTCGATAGGGTGTATTGTTCTGGAGTAAATAAATTTTGAATTTCATGACAGAACGGATCCAGCGTGTTTCCGGAAGCCATAAAAATCCATGTAATTGTGTCAATTTCTTTTTTTAACTCGATAAATCTTTAAAAGCTGCATTCAAAGAGGTTTGAAGTGAAACCCAATGATTTTGATGGGAAATTAAGCTTTATTTGTATTTTCGTTTTATGGCCGCCATGTTTGTATGTGTCCCTGAGAGGGACACCAAGATGGCGGCCGCATACAAAGTACTGTAAAATTGTCGTACATTCATTGACCCACAGCTCCGTTAGGAAATAATCTAATGTTCCAAAATTGGAGTCATAAGTGTATTTTTGGTAGTTATACAAGGACCAAGATGTTTTATTTGATTTCATAATTACATACAAACCAATTTTGTGATCGCGTGTTATGACGACCGGATGAAAACCACCAATGTGTTTTGTGTTGAAAAAGAAGCAAATCTCTCAGACTGATAAGACAAAAGGTGATGATAGTTATTGTTTTGGATAGTTATTGATCTTTCTAGATTTTGTTCCTAGTAGAAGGGTTGAATCGACCAAACTGCTTTTCCCCCAATCCCCCACTTTAATTAACCATAATATTAGACTGTTTCAGTAATTATCCGAAGGGTTGTTACGACATCAGCTTATTTCAACTCAGCAATCACTTGGAGTAGAAAAATACCGTAGAATACGAACACTAAATCGCTGTTGAATACGATCTGAAAAACTGATGACTGCACTGGACTGACCAACACAAACAAGGTGTAAAATATATTTCCTAGGCACGGTAAGTCGGTTGCCGCATGGATTTCGTTTCAGAGTCATTTTTCCCAGTTCGCCAGCACTGGCGTAAGACAAAAATAATTGCAAAGCGAATAAGATCGAACAAGGCTGTGAACACTCGTTGGAAGGATCTTGAGACTGAACTGAGTTGGTAAAGAAGATGTGAAAAATAAATGTATTCATTGTGTTTATATTCAAAATTTGCAAAATGAGGTTCCTAGTTTTTGTTAATTACTTGGCGTTGGCTTTAATTGCTGTATAATTAATGCCATCATATCATTGTCATAGCTAGCGCAACTTCCTAGGGCGATATGTGAGTCACGAAATATATTATTGGAATAACGGTGAGCCGAAACCCGATCTTGTGGTCGTTTCTGTTAATGATATACTCAAACCTCAGTGTTAGTGAGTTTCCGATCCTGAACAAAGATTTATGACAGTTTGAAAACAAGTTATGGTGACTTAATTGAGTTCTTGAAATTAGGAAGACGCCCAAGAAATTGTCAAGAATATCTTTGTTTTGTTCTTAAAACAAAAGAATTATTGGTAGTGTTATCTTTGAGAGAGAGACTGCTCCTTGAATACGTGCTCGTCACACGAGCCATGCAGCTGGTTTAGAGCTCTCGGCATTCGTATTCTCGCAGCATGACCTGTTGTTGGCACGATTTAGGATTGGACGCGAGTTGTGCACGGCCTAACTCAAACTGGCCCAGCGTGCTATAAATGTAAAAAAAAGGCTTCAAGGACCACTCAACATTACAAACAAAAGTGTCGCAGGATCTGTGGAGATCAGCAGAAGGATTCAAATATATGAAGACCAAGGCAGATCGGACGGCTGTACGACGCTATTTATTGTACCCTATATTTCGGTTCGGCAGAACGAATTAACTCTTCGGGTCTTAGTAAAGGACCTGTCATATATTAGAGGGGAAGGGCTGGTGCATTTTGTATTTGCTAAACACACTTTTTTCCCCTGGTTTATTACAGAAAATAGGGTGGCCCCTCCTTCACGTGCTACATGAAATTATGTGACCCTCCCCCCTCCAATCACAAAGAACCACCACCAAAAAAAAACAACACGCTGTCTGTCAGACAGCTTACCATTCTTACAGCAAAAAAACGTGTTGATTTCCTTCCCGATCTTGTAGTAAGAGTAGTGATAATAACATAATCTGCATCGTCGCTGTCATCTCAAGCATGTTAAGGCCTGGTTCAGGGGTAAAATTTCGGGTAAAAAATGTTTTCCTTATTTCAACACAGCCGAGTATGGTAAGTACGCCAAGTTTCTCACGATAATAGGAATCGCCATTCTTGGCAACCTTAAGTGGTTTGTGTGAAGTAAAACGTGTCACGTGGTCTGTCATGTGACTTAGGACACGAAATCAGTAAATCAAAAATGCGGCTCCGAGTTTAAAACAGCTAGGATGATGAGTGGATATGTTTAGTTAAGGTTGAAGCCTTTTACCTAAATCAACTTAGAAAAGATGACTACGATGTTCCGTTAACGAGTAATTAAGGCGAACTTATGCAAAATAGGTCACGTGACTTTTTGTATCCTTAATGTCTCCTTAACTTTACATGATAGTCATGTTTTCTAAGCGTGATCTGAAACACTGTGGGAGGAGTAATGTTTTAGCAGGGTTACTTTATATTCATGTGTTATCGTCGCAGCCGCATTTCACTTAAACGATTTTATATAATTATGACGTCATCGATCACGTGATACGACAACCATCCACTTAACAAATTTAAGGAAGTTGATATTAGTATTATGGTGTAATTAGATTTTGTTTAAACTGTTATTTCTGTCAGAAAACATTTTTTAACGTACATCTATTTTCCGTTAAATGAACCAGGCCTTAACATGCTTGAGATCTTCTTCTTCATCAGAACTTAAACCGATTTCTGCAAGGACAACGTCATCATATTCGTCTTCATGAGATGAGGCGTATTCTTCCTCTTCATCATCAGAGTCTGGATGTGTAAGGTGCTTCTGCACCTCCTATAGCTTTGCTCTCTTGTTTGGATGAGAAGGAAGTTGGTAATGTCACGCTCAAGTATTTCTCCAGAGCTGTTACTGTTTGTTTGCTAAGAGACCCATCATTGAGCATAGTGTTCCAGTCATAGTCTTCGTAGCTCTTGTTTGTCATGATCCGTTCTTTCTTTCTCTTTTCTTTCTTGAGCTCGAGTAATTTTAAGTGCTCCAAATAGATTTTGACACATTCTTCATTGAGATACCACAAACCTTCGAAAGAAGTTTGAAACGCTGGTAGGGTCTTCTAAGGAGCATTCACCTGAAGTGTAGGCTTTTCTTAGCTGCCCTCTAGGTAAGTAGTCATCAACGGTTCTGTTGCTTGTTGGGGTCTTAGCCAAAGGAAGGTAGTGAAGACCATGGCTTTCAAGATCTGGGGACGGCCTTGGAACATGATCAGATCAGACTCGATGCAGCACTTTTCCCTCGCACTCCAAAAGTCACATAACAGTACAGTAGAATCTTTGCAAGATCCTTTGATGAAACATCTCTCCAGTGAGACAATGAGCATCTGTAAATGAATACATTTTCTTAAAATAGTTGCATCCTGGAACTTGCCGCTTTTTAGTCTCTATTTTAGCAGATGTATATTGCATTAGATATATATATGATCGATTGAAAAAGAACTTTTCTTTTTGTTATCTGTTGTTACATATAGCACTTTATATAGTCACCAGCATGCAGGGCCCGGCTCATCATTAACCATTGCTGCTACCTCTTGAGCCACTTTCCAAGCATTCTTTTCCATAGCTTTCTCTATAACCGTTACTTCCTTTGCTGACAGCATGTTTATTTCTTCATTTGTTAGTCCATCAAAATGCCTAAAATACTGCCAGCCATTTCACTGCCGTTCCATCAACTAGTACATCTCCAATAGTTGCATTTGTTCTCTCAAACTTATTTTGAGTCTCGTGGAGCACGGTGAGTGCGATCAACACGAGTGTAACATTGGCTTATACATTGAGTGCTCAAAATGAACAGAAATTACGAGTCCATTTCCCGCAGGCTTCTGCATAAAAAAGTGACCCTCCCCCGCATGTTTGCACAAATTTTGATGACCCTCCCCTTTTGGCTTACATAAAAAATGATGACCCTCCCCCCATTTGCACCAGCCCTCCCCCTCTAATATATGACAGGTCCCTAAGGTGGAATACAAGTAGACGTTGACCGGCATTATATACAGTAGAGATATACAACGCTGATTGGCGAAGCGAAATATGAAATGGAACCGTTATAGGACTGATAGGGTCTGATACCTGAGATACAATATATGGCAATATGGATGTAAGCAAAAGTAGAGAGAAAATTAATGCGGATTAATGTACTATTTATATTCATCACGACAGTCTGATGTTTGAAGTTTGATTTTACTTATACTCATCTAAAATTCTACAACATCATGCAATTACACAAAAATATAATAACAGTTCTAGCTCTAAGGTATACATATAATAGAGTACGACTGAAGCAAGAAGTCAAAGAGTGTGACATGAGTATAGGGTATCCTAACTGTAAAACCTAATCTAGAGGAAACCCCGTATTTACAATAATATAAGGCTAAGAAATTATTTATCTGACAACTGACTGTAGGGTTAGGGCAGGACTCGTCGGGGGTCTCATAGTATGTTTATTTATTGTTTGTTAAGTACTATCAGTTGACTACAACTACCAGAATCCTTTTCGAATTATTTTCTTAACTTACATGGATACGCGTATAAATGCTGATATGGATTCAGTGCAACGCAACGCCTACAGCTGCATGATAACTCTAGTCAGATGCTCAAAACTTTAGGGAATACATCATTCAGATTTAATGTGTATACCATTCCGGCGCCATTTCACTTGTCAAGTTGGATAACTAATTTTAATCATATCAGACTTTCCGATTTTGTTTAAAAAAAATATTAGATTTTTGTTCTTTTATTCGGGATATCGGAACGGAAATGACTTTTTTCGCTCACTCCCCAAAACATATATTCGACATCATCACGGGAGCCATATTACCATGGATTTGACAAGTTCGTGGCGATCTGCCGAAGGTCGAGGCAAATCATAGCTAAGTAATTTCATGAGTTATAATTGGTAAATTTGCGGTCCATAACTTCATGCAATTACACGCTTACTTCAAAGAAAGAAGAGGCTTCGCGCTTGGGCGATAAATAAGAGGGCAAAACTCGGTCCATAATATAACTTACGGTACGGACCGAGCAAATAAGAGTTATTTATCAGTTCGACTCGTTCCCAGCCCGAATTGTGATTGGTTGATTCACCTGTAAATAACTGTTTGTTGCAAAAGAAAATTATGTGGATGCGCACCATTGACCGCTCGTTTTGTAAACACGACAGCTCGATATGCAGAGCTGTTACGTTGGAGACTCGGCAAATAACTGACAACCCCTCCCCCTTCCGGGGTGACTCCATATATAAGCCCTGACACAGGTGTGTGCCGCCCCAAAGGGTATGGTTTTCGAGCTGTTTTAGTCTGAAATAGGGTCATAAATTTCGCATTTTTCGTCTGGAATAGGGTATGATATTGACAGGAAAGTAATATCATACCCTATGCGTGCCAAGCTCTGTTTGTTATCTCTTAACAGTAGAAGGCGCTTCTTAAGGCTCCAGTTCGTGTATAAAATTGTACATAACATTAACTGTCCGCATCAGCTAGAAGAGTACCTTGTTAAAAGATCAGAAATGCATAATAGACATCTTAGGGACTCCACACTTTTACATGTTATAGCCACGAAAACGAAAATGGGCCAATTGTCTTTTAAATGCGCAGCCGCAAGAGAATGGAATGACTTACCTAGAGAGCTGCGGGAGTTACAAACACTATCAACTTTTAAGGCTGGCGTTTTCAAGCATTTTTTAGAACTTGATGACAACAATCATCAATGTAGTTTACGATAATTTTTTAGATATCCTTTTTAAGCTTTGTACTGCAGTTATATGTATTTTTTATCATTATAATATTATTCATTCATACATTTATTATTATACTATTATATATTGAGATTTTTTAGATACATTATCTATAATACTGGTCACCGGTTGATACCAGCTAATCATTTTCGATTAACTGATCGGTCTTTACAGTTTAAATAAAGTTATTATTATTATTATTATTATTATTAAAGTATGAGACCGCACATTTTCATATATTTCTCTTGTTATGAAAGAGACTACAGGTCTGAAAAAGGGTATGGAAAGTCTTATATTTTGGTCTGAAATAGGTCGGGGTTTTGAGACCAGGGCGGCACACTTCCACCCGAAATTCCTGGGAGTACCCCCCGGGGACTCGCCACGAACAAACCATGATATATATTTTGCTCAGCCTCGTCCAATAATATTCAATTTTCGCATTCGAAAATTACCGCTGAAAGCGATGACTACATGCAGACGCATTTATACAGGGTTATAGCCTCGTTCTTAAGGTAAATATTCATAAATACCAGCAAGAGGGTGGGCTATTATTCACAACTCTCTGTATTGTTGTAGTTTCGCACCTTCTCGCTGGTATTTATGAATATTTAACTTAAGAACGAGGCCATAACCCTGTATAAATGCGTCTGTAGTCACGCTTTCTGAGCGGTAATTTTCGAATACGAACCTGGACTATTGCTCGCTGATAGCGAGACACGATCGACAGCTACGGACCATGATATCGAACAATTATTCATCTCGGTGTCGGTCAATAACGGTGGATATTTACCGAGCGGCGACGACACTGAGGTGAATAATTGTTTTAGTATATAACACACAAGTGAATAGCTAGCACCAAATAGTTATTTTATTTTCTGTGAAATGGACAAAAACTCGCGCGAGGTGATCGCTGCTTCACTCGGAGGTGATCATGAATAGCAAAGGATATTCACCTCCGGAGTAGCCAATCAGAGCGCGCGAAAAACACTGTTCACTTGTGTGGTATATACTAATTTGAATTCAATATTTGTTTATTATTCAACAAAATATAACTCGGAACTGGAGCTCTGCAAAACGGATTCGGTGGTCAATAGTGCACACGGTCAGGAAATTATTTGCAGCTAACATTTATTTGCAGGTGAATCAGCCTATCAGAATTATAATCGGGATGGGAAGAACGGTAAGATAATCTTCGCAGTGGTTAGAGCGGATTTCTGGATTGCGCGCTGCTGCTGTGAGCGGTCAACAGGCTCTTCTCGGTTTCCCGCCAACCCGTTAAACACTGAACCTATTTGACCCCAAACGGGAGCTCCAAAATGGCCCTATTTTTTTTAGAAAAAAAGAACCCTGATTGCCCTACTTTCTGTAAAAAGGAACCCTGACCAGAATCTCTCTTTTCGAGAACTGAGAACCATAGTAACTTGAAATGATCAGCTGTGACTGCATAAAGACTGACAGCCCAAATTAGGCTGAAATCCTTACCCAGGGTCAGATTTGAGCCTAATTTGAATGACTGCAAAATTTAGGTCCAAACCCTGACCCACCCTGGCCGCACACACACATAACACGCCATTGAAAGTTTGACTGAAAGTTTAGAATAGCCTTCTGGCTTGGTATTTTGTCTGAGTGGGTTAGTGGGATCCCTGTGGTTTGTAATGACTTGTGGCGTCACTGTTACCAGAAAGCCTTCTGGGCCGGGTTGTTCGAAGCAAGGTTAACTTTAACCCTAGGTTACTAGCGCTAAATCTGTAATTGCGATCTGTACAGTTTAACCCAGGGTTAGCGATTTAACCCTGGGCCTGCCCTGGGTTAGCGCTTAACCTTGCTTCGAACAACCGGGCCCTGGTTGATAGTTGGTGACGTCACAACCATTACAAACCACAGGGATCCCATTAACCCACTCAGACTAAATACCAGCCAGAAGGCCTAGTGGGCTAGGCTGGTAATATACATGTCCGTGTTTGTGATAACGGGACATGCCGACTATACACAAAGTTAGTGCAAGTCAATTAATCCGGATATTGCCCTCAAAACAGGAAACTAATACATACAGCGAGTACGAGTGCGACAGTATTTCGATTCAATCAGGCGTTAATCATTTTCGATCATCTACAAAACAACAAATCTGAGACCAAGGAAGGTCTAAAAATAGTTGACCAAGAAATAATTGCATAATAATAACCTTTTATATTCTAGCTGCGTATTCGTTCAATGGGATGTATAGTTAAACCATATTAACTATAGTTAAACCTACCATCTGTTAGAAAGTGTTAGCGAGCTCGGTATATGCGTTTGTAGTGATTCTGCGAGTACTGTGAATTCTATGAATTCTACCAATCCCGTTCAGTGTTAGAATAGTGCACGCATCTCTCACAGATGCTTCAACCGCCGCGCCAGTTATGCATTCTGAATGAATTGAATCTAATATTTGATACCAAAAATAGATCATGTAATGCAGAACAAATTTATTGACGTTAATATGATAAGAGAGAACACTAGAGAACGCTCAAAATATACTTTAGGGTACTAATTCAAGTCCAGTTATATATATTTTTAATAGATACATTTTATCTTGTCTCTTATCTGAACTCACGTTTGCAGGCCGGAAACGCTCGCTTTATTGCACACGCCATGATGGCGGCTTCATTACAATTGAACAATGATAGATGGATAATAAATTATCATCTCAGGACAGTTCTCATTCAACCGGTACAGTCGACCATGGGAAGCATGGACAGCGGTCGTGGGAACTTCATGTCTCGCTATTTACTTAATTGCCTCATTTGATCAGAGTAAGATCACACGTATGGCATGGCTGTAACATCTAATGAGTTTAGATTTATCCAAAGTACCGGCCGCCAAACATAGTTAACGTGTTATCGGACCGGCATTATCGCCAATGGATCGTGAGTCGATACGTGTCCAATGGCGCGGCCCAGTAGTTTTGATTCTCACAATAAATTTACTAGTATAAAACATAACCAATATCACATACACTTGATTAACCACCATGCTTTATGTGCGTAAGTAAGGGCGGTCCCACTACAGGCAACCCAAGCTCTAATTTCGAGTTGTTGGTGTCGGTATTTGTCAGTATATAGTATATATATAAGTACACCAGATGTATGGGAACTACTATGAACGGAGACAATTACGAATTTTACCATTATTGATAGGCTAAAATCAACTGAAATAAACGCACCTTTGCTCTTTCTGTTGTCCCTTGTCGTTTATTAGCGATTTGGGCTTTTTCCCCCTTTTTCGATGAAAAAAACCCAAATCGATAATCAAGAACGACAAAGGACAACAAATAGAGCAAAGGTACGTTTATTTCAGTTGATTTTAACCTTTCAATAATGGTAAAATTCGTGATTGTCTCCGTTTACAGTAGTTCCCATACAAAGCTTATTTACTAACAAATACCGACGCCCTGTGATCTCGCACTTCACTGAATTACGTAACGCTTCTGTGTATGGTAAAGTACTAACCAGTGAAGGACAGTGCAGAGTAGTCACCAACACTTAACAAAATAATGTTAACCATGCACTAACTAATAAAAAACTCGCTCAGATTTTCAATAAATCCAGATTGTTGTTCATTTGTTGTAATGCTCACCGTGAGATGTTTGGAGCATTTTTGTAATCGCTTAATTAATCGTAAAGCGTAATAATTAAACTCATCTTTTGTCCCTCCCTTCACCAACAAAATAGTTCTAAGACTAAAGTGCCTAATCATTTCCCAAAATGGAAGAAATGAGCCCCTAAAACAAATAATCAGAGTGGATATCGTTCAAGTATTTCCTGTTTTGCATACTTGCTCACCGTTTCTCGGTTTACACATGACCTCTCTTTTACCTTGACATTTGTGCGGTTCGGTGAACAAAACTACAACACTTATTCACGAAATTGCACCCCACAATGCCAATAAGAACTTTAAGTTGGACAACTTTGATACTTATGTATTCATATTTTACTCCGAGTTTCCCTGCTAGCGGAGGTATTTTTCCGGATGAAAAATAAAAGCGAGATAAGAGCAACTTTTGTTAGCAGGGACAACTTATTTCAACAAGTAGATAAATCAAGAAACCTGGCTGTTACTCAAGCGTGTCGGAGGCTGGGACCGGGATATCGGGAAGGGTGGCTTTGCCGATGTGTCGGTTTCGCGGCTGTGTCCGGCTTATGTTCTTGGGTATGTCACCTTTATTGCGGTGATCTCATGAACCAGACGACAGCGGGCGCACGAGATGAAAGATCAAAGTTTTAGATAATTTTCAGCCGCGCTCGCGCTCATGACTGTTCGTTAATTTAGTCTGTGCTGTCTCACTTATCATTCACGAGTGGTCAGTGTGGACTGATGTCTGGTCCCCTAGGGAGTTGTATTAAAGTAGTAGAAAGTAGGAGCAGAAGAAGAGAAGATACTCACTCACTTTATAAAAGCTTGCGCCACCTCCCTAGGCCTATATTCCGCGGAGCCTTGCACGCAAATAATCCAAGATTTTTGACTGCGCTTGATTCCAATTTAATCGCTTGTTGAACCCCACAGTTTATGGCAATCATTGCAGCAACTGTCTTGTTTTCTTTTCCAACAGACCGAATGACTTGTATTTAGTGACAATACGCTCATAATTATCCTCGACAATGTGAAATAATTAGTAGAAAGTGAGTATTTGTTTCAGTTTCTCCTGATCTTGGTACAGTGTAGGCCGACTAATTTATTATGACTAAACCTCGGGCCTTTTGTAGACTTTTTTTTTAACCCGCCGACTGTTTTAAGCCGATAGACATCCAAGAGATGACTTCCCCTCCGGATGTATTTCAATTTCTCGTTCATCTACAGAAATAAAACTAGTCCAAAAAGTATTAATGTTTATCTATACATATAACGATAATTATATTAATTTAACCAGCCCCGTGTGCAGTCGAGCTATAGTCCTAGTGTACTTTTTCGACTATATTGTGATCAAGTATTGATTGAGGCATCGAACCACCGCGTCCTTCCTTTGACCTCTGTAACGCAATAGCTGTTTACAAAATCGGCAAACTCCTTTCTCATATCCCCTGTATTATCCTCCTACAGAACAGGTAAAGAACTTAAAGTATTATCCTTGATGTTATTTGGGGCTGTAGTAGTTTGTTTTACTGGTAATCTCCCATTCTATGCTAATGAGTGTGACGTCACGTGAGCGTGTTTTTACTCTAATCCCACAGCTCTTCCCACTCACTGACACAGATTGCGAGACTTCCGTTGGAAAAACCTTTGTTCCGGGCGATCCACAGGGCCACACATTTCCTTGACTTCGTACGTGGATATACTCATCACAGATAACCCTCTGGGATACAATTTGGGTAAATTGAATCAATGCCGACGTTTCGGAATCGAAATTATTGAGTGTACTCCACAAGCCGCCATTTCGGGTCGAAATGACAGAAATTACTGAAGGTACCGAAGGGAATCTTATTCAACACATCATCAATGACCTCAAGGTACTTATACCGTTCTCTTCTGGCCCGTAAACAGAGTTTAAACCCTTGTTATGTGTTAACTTATGTTTGTGGTTCTGTCTGTAGAACAGTGCACCAGTTTGGGATGAATTCGTTGGCAAAGCCGGCAAGCTGCATTCAGCTTTGAGGCGAGTGAAAGTTTATTTTAATTTGTTTTTTGGCGCGTGCACAAAATGAGGGACAGCCTTCAAGTTCTCCTAGTGATTGTGAACCAAGTTGTACTTATTCTGTGATATTTATACTGGTTTTAGGGCGACTGTGAGTGCAGCAGATGCTTTTCTCGATGCCTTTCAACGTGTTGCAGATGTAGCAAACAACTCGCGAGGTTTGTACTTGCATGTTGTACGATTTCGTTTGCCTCTTCCACTTCAATTTATCCACGCCAGAAAAACATCCAATCACACAAATTAAACCTACTAATTCTCCCCCTTATACAGCCTCTGAGATAAACACTAATATACTACATAATTTCTTAGATCTCTTATAAATTCTCCGTTGTTTTCTCTCAATCTACCACTCGATCTAATAATCATAAACATCCCCAAAGAACTCATTCCAGTTGAGTTGTTTTTCGCGCGTATGTTTATTTAAACTGGGACGAAAATCTTTCATTTTCAAGCAATTGTTGAGAAATTTTACTACGAGAACACTTGACTAAGGAAACATTCGGTAAATTATGACATTTACGAATTAAATCTCGTAAAATTTGAGACGATGCCGCGTTTGAAGACACAAATGTCATTCTTCGGTTAAACGAATGTCTGTACAACAATCGAAATAGCGTCAGTGTGATAGTGCAGAAAAGGCTACTGCAGCTGATTGCAGTAGTTTTAATTCTTTGTGTATAGATTGTAACAGCTCAGTATATATGAATCATCGATATCTTCTCATTCTCCTTGATCAGAGACCCCTACAGATCGCATGTCAAGTTATGACTTCTGTACGCGTCTCTCGCTCTTCGTGATTTTATAATACTTTCGAGAGTTCATCATTACTATGCCTGTTTGATTTTTTTTCGCCCCATTCTTGGGCTTGAGCTCTGAACAAAGTCTCTTTGTTTTACTTATTGTGGCTCAATTGTCCCTCTTAAATCTCCAGCAGAGACCTGTTTAACGTTGATTCAATATTTCTGTTTGCAGTGGAATTATTTCCACAATAGTTTGTGATGAATCATGTTTGCGAGGCTAAATCAGTAAATGCAAACTTTCGAGCCATAGGCATAGAGATTGTGATTTCCACTAACCATATTTGGCGTTAGCTCCACGATTTGAATATATAAACGAAGGCGTTTTTATTGTTTGGAGACTGAAAACATCGCTATGTTTTCACTCGGAAAAATATATGTGTTTTTCAAATTTAAATTAATTTTAATTTGTTCTCGAATTCGTATTTTGAATCAATTTCGTCTCAAATCAACGTTGATCCTTTTTGAAACACGTTTTTGCATTGCAATCTTAACAGCTACTAAATAGTTGTGGTCCTCTGTGTTTACTCTCGATATTCGGCGTGCTAGTACCGCAAAACACCTGCACGCATCTCGCTCCGCAGTGAGCTCGTCAATTTCCCAGTCACAACGATTGATTTCTTTTCGAGAAAAGACGTTTCTCGGATTTGTTGCAGTCGGGACTTAATAATATATAATCTACACATGTATAAACAGTTAACGCCCAAATGCAAATGAACGAAAACAGACAAAAGATCAGACTCACAAAGTCAGAGCTCCATTTATAGTGAACTGAAGTATCGAACACATATTTATATCAAGAAAAAATCAATGGTGGTTGTTTCGCGAAAGAAACAAACTCAAGCTTTGTACCAAGATTTAACACTTATTTTTCAAAATTGTGTTTGGTGGTCGAAAAAACAAGCCAGTAAAATTTATATACAGTACCTACATGTATACTGTTATAGATTTGTAATACTTTGAACAAAGAACGTTTTTGTATATCATATACATTAGATTGGTTTTAAAACTTATTTTTTAAAGTACATATATGCATAAAGTACAATATTAGTACAAACCAGCAGTTTGATATCAAGGTCCAGTTTATTGTAATCTACACTTTTAAACCCTGGTATTGCCATACCAAGGTTGTGGCGATATACTTTTGAAAGGTATATATATTAGCCATATTTCTGATAGAAAGCCTTAATCCCCGCTTATTAACCCTAAAGTATGTTTAGATGTCATGATCATGCATTAATATACTTCTCCCATTTTGGGGAATAACGTGCTCCTGCTACCCAGCTCTTCTATAATTGTGTGTTCTAAAATTAAGTATCCAAATAATTAAAGCTATGCACTTCAGCAGCTGATACATACATGTTTTGGAGTTTATTGGACATGGTGGCCCACCATAACTGAGTGAATTCTAAATGTCAACACCTGAAATTGTATGCCATTTAGATAGCAGGCCAAGAGGCTTTTAATTCCTAATGTAGACTGTATGGCCAGAAGATCAGTTTACAATCTCAGATTGTTGACAATAATAATGTTCAGAGTTTTTACTGCACTTATTTAGTTTGTCAGTTGTTTTGTGGTTGAACATTCAAGTGCTGCATGTGTACTACTTTTCTGGTCATCCTCATGGAGAAGGCTAAACAAAATAACTGATGACTCATTTCAAACTGTTTAAATATTTATGAGATGCTGAAATAACAGTTCACAATTGCAAACACTTTCAATATTTATGGCGTCTTTGAGTTTTAGTAACAACTGAATATTCCAAATGCACTTTAGTTGAAAGTTATATTAACTAAACCTGCTGTTCCAATGTTTGGTCTAGACACTGAATCGTAATTTGTATAGGATCTCTCTGCAAGTGTAACCTCAAGTAGCAATCTTACTATGATCCTGTATTAAGGTAGAATTGGAACACTCACACTCGGTAGGGTTACGGGGTCGTTCAAGCTGTAAACATTCCAGAGGGTTTTAGGCATTTGATCATACAGCTTTCAAACATTTATTTGGCTGTCAATCTTAGTAGATTGCAATGGATCTTCTCTGCTTGGGGTATGCCATGAGTGCATCTGATAACAACCACCAGCAGAGTCAAGGAAGTGGGTATTTGCTTATAACTCAACAGCTAACAGACATACAATTTTCAAGTTGAAAACAAACACTTTTAAAAGCAGAAGCTGGCTACTGTCAGATCGAGCTCTGGCAACTACGTCATGTCTTACTGTCGGCTACTTCTGATTCAGGTTACCTACTTCATTTTGCTAATTTCTAGCATCCATACCACAGCTTTTAATGCCTCTGATACCTACTTTCAATATTAACGAAACCTAGCTGCTTAAGATCCCTGTCTGTCTCCTTTATTTTTCAGACATTAAATAATTAACATTTCACCCAGGGAAAAGCAAAATATGTGTGATAGCTGTTAATGTTTCAGTGGAGGAGAACCAGCATCGGCCTCTGTGCTTATTTCTCGGACAGATTAGGACATGTCCCAGTTGGTATACTTGTGTATATATAGTAAAGGTGTGGTTCATGCCTTTGGATTAATTTAACTTTTATAGGAGCAACTTTGGGTTAGAGTTAAGGTTCAGAATTAATAAATCAATCAATCCATTGTTTTAAATTGTGTCTGTTTCTATAAATTTTATCAGGTTGACTGCTTGTGATTTGGATTCTCTTTTCTTTAGTCCAAATAAAATAAACATTGTGTTTCCGGTATCCCGACTGACCTGGATTTTTTCATGTACCAACCTCAAACTTTTTATTCCAATTTTCCAAGACTGAAACATATAGAATACACATAAAATTATAAAGCATATTAAAGGAATGAGAAGTACATAAACAACAACTTTTAGCTATACAGCGTGAACATGACAACAATTTAAAGACAGGGTTAACTCACAAATGCGCATGCCAAAAAATAATCACAAAATTAAATTATTTTTGACCTATACCTATCTGGGTTTTTTCAGCTCGTTACTGAAAACACAACATTTATTTTGTTTGGCCTTAATAGCTGATATTACAGTGCCATCTATGAATAGCAGTTTCAGAGGAATTGACCAAACGCCTCACTTCGATGTAATGTTCAAAGCGCCATTGAAACCATTCTTGTGTAACACCAACATCCTCTTAAACAAGCACAACTAATTTGGATACCAGGGCTAAAACGTTTTTTTTTTGGCAGTCATTCTTTTCCCTGTAGCTCATACATTGTAATGTGATTTTAGCAATAGTACAAGTTACACCTGGAAACAATAGTCTAATGATAGGGAATCATTTGCAGCTGCTAAAATTGTGATCACAACCTTGTGTAAAATATTGTAAATTTTGTCTACGATTTCACTTGTAAATTTCATGAATTCAACACTACTATTGGTGCATACTAGCACCACAAGTATAAAAAACATAGTACAATTTCAATATATATATATAATTGACATTTTGTGTTGTCCGGGCCCTTTTTGCCTGACATGGCCCAAATGTATTATACAAGCATTATTAGTTTTCCCATAGGGATTTATTTAGCTGGTTCCATTATTTTGTTGAGGCAGTGATATAAAAGGCATACATTGCTTGCCATTATTCTACTTCATCCTTGGAAGACTATTTAAAGTGGTTTCTTCTGGTATTATAGGAGTGAACATTGCTACATGTATGTGTTAATGTATTAAAATCATTAACATATTTAAAAACAGTAATGTAACTATGATTATCGGAACAGTTGAACTCTTTCCAGACTGGAAGAATTCCCCCTTAAATTTGAAGAATCAAGTCTATATAACAGCCATTGACTCCCCCTGAACCCTTAAGCTTGGTTAACCCTAGTCAAATATCAACTGCTGAGCTATGTAGTCTGGGGGCTGAAGTCTGAGTGTTGATGATGGTTTACCAAGCTTGCTCTTTTAGGGTTTTGAATGAAAACAGCTCTATATTTGTTTTCAATTCGGTCACTGGAAGAGAGCCAGAGGACATCCTGAAGTCTGATAAAGGCTTGGCTTGCTTTTAGTAAGCTTTGTGAAGTGGTTCATTGCATTTTACTGTTGTGTTTCTTTTTTGACACCAAAAAATTGCTGAATGAAAATCCTTTTAAATCTCTACAATTGGTGATCTTTTTGTACCCTGCCAAGTTGACTTGTGTTTTGGTGCTTTAAGGCCTCTGCTTGTGTCGAAATCACCTCTCCTGGTTGTAGGGTAAAAGACATAACAAAAACCTACAGGAGTTGCAAAGGAAGAGATCCCTTGTCAATGTTTGTTCATTACTCAGCATGCAATTGGAGGTGGGTTTAGGAAAACAGAGAAATACAGTACAATAAGAATGGATCACACATTCGATATCTTTTGAAGCTTTATTTTATTTTTGATCAAACTAACTGTGGTTTAATTTCGAAGAATATTGTACATGTACGTGGGAAAGTTCTCAAATTTGTAATTGAAAGATATCTTGTTTTCTCTCTTCCTGAGTGGCTGGATGGTGTGCTAAATCTTTGAGTTTTCACAGGAAAAAGAGCGTACATGTAGTTTTTACTGTAGATATCTTATATGTACAACACTTTTAAAAGTTATATTCATTAAGAAAAATCAAATGTGGAGATAAAAATTATGCCTTATGCTGCAGCCTATTGTCTTTTGCAATAGTTCTTAGCTGAATAATTACTTTAATAATAGCTGTAATCACCCTTTGATTTCTACTGAATGAAAGTGAAATGTTTCACTTGGAACAGTTTTTGTTTCAAGAGCTGTTATTTAATGTATTTTCTACAGTCACATAAAATAAAAACCCAAATCACATAAAATAAATTGGACAATCCTGTGAACTATTTTTGATTTTCCAGTGGATCTACATGTATATATTCCTTGGAATATCTCATTGTTTGCACATTTTTTCATTATTGTATTTGACAATAACTTTACTGTACAAACGTATATAACTGAAAATATTTAAAGTAAAAGTAAAGTTCTATATTTAATGTTGGTATAGCCACTTCAGTCTAACTGACTGGTGTGTGTGAACACAATGAGTAAGTACACATTGAGTATGCGGTCCCAAGTTCGATTCCTGCCGTGGACCAGCACATCCGTACCGACTCTTCTCTGATCCGAGTATCTTGTATAGCATTAAATTTCCTTAATCGGGAACTCTAGTGTCAGAGAAGGGGGTAAAGTTGTGCACTGGTTGCCTTATATAACAGCTCTTCCTGCTCTAAGTTTACAGAGTCATTTCACCTGCCGTGAAGACTTCTTTTCTTTCTGTCGGTTTGTGACAAGAGTGTGCATACATATCACTGTTGAATGTTATTAATGTGCTATATGAGTGTGTGTTGTTGGATATTCACATATCTTGTCAAAAAGCTGGCATTTTGTCTGTGTCTTTAAGAATATTGTTTAATAATATATGCATGGTTATTCCTGTAAAAAGGCAAGTTTAATACCACAAAACAAAAGCAAGTAGAAAGTGTAATCATGCATTATATCTTGATAACAACTACATGTATCTCACTACATGTATCTCGGCCTATTAATATGTGAGATGTAGAGATAGAATGTACAAATGAATGTCAGTCTAATATTAATATCTTCAATGATCATCCAGTAGAAGTGTGTTCTGTTTTCATGACTGATTCCCTTTTTTTCAAATGCACCAAAAGATTGGCTTATATATGACTATACTGTAACAGATGTAACTTTATATATTACCATCACACACACTCTAGTAGTTACTTTTTGCATCCAGTCATTCATTTCTAGCCATTAACAAGTCCATATCAGCAGATACCTGATTAAGCCACATTTTCGTTTTTTAAATAAAAAACTTTTCATGATTTTTCTAAATAAAAAATATATAATTGTACAATAAATATTTTCTTAATATCCTCTTTGTGTATATTTTATAGTTACATTTTGTGTTCATTCTATTGTGGATGTACATATATATAGATAAAATCCTATGTTTTGCATGAACCAACTGTCACAAAAGGAATTGAATACATTATATGAATGTTCTTGATGTTGAGGTGTAACTATAGTATGATAGTTCCAGTAGGACATGTAGCCATCGAGATGTTGATGTGAATTTTCTCCGTAGGGTCCTCCAGGGATATTGGAGCTTCCCTCACCAAGATGGTGCTACGACATAAGAGTATTGATGGGCAGTTAAAAGCACTTATTGGGTGAGAAAATGACAGATGTTGTACTCTGTTAAGGACTTTTCATACAACCATTCATTGTTGCATTACAAAGCGATAAGGTAGCACATGTTTTGTAATGTTTCCCATCATTTATTTATTTATTTTTCACTTTTCATTATTCAAGGTGAGAAGAACTTGTTTAGCTACATGTACATGTAGACTATAAATAAAGTGACTTTTTTTTAACTGGGTAACACGTTTACCGCTAACATGTAGCTCAGTAATCTTCCACATGGCCCTCTGTTGACTTTAAGTCCTACAATTTTACGTCCTTATCCAAGAAGCTGTGAAGGTATAACCGTTTACTAGTGTTGGATTATGTAAAGACAGCACCTTCTACTCAGTTATTTTAAGACCCTGAGTGTCGGTCTAGCCGGGATTTGAACCCACGACCTCCTGCACAACAAACCGGCGCTTTGCTACTGAGCTAACTGGGAGGCAATTATATTGAAGTGAAAATGTAATTCTATACATGCATGTATGTATGTTATTATCAGGGTGAGAGGGTAAATAATATTACCACTTTATAGAGAGACTGTCAAGAAAAAGAGCTTACTCAACTAGGAGAGGCACTTGCTTCTAGGGGAACAGGGGCATGATCCCTTGGGGAACTTTTGAAATTAGGTTTTGCTGAAATGTAATTTCCTGTATTCTGAGGTAGGTTTTGTAGATGCTTTTGGCATTGTTTGATTCCTATTGATTCTACAGGGTTTTTTCCTAACCCAAGGGGAAAGGGGAGCACCCCAGGACCTCTGGCGCTTGTGTTGGGACCCCCTTGGGAAAATCCTGCCTACGTTCCTGCTCAATAAATGAGTGCTACACTTAATGTAAGTAAGCTATCACATTTGACTACCAATGCAGTGCTAACTCAGTTTGGGGTGGTTTTAACTCCAAGATTACTGCACGACTCTCTGATTGCACCTTTACAATCTAATTTGGATGAGTGGAAGAGAGGTGTCAGCCAGCTGGATAGGGATCATGCCAAAGGTACATACAATATTAAATCTGTATAATACTAGTATTTAGTATATACCACACAAGTGAATAGTGCTTTTCACACACTCTGTTTGGCTACTCCAACTTGGAATGTCCTGCAATATTCACCTTCCTGGTTTGAGACAAAATGGCTTCTTGGTCTCGCGCGCAAAGTATTCACTTGTAAATGACTATTTGAATTAATCTGAGGCTGGCTATAAACTTGTGTGGTATAAACAATCATTTGCTTCAGTGTCGGTGACTATATAGTGGTGGATATTTCCCTTGCCGCGTCAAGTCTCGGTAAATATTCACCACTATAATTAAATCACCTCCACTTTGGGGAATACTATACAATCATATAAAACTCGGGGCTGTAGGGCTATCATCCTGTTTATTTTTTTAAAGAGGCTTGGAAGGGTTTCTGACTACACAGCAATGATAACAAAACCTGCAATCGTAAAATATTTTGGTGCACAAAATTGTGTATTTTTTTCAATACCAGTTTTGAAAGTGTGCTGTGAAGTTTTTCATTTTTGGTAGACAAAAATTTGTAAATGGATTCTTAAAACATTCCTTTTCAAAATAAAAAAAATGCTTAAGTTTTGTCTTACAGAATTCTAGAACTTTTCAGATTACAGGTATATGCAACTTGAATTTATAGCTTTTTAGAAGAATTTCCCTGTAGATTTTGATCAATCGATTTTAAAATAAAACAAGAGCCCATCTGGGCTTTCACTCGGGCCACATGAGATTGAAGATGAAATACACTTTCATTTGAAATCCTCTTAACAATAACCAAAGGGAAGAATTATTAGCTGAATTTAGCAGTCTTTAGGAGTGGCCGGTAGCGCGATGACTTTCATTCTCTGCTCCCCTAGTATATATGTAATTTAATAGTTTTGTTTTTCTAGTATGTTGACCTTTTAATTTAAACACTACTTATTCGTTTAACACACTGCATTTGAGCAGGCATATATTCATTGTTTTGAACCCGAGAATTAACCGTACTACCGTACTTCATGGTCCCTTTCTTTAGTAGTGGGTTGTCGGTCAGGTGATTGTAAACTCTCGTCATTTAGCACAGAAAATGTATTCTGATGAATAGGGATCGGGTTGTCATGTAAGAAAGATGGCTCTTGAACAAACTGATAAGTTTCAGTAGGTTGGGTAGTCTTGGAACACTGGAGACCTTGGTCTTTCATTGTCTTCTTTTTTGTATTCTTGATTGTTTTTTTAAAGTTTGAAAGTCGGATCTCAGCTTTATTATATCCGCTTTCAACTCGCCATTTTCAACTTCTAGGTCAATAATATATTCGTGATGACAGCATCTTGATTTCGGTCTTCCAAATGACTGAGTTTGGTTTCTTGATTCGTGTTTTGATGTGACGAGAGTAAGAATTCATTACGCATATCAGTTAGGTCAGCCTCCATGTTACAAATCAAGGTCATTAAAGCAGCGAGAGAGTTCTTATTGCGGGCTAACAATCCTCGTGAAGAATCTAAAGAATTCCGTCTCTTCCGGTTTGAATTTGACTCATGTGTATGTTGCTTTTGGAGTTTCAAGGATACGTTGATCCAAAACTACAGGCTCTTGGGGTTTTTCATTGACTTGTGAACTTGCAGGCTCTGTAATTTGTTTTGTTTTCTTAGTATAACATAAAGTGTTGAACATGTTCATGTTCTCAAGCATGTCGCGCGTGACCTACTAAGTTCTCTACTTTCATCTGTAATCTGGGAAACTCAATCTTTGCCCATGCCTTGGCACATAACTATTCCTGTTGTTAAGTAGACGTGGATGATTATAAGTAAAATCCTTCGACAGCTTGTACCGTTTCCGCTAGGTCAATATCCTCGCTGGAACGAAATAACTTGATTTCAATACTCTCTGATCCAACTTACGGTAAATTTAAATCTCTGACAGTTTTTAAGAGACTCATAATATTGGTCTTGAAGTGCCTTCACCCAAAATAAGATGTTCTCCTCGGATGTTTTAAATGCAGCACAGCGAGCCGATGGCTACGTTCTCTTCAATATACTGGCTCAAAACTTTGGAATTCTTTACCTTCTGATACAAGAAACATAACCTCTCTCGTCTCCTTTCGTAAAAATATTAAACGCTCTGTTTTAGATAATTATTCCTTTGACTAGTCTTGATTTTATAATATTTATTAGATTATAATACTATTACTGAAGAAATACAAACTTACTTTAATGTATTCTCCCTTTAAATATAAGTATTGAGGGTCATCCTCTCGATTAGTTTATGCTATTAGGATGACCCGAACTCAATAAAATAATTATATTAGTTAATATTATATGTTCAAATATTCACATCGTAATGTCAATTCATAAGTATATTTCCAAATTGTAAACTTATTATTGAGTCAAATAAAACATGATGATGATGATGATGATGGCTTATAGATTCCAATATCTATTTCTTCGAATTTTAGCTTTCCGGATCCTGGTCCCTACACTGGCTTCAGATCGTCGTACGTGTCGTATATAAAATCACTGGCCATCTGGGTAAAAAACGCGGTCCTTCGGCTCCGACAATAGCGCCAGTTGAAATATCCTGAGCCTGTTGGAAGGCTTTCGCACGAGTGAAGTTAAATAACACATTAAACTGGCTTACATTTGAGAGATGAGACTCC
Organism: Actinernus sp. WN-2022; assembly: GCA_030867875.1. Taxonomy (NCBI): domain Eukaryota; kingdom Metazoa; phylum Cnidaria; class Anthozoa; order Actiniaria; family Actinernidae; genus Actinernus; species Actinernus sp. WN-2022. The sequence continues at coordinate 79,493,572 of JAOWCC010000019.1, forward strand.
AAATTAGAGAGAAAGTTCCTCGCGGGTCCTCCGGCATCTTGCTTTACTGTATTAAATTATGTAAATAAATTAACCTGGCGATTGTTGCGTGACCAGCACAGTGCAATCTGATTGGTATGAATTTGACCTTTAACGCATGCGCAGAAATTTTGCGACACCCAACAAAAACAAAAAAATAACGACTAGCATTTTAAGACTCGGTGCCCGAGTAATTAGTGGGTCTAGTTTGCGAGGCCCATGTTGCCATAGCAACCAGTCTCATCAGTTTAATAACACAAATTAAATCATCATTGTAGTACTTTTGATATTGTAAGATGCTTTAGTTATCGTATTCCACACTTGGCTCAAAAGTGAATAACCGTTTTGAGCCTTGATGTAGATGTTTTCCAAAGCCTTGATTTTGTTGAATATTGTTCTTGCTGTACTGACTGTAATTGAAGGGATGTGTGCCACAAGGGACCAAGTGCCTTTTCAGGAGGGTTTTTTTCTTTTGAAATGTCGATTAAAAATACCAAAAGTGAGTACACAGTAGCTTAAAAAAACGTCTTGAAAAGGGCACTTGGTCCCTTGTGGCACACAGCCATTCAATTAATAAGTCATCTACTATTTATTAAACAATTTACCTACTGTTAGAATACAAGAAGGCAAAACAGGAGATGAAGAAGAGTTCAGCAGAGACTCTCAAGTGGCAGAAGAAAGTGAAAAAAGGTGAAAAGAATGAAGATCTTGCATATTATACAAATCAGAGATCGATATTATACAAATCGAGGAACTATTATAACAATAGACTGTGTCCGTCGAGGAACTCCATTGGCTTTTTTAGTTCACCACAAAATTTTGGCATGCAGTCATTGGCTAAAAGCGATCAGGTGACGTGATAGTTGTCGTCCGCGGATGAAAACTATCAGGTGATATAAATAGTGCTCGCTGAGAACGGAAGACAATTTTGCGATGAACAGTCTATTTCCGTTTTTGTTCAACACAAAATTGTGGTCATGCTCAGCGGGCACTATTATACAAATAGACTGTGTCCGTCGAGGAACTATCGGTGATAGTTTCCCGCGGAAATTTGATGTTCTTAAAACAAATATAAGCCCAAGAACGAAGTTCGAGGGCTTATATGCTAGTTTTAAGAACATCAAATTTCCAAGGGAAACTATCAGCCGATAGTTCCGAGACAAACACAGTCTATTTGTCGTTATTGTTCATCACGTCACCTGATCGCTTTTAGCCAATGAGCGCGCGCCACAATTTTGTGGTGAACTATAACGCCTGATAGTGCCAAGTGGCAGACAAACACTATCACATCACGTGATCGCTTTAGGCCAATGAGCGTGAGCCTCTCAGTTTCTATGGCTGATAGTTGACTCACCAATAGAAACTTCGCGCTTGTAGTCTAATTGTTAAACACTGTCTGATGGTGTTATGTATATTCTGCTGCAGGAAAAACTGAACACCAAGATCGCTTAGATGCTGCAGTCAAGGTAAATGACCATTACAAATCATCTATGTTTTTCTTTCCTTTCCGAGAGCATAGTAGGCATCTACTGCAGCTAGTGCCTGATTGGTTGACTGACCCATTTCAACTGTGGTCAATTGACCGACTATGGTTGATCACCGCAAACCTCCGTTACAATAATTTTTCAAGTTTTGACCACAGTCGATCTCAGTGCTCAGCTGCTAGAATGGCCAACTCTCCCTTTCTGTACGAATGTATGCCAAATCATTATCTAAACTATTAAATTTCACGTGTCTGTCTGTCTTTGTGTCAGCGATGTGATTGGTTGAATAATGTCCGCCGTTGAGCGTTCTGATTGGACAAACAAACCCAAAAACTTTCGATCCACTCTGAATTCAAGCTTAGCTGTGTTTCTTATCTCTCCTCTAAGGCTTAAAAATCCACTTTAGACTGTAGATTACCTCATTTTGCTCTACCATTTGACTAGGCACTAATAAGATCTGGACGTTTATGAAGTACTTTCTCGTTAAGACATCTCTAACGTCACCAAAACAAGCAGAAAAGCTGTTCTCGGCTTGCGAGAAATTGCGGTAGAGATTTTAATTTATGCTGTCGCGTCCTGTGCACATTGAAATGGCTTACCTGTCATTCACTTTTACACTAACATGTACCGCGTTACTCCGTGCTTCGGTACAGCTGGTTCGATGCCCGTGGATCAAGCCACCGCGAAGAAAAATATTGTCAGCATTTGAGATTGGATACGTCGATGACGTTCGATCGATCGGCTATTCATTAACTTTTCTGTTCTTCAAGCATATTAAGCATAGCCGATTTAAAAGTAATTCCTGTTGAAAGCGTTTTAGTTCACATTTTAACGGATCACGGGAAACAGCCTCATAGGCGATATTTTAAAAGCAAGAGCTTCTCCTTTAGCATGGGACGGACTGTTTTCAGATCAATTTAGTAACTACTAAAATAGTACCGATTGCAGAGCTGATTTAACCCTGTGTTTTTCAATGCAAGTAGTTCACAACCCTGGCCTTATCAACACTTGGGGTCTGAACGAAAACTGAATAAAAGGTGTTGCCTTTGTGAAACAATCTTGTCCTCGAAATGCAAATAGTTAGACCTTCTATTCTTCTCATATGAGGACATAAACTCGTAGGTCCAACGTCGGCCTCAAGTTTATCAGTCTCACCAGATTATCAAGAGTACAGACGTTAAATGAAGTTGCTTTACCTTTTCATTATATATCGTGTGACGTTTGACATTTCTTGTTAATGCAATCAGCTTTTTGTTGTCATTCTGCAGCAAGCCAATCTTCAACTCGCAGCATTTGAGGAGCAAGAGAGGAAGTATCTTAGAAAGGCCTTGTTAGAGGAACGATTGAGATACTGCACTGTGGCATCCTGTGTCAAGACTGTAGTGGTAAGATACTTGTTTGGGTGATGAAACATTAACTTTCGTAGTCTGAGTTTAAGTTACACATCTGAGTTTGTGGTTGGTGTGTATATTGTACATGTACATGCATGTGAGTGTGTTTGTTTGGTGTGTGGGGTTCAGTCTGTGTAGGTAAAGTAGGTCTCCACACACCCAATACTCATCTACCCCACACACCAAACAAACAACCAAACTCGCAAACAAATAACCAAACTAAACCAAACAAACAACCAAACCAAACAAACACTCACCTACTTTATCAACACAGAATGAACACCACACACCAAACAAACTAACAGTGTAAGTGTTTGGTGTGTGGGGTAGGTGTGCGTGTTTGTGTGTGGGGGTAGGTGTTTGGTGTGTGGGGTAGGTGTAAGAGTGTTTGGTGTGTGGGGTAGGTGAACAAGTGTTTGGTGTGGGGTAGGTGGGTGTGTTTCGTATGTGGAGTAGGTGTTTGGTGTGTGGGATAGGTGTGAGTGTTTGTGTGTGGGGTAGGTGAGCAAGTGTTTGGTGTGTGGGGTAGGTGAGCAAGTGTTTGGTGTGTGGGGTAGGTGAGCAAGTGTTTGGTGTGTAGGGTAGGTGGGTGTGTTTCGTATGTGGGGTAGGTGTGAGTGTTTGGTGTGTGGGGTAGGTGAGCAAGTGGGTGGGGTAGGTGGGTGTGTTTCGTATGTGGGGTAGGTGTGGTTTGGTCTGTAGATAAAGTAGGCATGTGAGTGTTTGTTTGGTGTGTGGTGTTTGTTTGGTGTGTGGGATTCAGTCTGTAGATAAAGTAGGTGTGTGTGTGTGTGCGCATGGTGGTGTTCAGTCTGTAAATACTTCTGTGTTGTATATACATGCACATTATATGTTGTCCATGTAAACTGTACTCAAGTGGTATGGGATTGAATGCTGTGTGTGACTGTATAATTACATATCATTTGACTTTCTAAAAGTCCGTGTTCCTCCCGCTTTCATTAACTTATTAATTATTCATTGCACATCATTATTACTCATTAATTATTCATTGCGTCCTTGCGCACTTTTTGCTGGATCATTCCATGTATATAATACTACTGAGGTCAATCTCGTACCCAGACCCCGTTTGTTTCTTACTGCGCATGAAATTTGATTGCAATTTGATTGGATCAGCAGGACAATAACAATGGGAAACCATTTCAATGTCACGGCATGTCGTACAGTAACCGTGCTGTAGTCATTGCTGTAGTTTGTCCCACTTGACCGGAAATAGTCGTTACAGTCACGTTGCGTGACACGGACACGAACGTTTCATTATGATAATTGTCTAGCAAGGATTACATGCGTAGAGAAAGAGTTTGGGAGCGGCCGAGAGCGCCGAGAATGCGAGTGAGTTTCTTGTTGTAAACGAGCGAGTTTAACCGACGAATAAAGGCTTGTGTTGTGTTAGTGAGCAGCGAATCCTATGTGCCTCACAATTCGGTACATAAGTGGTGCCGTGACCAGGATTTCGGCCAAGATTATTGTGGAAATTATCGGGAAACAATCGAAAACAGCGAGATTCAAACCTAGTTCTCAAAATGCCAGAAACAAACGAGGAGATTTCGGAGCCTGTACAGCAACTGGAAAGCGACATCCAAAAGGAAATAAACAAGCTTCAGTACTACTTAGAACCAGTGGACGAATTGATAGAAAGCGAAGATTACATAGAAATGGAAATTGCCATGAAATAAGCGACAAGAATCAGCGACAAATTGACGACCTTGATTTCACAACTCGAGGAGATGAAAATAGACGAAGGAATTTCTCCCAGGACAGTTAGACAGTGGAAAAAAGAGGTTAAATCCAAGTATGCCCGCTGGATTCAAGAGAAAGATAAGCTATCGGAAGTACTTGGGGCAAAACATGCAGAAGTTGAAGATGAAAGGGAGCGACGAGACTGGCGGGCAAAACAACAGTTAGAAGAACGCGCCAGACAGGAAAAACAACAACAAGAGAAAGAAATGTGGGAAGAAAGATTCAAAGCTGAACTGAAAATGACGGAAAAAAGGCTAGAGATGGAAAGAGTCGGCAAGTCGACGCTAGCTAAGCTTCCAAAGTTGAAGATTACTCCCTTTAAAGGCACTTCATCCGATTGGGTTCGTTTCGAAAACATGTTTTTGACCCAAGTTGATAGCAAACCGATATCAGACGAGGAGAAATTCGGATACTTGTCTGAGATGGTGAATGCGAAGGTAAGAGATAGAATTTCAAACCTTAAACCTAGTACAGCGGGATATAAAATCGCCTGGGAGAGGTTAAAGAAAGAATATGGACAAACGAAAGTTGTCATAAATGCCCATATGGACGAAATCATAAACTTACCACTGATAAAGGGTAGTAATTGAGACAAAGTACAAGAGTTTTACGAGAAACTAAGCAAGAATTATGATGCTTTAGATACCCTGGGTGAGGCTAGTACGCTTAGAGGGTTTGTCATGACAACACTTAACAAATTACCCCAGGTTAAACCCGATATAGTGAGGATCGACGACAATTGGGAAGAGTGGGACATGGGCGGACTCATCGATAATCTCCAAAAGTGGTTGCGGAGAAACAAAGCGGAAGAGTCATCAGGAGCAGGGGAGGAGCCAAAGAAAAGGGAAAGACATTGGTTCACGCAGAAGGGCGAAAAGGGTACCCCTGTTTGTATTTTTTTCGGGAAAAATCACTGTGGAGAGGCCTGTACCACAATAAACACCCTACAGAAGCGAAGACAGTTCTTTGTAGACAAGAAACTGTGCTTCAATTGTGCTCGTGCCGGGCACAGGGAAAGTCGATGCCGCAGCAGGGGTTGTTTCAAGTGCAAAGAGAGGCACCATACTAGCATTTGTGATAAGAATGAAAGTAAGCAAGAAAGTACAGGAAGTGGAACTGGTGCAATAATGACCGGGTATTCCCCACAAAATGGTGACAAAACGCTACCACCCATAATTCCTGTGAAGGTAAATGGAGAGACACACTGGGCATACCTAGACACGGGGTCAAGTAGAAATTTCATAGCAAGCGATGGAATTAAGAAGTTAAAGCTAGTGCCAGAACATCATGAAGTCCGTCAGATAGTCACAGTGAATGGTATGAAAAACAATGCCTGCCCATCTTTAGCCTAACAATAGAGTCGTGTGATGAGAGTGTGAGCGAAGAGATTGAAGTGGCAGGGACAAAATTACCTGATTTCACCACTATTAGAAGACCCGATATGAATGAGCTGAAGCTTAAGTATGAACACACCAAGGACAAACCCATACACCTGATATTAGGAGATAACACGTATTCAAGGCTCAGAACCGAAGAGGTATTCAAGGGGAAGCCAGGAGAACCCATAGTCGAGGGGACGAAATTTGGTTGGGTCATTCATGGGGGAGAGTATTCTGACAATCAGTGCATGTATGTCAGAGAATGCAGTGATTATGAGAAGTTGTACAGTCTTGATGTCTTAGGAGTAGAAGATCGAGGAGAAGACGACCAACTCGATGTACATGCTGAGTTCAAAGAGAATATAACGAAGAAACCCGATGGGAGATATGAAGTAAATGTCCCATGGATAGCAGGAAGCGAGTTGGCGGCGACAAATGAAGAACACAGCAGGAAGCGTCTGTTAAATGTCGAGAGAAAGTTGAAACATGACGAACAGTCGCAGAAGGAGTATACGCAAATAATAAGGGAACAGCTGGAAACAGGAATAGTAGAGAAGGTTCCAGACGAGCCAAGAGGTGAGCGTGTCTTCTACTTACCACACAAACCCGTAGTAAAGCGAGATGCAGTAACGACAAAAGTAAGAATGGTGTTTGACGCCAGCGCTAAGCCACACCCCTTAGCAAGTAGTGTGAACGAATGTATGCATACTGGGCCTTCCTTACAACATCTGCTATGGCACATAATGTTGAGAGCTAGAATGTCTCGCAATTTGTTATTAGCAGACATCCAAAAAGCGTTCCTACAAATAGGACTGAAAGACGAGGACAGGGACGCGTTTCGGTTTCTTTTTACGCTAGATGGGAGATAAGAGCAGCTGCGATTTGCAAGAGTCCCCTTCGGTGCAGAAGCTAGCCCCTTCATGCTTGGTGCAACTCTACAGCATCATTTCAGACAGCGACCAGAAGAGTTCGCAGACACGGTGAATGCTTTGAAGAACAATACGTTGATAATTTGATGAAGACGGGAGGAGATGTAGAAGAATTAGAGTTCAAGAGAGAAGCAACTGACATTCTAGAAGAGGCGAAGTTTCCAGTTCACAAATGGGAATCGAATATCAGAGAACTAGAGAGTGAGAATATGCCCAATCCGACCAAGTTATTGGGGCATATCTGGATAAGGAAGATGACACTCTTGAGGTACAGACACCGAATTTCGCCAAGGACAAACCAGTAACAAAGAAGACAATCTTAAGTCAGCTTGGCAGTGTGTATATATGATCCGTTAGGAATCCTCTCACCTACAATGGCCGAAGGGAAACGGATATACAGAGATGTTTGCGACGAGAAGAATGGATGGAATGCAGCGGCCTCATATAAATCAACAAGAGAGTGGTTTAAGTGGACAAGCCAACTAAGAAACGCAAAGGTCCCAAGAAGCCTCGTTGGTGATAGTGGAGAAGTTAGATCAGTAGAAATTCATCAGTTTGCTGACGCCAGTAACTTAGCGTGTTCTACGGTGACGATTGCAGTAGTCCAGCAAGAGAATGTCACTGTAAAGGGACTCCTCACATCAAAGTCGAGGATTTCAAAGAGAAATACGTCAATCACCAGGCTTGAGTTGGTAGGAGGACACATGGCGGCGAACATGGTGAAGAACATATCTCAGGCTCTAAGAGGATGGCCGATTTCGTCTATAACTATTTGGATGGACAGTATGGTGGCCTTGTACTGGATAACAAACCCTGAGAAACCTTGGAAGGTGTTCGTAGCGAACCGAGTGAGAAAGGTAGCTAAGATTACAGACGAGTTGAACATTTCCTGGAAGTATTGTCCTTCAGGAAAGAATCTAGCGGATTTGGGGAGCCGGGGACAAGATGGAAAGAGAGGGTTGGTTCGTCGGTCCCGACTGGCTGCTGCAGAAAGAGGAATGGCCAGAGCAGCCAGAATTGACGCGCACACTTGTTGTGGGAGAGGTGAATGGAAGAAAGGTAAAGTGGTACGACATGTAAGAGGAAGAGATGGAGTTGTTAGAGGAGTTATCTTGATGATCAGAGGAAGACACATACATCGTCCACTTCAACTGGTGTGTCCCCTGGAGATGCGAAGCTTACACACAAAGGCAGTCGAAGCTGATGACACGGGAGTCCCACAACAAGGCAGGACCAGAGCAAAGAGACAAGCTGCGAGGGATGCTGAAGCAAGAATACGACTGTCTAACGGAGAATGAGGATTGAAAGTGTGTTAGCTGCATGTAATTTAACTGAGAGTAAAATTAGAGAACATTCACATTTTAGGGGAGTGTGTGACCGGAAATAGTCGTTACAGTCAAGTTGCGTGACACGGACACAAACGGTTCATCATGATAATTGACTAGCAAGGATTACATGCGTAGAGAAAGAGTTTGGGAGCGGCTGAGAGCGAGAATGCGAGTGAGTTTCTTGTTGTAAACGAGCGAGTTTAACCGACGAATAAAGGCTTGTGTTGTGTTAGCGAGCAGCGAATCCTATGTGCCTCACAATTCGGTACACACTCATGAAATCTGCTCTAAACCATTTCAATGTCACGGCATGCCGTACAGTAACCGTGCTGTAGTCATTGTTGCTGGTGTGCAAGCAATCCTCAGAGATTAAAATGACAAAGATATGGCAAAGATGAACTAACAAGAGACGTTAACGAGGACTCCTTTGTTAGAATGGAACCAAGATGGCGGCGATGACGTAAATTGCACACCGTGTATGTAACGCTCATACCACAGGCAGCCCGAGCTGACGATCTGCGCGTGTAAAATGGCGCATCTTACGGGTCCCTGCTAGTATAAAATAATGTATTTGTACCCAGTCATATTGGGTATTTTTTTTTGGGGGGGGGGGTTGGGTGCTGTCAAACTCATACCGACGTGTTTTCTATTGTGTGTGTTGCTTTACTTTAACCTTAATTTTGGCATTTCACTCACTCAGGAACAAGAGATCTCCATGCTGGGAGAGATCGAACATCTGGAATCACTTGTTGCCGAGATTGTCAAGCAGACATATAACCCAGCATGCCTTCCGGTCGTGGGCGAGGATCTGGTAAACAACTTGAGGCTCTCCGACCACTCGTCTGGGTCCTGGGACGAGGAACAGGTAAAAACTACAATTGTACTAGCGTCCGTAAAGGGAACCTCCATTGAAAGACAATGTTCCTGGATGCCTAAATACAGTGGAACCTCTTCGTACCGACACCTCTATAATACGGACAGATCTCTAGGTCCTGGAAAAATCCCAATATATTCTTTGTTTAAAAACCTATTACGGATCATCTCCATAGGATAATGGTGTCTACTAATATGGTGGCTGCATGCTAATTTACATAACTTTTCGAATCTTATTTTCCCAATAACTCGATAACGAGGAACACTATTGCTTCAGAAGTTTGGTCATTTGTCTTACAAGCCTTTAATATTTTATTGTATTTTATTGAGTCAAATTGTAACAATTTCAGTGAAAACTCAGTTAGTCAGTCACCATTTGCCAGTCATGTTTGATTGCTTCAAATGACGTCATCTCGATCCAATAAAGCATAGAGCTGTTTTCGATTAAGTGTCCAAATTAATAAGTGATTGCTTTTGTTTTTCTATTGGCTGTGAAAAATGTTTTGTAGTTATCAAACAAGTTCTAAGCTAAAAACCAAACATTGTTTTGGTGCATCAGGCAATCCAGTTCAAGTAAAACTAATCATAATTTACTTCAGTTCGTGATTGGGTCGTTGTGTTTTTACTTGTTCGTGATTGGGTCATTGTGTTTTTACTTGTTCGTGATTGGGTCATTGTGTTTTTACTTGTTCGTGATTGGGTCATTGTGTTTTTACTTGTTCGTGATTGGCTCATTGTGTTTTTACTTGCTCCTGTGATTGGCTCATTGTGTTTTTACTTGTTCGTGATTGGCTCATTGTGTTTTTACTTGCTCCTGTGATTGGCTCTGTGATTACTTTGGTTTTACGACACTCAACTGAAAACCGCTCTATCTAAGATCTTGTTTGGTCTTTCACCTCAGACTCCTCCTCCAAGCCCCAAACACTCGGCTGTCTATAAGCCTCCCCCTGGTGCGCTCCAGTTGCCAGCAAGCCCCATCCACAGAGGCGACAGAGATCCACCAACGACACCTCCACCCCCGCCTCCCACGGAAAAGGATGCGTACTACGATGCATTCAGCCGCCATTACTCATTCTCTGCCAAACACTCTAGTAATAAAGGAAAACATTCAAGGAAGCCGGTCCCGGCGACCCCTCAGACGTCACCCAAGAAACAGCCTATCAACCTGAGGTCGTCCAGTTTTAGTATTTCCTCTAATTCCTCTTACTCGTCAATGTCGTCGCTCGGCTCATCTCTGGGATCGCCATCTTCCGAGTCCCTGCCACACCCTCCACCCCCTCTGATGTCCCAGCATCCCGTTGGGTCTATGGATCAACTTCCTCCGCCTCCGTTTCCGGGTGCAGTGCCGACGTTGCCCAATCCAGGTAATGACCGGTGGTGGTATATTTCCTGTGTTCTGTGTTGTTTGGAAATGTTGAGTCAACTCAAAGGGATCGAAAGAGCACGGATATCAGTTAGATAACGAATGCGAGTGGTTTATGGCATTTAGAATGCAAGACATTCTAAATGCCATAAAACACTCGCGTTCATTATCTAACCCCTTAAGAATATGGTCACATCCACGAAGGAATTCCTTAAGTACTTATAGAGCGTACTAATTTAGTTTCTATGGGATTAAGAGCGAGCAAATGCTGGACTGATTGGGTGTGACCATATTCTAATAAATATTATAGTCCACCACCAAGTTCTCTCCGATTCTGATTGGATGAAATTAATCACGTGACGCGATAACGGTCGTCCGTAGCGCCCGGCAAGAACGGAAGACAATTTTTAACAATAGTGTTTCTGTCTCGGGACTATCAGCTGATGGTTGTACGCTGAAATTTGATGTTCTTAAAACTAGCATGTAAGCCCTAGAACTTCGTTGCGATTACGATTACGACTACGACGCTTGTTTTAAGAACATCAAATTTCCGCGGGCAACAATATGCCGATAGTCCCGAGACAGACTCTCTCTCCCTCTCCACTCCTTTTCTCCTTCGGAAGTCCTCCATTGACAATATTCATCACTCCTTGAGGTTTCAGCACGAAGTGGATTGCCCCAACTACAACAATAGTTAACCGCCGAGGAAATGTAATATGTGGTGTTTAGTACAGTAAACAAGTCAGATTTTCGATCAGGAAGGAGTATACTACTCACCCCCACCCCCTCAGTTCACAGCAGCTAGAAGTTATACGCATGTGCCGCGTGCGTTTTCCACAGGGAACCCGCAATAGTGGCGGGAAAATGTTGCAGCAACACGTTACGTGTTTTAATTTGCAGCAACGAGTTTTAGTCTGCAGCAAGCAGTTTCAGTTTGTAGCAACAAGTTTTCAAACTAGCGTAGAACAGATTATTCTCTGTAAACCAAAACGTTTTTCACAGAAGTACTCAAAACTTGATGTAAAATTGATATTGATGGTAACAAAATACACGTTAGGTGCACTTTAAATTTTCGCCATATCAGCCAATACTTCCTCTACAGGCACACTCAATTTGTTTAGTAGTCTCTCGATAGACACTGTTTGTTAAATAGGAACATCGATGATCTTTTTGGCACAAATTTCAGTTTGGTAGTAATAACACACTTTAGCACTTATTAAAGTTGTTACTTCTCACAACATCTGAAATCTCAACTTTGACAACGTACTTATAGATAGTACTTATAGTTATAGTTAGTACTTATAGTTATAGAGGGAAATGGTTAACCAGCGACCTTCTTTGTTCGCTTTTTTAAACCGTGACCGTGCACAAAACGAGAGATTGGAATATGTTAATCAATCAGCCAATAGAAACGTGTGGGTTCAGTCGTTCAGGGAACGCTAACGAGCTATGACCGTGCACAATGTTTTGTATTACCCCCTTCCAACTTAAATCGCAGCGCCTTTGTTAGCCCCTTTGAGGTTTGCCGGGTTTCTTAACCATTCTCTCTATTACCTATGGCGTACTCTGCAATAGACCATTTTCCCAGGTATGCGCACGCAATATTGGCCCGCCAAATCGCTTTTTGAACAATACCCGCCAATTTTTGAACAATAGCCGATAATTTGAATAACAAAGGCTGACGCATCAGAACGAGTCTAACAAAAGCTAACAAAACTCACGGCCCGCCAAGAAATACTTCATGTAGGCAGCTTGGATTTGGTATTGGTTGAAATAATAGGGAGCGTTATACGAAACCACTACGTGATTGCCCACGTGAAGTATTTACCGGCCCGTCAAGCCTGTTGCGTGCGCATACTTGAGAAAATGGTCTATTGTAAACGGCGCTTTTTGTTTATATTTTTGCGCACTGCTCCGTCTACTTCGTAAACGTCTGTACGCACGTGCTGTACACGTGACTAATACCTTTCATGTTCCCTCAGCTGGCGCACGTCCACTCGGCGACCGCTCATCTTGGATGACGGCAGATTCGGGCTGCTGTTCGTCATCTTCCGGTGAACGCTCACCCTCCAACTCGATGGCACAAGTCTACTGCCCCTCCACAGTCCCCGAGTACCCGCCAGAGGAGACCTCCAGCTCGGGCCACCATTACGCCACACCTTATCAAACAGTTGCGTCTCGGAATCGCTGTATGAGTGAATCAGCGCCATCCGTGGACCAACAAGGACGGGTACATCGTAGGAGCGACAGCGAAGCTTCCTCACAAAGTAGTTACTACTCGGGTAGTAGTGACGGCACGAGTATCAACTCCAGTGACTCTGGGTACTTTGGTCATGGAGGGAACTACCATGCGAATCCAGACTGGCCCCGGGAGACTTCAGCCCCTGGTGCCCTGTCACCTCCTAAGTATAGAGTGGCATTTAACAGAAGTCAGAGTGTATCAGGACGACCTAGTCCGGCCCAGGCAGCACAGCTAGCGGCACTCGCAAGCCATGCTGCTAGGAGTCGCAGTGCACCCATGCCGCCCATGAGGAAGTCCTCCGTCCCCCCACCCTGTCCAGATAGGCTAATTACACTTTATAATGAATATGCTGAGGAATGTGAACCAGACGTCAGCACAGAGGTACCGAGTTTGTTACAAAAACAGATCCTAAAACAAAGACAAGTGATTCAGTCCAAACAGAGGAGAGACCAGGAGCAGAGCTGATTGTGTTATCAGCTGGAAATTCCCCACTGATATGTTACTCGTCACTTAAGTGGATTGCATTGCGAATCTGTTGTACGGGAAGAATTTGTTTCTGAAAGTTGCTCGCCCCGAAATTGTTCGAGTGATCTAATTACCAAGATTCCGCTGTTATGGAATAGTGTTTGGTGTCCAGAAAGTTTAATGCGAGCCGTGTTCGGTTGCGTGGAGGTTTTGTACAGCAATATTTGAGGAAGAATTCAGGAGTAAACGAAAAGACTTATCAAGTGAAATGAATGGCTTAGTAGAACAGATCTTTACGCGTTCAATGTTACGAACTTATCCGTTTAGGACGTAAAGAGAGAATGTTTGTAATAAGTACTTGCTAAGGAAGAAAACAAATTGACGTCCCTTTCGGAAGATCCGATGAATTGTGGGTAATAAACCGGCATTGTAGACAAACTGTTGGTGTCTGGGGATAGTGTTTTGTGAATCGTGGATGGAGTCTGAGCAGCTGTCGAGCAGTAAACGTATAATGGTGCATCCTGACACAAGATGTCAACATCACTTTAGAGCAATGCATGAGCTATCCCATTTAGATATATGCTTCTCTTGTCACGCACAACGGTATCAATGCGAGGCTCCAGGGTAAATTGAATTGGTGTTCTCCGAGAAAGGAATATATTTTTGAAAACTTTCTTTGTGACAAGTAAAGCATATATCGAAAGTGGTCTATAGCGATACTTACTCCCACGTCATCCATTAATGTGCCAACCAGAGATCCATTGGTTCCCGACACAAAACGGCCTTTTGAAATCATGGTTGGTATATTAGCATAACAATTGTAATGTTTATCAACACAAAGTATCGCTATTGGAGTAAAATCGTTTTCTTTGCACGAGAACTGAACGCATATAAATAACGCCACGTTGATAAAACGCACTTGCTTGTATCAGCATTCGATTAAAAAACACTTATAGCAAGGCTCGGAATTTCAGTGCGCCCGCGATCCTCAGGATTGAAACCGATATGCACGCTTTACTACTTGGAGAGGCGTAGAGAGGCCATCCCCTTCATGTAGGACTACACGAATTGCTACCAAATTGTATTCTATTGAATTGTATTGTGTTGTATTCTATTGTTGTATTGTATTGTTGTATTGTGTTGTATTCTATTGTATTTTTGGTAAGAATTCGTGTCGTCCTACATAAAGGGATTGCCCGTAGAGAAGCATCGCCCCCCTCAAGTAAACGAAATTGTACCTTACTGGTATATCCTGTACTCTTCTCAACCAGCGGCTAAATACAGGAATGTCTCCGATCTCCGATTGGCCAATAGATTAGCAGTAGCCTCTAGACGACTGAGAACTAATTTATATGGTTATAAAATTAAAATTTGACGGAGCTTGAGCGACGATGGTTGTTTAGCGTTGTGGTTGCGACGTTTGCGGAGGTTCGAGTTGCAGCATTTTCTTGAGAACTCCTTTACCTCTGAACCCTAGCCACAAATTAGCCCTAAAACCTCGTCGTTTACCTGGAAACTTGTTTACTGACCAGTTTGGGTTATTTTATGGGTCAGGGTAGGGTGTTAGTTTATATTGTCAGAGGTCGATTCCTGTATTTAGCCGCAAGTCTTCTCACATGACGGCCAAGCATGTTGAGTCCCAGTCTCCGGGGTTAACTCGCTACCCCGAGGTCAAACTGTACAGATTACAATTAGATTTAGTGCAGTTACCCTTGCTTCGAGCAACCAGGCCCTGGAGGATAAGTCTGTATTTGCTAGTCCAAACTCATTCTGAAACGGCTGACCTTGCAGAGGGAAAATACATACATGAAATCCCAAATTACACGATGTTTTCTAAGAGTTACAGCTTTTCGTGTAGCCTTCATGAACTTTGTAATAGTTAGCTCGGACGTCAGTGGAAACTGCTTTGTCGGTTGGATTTAAATAACCCGTGAATGGGACATGTACACATTTGTACCTTGTTTGTACGCATGCAAACTTGCCCAGCATGTAGATTATGCCGTCGAGGTTTTGGTACATATTCAAGCTGTTCATATATTAATACGAGTATATTTATTGAATGCAGTTACAAAGTGAAACTAACGAAGTACATCACGACTAATCAATAGTTAGATTCTCGGCTCCGACTGGCATTATTGCGGTTAGACTTCACTGTTCTGTAGGTCGTATCCTATTGGACTTCACTGATAGAGAATCCCATCGTTTTAGGGTTTGTATTGTTTTAGGGGTAGGCTATTGTTTGGGTAACCAATAATATTTCAGGTTGCAAACGGTGAAGTCTGCCCCCATTATTGTCTTTGTGAGAATTAGGTTGCAGGTCAGTATTCTAAGAGACAAAACCTTTCTATCAAACACCCGCTGAGCTGTGTATGCCTGAACAATTAATGTATTTGCAGTAGAAATACTCAGCCTTTCAACCGGACTATGGACTCATTTGAAGCCAATTCAAATTTTGTGGAGAGTTCATAGACGGAAAAACAGATTTACAGTCCTGACCAAGAAAGGATGTGTTAACGATAGAAATGAGCTTTAAAATAAACCACAAAGATTTGAGCCCACGTGCCTAATATTGTTATTGATGCACAGGAACGGAGATTCACATTGAACACCACGGAGGGGAAGCTATGGGGGCTTTAGTCTCCCTTTTTGTACGCGCTCCCTCAATTTAGCTCCCCTTCTTCACTCAAAGTACCGGCACCCTGGCCATCGTATCACAGGCATCCCGCGTAAAATTAAGTTCACTAATCTCCATGTACCCTGTAGTCCAGTCATTTTACGAAAAAAAGTAGGTCAACCTACCACTAATTGCAACAGAAGGTTTTTCTGCATAATATAATCTGGAATACCGTCTAGAACAGCATACTAAAAGTCTACATGAATCTATTTAGGGGAACATCCTCAAAATCGACTTTATTTGAAGTCCAAGTGTTGGATTGACATGAAAACGAGGCTCTGAACCGGAAGTTGTATTATTATGCCTTTGAATGCCTTGTAATTGCCTGAAATCTTCTAGAATTGTAGTATTGAGAGTATAACTATCTAGAAACATGAAACGGGGGGGGGGGGGGGGGGGGGGGGAGGGGAGTGCAGACATTAAAAGAGGGGAGGGGATGGTAGTGCCGGACAAAGTGCGACCCGTTTATAAACCCACTGGTAAGATTTGTTATCTATACTTTCTGATTTCAATTGCATGATTTTATTACCCTAATCATACCCTCTATAACATAAAAAGTCTACAGAAATCCAACGAAGGCAAAGTGCTTAAAATCAACACTAAATATGTATGTGTACACTTTTCAACATAATGAAAACAAGACTAAAAATAAAAATATTTTATGCTTTTGATATGACTTAAAACATTGTGAAAGCCGTGTTTTCTGGAGTGGAGAAAGTATTTAGACTGATTCTAATATTTTGACACCTTTTCAAAATTTGTACCGCTGGCACTGAGTTGCATCTGCAGGCTCAAATTAGCAAGTATGGCATGGTATGGCGTATAACATGACATGTATCTAAAAATGACAAATATACGGCCATCTACAAAGTCAATAGGTTATGAACCAAACCCGGTTACAATTTAAAATTTTAAAACCAGTGTGTTTAGTTTAGATTGAGAGTTAATACTTTTGACTTACGCCTAAGCTAACTATGGCTTTTTGCAAAATTCCTAACATGCTGTGGGACATGAAACAGCGTGTAACAAACACGAATATAGGCCGCTTAGAATTGAATATATCACAATAACCATGAACGAAACATCTAACTTGAGAATCAACCGGTACAGGGCGATTATGTTAATAATAATTATAATAATATTACAATTTCTATAGCGCTTATACATAAATGTTCTAAGCTATAATCTAAACAATTATCGAATGCTTAACCTATACATTGCAATAGAATAATATAGCTTATAATACTAATAAGAAAAATAATAATCATAGCTAAACTTGATATAACGAGTAAAAAAAAACAGCACTAATTACGAATCATAAGCAATCTTAAAAAGGTATGTTTTAAGCCTGGATTTGAAAGTATTAACATTCTCAGAAGATCTGGGCCGGGTTGTTCAAAGCCCGATTAGTGCTAATCCAGGGTTAATTTCCATGACAACCAATAGGTTTTGTGCAGAGTTAATCCAGGATTAACACTAATCGGGCTTTGAAGAACCCGGCCCAGATGTTTAGTGGAAGATCGTTCCATAACTTGGGAGCGTGCGCAGAAAAAGCTCGGTGTCCATAGTTCTTTACTTTATAAGATATGCAATTTAGGCGCAAAACAGACTTTGATGAACGCAATGGTCTTCTTGGTTTGTGCAATTCCAACAAGTCTTGTAGGTAGAACGGAGCTAAATAGACCAGTTCGCGGTAAATTCCGACATTTTGAAAGGGGTGCAAACATGGCGCGAAATACTAACAGTGTTTGTATGGGAATCGATGGGAATCCGATGCCAAATAAAATCCGTAAAATCGAATTTATGAAATATTCTTCAGATACAAACTTAAGATACCAGGTAAAATATTAACATATCGAAATTTGAGGGATGTAGCTGTATACTGGGAAGCGTGCAATCGTGTTTTCAGTTTTCCATACATTGTCTAAATTTTCACGCGGAATTTGACTCGTTTTTATCTGAAGAATATTTCAGAAATTCGATATTACGGATTTTATTTGGCATCGGATTCCCATCAATTCCCATACAAACACTGTATTTCGCGCCATGTTTGCACCCCTTTAAAAATATCGGAATTTACCGCGAACTGGTCTATTATGTAGGGTCTTGAAAGTAAGTAAATTAACCTTAAAAATTATCCTATATTGAATTGGTAACCAATGGAGCTTTCTGAATAACCCGTGCAGAAGCGTTTTGTACGTATTGAAGCTTTAAAATCATATGCTGCGGAAGACCAAATAAGAGCGAATTACAATGATCAAGTTTTGAGCTAACAAAAGCATCAATAACCTTACTAGTATCGTATAATACATATCTCCTGATTTTTGCTATGTTTTTCAAGTGGTAAAATGCTGATTTTACTATAGCATTTACTTGTTTAGACATAATCATAGTACTGTCAAATATAACTCCGATGTTCCTCGCATGGTCTGACAGATATACGGTGTCATCTCCCAACGTAAGGGAAGTCAACGTAGTAGTGGAATGTATGAGCGGAATTTAGAATGCAGCAAAAGAAGCTCAATTTTATCTTTATTCAACATATGTTTTTTTATAGTCTAGGGCACGCGAGGAAGAAGTAGAGCCATCAATCATAACAAACTGAGTCCTGTTTGCCAGGTAAGATCGAAACCAGGCAAGCGCTTTATTTTAGACTCCATAAAAGCATAAAGGTGTACGGTATGACTATAAAGTGGCGTAATCAAATGAGCTCATTTGGAATTGTAATAACGATTGGAGAACACGTAAAGTAAAACTGGCTGTTTAACTCTTCTCATCAGAGGTCAAACGTTAAACGGTGTTTAGTGGCCGAAAGATGAAAAAATTGACAATGTGAAATTGAAATGAAGGCCGAAATTAAGCAGAAGTTGAATTTAGGTACTGAACAACCGTATGTTTCAAACTCAAAGGCGCCATGGGTTGACCCTGCATACCCGGTCTATGTTGTGTATCCATTCGTTATTGAATTGGCACAGATAAGTTAAAAGGTTATGACGAGCGAAATAATTATCTTCTTACCTCATTACTCTGTGGAAAGGGGGGAGGGGGGGGGGGGGGGGGGAGGGCAAAATGGGAGCTAGACACGAACAGAAGACCAAGGCTGAAGTATAAAAGACCACTTGCGGGCGCTGCACGAACGTATTGCGATGAGGTTTTCCAAAAATGATGTGGCTGAGTGAGTTGAGATAGTGGCTGCCAATCGATCGATCGTAACACGATACAAGTACGGATGTGGGGACAGGCGACGATAGATGCTAGAAATGTATGAAAACCGTGGCTGAGAGGCTCGATTAATAATCGTTTAGAGCAGTATTCAGTTTAACAAACTGAACGAATCAAAGTCATGATTAATAATATTAACGACTAAACTGTATCAAGATAAGCGTGATATAGGCATGGTATGTAATTTACGTCAAATCACGTTTAATCAAGTATGGTAGATAACAAATCGTACAAGTGGGTTTATACACGGGTCGCACTTTGTCCGGCACTACCATCCCCTCCCCTTCACCTTTTATTGTCTGCACGTTGGACTTCAAATATAGTCGATTTTGAGGATGTTCCCCTAAATAGATTCATGTAGACTTTTAGTATGTTGTTCTAGACGGTATTCCAGATTATATTATGCAGAAAAACCTGTTGCAATTAGTGGTAGGTCTATCAGTAAAATGACTGGACTACTGGGCAAAAATGGGTGGAAAAATGAATATTGTAAACTTATTTTCACCATCATTGACAGTAGCATGAAACTTCACATGAGCTGGGACAACAAGGCGAAACGTTTTTATCGCAATTTTTTTGGGGCAATGTTTTTAGTTTCCAATAGAAATATTCGGGAAGTGGTCAACGTTGAAAATCGTTTTACGCTACGAGATGCATATAGCTTTAGCTGACAAAAAAACAATTGGAAAGGTGATATCGACCTGCTGTTTAAATAAAGGGAATTCAATTAACTACGGATTTCAGGAATTAAACATAATTAACTGTAGCTCCGGAGAAGAAGGAAAGGTGTTAATTTTCTATTCTTCTTTTGGTTGATATTCCTAACTTCAATAGAAGACCATCGTAATGCAATTTAATTAGATAATTTAAGTTTAAATTTATTTTGGATGAAACAAACTATGGTTTGATTTTGGAGAAATTCGTATATGAGGAATGTTATTAAATTTGTGATTCAAATATCTTTAGTTTTCTCCCTTTCCCGTTGGCTAGATGGTGTTTTCTTTACGTTTTCACACGGTAAAAATGGTCAACAGCGCTTATGGCATATTCAAGCAAAATCGTATACATAGGTGAGAAGATATGATATGAAGTTTGTCCTCGAGTGTCTGCGCTCACTCGTGAAATGTTTTCGACTCGAGAGGATAAACTTCATATCTTCAAACCACCGTGTAATATCCTCTATGTATTTTGCTTTACTTCTTGGGCAAATCATTACTTTTATAATTTTGCTTCTAGAACGTATCAATACGTTGTCAGGTAGAACTCCAAGTTGAGTACGAATTAGTAGAAACAGAGCCTCCTAACTTAAACTGATTTCCGTGACGTCATCCAACATGACGAAATTTGGACAAGTGCCAATATTTTCATAAGGTTCAGGGGGGCCCTTATAATTTACTCGACATGTGACATCTCGAAGGATTTGTTGTATTGAAAAACGGTTGACTCCTTAAAAGATACTATAGAAATTATGTAGATGTTGAACTTTGTAAAATAGTTATGTACTGACGTCATCGATTGTGACGTCATAAGGCGTTTCTCACCAAACTTTCAGTAAAAATATTTCGCCTAATAGGCAATAGTCGTATTCTCACGGACGAGCTGAAACGAACACTCAATGGAGGCTCATGCGGGGGAATTTGCTAAAAACTATTTAGCATTAGAAAAGAATCCCCGCATGAGCCACCATTGAGTACTCGTTCCAGCTCGTCCATGAGAATACGAATATTGTCTATTTGCTATAAGCTATTTAGCATTAGAAAAGAATCCCCGCATGAGCCACCATTGAGTACTCGTTCCAGCTCGTCCGTGAGAATACGAATATTGTCTATTTGCTATAAGCTATTTAGCATTAGAAAAGAATCCCCGCATGAGCCACCATTGAGTACTCGTTCCAGCTCGTCCGTGAGAATACGAATATTGTCTATTTGCTATAAGCTATTTAGCATTAGAAAAGAATCCCCGCATGAGCCACCATTGAGTACTCGTTCCAGCTCGTCCGTGAGAATACGAATATTGTCTATTTGCTATAAGCTATTTAGCATTAGAAAAGAATCCCTGCATGAGCCTCCATTGAGTGCTCGTTCCAGCTCGTCCATGAGAAAAGGAATATTGTCTATTTGCTATAAGCTATTTAGCATTAGTAAAGAATCCCTGCATGAGCCTCCATTGAGTGCTCGTTCCAGCTCGTCCATGAGAATACGAATATTGTCTATTTGCTATAAGCTATTTAGCATTAGAAAAGAATCCCCGCATGAGCCTCCATTGAGTACTCGTTCCAGCTCGTCCATGAGAATACGAATATTGTCTATTTGCTATAAGCTATTTAGCATTAGTAAAGAATCCCCTGCATGAGCCTCCATCGAGTGCTCGTCCCAGCTCGTCCGAGAGAATATGAATATTGTCTAATATTGTCGCAGCTCATATGCGCAGTTTCACGAAGAATGATATAAAGATGGTGAAAATACGTTTACAATGTTCAATACACCCCCTTTTGTTTTCCATACCCGCTAAGCACCTCGAGTGCTTTTTCAGCTGCCTCCTACGTACGCGTACCTTGAGTACTTGAGTGCTTAATCTCGTCTTCAAATAGATCCTGTCGAACTGCTATCGATGCTCTTCAAACAGTCTCCCACTTTCTCTCTCGAACATCCTGTTTCTCGATGGGGTGGCGCTAAATTAAATCACGGGTGTACCTTGTGGAATAGGGAAACATTCACATGTTTACACTAAATTTTAATGGCGGACCTGAAACAATCACTGGGGCTGATCAAAGTCCTGCAGGATCTAGCCTGCTATGCAGACGTATTTTTTCACTCTCATAAATTCGAAGAAAAAGTTAGGTCTGCTTACCCGAGCGCTTAATTAGTTTCTAATATGCAAGCACGTCGTCAGCACGTTTGTTTTATTTTTCTGCCCAATCAAAGCCATTGTTAGAATGTTAGTGAATTGGCGCGCCAGTGAACACTCTCCTATGATTGGTCAATGGAAAATGTATTGTCTGACTTCCTTTTAAATGGAACATTACGTCACTTTCCAGGATATGGAAGGTAAAATCTGATTGGTCCATAACACAATGATGTGTGCATATTGGAAACTAATTAAGCGCTCGGGTAAGCAGACGTTACTTTTTTCTTCGAATTTATGAGAGTGAAAAAATACGTCTGCATCCGGCTAAACCTTAAAATTGTGGAGAACCCGGAGAAAAACTCTCGGACCAAGGGCGAGCTGCTGACAAACTTAACTCACTTGTTACCGAGGCTATAGAACCCACAGTGGTGAGAGGCAAAACGCTTACCACTGACGCGACCCGGCTCCAAACCTGTGAAACCGTGAGCACTCGTCGTTTATCTATGTTCAAGATGGTTAGCTATAGACAACATCTCGGCACTTACGGAAGGTTCTGCCGATTAAGAATCAAGGTGGCTAATATGAATAGTGAACATGAAGAAGTGATTTTAATTATTTAAGAGCCTCCCCCGCAGTCGTTTTTAGGGGCTAGGGCATAGTGGGTACGAGCCCCTAAAAAGGACTGCGGGGGAGGCTATAAGCTCAGCTGTCTCAACGGATCCTTTAAAGATTGAATCCATTACAACCTGCCCTAGACCAACAATCAAACTCGAAAGTGCGTACCTTCTTTTGCGGAATGGCCAGACCTCTACACCAGTTGACGGAAATGGGGAAGGAATTCATCTGGACGACCAATGAGTTAGCCTTTAGTGACAATGGCGCCAGTTTTGGATTATACATATAGGGACTCGGACTTCCAGTTGGATACCGATGCCAACAATGAAGCTGAAGTAGCAGTTCTGTCGCAGACCCAGGAACAGGACTTCAGTCGGACTCTCTCGTTCGGAAATAAATTACTGTGTTGATCACCAAGAGAGCTGTTGGCACTATTACGTGCCATTGGACATTTTCACCACTACCTCTATACGGAAAAAGATTTGTAGTCAGAATCGAGATGATCACTCCGCCTTGCAATGCTTGTGCAACTTTCAAAACCTAAAAGGAGAAATAGCACAGTGGCTCCAGAGTATGACTTTAGGATTGTACATTGTCAAGGGAGGAGCCACAAGAATGCTGATGCGTTGTCGAGATCCCCATGTTCCACTGCTGGATGTTAGCATTTTGAGAAACTGGAGGAAAATAAGGACTCGGAACAAGCTTTCCAATGCGGGACAATGTGGAGAAGAGTCTTGTAACATGGTCTGGTGGTGTTTGAGAAGGAAGTGCACCGAGAGGGAAGTTCCTGGACGGGACGGTGGAAGCTTAAAGAACTCTCAACCGCCGTTGATGCTTTAGGAAAACGAGGAAAGCTAGACTACTAGGTAAGAGTTCGCCAACATAAGAGAATGAGGAGGGCCTAATAATTACTGAACTCAATCAAGCGCAGAGGGACGATGTATGCGATGTTAAATAAACACTATCAACGAGTGGAAGAAAACTGGGGCAGGCAGACTTGGGAAGTGATATAGCCCCCGCAGAAAATAACAGTTACTGTGCGCAGTGGAATTGCCTAGAAGTATTAGATGGCCAACTCTTCCGCAGATTGGAGACGCCATCAGGCAGCAAGATACTTACTGCTGTGCCCAAGGCTAAACGGGACGCTGTTCCAGATCATTCCATGACGTTGCTTCTGCGGGTCACTTTGGTAGGAAGAAACCCTCGAGAGAGTAAGAGTACGATTAAATTGGATCGCGGTTACAGTAGAGACGTAGTCGAGTGGTGTAAAGATGCGATGTATGTGCCATTCATCTTGACACTTGTCATATACATCTACTTGGCCAAATAATCCTCGGGATCCTTCGGTGTTCTGTTGTGCCTTTCAACCATCGCATCAGGATGCGCCAATGTTGTTCTCGTCTTCGTAATCATTTGCAAACGGCACATCTCTTGAAATATATATATATATATATATATATATACAATCATCCACATCCGTCCAATTCGCTAGGTTGAACAAACATGGAATCATGATACAATGCGCCATCTCGGCTATCACCATAATGGCTTTATGGCAACTCTGCACTTTGGACACAGGATGTACGGATATATATATATATATGGGGACTCGAATTTTTTCCTAGACCCGAGTGTAACTCCAACGGAACTCCATAACGACGTATACGAACTCTTTCGCGAGTACCTCGGCCACTGTAACCGCCCCCTGGTTTTCGATACAAATACAAACTATATCGATCACGATTTGATCCACATACAGGTTAGCTTAATTTCCTACGTTGTGCAACTGCATGCAAGAGTGGATTAGCTCTTATGGCGACGTAGTTGATGTTCGGTAGAGAAAGAGGGAAAACAAGTGAACTCTCAAGTCATGCACTGACACATTCTAATCTGCTACAAACCTAGATATGTACATTATTATTGTCCGCTATTTTGATCAATCTCTTATTACTCGGGCTGCCTGTGGCAGCGCCGAGTCTTAAAATGCAAGTCGTTTTTTTAATTTTTTTTATTTCATGTCAGACGCGTTCTGCGCATGCGTTAAAGGTCAAATTCCAACCAATCAGATTGCACTGTGCTGGTCACGCAACAATCGCCAGGTTAATGTATTTACATAATTAAATACAGTAAATCAAGATGGACGGCGCGAGGAATTTTCTCTCAAATTTGGAGTCCCATCTCTCAAATGTAAGCAGTTTAATGTTTTATTTAAGTTCACTCGTGCGAAAGCCTTCCAACACTCCCAACAGGCTCAGGATATTTCAACTGGCGCTCTTGTTGGAGGTACGTTTCGTAGGTAATAAACACTCACTCGGCACATAATATGATGACCGAAGCAGTTATTCAACTCTCACGGTAAACAAGATTCCTCTCACGGCCGAGATTTTGGTTCGAGAAATTAAAGGCTTCCAACAGTTCCCTTTATAGTTCTGTAATATAATGAGCAGACTGCAGTTTTGGGAAGGAGGGTAAAAGCTTTTAAATAGAGATAAACAAAACGGGCATTTCAGTTAATAATCTTTAGTCCAACAAATACCGATATGGACGCGATCAAAGAGCCGCAGGGTAGTAAGAATAGTAGAGAAATACAGTGATAGCTCCATCATAGGTGGACAGGATACAACTTATAATATGGGACAAATATAGACATAAATTTGAGACACTCATCTATTAGTACTCTGAACCTGCAGAACAGCAGACTAAATTAGGACCGAATTCGTATTTTTTTCGATAAAAAAAAAGAATCAATGCCTTCAGCTGCTTCAGTAAGATTCCTAGTCATATCAGTAATGGTGACTATACCAAGCATTGTTGCTGGGGGAGATGTAAGAGTGAATCCGGCGCTCAAAGAGATATGTCTCGGAGAATGAAGCATCGTTCAGTACACCGCCAGTAGATCAGGTTTCTCATCTTTTCTCGGCCTTTTTGATCACTCACAGGAGGAGCTTTTCTGTTCCAAAACCTTTACAGCAAATTCAGTGAGAAATGTCAGCATTGGATAAATGTTTGTACAAGAGACCTTAAAAGCACAGAACAACGAGACTAGGTGACTGGCAATGAAACGTAAGTGGCTATAAATTACTGAAACCCTGACTATGTATCCACCAGTAAACAATGAGAAGGAACTACTGTTCAACCATTAAGTTTACTTGAATTTATCAGTGGATTCTAAATAAATTTTGGAAGCAAAGCCTACATCTACAATGCTTTGATTTATTTTCTGAGCACAAATGAAGTTAATTTCTTTCGGAGCTGCAGGTATTAAATTTCAAAACTCGATAAATGCAAACAATAACATAATGGTTTGAAAGAGCACACCAACATAAGCAAGATTGTCGAATTTTAGGATGCTATCAGTTCATAGTTTTAATGTATATGCTCTTCCAGCCATAACAGCTTTGGTCTCCGATGAGTTTTATTGAAGAAGATGATTGCACTCGGCATGCGGCTACATTCTTTTGTTTTTGCCTTAATACAGGAAAACCTGACCTTTGTAACTTTTCAATGTTTAGGTGAAGTCTTACAACGATATTGCATGGGAAAAGATGAGTTTGGGATACAGTTTAAATAGGACTTGACAGTCTATATAGTAAGCATGTCTCGTTGGTTGGCCAGCGAAGATGCAAAACTCGCTTGACAAGATCAACGTTTGTCGCTTTGTTTCAATCCTCTGTATTTCAGCCAAAGTTTAAGCTGTTCGACAGTATAATCATCAGGTTCCCTTTCAAAATATGGTCCAGGAAAGCAGTCATTTCTGGTAGAATAGACAGAGGACGAACTGAAGTGCTAGTCAATTCTTGTAAGTTGATACAAGAAAAGCGGTTTGTTTGTCTGAGTCTTGGCGGGGGGTCTTGTGACGTAATTACCGCGCTCTGCTATAAACGTGCGTAACATGAACATGAATATTAAAGTAGAGGTCAACTTCTTTAATTTACATACACGAGAAAAACAAAAATATTAAATTACATATAACTAGGGGAGCAGAGAATGAATGTCACCGCGCTACCAGCCACTCCTAAAGACTGCTAAATTCAGCTAATAATTCTTCCCTTCGGTTATTACTAGAGGATTTCAAATGAAAGTGTAATTTCATCTTCAATCTCATGTGGCCCGAGTGAAAGCCCAGATGGGCTCTTGTTTGTCATTTCAATAAGGCTGGTACATGAAATCCTTGTCTTTTCATTATTTCTTAATAAGTTGCACAACAGATAGATATGACTTGTGTCTAAATGTTGTGCTTTAGTTCTCTCTCACCATATTGTAGCTAACCTTTATATTATCCCGCCTACAAATAGTCTGACTAACCGCGGGTTAATTCTGTTTATATGTTTATAAATAAGACCTGAAGGCAACCTACGAGAGTTTCCGAGAGAACTTAACTGCGAAGGAACCTGAAGATGAAGGAGAAGATGGGAAGCAAGGCCCGAAGGGGGGTGGGCACTCTTGTTTACGACGCGTTATATATGTGCGATGCCACTGGGTTAGGGATCGAACCTAATTTAGGTCCAGATTTTTGTAAAAACGTGTCGAAATCCGGGTTATAGTCGACACAGAATAATCAATCAGGGTGAAAATCCAGGTTCGTTTTCACAATAACTTGGAACTTGGAACTCGGTTTTGGAACTACTTCTTTCTCGTAAAACCACTCAAGCATGCTAAGGCCTGGCTCATGCAGGGATCAAATTTCTGGTAAAACTGTTTTCCTTATTTTAGCACAGCCGAGAATGGTAAGTCCGCCATATTTGGTATGGTAATAGATATCATCATTCTTGACCCCCTTGAGTGGTTTGTGCGCAATACGAACGCGCGCGTATGTTCCACGTGTTCGGACGTACGAGTTCAACAGAAATAGTGAGGATAACAGGTGAGTATGATTAAGGTGTAAACCCTTTACCCATTTCCACTTAGAAAAGTTGACTACATTGTTTCGTTAAGGAGTTATTAAGGGTAAAATGTCACGTTACGTGATCAAACTCTTGCTCAACAAACACCTTATTAGTCACGTGAAACACACAATAATTTCTGTCAGTTCAGTATCACTTTGGGTCGTAATATTGACAGTAATATTCAGTGTTTCTGTACAATATTTCATTGCCATTTTGTGACAAGAACAGGGAGATGGAATTCTCAGGGGCATTAAGGCATGGGTCTCAAACTATTCCAATATGGCCGCCGCAAATCAAGAGGGGGTGGTCTATCTCTTCGTGCTTGTTAGATATAGTCTCAGAACTTTTATAGATTCGATAAAGTCACAACCTTAAGAACATTTTTGTGTCAGTTTCCATGGAAACGTGTAATGTGACCTTTGAACTCTAATTTTAAGGAAAATTGGGAAAAGCCTCTTGGAGAACGGTAAAAGTTGTTAATATAGTCGGTATTTTCATGCAAGTGAATCAAGGTTAGTGTACACGTTACTGCTCCAATTTGAAAAGTTGGTTATTTTAAGGGGAAGGCAATTTAAGGCAAATGTTAAATGTGATATCCTCAAGTTTCCACCGAATTAACAAACATTCCAATAATAACCAACTTTTCAAATTGGAGCACCGAAGTGTGCGCTAACCTTGATTCATTTGCATGAAAATACCTACTACATGTATATCAACAACTTTTACCGTTCTCCAGGAGGCTTTTCCCACTTTTCCTTAAAAATAAAGTTCAAAGGTCACATTATGCGTTTCCATGGAAACTGTCACAAAACTGTGTTAAGGTTTTGACTTTATCAAATCTGTCAGTGTCAAGACTATATCTCACAATCACGAAGAGATCGGACCACCCCCTCTTGATTTCCGGCGGCCATATTGGAGACCCATGCCTTAGTTTCCAGGTTACTTGGAACACTTAGCTAGCCCACGAATGGCTATTTTTGTTTTGAAGTATGGACAGTTTTATTCTAGGTAATTCATTTTCTATCCCATCGTAATTGACACTTTCCTTACCTTGATGTGAAGTCATTATGAATGGCAGCAATCCAATGGCGTTCACCTGTTTGTATTTAGTGATACTTACACTGTACATGATAATAGATCTGTTAGAGTTAGTATGATGCGATTACACAGTGCCATTATAAACCACAGGAAAATAGTACATCTATTCTGTTGGGTTTTAACAACACCATCACTACCCGCCTCAAATATTTTAAGGGGCTTGTCACCTTCCAGCTGGTTTGTGATCGATGAGCCGTGCTAATTGCGTCAACCTAATGAATGGTCGTTAATATCACCAAGCAACATACTTGCTTGATCTTTATATTGGAAAAAAATGAATAATTGATACTTTGTTTGATGTTATTTTTTGCACCGTATCTAATATCTGTCATGGAAAATAATACAGATTACTGTCATAGGAAATTGTAACAAAGTACTGAGTGATAAATTGCAAAAAAACTTCAGAATCATGCAGCCCGTTTCTGTTAAATCCCTCTTACGACTATGCGGAACAATTACTTAAAGTGTTATGTGTAGTTCACACGAGCAAGTTTTCCTTGACAAGTTTTCCTTGACAAGTTGCCTTGTTCAATAACTGGCACGCCAGTTTTCAACAAGGAGACTTGTCAAGGAAAAACTTGTCACTTTTCGTCGTCTACACGAGCAAATAAAACTTGTCAAGGGAAAACTTGTCAAGGAAAACTTGCTCGTGTGGACTACGCTTTAGGCTGGCACAATTTCAAAAACCAACGTTTGGCTCATTCAGCAATAATAGTTTTTGAATCTCTAAATCAGCTAACACCTGAGAATCTTTGTTCCAAATTTATACTGAGCTAGAAACGAACAGAACAAACTATCCTCTGATAAACGTGCAGTTCCACACCCACGCACAAACTATCTCAAACGAAACTATGGCTACAGTGGTGCGGTTCTGTGGAATAACTTGTCAATTGAATTGGGCAAAAAAAAACTAATCCGGCTCTATAGCCAGTTAAATCTGAACTATGATGCTACGATCAACATGCAGTTGACCTACTTTATTATTCTTTGCGTTGAAATAGCAGACGGCCTAGTAGATTCATAGCATGCGAAGACCCTCTGTGTTATTTCAATTAACGCCACAGAAAGTGATAAAATAATCGCGTCTAGTTGATTCATGGCGCCCATGTAAGTGTTTTTTAATTTTTTATTTGTATCGTATATTTCAATTATTAACTTATTATATTTTTAAATATTAGTAGTATTAAATCATTATTATATTAGATACTTATTTAGAAATGTTATAATATACTTGATCACGATGCATGGAAGCCTTACCGAGACGATATTATCTGATCTTATCTGATCTTATCTGATCTTATGGCTACCAGTTATATAACACTAACAAGATCAATTAAGAAAGCCTGTATTTTTAAAATATTGACATAAAGACTGCATGAATTAATGGTTATCGTTATTTTAAAAAGTGCAAGTAAATCCATAAAACAACATTAACTCTTTTTACTCCAAATTCTATTTCTAACATACTTCAGTTGTCTAAATTAGTTTTCTTCGAGAGACTGGAGCAGCAATTCAACTAGAATAACTAGAATAAAAGTTACCCGAATAACGGGATTGATTCATCTTGTGATGTCACAATTAAAAGCCACGGGATTTTATTGTAGTAGTTCTCTCTTGGGAGGGAGTTGATTCGTCTTATGACGTCACATGATCCACGACATGTAACCAAATTAAAATTAGGGATTAAATGTCAGAAATTTTACAAAATCTGCAAAATTTATACCTTTTTGTGAGAAACAAACACAATAGTACAATATAATTTTTTGGGCATTTATATACTTGCACTTTAAGTAAACATAAGTCCTAAAATTCGTTTATGTGAAATGAAATAAAGTCGGTACCAATTGGTATGTTAAAATTATCATTGTTTGCTTCCTTTTAATAAACTTCCTATTCTTGGTTCTTGGTTTGCAACCAATCCCCGGAGATTTAATTTAAGAGACAGACGTGGCGGCCATTTTGGATGACAATTAATAACAAAAGAACTATTGCCGAATATTTCGTTATTGTAATCCAGCATGGCCGCCATGACGCCAGTTGCAAACGAAGAATATATCATTTGGCATAATGGCTTTGTCCTCCTAAAGCCCTGGCACATATGTATATCGGCCAAACAGGCAATACAAATTCTTCCCGTGGTCAGAGACAAACGAAGTTCATCGAACGGAAAAAAGATGGCGGCTCTACATTTGACCACAATCCCTTGCGAACCTAACACAGTAAAACACACACGGAGAAACCATCCATTCTCTACAATGACAGTGTATTGGCAACATCACTTGTACCGACTTGTTTCTAAGATTTAAAACTTCTCTACCGCGATTTTATAACGGATTTAAAGTTTTTCGCGCGCAAAGAATTGTGGGTAAATGTACAAGCCGCTATATTTTTCGGTAAGGTGGATTGCCGAGTAAAAATTAAAAAACAATGCTAAATTTCCCTCCTATACATAAGGGAAATTTAGTTTCTAATTTTCCCTCATGCATAGAAACATATGGGAAAATGAGGTACCTTAATATAGGAAATTAACGAAGCCCTATATTAACGCGACAAAAATTAACACGCCATAAAATTAACGCGAATTTCTGAAAAGTTACATTTACGTGCATTAAATTAACGCGATTTTCCGTCCGAAATATTTTTACGTGCATTTAATTACCGCGAATTTGATGTCTTAGGTATAATAAGCTATAGCAAACTGCGCATTTTACAAGACATAACAACAACTTCCAACAGAACTCAAAGTTTAATATCAATCACATTTGATTAATATATGTATCTTAAAGTGCCCCTACGATCAAATTTTGACATATCAATGTTTTTGCATATTCATAAAGTAGAGTTCATATATTATTACCAGTTCAAATTGTTTTTCGATACAACGACAGGAAGTCTTATTTTTTTAGCTCCGAATATTGAATCTACACGTCCGCCATTACTGGAAGCCGTGCCCTTTGTTCAGCTTTAAACAAAGGTTTATTCACCGGAAATGATGTCATACACTTAACGCTCGCCTGCAGAACACAACGCCTGGAGGCATATTTCTACTAAAAACGTCTTCACGTACATAAGAGGAAAGTTATATTTATCTTTGCGAGGTTGGCTACTTTTTTTATGCACGCTATTTCGCGCCACGAGGTTGTCGTGTTAAGTGTATGACATCACTTCCGCTGAATAAACCTTTGTTTAAAGATGAACAAAGGGCACGGCTTCCAGCAATGGCGGACAGGATTTTACCGGTAAACTCTCCTAAAATTTGTGGTTTAAGATGCCCATTTGGGAATATTTTTTACTATTTCGGATATTTCTAATACTGATTGACCTATAGACACTGAAAAAGTGGCAAATCGAAATGGTAAATTTTCGTCGTAGTGGCACTTTAAGCAAGTAGGTACATGTAAGCATGGTTTAAGCCTGTAAAATACAGCGGATTATCTATACGTTATGTTATACCCTCTGGGAGAGGACGATCACTACATCGACGAATCAAAAGACATTTTAAAGTCCCTGTTACTTGAAGAGGTGTCAAGTGAGTCTGAAAGTGAAGCCGACTAATATGATTTGGCATGAAATAAAGGTGTCTTCAAATAACGATGCTGTAAATCAGTGGTATTTTAATTAACGATGCTATAAATTAAGGGGCATTTAATTAACGCGAATTTTTGAAATTCGCGTTAATAACATGCTTCGTTAATTTCCTATATTAAGGTAATTTCCGTATGGTATGTCATGTATACCAAAGCCAGCCGGAAAAACAACCACACCTTCAGTACAAAGAAAGCACAATAGTGCGTAATTACGAGTCGTTAGTCCATCTATTCAAAGCCGAGAACATGACTAATTTATTCCCTGTATAGTACGTCACAGATTACAGGAATTGAGCCGTCTGTACTTAGCGGCGGTTGGGAGGAAGAATTTCTGTCCTTTTACGCAAAACACAGTAAAGTAAATTTTAGTACGAGTCTTCATGTTTAGATCTACTCATTGAGCTAAAGTTGATTTTAGGCTTCAAGGGGAAATTAGAAGACGACGACGACTAGTCTTCCAAGTGCAGGCTGGACAGCGGTACTTTATTCCCCCTGCAGCACTGGGTAGGTCGGAGTACAATGACCCCCTGCACACTGGATATAATTACAGCTCGATCTCTTGAGTACTAGTCATAAACTCACGGTTTTATCCATGTGGGACGCTTTTGCAGTTTGCGCATGCGCAACCGGAATCACATAAATTGCGTCACAGTCTCCTTTCCAAGTTTGTTGTTGCCAGTTTGTAATTTTTTTTTTGTTAGAGTGCAAACAAACCCGTATAGTTTCAAACATACTCATTATTTGTCACACATTATCTAACATTTCAGTTATTTATTAATTCTTACTATCCCAAACTTGACTAAATAGTCCATTTCCTCAGCGATCTTCCATGGCACCTCGAGAAATTAGTGATTAAATTTCTCCGCGAGCCTCGGGAGGATTTGTAAACATTACTTATAAATATATTCCTGCTATTTTATTTGTGTTGCGCATCGGAGAAAATTAAGAAAATCTGAAAACCTAGATAGCGGAATTCGAAGAAAGAGGAAGAAACCTCACAACCTTCGCTATGTACAGATGGCTCAACTCTTGTAATTTGCGACGTCAAATACGGGAAATAAATTAGTTTTACTATGCTGTCCCAGGGCATCGAAAAGGTGGACTAGTTAACTATCCTACCAAATTGGAGTTTCTAATTGGATACCGATGCCAGCAATGAAGCCGAGGTAGCAGTTCTGTTCGTAGACCTTAGGACAGGAGGAACGTGTAATAGCTTACTTCAGTCGTACTCTCTCATTCGGAAAGAAATTACTCTGTCGATCACCAAGAGAGTTGTTGGCACTATATGTGCCATCAGTTTGACTTTTCCACCACTTACCTCTACTCCGCCCTGCAACAGTTGTGTAACTTTCAAAACCCAAAAGGCCAAATAGGGTGAAATAGCACGGTGGATCCAGAAGTCCCAGGAGCATGACTTTAGGATTCTACATCGTCAAGGAAGGAGCCACAAGAATTCTGATGCGCTGTCGAGATCCCCCTGCTGGTGTAAGTACTGAGAGCCTGAAGATAAGAGAGATGGCCTCTTACCTCTGTGGCCGGGGTTCGATATTCCCGGAATTGTGGTCACATGCACACAGCGGCAAAACGGTATGCTCCGCTGGCCAAAAGAACGAAGGCTCTGCTCTCAAATACAAATTACCGAGGGTTTCAACTTTTTTAGTAAATAATTTTATAACTTAGTAAACTCACAATGAATTACAAATTAAGAAAACTTCAACCTGTTAAAGTCTTAGGCTTAGCTTTTAAGTAGTTTTCTTAGTTTTTGACAAAACAGTTCACAAATGAATACTTTTAAGCAGAAACGTTAAAATCACGGCATATGCCTGTTGTTTCATTTCAGTTTTCGCGGGAAACTGGGGGCGGCCGCGCGCGGACAAGAAATAGAAAATACGCATGCGCGTGACATTTTGCCGCGGTGTGGGTCACATGAGACAGACTAGTTCTCTCCTTTGCTCCAAGGGTCTCCACTTTCCCTCCCTCCACAAAAATAACTACATAAATTCTAATTCGATTCCAATTCGGTTTGATTTTGTTGGGTATGGCCCGAGAGCAAACGGAACCTGTCAGTCACTGATAGGGGTTATGAAACCAAATATAGTGTCTCCTCTAAGAAACAAAGGGAAGTCTCCAGCACTCAGCTGAGCAATGTTGCTTACCGAACCCAGAAGGGTCCAAAGTCTACACAGAGGGTAGTACATAGAAACAAAATCTGCACAGGTAATCGGGAACAACAAACCCACCTGGCAGGTGATGTCCAGGACACGTCCGATCTAATTTCCAGGGGGCAGACTTCACCTTTTGCAACCTGAAATGCTATTGGTTACCCAAACAATAGCCTACCCCTAAAACAATACAAATCCTAACCCTAAAACAATGGGATTCTTTATTAGTGAAGTCCAATAGGATACGACCTACAGAACAGTGAAGTCTAACCGGTTTCCAGTGCGGACCGGCTTTCGTACGACATTCGTCAATTTAATAGTTAGCATTTTTTAAGATTAAGACTGGTACTAGTACTGTTTCCCGATTCAAGTTGTTTTTACGTTCTCCGCTGGGAATAAAGAAAAAGATGACTCCGGAAACTTTTGCTCTAGTTTACATGTAGCCTTGCATATAGGAAGAAGGTTCGTCAGTAGGATTTCGGTGGAAACGATTTGAAAAGAGGAAATCGACTCATTTGTGACCCCGTTTCGGTTTACATGACGTCACGTAAACACTCTAGTATACTCGTGGAAACATTATCAAGAGGTTCGCGTTCACACAACTCTATCGTGTTTACATAAAGCTATGTTAACACCGAAACTGTTTTTTATTTCGTAAAGTGCAAGTAAAGCCATAAAACAACATGAACTCTTTTTGCCCCAGATTCTATTTCCGATATACTTCAGTTGTCTAAATGAGTTTTCTTTGCGAGGCAGGTGCAGGAATTAAACTAGAATAAACGCTACCCGAATTGCGGGATTCATTCAATCATCTTGTGATGTCACAAAGAAAATGAAAACTAATCAAAATTAGGGATTGAATGCCAGAAATGTTACAAAATTTGCAAGATTAATCAGGGTCCGAAATTAACTTTTTTACGTAGGCGCGAACTGACGACTAGCCAAATTTTTTAGTCGCCTAGACAAATTGTGGTCGCCACATTTCAAGCGACACGCGACAAAACATTTGCTGGCATGTTTTATTGGCTAAATTTACTTAGAACATCGTGTGACTTCGGGACATTGTGAAAACATTGTGAAGACTATAGGTAAGTTGTCAGCTGGCGACTAACTCTGAAATTTTGGTCACCAACACTCAAAATTTAGTCGCATTGGCGCCAAATAAGGCGCAATTTCGGACCCTGTTAATACCTTTTTGTGAGAAACAAACCCAATATATATTTCATTTTTTTGACATGATACTTCACTTTAAGGATTGAATGATGCATACGTAGGCAATTTCCTGTCTCTCTGGTCAAGTGAATACTATGTTTGGAATACATGTATCAGGGCTTAGGAGAGAATGTATTATGTTAAAATTATAGGAACCTTATTAAAAGGAATAAAGAAATTACAATTTCAACATACCAACAGGTACTTTATTTCATTTCACATAAAAAAACCTGTTTATATTCATACATTTGCGTTAAACTTTTAAAAATATAGGTTTTGTTACTGGACGTGTATATAACTTGTAGCTATGCCTATGACAGTAATCTATATTATTTTTCATGACAGATGTTAGATAAGTGTACAAAAATAACATCAAACAAAGTTTCAATAATTCTTTTTTTTTTTCAATATAAAGATCAAGCAGCTATAATTGGTTGCTTGGTGATATTAACGACCAGTCAATAGGGTGATGCAATTAGCACCTCATCACAAACCATCTACCAACTGGAATGTGACAAGCCCCTTCAATTATTTGAGGGTAGTGTTGGGGGTTGCTAAAACCCAACAGAATAGATGCATTACTTTCCTGTGGTTTATAATGACACTGTGTAATCGCATCATACTAACTTTAACGGATCTATTATCATGTACAGTCTAAACATCACTAAACAGAAACCAGGGACGACGGAGAGAAATTTTAAGTTGGGGGGCGGTATGACCAAACTATAGTCTTAAAATGACTGAGAAGTAACAAGGCAAAAGATTCGTCCTTGCAAACACCTTTGGATTGCTGCCATTCATTGGTAGCATCGAAGCGAGGCCAATTGTTAGACATTGTAGGAACAAAATATATAATCGATGGTGTCAAATAACGATAATTTCCGTATAGATGGTTTGCACTCAATCCCCAGAGATTCAAATGACAAAGAGCATGGCGGCCATGTTGGTGTACAGAACAAAAGAAGAATCTATTGTCAACTGTACACCAACATGGCGGCTATGACGTTCAGTGCAAAGGTCCATAACATCAAGACAGTGTGGTACGATATAAACCAATACATTTCTCACCGGATCCAATTTTGCGATCTTTGGGACAACTGGCCTCGCTCTGATACTATTGTTCCAGATTTCTTCCCGCACGAGATATGATTAAGGTACATAATGACTTTCCATCAAGGTAAGGAAAGTGTCAATTATGAGGGGATAGAAAATGAATTACCTAGAATAAAATGAGTAGTGATATAGAAAGGCAAACTGTCTAATTTCAAAACAAAGATAGCCGCCATTCGTGGGCTATCTGAAGCGTTCCAAGTAACCTCAAGAGAAATTCCATCTCCCTGTTCTTGTCACAAAATGGCAAGGAAATATTATAATAGCCGAAACAATGCTCCAACCCAAATATAAATGATAAAGTAACAGACTACCACCTGCCAAGGGGCCAGAATTGTCAAGGGTGCCCGACATCCAGGCTAAACATGGGAAACCTTGGCAGCTAAGTTTACAACCTACACAGGCTTACATGTACCTATTAAGAAAGGTATGCAAAAATAATCAGCCCCTGGAATTTGTAAAAATCTAAAATTGTGAAGGGGCTGCTGCACATACCTACATTATATACCGCACTGAGAACGAGAGAAAAATTGTACAGCTGGAAGCTTAGTAGTGTCCCCCCCCCAAGAGCAGTGTGTTATTAAAGGACACACATGGATGGCATCATGAGCACGCATAGCCAATTTCTCAAATCGTTTTGATTGGATATTTTCATAGTTTTTAGTTTGCAAATTACATAAAATTAATTCAATTCTGCCGTGCAGATGCACAGATGATGCCAAAACCTGAAGAGAGCATCAGTTACACCACTCGACTGTGTTGAGTGAAGATCATCACTGATATTAACATTTAACTCTTACTGATAAATACATTTAAGTGTAGCTTGTCTAAGGCCCACTTCAACTTTTCATGCACCAACGAAACTTAATACCATTAAGTTTGACGTCGGAGCAACTGGTCGATTCAGATGGTGAACTTAAATCATTTGACGGATTGTAGAACTCACAGGGCTTCAAGTGGCCAGGGTAAAAAATATAGGGATAAATATAGGACATTTTTCAGGAAAATATAGGGCTAATATAGGGC
Organism: Actinernus sp. WN-2022; assembly: GCA_030867875.1. Taxonomy (NCBI): domain Eukaryota; kingdom Metazoa; phylum Cnidaria; class Anthozoa; order Actiniaria; family Actinernidae; genus Actinernus; species Actinernus sp. WN-2022. The sequence continues at coordinate 79,531,241 of JAOWCC010000019.1, forward strand.
AAAATGAAGAAATATAGGGAAATATAGGGAGATAATATAGACGAAGTTGGCGATGTTTTCCATCCATTAGCTGGATTTTAAACAACAACAAACACATGAACATATAAAAAATAATGCAATGGCTCTTTATTTCTCGATGTCGATTTTCTTGCAGTGCCATGAACGTTCTATTAAGCGCCCATGGCAAAATAGCCGACATTTTTCATTTCTTATTAACAAAAACAGTTAGAAGTACATGAAATATCCAATAATTGTATTCGTTTTTTAGTTAGTAGAAAAGAAATTATAGAAATATAGGAAATATAGGACATTTTAGAAAATATAGGGAAATCTAGGGAAATCTAAAAAATATAGGAAATATAGGGACACTTGAAGCCCTGAACTCACAGAACCTGGTTCTAGATCTTAATTTTCGCTAGCAAATTTAAATTTCAAGATGGAATAATTCATGCGTTTAGTTTGGATCATGAAAATAGCGTCATTTAAATCTACATTGCTTCAATGTTGCATTATGCAATGTTCATCACCTGCTGCACCTAATTTGAAACATGTCAAGCCCAATTGATTTTGACAGCACTATTATGCTGTACTTAATTCATCGATTAAGTTCGGCACACAAAAAGATTGCCTTCTGAAACAGGCCTGAGGCCTCGAAGCAATAGGTGCCAAAAGTAAATTAATTTACATTTAAAGTATAAACATGCAAAAACATTGCGACCACTTAATCCTAAGAAAGTTGCTGAACTTTGTTAGAGTGTAAGTTATGACAAAACCGAGGGATCTTATGAGTGATGTCCTGATAGCAGACTAGAGGGATGGCTGGACTGGTGACTTGACATGCTAACAGAGCGCCCTCGCGACTCAGTGTCATTGAATGAAGCACTTGTAAAACTATCAACAGTGTCATTACCAGATGATCTGGTACATGGAACAGAGTCTACAGACGGACGCCTGTGTGAATGATGATGAGCACCTACATGTCTTGATGATAATCTCTGAGTTTGACATTTTATGGATTCAAGAATCTCCCGACCTTGACGAGTAAGAAAGTGGAATTCTCCTTCTCTACTCTTGCATCCTCTGAAATAAAATAAAAGAAAATGTGATCAGTGATGATGACTAATTTTCATATTTGACAAATGCAGGAAACTTTTGGATAAAAAGATTGGATAGAAAAGGGCTATTGCCTCCCAGAGACTATAGGAGCACGCGGTGCTAAATTTGCCCGTGCTCATATAGGCTCTGGAGGCAATAGACCCGTTTTGCATTCAAGAATTACCGCTGGATGCGATGCCTACAGACGCATTTACTCAACACTAGTCTCATTCTGATGTTAAAAATTCACAAATACCAGCGAGAAGGTGCAGAAGATCAAACTACAACAATACATAGAGTTGTGAACAACCCATCTTCTCGCTGGTATTTATGAATATTTAACATCAGAATGAGACTAGTGTAACTTGAATAAATGCATCTGTAGGCATCGCATCCAGCGGTAATTCTTGAATGCAAAACTGGACTATTTCTAATTTGTTGTAATGATGTAAACTGCTAGAATAAAACAGAGGCAAGCCTAAAAGCACAGTTGCTTTTAGGCTGGATTGGATAAGATTGTAATGATCTAATTCTACCTATAGAGATATACTGTATTTCCTCAATTACATGTACAAGTGCTCTGGCTCTTATTTCAAATTTTGTTCAAATACAGTAGGGGTACTTTAATTGTTGCTGTACCTTTTTCTACAAATAAAGCACCTCTATGTTGGGGTTTGGGCACCATGTACATAACAAATATTGTTCAAGGTATCAACAGTTAAAGTGATGTCTATACAGATTGTACATGTAAATGCACATCCTACCTCCCTCCCCCTACCCACTCTCCTCCCCCCCAAGAAACACAACAAAACAAGACACCCAGGGAGTGAAGTGCTGTGATATTTTCTAGTTTCAAGAATAACTTAGCAATATCACCACAGCTGGTCTAAAGAAGTGGGGAGATTGGGGGAGGTGGATTTTTTTTTTTTTGGGGGGGGGGAGGTGGTGGGTGGGTAGGGGTGGAGAGTATAACAAAAATGTATCATGAAATGATGAACCCCTCCTTCACACACACACAGCACTAATGTTTTGGTTTCGTGAAATATTTATCTGATATATTTAATAGTTTTTCCCTCACTTACTTAGCTGCTTTGATGATGAGTACTTTATCGATGTCTTGCAAGTGAGAAAGTCTTTGGAGACGAAACCTAGGGAGGAATTCTAACTCCCACTGCATGACCTTTTCTCCAGACTTAGAACTATGAAGACACAAGTATTCCCTCCTGACAGTGATGAGATACTCTCCCACGAGTCCTACTCTATCGGAATCTTCTGTTCCTATTATAGTAACCTCATACAAACCTGTGGATGTGGATAAGAATATTGGGTTATACAGTCAAACCATCTGTAAGCAGTGAATCAACTAAAAGTTGATCAAGGTATGCTGACTGCCATGGGAAGTGAGTAGCAGCTGACGTTTCGAGCGCTAGCCCTTCAGAGCTTTGTTTTCACTCTGATGAAGGCTAAACTGCACAGCCTCAAAACCATATGATTTCCTATACTAATTAACTGTCACTGTACATGTAACCTGGCACTGATAATAAAAATACTACTACTAATAATAGCATTTATTTAAACACGGTATTGGTGGTACTGCAGCATTCAGAGCTGATGTGGGCGTGATAACACAAAAGGAACGATAAAAAATCTAGCTAACCTTTTTGATTATGTAAATTACAAGATGTGGATGGAAAAATAGACTATTGCATTATAAGATATTGAAATGGTACTAACTGACTAACTAGTTGAGTAACTAACTAATTGACTAATAACGTAATTAGATGAATAAGTGAGTAGTTGTGTAAATGGATAGGTGGATGTCTAATAATTAAGTAAACACTTGGATGAGTAAACATGAATAAGCATGCATGAAACATAAATAAAACATTAGTGGTATGATAACTCATCAGTGTAGCTCCTAATATTTGGTTGCAGTGGTATGGAATTAATATACTTTTTTGACAAGTTTTTTTTAAAGGTCAAGTGTTTTTTATCTTTAAGGATGTAGTTCCACAGTACGGATGCTTTGTATGTCATTGACTTGCATATAGCATCTGTACGTGGCATCTGATAAGAACCCAAACCGAAATGGTATTGAAACCCTTTTTACCCAAAACAAGTGCACAAAATTCATTCACAGCTACATGTACATGTACTGTACATGTATCTCATGGAAGACCAGTAATTACGAATTATAATAAATTGAATGTATGGTACACTCAAAAATCAGTTGGCAGTCTTGGAGTTTCATTTTTAGATTTCGAATGTTCATCCATAGCAGGCTCAAAACCCTTGCCATTTTCAGCACTAAATCAGCAAATTGAGAGGAAAAAGTAGCCTGAATTTCAGCCGTCTCCTCTTTTTCGTTCCTCCCAAGAGAGACGTCTGAATCCAATAGCCGATAATGCCATCCAGTGACGTCAAGGCGGATTAACAATTTAATTTATGCAAATAAAACTGTCACGGCAGTAGTAAGAGTTTGTGGGTCACAAAAACAAAGCCATTGCTCGCCTTGAGAAATTATTTGAGATCATGCATACCAAAATAAAAGCCTTACCTATATTATATATATATCTCCATCCCATTTGCTTCTCAAGTGCCTCTTATGTTGTGAAAACCTTTTTGAAGCAACAAATCGTTATATTATCTTTGTCTGGCGATCTGCCGTTCGAATCGACACAACTACGAGATATTACCTATGTAAATGATGCAACAGAAAAGTAGAAAAACATGAAAGGATAATGGAGAATTTTCGAAGAAATACGAAGACTCTTTTACGGGAAAGAACAGTTCCTTGAAGAGACTAGCGACATTCTTTACCACTGCGAGTGTGAACAAATAATTGATTATCAACAACCCCGCAGACGCGATGGGATAAAAATGTACATGTTTACAGTACAGTTGGCCGGTTATTGTGCAGGACACAAGTTTTCAATCCATTTCCAGATGTTTTCCTTACGAATTCAAGGTCTTTGCCAAAGACAATCACTCCACTGAAACTCAACGATCAACAATCACAAGTCCAAAGTGAATCCTGCCGTCTTCTCTGATGAGTTAATTATGATAATTATGCGAAATTATAGAATATGAACCAATCAAAGATCACTACCAGGTTTTCTGGTAGTGACATCACTGGACAGCATTATCGGCTATTGGACTCAGACGTCTCTCTTGGGAGGAACGAACCGGAGGAGACAGCTGAAATTCAGGCTAATGAAAAGGGGACATTGTCAATCAGCATGTCATGTAATTTCATTCTATAAGATTCTGTAGACTGTTGGAGTTTATTTTGATGCAAATAGTACTTGCATTCATACTTTCCTGACACAGAGTTAAAACCATCAATTGAATCTCCTAAGCCATGTGAAGGCTTTGAAAAGTCTGTTATAATAATAGTATTGTCTGTGTTGCTGGTTACTGAGATCACATACATTGTAGCTGTAAATAACATTTGTCGTCCACCCCCCCCCCCCCCCCCCCCCCAATGAAGGTTTCAAGACTGTCTTATAGCCAAAGCAGACATTCCTTACCATATATATCACCTCCCTGAACTGAAGGAACCATCTTTGGTTCAGGCAGCACAAGTTCTTTCATGAGTCGTATCCATTCCAGTGTATCAATTTCAGAGTCACCAGAAAGAAACAGTTTAATTTCAACAGCTGCAACCTGGAATGCATGTTGGTGAGTTCGAGAGTGTGCGCGATGAATCCCAGTTACTTCATCTAATGTGATTACTGTCCTGTGCTTCCCATCAGCACATGCTTTTTCACTGTAATAGTATTCTAGTCTTGTTTTTCCACGGATTGACCTTCTCCTTAGAACAAACCATTTTCTTTTCCATGCCTGTGAAAATGAAAGACTAAATTCAATAAAGTAAAGTAAAGATCTCTATATACATATATATATCCCTGGTGAAAATCCTTGTAGGATCTGCAAGGACCTTTAAAGATCCCTAAAGACCCTTCAAAGATCTTTAAAAGTAAGGATCTTACAAAGATCTTTCAAAGATCTATCAAGGACCTTTAAAAGATCTTATACCATCAATATTTTATCAAGGATATTTGAAGGATCCTGTAAAGAACTTGCAAAGATCCTTCAATGTTTTCTTGTAAAGATCTTTACAGGATCCTTAAAAGACCCTTGGAGGTTATTTAGAGATCCTTTAAGGTTCCTTCAAAAATCTTATAAAGTTGACAGTCAAGGATCCCTTAAAGTTCTTTACAGGAACCTTTAAGGATCATTACAGGCTCTTTTGAGGATCTTGCCTCCACTCCTTTAAAGGATCCTGCTAGGATCTTCTAAAGTTCCTGTAGAATCCTAAAAGGATCTTTCAAGGATCTTGAAAAGATCTTACAAGGAAAAAGTAAAGGATCCTTGCAAGTTCTTTACAAGATCCTACAAGGATCATTGCAGGATCTTTGAAGGATGTTGCCTTCACTCCTTTAAAGGAACCTGTTAAGATCCTCTAAAGTTCCTGCAGAATATTAAAAGGATCTTTCAAGGATCTTGAAAAGATCTTACAAGGAAAAAGTAAAGGATCCTTGTAAGTTCTTTACAAGATCCTACAAGGATCATTGCAGGATCTTTGAAGGATGTTGCCTTCACTCCTTTAAAGGATCCTGCTAAGATCCTCTAAAGTTCCTGCAGAATACTAAAAGGATCTTTCAAGGATCTTGAAAAGATCTTACAAGGAAAAAGTAAAGGATCCTTGTAAGTTCTTTACAAGATCCCACAAGGATCATTGCAGGATCTTTGAAGGATGTTGCCTTCACTCCTTTAAAGGATCCTGCTAACATCCTCTAAAGTTCCTGCAGAATACTAAAACGATCTTTCAAGGATCTTGAAAAGATCTTACAAGGAAAAAGTAAAGGATCCTTGCAAGTTCTGTAAAAGATCCTACAAGGATCATTGCAGGATCTTTGAAGGACATTTGTCTCAATTCCTTTAAAGGATCCTGATAAGATCCTCTAAAATAGCTTTAAAATCCTCAACTGATCTTTAAAGGATTGTCTAAAGATCTTACAAGGAAAACGTTAAGGATTCTTTAAAGTTCTTTATAGGTTCCTACAATGTGCAGACAGCTCTTCAAAATAGTTATGATTCAACTACATATTAGCACTTATCATAATAATATTAAACCACACTTTAGAATCCATGGATAGTCCCTGCATTAAATTAATCCCCTCCCTTTGACTCCATATACACTGTACACAACCTCCATGAATACTTCTCCCCTGTAGATTATGTCCTCCCCTCATGTAATGTTCCCCTCCCCTAGTGGTCACTACCAATCATAACAAGTGTAAAGGGGCATTAGTTTACCCTAAATTACTAGATAATAAAGAGGAAAAAATATAAATCTACTGTAATTTACCTTGAAATTTGTGATTTAGTTTGTGACTTGCCAAAAATTGGTCTTGAGCTTGAGCTTCTTTTATTGCTCATATTAAAGGACCCAATTCGATATTATAAATAGATGTACCTCCCTCATGTATAACATCCTTTGTAATCTATTAATACCATGGGGGCAATTCATCAGGATTCTATGGTTTAAATTTCCATCAGAAAGAAAGGAGGGAAAATAGTAGTTTAATATTCCATCAGAATTGCACCCTGACTCCTGATCCCTGATCCCTGATCCCGACTCCTAGATTTTCTAATAAAAAATTATTTAATAACAAAACAAGAGCCCATCTGGGCTTTCACTCGGGCCACATGAGATTGAAGATGAAATACACTTTCATTTGAAATCCTCTTAGTATCAAGTCGTGCTTTAATTCGCCAGTGAGAATTAACGTCAAAAAAACAGACTGGTCTATTAATCGCTTTTATGGCATGACTATGATAACGCAGGATTTGAACAACAGAATACTGGCAATTCAAGTGTATAAATGCAATACAATGACATATTCAGACTTTGAATTTGATTGAAAATAGATCAAAAACTCGGGGAAATGTCCGGCTAAAACTGTATGAATAAATGTGAAATGAAACATAAATTTCATAGCAAGAAAAAAATTGTAATTCCTATAAATGAGAAAGCTCTTCTATTAAGCCGCTTCTCATATACACAGACTGTTTCACAAAAAACATTTGCGCTTATCGACACAAGAATTCAGTTGACCTTTCAAATAATTTATTCTGAGGTACGCATACTCTAAATCACAGATGTTAAATAAAGCGATAATTAGAAGAAAAAGTACATTAACAGACAAACTGAGAGGAAATTTATTCAAATCAAAAAGAGTTTACTTACAGTACTTACGTAACTGAACTTTCGTTTTGGATCTTTTGGTAGTGTTGTTGACAGCACCCACCTTCGTGCACATATGCACTGAATCGGAATGAAAGTCGAAGCCTACCTCGAACTTAACTTTCAGCTAACCTGTTTCCTTTCATTCCACAATGAATAATAATCTCATAAAGTAGGCCCGTAGCTTTCAATAAATTTGCCAGTGTCTGAATGAAACAGCTAGATCTTTTCCAATTTCTCTCACGAGTCACGGCAGAAGACAGTCTGAAGCTACAAAACTTGAATTTTGATCCTCTTCACAGTAACGTAATTTAACGTCTCAGATATTATATATATGCCCTATTTCAGCTAGCGCTGTGCATTTCAAATACTTTTTCCTCTCTCTTTGCTGGCAGTTCATGCTTCTTGTTCGTGTATAGTTGCCGCATTTCAGTTGGCATACACTGAAAACATCTGCTTAACTAAGATTTGTAAAAATCTTAGCGGATCATGTAAATATTCCGCTTGGCTCAATTGAGGGTTTCTGCCGTCAAAGTTCATTTTTTGTTTCTGTTTTCCCCATATTAGCCGACATGTATAATGTCTCGAGCTCTCAATCCAGTAGAAAGACTCTGGTTATTCTGTCGTAAAACATGCCTAATAGCTGTACAAGACTGCCCACGATGGAATAGATTTCTGACAATGACTCATTGAAAGTGATATCTCCTTGTCTCACCTAGTCTGAGAGCTTTGAACTTTCTTATCTGAGCACGCCTGACGAGATCTAACCTTTGATTATAATTCGATACCCGTTGATATCCAAACGTGTTTGGATATTGTATTTCGCTTACGTTTCTAAATGTACATTGGATCTGTCCAAACAGCGCTGATCGAATGTATTACGGCTCCTGGTTGTTCATGTATTTTTATGGTCAACAAGAGCGCCAGTTGAAATATCCTGAGCCTGTTGGAAGGCTTTCGTCCTCGCGGGTCGACCATTTTGATTTACTGTATTAAATTCTGTAAATACATTAACCTGGCGATTGTTGCGTGACCAGCACAGTGCAATCTGATTGGTGTGAATTTGACCTTTAACGCATGCGCAGACCACGTGCTACACGGAATAAAAAATATATATAAAAAAAACGACTTGCATTTTAAGACTCGGCGCTGCTACAGGCAGCCCGAGTAATAAAGGCAAAACCAGAAAATGACAAATTCAAGAAGCATTAAAGTTAAACTCATATTTATTTTAAATTTGTTATCTGGTAAGCAAGTACCACTACTTACAGAAGTATTCAAGACTATAAAATTTCATCGTCTTTGACGTATTAATATTTCCTTTTTCATTTCTGGAACGATAAAAAGAAGCTGATCTGTGCTAAACAACAGTCACTATCAGTGTAAATAATGCAGAAAGTTTCAACTTATCTTTTCGTTGCAATGTCCCAAAGAATAAACCATTCTTTATACTAATAGCCGTGACTTCCAAGTTTGCCGCCGCCATCTTTACTGCTGTGGCACCTGGCCTTTTTAAGTGGATCAGCGGGTCACAATGCACGTGGGCTCAATGTTCAACGGTTTTTGGCGGACATTTTCTACAGTTGGTGAAGGGAGTTTGGAGGTTTATTCAAAGGAAATTATTCTTAATAACGGGCATGAAAACAAGGAAACTCGCACTGGTTATGGTGATTACTTTGAAAAGTGCAAAGTTATTGTGATTGCAAAACCGAATAAATAGTGGTCAACGGAAACATCGCTTCAACTTCAAGTTCACCAGTTAACTCTGATCTTTCTGAATCAGGCAAGTAACTAATCATTCCTACGTTACAACTAACAAGTCTAACAATGTTTATGTATCTGTATCAGCGCGTTAATTACCAAAGATCATTGTATCAAGCACAGTACGTTCTAATACGTTGCATTGCTACTGCTTTATGGCTTAGTGTTTCTGAAACGTTTTGAAATATGAAGCATACTGTACTCTGTGGATGAATAAAATACTACTAGTACTACTAAATAAACATACTAAAATGAAAAAACTCAGTAACTTAATGTTTTCCCCTTCAAGTATTTACTATTTCAGGCATTAAATTCATGAAGCTCAGGTGATAAACACTCCTTACTGCCTACAATACTAGGCTATACAATTATATGTATAAAGAGCTCTAATCTTCTATCACAGGGAGCACAAGCTCGATATAATTTAGTGCACAAAATAATGTTTACAATGTAAATCATAAACCAAGAAAATCTTGGAAATAAAGTCTAAATTTCTTACAAGGGCAATCAACAGTGTAGGCTCGGTTTCAGCCGTTGGGGTGTCGTTTCTCCAAAGCCTCCCCCCACTAACGGCTGGGCGCGCGGTCAACACACCGTGTCCGTGACGTCATCTGATTAACATCGATATTAATATTTATTTATTTGCGTGTAGCGTAGCTATAGGTTCGATTCCGCGTAAACTTTCAAAACACATTGGAATTCTTTAAACTAAAACTCCAAGTGTGAAATTAATTCGACGTAGGTAAAGGTTTTATTTAATACCTGTTATTATTAGCTCTCGTGTTCACAGTCCAAGTTTTCAAGGAAAGCCCGGCTGTTGAGACACTCGCTGACAGAAATTAAAAGCCGAAATATATACGGGGATAAAAATTAAGTTCAGATGTTATCTCGGAACTCTGAGCTAGAGTCGAGTATTCCCGCTTAGTACTTGTGTAGAGTATGTCTTGGAGACATAAATTGTACAAACTTAGTACATAGGACTTGAAGAATTGTAAAACTCATTTGATGCAGCGATTTTCAAGTGAATCGGTGATTGCAGAGTTAAACTCGTAAACATGGCCTGCGTCAGACGTGATTTCCTCTCTTCTATAAACTCCTTTAATATGGAGTCATCAGTCTTTTCTTCGCCGATAAAGGCAGCACTAATTTTCTTTGAAGTAAGAATAGCTAGGCTACCTTGGTCTTGCATCGGTAAAGTTAAATGAGAAATGACTCAACATTACGAGCTGCGACCTTTGAGCTGACGGTTTCCCAAGTGGCTTCCAGAGCCAGTGCGTTTACTGACAAAGTGTCTTCACCCGAAAACTAACTCTCTTACTGCTTCTTTGTGTGAATCCTTGAATTCTTCGAAACCAAACTTTTCCAGAGCAAATTTAAACGCATTTTGGAACAGCAATCGAAAGTCTTTGGTCCGGCTTAAAAGTTTACAATGTAAATTATGCAAATCAATTCAGCGACAGGATTTGAGTGGCAAGTTTGTGATTGGCTAAAACCAACAATGTCTCAGCTCGCGCGCCCAGCCGTGAGTGGGGAGAGGATCGCGGGCTCACCGAAACCCCCACGGCTGGAAACCGAGCCTATCAACAGTGTTGTTGATTATATTTGTGTCATAATTTGTGTTGAGCATCACAGTGGAGCTATTTCTAAGAAAGTCTAATTCACTACACAATACTATACGGTGTTATAATTAAAGATACTTTATTCTCATGATTTCCTTGGTTTATTACTTATGCTATAAATGCTCTACATATTCTGTGGGCACAAAATGTTGAGCTTGGCTGGCTCCGTACTAGTGCTTCCATGTATATCAGAATTCTGTACATGTACATGTATATCACTCACTTCTGGTTTAAGTCCTGAGCTGAGGAACATTTAAATAAGTTTTAACAGGAACTACATGTACCCATTATACATGTAAGTCAGTTAGGCTAAGTGACCATCTTGTCCCTATAATTTAAAGTATATACAATTCTAGACAAGCTCAAGAGAACTAATCACATGGTGTTTTTTTCTAGGCAGTAAACAGTGCTTATTAAGTACTGAACAAGTGCATGAATCCCTGGAGGACCTCAGTACTTCAAGGGAAAATGTGTCTGTTCCCAAAATAATAATGGACATTGTTACATACAGTTTTTGTAGTCAGAACCTAAAAGGGTAATTAACTTTTAGTTCAATTAATAACCCTGTAATATTATAATTATTGAAGAAGTAAACACTTACATGTACGTAAAACTGATTTTTTAACTAGACTATTGAGCAGCACTCCAATAACTTTGGCTTGTAGCATTTTTGTCTCACATTTTTAATCTAGCTTCAGCAGACTTTGTACATATAAGGGAGTTAAATACTAACTAAAGCTACCTGTAGAATTTTCTAATTTACTACAAGTACATGTACATGTAACAGGAAATTCCAAAAGAGAATACCGTATAAATAAAGATATGGTGTGCATGTACAGGAATTGGGCTGTTTACAGAAAGACACAGCTGAGCTGCTACATTGTATGTGTAATAGGAAAGGCTTTTTGGGCCACAGTTTTTAGTGGTGAAATTAATACACAATATATAAATGTTCACTCCCTAATATAAGTGCAGTTTTTCTAATGAGAATTATCCAACACTGTCTTTTACATGTAGGCACTGTTTTGTTTGCAATCAGTAATAAATTTGTTGTTGTGAGTGACTAGCAGTTTCATAAATGTGGTCTTTACATCTAAATGTAGTCAAAGGGTTATTTTTATCCTCAGATAATCTCTCTTCTAACTATATGGACATTACCTTTTTCTTTGGGGTAACAGAATGGGAAGCTGTAACTTAGGGTGCATTTGGTTGCCGTATTCGGAATAAGAATACACAGAATGATCACTACAAATTGCTCACATCTTAGCCAATGGAATACTAAATTGTCCTGAATGTCATATCTCAGTAAGCATTTGTACATGTAGCTTACAGTGTAAAATATGCCTGAACCAGTGACCTGTTCCATAAACTGGCCTTCTGATATTTCGCGGAAAAAAAATCCGAATTTCGCGGGATTTTCGCGGAAAAAATCGGCGATTTCGCGGGAATTTCCGGGAAATTTCGGTGCTTAATTTCGCAAAATAAACTTTTCTCGCCGTTCTTTTGCTATTTTTGCGAACGTATCTATAGTATAGAATATTGGCGCTTTTGTGATACACATTTTGCGTGTAAAAAGTTAATTTTACGGGAAACGAATGCAATCTATATTCAGCAGAAACAGTCGTTGCTCTACAAATGTAAAAATTGCCGCTTCAGCCGAAAATGACTACACGCAGTTTTCAAAAACATCATGTATTTATTGATTCCTTCTATTGATCATTTACATCAACAGGTTGCAAATAGAAAAGCAGCATACTTTCACGTTCTTCTACTATTCGGTCTGAAAACGTCAAATAACATTACGTTCTCACGTTTAAAAAATAACCCAACCTGTACAACATGCGTCGTACTAAAATGTGTAAGTAGAAACATAGCAATAAAAATCGCTGACAAGCTGTGGAAAATTGGTTGTCTTTCAATGAAATGCGTTTGGATCTACCACACCTATCTACCACACCAGTATATGCGTTTAGAACTAAACCAAAACTGTTTTGTAAAGGGCACACAGCAAAGAGTGTTCATTTGCTAAGTTTTAGTAATACTAATAATAATGCCTATCTCACTATAAAACAAACGCTAGGTAATGCAAGGAAATGCACACGTCCAATTCGTGTTAGCTGTAACGTTAACTGTCCAAAAGGTGCTTAGACACACGGAAAATATGTACAAATAAAATGGTTTACATTTCATTTCACATAACTTTTGACGAAAATGTTCCCAAGTTTGTTCGGAAATTCTGAACTTTCCGCTGAACTTTTGAAGGCCATCGTCGACGTGAAGAGTTCCTTTGGGATAGCTTCGTAACCGATCATATGCTTTGGTCTTCAGGGCAGTGTGGCTGTCCTTCTTTTTGGTCAGAAACTTCTCCATACTTTTGAAAGTTTAAAGCCACCGCATACGGTAAAGACTACATACTTGAGAAATACTACATTGCTGAGTTTTAAATCAGTTCTCCGCGGTAATCCAATCTTGGAACGCCTTGCAGTATCGCTTTTAGCGCCCAGTTCTCCGCGGTATTACACTTGGAACGCCTTGCAGTTTTTTGTCGCGGCAACGTACTCGATTGATTTTGAATCGGTTTTGAAGGCAATTTCCCGACACATTTGGACTTTATGGCATAAAAATGACCTCAATAACTGTGACAAGCGTTTATTGTAGTTCAATGGTATGTATTTTGCAAAATTCCTGGCAAATTTCGGGCGATTTCACGGACTTTTTGCAAAATTCTGGCAAATTACGCGGGATTTCGCGGACTTTAGTGAATTTCGCGGGATTTACCTAAATTTCGCGGGCCCGCACCCGCGCGAAATATCAGAAGGCCTGCATAAAGGATATTTAAAGATCCTCAAGGACCCTAGGAAGATCTTAAAGGATCCTTGAAGTTATTTGAGAAAACTTTAAAGATCATCAAAGATCCTAGCAGGATCTTTAAAGATCTTTGAGGATCCTGAACAAGATCCTGCTAGGATCTTTAAAGATCTTTGAGGATCCTGTACAAGATCCTGCTAGGATCTTTAAAGATCTTTGAGGATCCTCAAAGATGCATAAAGGATCTTTAAAGATCATTAAAGGATCTTTAAAGATCGTTAAAGATCCTAGTAGGATCTTTGAGGATCTTTAAAGATCTGCAAACAGGATCCTTAAGGATCTTATATAGGATCTTTAAAGATCTTTGAGGATCCTGAACAAGATCCTGCTAGGATCTTTAAAGATCTTTGAGGATCCTGAACAAGATCCTGCTAGGATCTTTAAAGATCTTTGAGGATCCTGAACAAGATCCTGCTAGGATCTTTAAAGATCTTTGAGGATCCTGTACAAGATCCTGCTAGGATCTTTAAAGATCTTTGAGGATCCTCAAAGATGCATAAAGGATCTTTAAAGATCCTTAAAGATCCTACTAGGATCTTTGAGGATCTTTAAAGATCTGCAAACAGGATCCTTAAGGATCTTATATAGGATCTTTAAAGATCTTTGAGGATCCTGAACAAGATCCTGCTAGGATCTTTAAAGATCTTTGAGGATCCTGAACAAGATCCTGCTAGGATCTTTAAAGATCTTTGAGGATCCTGAACAAGATCCTGCTAGGATCTTTAAAGATCTTTGAGGATCCTGTACAAGATCCTGCTAGGATCTTTAAAGATCTTTGAGGATCCTCAAAGATCCATAAAGGATCTTTAAAGATCATTAAAGGATCTTTAAAGATCCTTAAAGATCCTACTAGGATCTTTGAGGATCTTTAAAGATCTGCAAACAGGATCCTTAAGGATCTTATATAGGATCCTATTAAAGATCCTATTTAAGATCTTTAAAGATCCTAGCAGGATCCTACAAAGATTTTCACCAGGGATAGCCAGTATATACCTCTTATATAATTAACCGAGTGTGAGGTCCAAACCATAAGTTATGGACCGGGTTTCTGCCTTTTTTATGGCCCAAGTGCAAAAGCGTGTGAGCCATAAAAAGGTGGGGGGAAACGAGGATAAAACAAGGTTAATAAGATATCTTTGCTTATTGCCACTTCAAATACAGAAATGGTTCAGCTCATGAGGTCACACTGACAATTAACATATATACATGAAGGTACCTTTGACAGGCAGCACATAAGACAGACATTATTTTGTAAAACTACCTGGCAGTGTGAGAAAAGAGTTTGTAGACAATATAAGAAGAAATGTATGGGTTTGAAGCAACTTGAGATCGATGCGTTAAGTGTATGACGTCACATACACTAAAAAATGACTAGGCATTTCTCGCCCACGGGAACGGATTCGCGTAATGGCGGACGTGATTTTGACGGTAAACTCTCTTTAAAATGTGGTCTAATTGGCCCCTTTGCAAACTTTTTTCACTGATTTGAATATTTCTGCCACTGTTTGTTCAAGATTATGGAATACAAAAAAGTGGCAAAAGAAATGGTCAAATTTTGTCCTAGTGGCACTTTAAAGGGAAAGTCATTTAAAATGGGGGAAGTGGGTAATAAGGATGGTCAGCAATTTTAAGCTGGGAAATTTAACAACCACTTTAATTAAGCTGATATAGTTTAAGATGCTTTCGAAATGACGAATAATGACATTTTCCATTGGTCAACATCTCATCTCGTTTCAGAAATATTCAGGTTTTTGTAATATGCAAATGAGATGACCTATGACGTCATGTTGGTTACACAGCCTTGGGAGACAAAATAATCACAAAATGAAGAACATCTCCGCAAATATTGGGTAAAAACTATTGAAACTTTGCACATATGTGGTAGTTTGGAAAATACACATCATTGTACACATTATATTGTTGCCATGGAAACACTCTGGCCCAGGCTTCCTCTACAAATAACACAAACTTCCCTAATTTCTCCTTTGTCAAACACAAATTTTTTTGGTGTGGATCCAAAATAAGATTTGGAACAATGTAGGCATTGTAATTGTGAGTAGTTCAAGCAACTTATTTTTTGTAACAAGGAAAGAAATTGGAATTTTATGTTCAAGGTGCATGGGGCCATGAGTGTTTCCATGGCAACACCATAATTTGCACAATGTGTACTTTCCATAGTGCCATACATGTGCAAAGTTCAATAGTTTTTACCCAATATTTGGAGAGATGTTCATCATTTTGTGATTTGTCTCCAGGCTGTGCAACCATGAAGTCATATATATACCTGAATATCTCTGAAACGAGATAAGATGTTGACAAATGGAAAATGCCATTATTCATCATTTCGAAAGCATTTAAAAATTATATCAACTTAATTTTCACTTCATGCACTTTAAAGCATGCACTTTAAAGCCTCTTAATGGCAAAATCGTCATTTACTTAATTACCATGTAAATTAAATCCCCTTGACACCCCACAAAATTGAAGATGCCCCCTCAACATTCTCATGACAGTCCTCTTGTTACACCGGGTCAAGGTTTGTAGATAAGATTATTTTGAAGTACAGACTCATAGCTAGGTAATTTTGAACAGTAGGAAGGGATAATCATTACTCGGGCTGCCTGTGGCAGGCACGAGTCTAAATCTGCAGGCCGTTAATAATTTAATTGTTTTTGTTTCATGCAGCAAAATTTATGCACAAGCATTAAGTTATGCATGAACTTGTGGCGTTAATAGATTTCGCCATCGGATGCTATTCTTGTTTGGAGGTACGTTTCGTAGGTTTTATGCCATATTTCATTTTATTCTCGGTCATAATACATACCAGCGCAAACACCGTGATCTGTAGGCCAACCCAAAAATAATTTTGACCGTGTTTTTGGCTGGTTTACAAATCTCGTATCGAGACCGGTGTACGTTAATTATACTACACAGGTATACTGAATAGCTGATTTATAGCGAAATATAGTGATTTACTAGCAAATATATATAATTTTATACTGTGGTTCAGCAGTTATGGTTTTCTCTCCTCTATCGAAATCTGAACTCCTGAGAGCAAGACTGTGAGAGCAACACTGTCATGCACTCACCTACATGAAGCCAGACAGAAATTCTAATTATTATGATGAGACAAGCACTATTCCACTCTGAAGGTAAACTTAAACAAGAATCCTCTCACGGCCAAGGTTTTGGTTCGAGAAATTAAAGGCTTCCAACAGTTCCCTTTATAGTTCTGTAATATAATGACTGCAGACTGCAGTTTTGGGAATGAGGGTAAAAGCTTTTAAATAGTAACCAACAGGCATTTCAGTTAATAATCTTTAATCCAACAAATACCAATATGGACGCGATCAGTGAGCTGCGATAAAGAGCCACAGGGTAGAAAGAACAGTAGAGAAATATAGTGATAGCTAGCTCCATCACAGGTGGACAGGATACAACTTATAATATGGGACAAATATAAACATACATTTGAGACACCTGCAGAACAGCAGACTAAATTGTAAGCGTACATTACATGAATAAGAAGTGTTTACAGTAAAAGGTCAACTACGAGAAAAACAAAAATATTAAATTACATGTACATATATACACTGTATACTAGGGGAGCAGAGAATGAACGTCACCGCGCTACCGGCCACTCCTAAAGACTGCTAAATTCAGCTAATAATTCTTCCCTTTGGTTAATTATTACTATAAAGAGGATTTCAAATGAAAGTGTATTTCATCTTCAATCTCATGTGGCCCGAGTGAAAGCCCGGATGGGCTCTTGTTATTATAGCTTCTGAAAACCTTTAAAGGAAGAAGCTGGCATTAACCTTTAGAGCTAGAGTAGGAGGTGGAACTTGTTCACCGGCTGTCTGCTAACATATATCCACAACCCTGCATGTACATGTATATCAGATTATCTTTTGACAATAATAAGCTCAGCTTCCTGTCGGTTTGTTTTGAATTTGTCACAATATGCTATATTTAACTTTAATACAAACTGCACTGCAAGGAAACCCAATAAAGTTTGATATATTAAGCTAAATAAGAAATAATTATACAAACGTCAATTATTAGTTAGACTAAATATACATGTCATGCATGTGCCCTGTTCTTAAATGAATTTTCCCAATTATTGAATTGTATTGAATTTTATTTATTTAAATTGCAATATATGCTGATTATATATGCAGAATGCTGAGTTTTTCACTGACTAATATTATGTTAACTCTTTACTCTTCAGATGGTAATTTAACCAGGTTAAATTTCTGGATAAAGTATGTTTTGTTTTGGTCTGGTTTCCAAATTCTGTTGGCAGTCTCTCTGGAAAACTATACCATCGAACTTTGTCTATTTAGATTGCTGTCTGCTAAATAATTTGAATTCTTCGTCTAACCTTAATTCTTTCTTTTATGGGGGGATGTTTGTTGCGTTAGGTCTTAGGAATATTTTGTATGCTAAACGCCAGCGCAGCAGCCTAGCCAATGTACACAACCACACATCTACAATAATCTGAATATTAAATGAACACTGGAAAGGCTTGTTCCTCTAAGTCTTAGCGAATGCTTAATATAGCTCATTCATCCGGCAGTCACAGCGGTTAATCGCTATCTCTCCCGGAAATCACGATGCTAATGAATCTCATTTTCTAACCACACGAGCGAAAATAAATCATGTTTTTCTGAGAGCGACCTATAGCTATTACGTTGTTTACGACCTGAACTGATGAAACTCGGGGCTAAATTAGTAAGTATAGAAGTGAGTTAGACTGTAATAACAAATCTACTTCAGCATAGATCTAGTTTAAGAAAAGGTAAGGAATAACCTAGATGTTTTGTTTTTATCGAAAATCAGTTGGCTTAAATTTACTTTATAGGAGTGAAGTTCCAAACATCTATTAAACTTGTAAATAATTCATCTTTCGTCCCTCTAACTCTATTCTAATCTAGCCTCGACTAGCAGAAAACAAACCTGTACGGAAGTTTAAGGAACATGTACCGAATAATCTGAAAGAGAATTGGTAATCAATGAAGTAGGACGGATAGCAGAAAGGATTTTAGAAATTGGTGGAGAAAAACAAAGGGATTCAAAATCTGTTTACAAACTGCGTCCACGCCAGATTTAGGGTGACCAAAACACACGTCAATATAAGCCAAATGGAAATATTTTCACGTTCATCACGAATCTTTCTTTTACATATATTTGTTGCCCTATTATTGAGTTGTAGTCTGAGCTATGTTTAAGGAGATTCTGATTGGTTTTAGCCTTGTATTTAAGATAAAACAGAGGGAACTCCTTCGCGACAACTTGGTAAACAAGTTCTCTTTTTACACATCGCTTACTACGTGAGAGGAATAAATTAACTCCACTTAGAATGGATCGCAATCTTTCACGCTAAAGTTTATTACAATAAAACTTAACTACATATAAAGGTACCTTATGAGTGACTTTCCGTTGCTTTCTAGGCAGCTTCATCTCCAGATATCCACACTTAACGAGGTCTTCATAGGTAGCCATGTCTGTCTTCATGTTGTTCATTCAATCAAATAACCACGCTTTCAACGCCTTGTGCGGTTTCGGGCGAAATCGTCAACCTCTCGGCTTAAAAAGAAACTTTCCTTGAGTTCATACCAGACCCGAGTAAAGCCTAATAGCTGTGCTACGGCATAATAGCCGTAAATCGGCTGCAAATACTGAATGGTGTTTCACCTCTGTGGGAGCGTGTTCTCACAAGACCTGTTTTGATTCACATGTTGGTTTAAATTTTTGGGGTCGCCGGGGACCAGTCCCTCACGTACGAGTATTTGAAGAAAACCGCAAACAAATATTGTGATTCACAATAACACATTACAGCAGCAAAAATTACTCTAAAAATCGATAGAAGAAGGAGGTGGGAGAAGAAACGAACTTACTGAAACTACATGTACACGTCATTTGATTCGGCTTGCAAATTGGTTTCAACGCGTCCTATGGCCAACATTGTGGAAATACTTTATACAACGCCCCAGGGTTTGTAGGGCCTATTACATATTTCTGTTTTAATTTGTTCAGCATTGTTGGTATTTGACGAATATTCAATTCGTGCCTTCGAGTTCTACTCTGTTGGCGAAGAGACCTGCTTCCGCTGTGACTCCGAAAATACGACCTCAACCGCAATTTTTTATGTTTTGAACTTCCGGGCAAAACAAATGGCTGAAATAACCTACCTTAACTCTCCAGCCGTCCTTTAAAACAACCCAGATGTCGTTTTGAAGCGTCCTCAAAATCATACGGCTTTTACCGTGCTGCCAGCTGAAGGCGAAAGCGACTTGTAAAAGACAAGCAATTAATTATTTTTCATGCAAAGCACCACTGTTTTGTTAAGTGAATTCCTCCCTTTGTATTTGATATTCATTTTTTACTGAATAGATTTTCAAGGAATCATTAATAACATTCACCGGCCTTTCAGTATTATCAACATACCAGTTTTATTTCTATTATTAAAAGGTTATAAATATTTTGTATTCGGGCCAATGTCAATGTGGCGTTTTACAGATTCATTCTGTGCACAAAAGCCGAATTTCACAGCACCAAAAAGAGAGCGAATTATATAGTTAATGTTTCCTTTTTACCCTCTTGGGGTTCATTCGTTTAGAAGTAAATTGATCATGAAATGTCCGTCACAATAACAAATTACAGCGGCAAAAATTACTCTAAAAATCGATAGATATTAAATTTGACGCCCTTTATAACTGACCCTACAGGAATAAAATACACAGAAAAAGAGTTTTTGAAATAGATATAATAGTGGAGGCGGAATAATCTATTGTAGTTCATCTATAACTTTGACTTTACAGAATGCAATTCAACCTTAACGCCGGGTTTGTTTGTATTTCTAGCTGCGCATTCTTGAAATACTTCGACTGTAGGGACATCAAAATTCGTGAAACGGACAAGTTGAAGGGAAGTGTTTGGTTTTGAACGGAGGAATTCTATTGTCACAGCGAACAGGATCTCGGCACATTGATCTATAGGGAACCCGAAAATACCGCTGCTGATGGCAGGAATGGAGATACTGGCGTATTCACGCTTGTGGCATTCCTCTAGTGAGTTTAGAACGGCTGAACGAAGGTTGTTATTTTCGTTTGCGATGCCTCCTTTCCAAACCGGACCTGCAGTGAAATGAAATGAATGGTTAATACCAACACAGGTAGCCCAAGCTATTGATTCGTAGTTCTATATTATGTGATTTTTTATTTTTCTTTATAAAAAATCCGCTGAAATTTACTCCGTTTTTTTTTATATCAAAAACAATGAAAACATTTCAAGCATCTCTTTTCTGCCGAAGTAACGCGTACCCTCAGTGTACGAAGCAAGGTAAGCTACTACGCATGTATGGCGTCATCGCTCGATTGGTGTCTGTTAATCGGCTTCAAACAATTAATCTTCCCTTCCTCAATGCTTGATTGATTTCAATATTGCCCTCCTTGCGTGGAAACTATAACTTTACACTTAGTCATTTTAGCATATAATTTGCTTTGATTTTAAGCATCCCACGTGTTCGTCCATTCGTAGAAGACTGCGTATGTCCGGGACGGCTAATATAAAGTGGTTTATTCTATAAACTAGTGTTTTACAAGGATTTTCACCACTGAGAAACATCGCATCTAAACACACGTAAAAATACGATAATTTTACGTGTGATATCCCGGCTTTCAGCCAATCAGCGATTGCCACGTCACGCGCTAACCCTTGCTTCGAACAACCGGGCCCAGGTCCAAGTATTGTTTATAAAATATATAAAACAACTGTGACAACTGTGGGAAACGAGTAGCAGCTGACGTTTCGAGCGTTAGCCCTTCGTCAGAGCAAAAGAGGAAAAGACGCAGACCAACACTAGTTTTTACAGGAACTAGTTATCCATACTTGTCACGCAAAAAAGTTTAATGAGGCTCAGAGCCAATTTTTTTCTTGGGGAATACAATAAATTCGATTTGTCTCCGAGCCTCATCGCGAAACTTTTGTGTGCGACAAGTGAAACATATATAATAATAATAATAATAATAATTTATGGACTTATATTGCGCAAGTTTCATGTGTATATGATCACTTGCGCATTACATGATATGTAAATAACTTATGTATAGCTTAGCCTAAATAATATAATGTTAAAAATCCATACTAATGTTAATACTAATTTTACGGAAGCTAAACCTATACTAATAGATTAATACTAAATGTTTAAGAACTAATAGGATACTAAAAATGAGTAGAAACTATACATTCTAATATTAAAAAAACTATGTTAAAATAAATTACAGTTAAATGCTTTCCTAAAAAGATAAGTCTTAATTGAACGTTTAAAAGAATCGAGAGACTGTTCATTTCGTAAAGAGTTCGGTAGATCGTTCCACAGTTTAGGAGCAGCAGATACAAAGGCTCTATCGCCAAGTGTAGGCTTAGTTATCACATAAGGTGGTTCTAGTAACAATTCGGTATTAGAACGAAGACAATATCTGGACTTACTCTTAATCTTAATTAGATCGTTAATATATATAGGTGACAGACCATGCAATGCCTTAAAAGTAATAAGTAATAATTTAAAGATAATTCTAAACTTAACTGGAAGCCAATGCAGCTGATATAATATAGGTGTTATATGGTCGAATCTTGGTATCTTACAAATAAGACGGGCAGCAGTATTTTGTACTCTCTGTAACTTAATTAGTTGTGTCTGCGGTAATCCGTATATCCGTATATCCAGGAGGGAGGGGGTGACTGTAATTGTTTTCGTAATATAATTTTTGGCGAGTCCTCACTGCCAGTGTGACGTCACATAGCAACGCAGTGCTCTCTTCCCGTGTCGGCTCAGTTCGGCGTACATACATATACAAACATATTTATTTATACACGTAAGAAACCATCAGTAATAGCATAACATTAAAAAAAATAAAAAATCGTAAAAAGAATGCCTACGTATATTGCTTTACATGTTTGACGTGTCTTATAAGATTGTAATTACAATAGTGTATGTTTACGTTTAGTTCTAAAAATATGAACTGTATCAGATAATCTGACATCCTCAGGCAAACTGAGCTCAAAACCCTGACCCACCCCCGCGGCACATAAATAATACGTCACAAACAGGAGTACCTCCCCTCCCCCGTCCCCGGGACTTAACCGACGACACCCTTTTGACCAGTCCCCATCACCAACCGAAAACACCATATCCGAAGGAAGACCTTAATGCCATTTAAGTTAGGGACAAAAGAGGTCAAAAGCAGAGGTTTAACCTTACTTTTTTTTCATCAATTTTATGTAAGTCCTGATGCTTTGTGTTCAATATTACACATTTAATAATAATAATAATGGTTTAATCACAGCATCTCTACTAAGTAGCTTTACATCTGTGAGATCAATATAACAAAAACTATTACTATAACTACTACAACTGCTATAACTTTATATTACATAAGAAAAAGAAAAAAGCACTATGGAAACTATGGTGAACTATATAAACGACTATGTACAGCTATTATATATAAAAGGCAAGAGAAAAATACCAATGAGTATTATTAGTATTAGCTATAATTTTATATTACTATAAAAAGGAAAGGAAACACTGGAAACTTTGGTAACCATATACGCTATGGTGAACTATATACAACTATGTACGACTATAATGTATAAAAGGCACTGAAAAGGGAAAATACTAATGGGTTAATCAATCCGATGTTTTTCTCTGTTCATTAAAATTTGTTTAACCTGACGATTGTATGGTTTTGGGTCAACACATGATCTTATGTTAGCAGGGAGTTCGTTAAATAACTTTGCCGTAAAGTCTTGAAATGTTCCCTTTATGAGGGCACACTTAGTTGTGCACGTGGGGCTACACTAGAGCACAGCTGTCTCTTCGGTTCATGTTTCTTTAGGGAGAGGTAGTCAGGCCAAGACTGATTGTGGATCGCTTGATGGGCACTTCTGAGTAGGCGAAACTGGGTCCTTGCTATAGTGGGGAGCCAATCCAACTTAAGCACGTCTTTCTCAGTAGAATAGCGGTTGGTCACGAAGCTCGCGGCAGCATTTTGCACGCGCTGGATTTTCTTCTGTAGATATGCGGGCAGAGGGTAGCATACAGTGTCATTAAAATTTAATTTGGAAAGGACAAGGCTTTCCGCTAGTTGCTTCTTTGTGTGCTGTGGGGTCATGTTCCGTATTTTACGCAGAATTGACAGGACTCCATAACACGACGAGACTAAGTGCTTTACGTGGTCTGACCATTTAAGGTTTTCATTGAGCCAAGTGCCCAAGAGCTTGAATTTCTTGACTCTTTCCAAAGTCTGACCTTTTACAGCATTAAAGAGATGGTATGACCTCACTGAGACCATGTATCCTCGACATCTGTTGTGTCGTTACTAACCTGGTTTAAACCTTTTGTTGTTTGATTACTCGCTCTGACAATAAAAATAACTAGGGAGGCAGGAATAACTAGCAAGGCAGGACAATTTAGCATACAGGCAGGGGTAGAAAATGGGATCTACATTCATGCTCTAGGGAGAAATGTACTTTACAACTCACAAGAAGGGAGAAAAATTCGACAAAACTAGGGAGGGAGATTTCACTACCCGTCCTCTCCGCTCCTGATTCAACACGTGCACTAACATTCCACGAAATATTTTGCCATCCTTATCAATTGAAACCCCGGCCCCTCGACCCCCGGGACATAGCGGGGCATTAACGGGGACATGGCGGTGGAATAACGCACATTTAGCGCAGCATTTCTCCGGTGGAACGGGGAAACTAACGATTTGCAAAATTTGTGGGGACTTCAGCGGTGGTTGTAACGCCAGCCACGACAGAGCGGGACTGGGCCCGAGCATCGACAACGCTGGAAAAGGCAAGTTGCATCCTTTGAAATCATCATTATTCACGAACTTCGGTTGGAATGCATATATTTACTTCTCATATCAGGTGCTTCTTCATTACAATATTCATACGAAAGTTGTGGATAGAAATTCCACTATAAGGGAGTTTTTGTCCCAAGCAAGCCAAGCGTTTGGTGTCCCGGAGGGGTACTTACATGAAAAATGGAGGCTCAAACCCTGACCCTGTCTGACCCAATCCGAGCTCCAAAATCCTGATTGTCCCCTTTTTTGGAAAAAAAAAACCCTGATTGCCCCTTCTTAAAATTGTTATCAAAACACGGTCGGATATATATCCCGGCCGGTATACCGCGTACCGGGATTGCATGCAAGAACATTTCAAGTCGGGACGTGGCATTGGGTAAACAAATCAGCAGATTAAGTACATAGATGAGTACTGAAGTACGAATTAGCGACGTCACGATGTATGGGAACCTCAGTGCTTGCATGTGGGCAGGCGATCAAATTGCGGCAACAGAATGTCTTTTTTTGGCAGTCGCTAAAAAAAACTGACTGCTCCCAAATTATACTCAAATCCTGACCCTGATCTGCCCAAATCAGGTCAAAACCCTGACCCACCCCGGCGGCACATACATAATACGTCACAAACAGTAGTACCCTCCCCCCCCCTCCCCCCCTCCCCCCGGCCCGCTCACGCCATACACGTCCGGCCCTCATCACGTGACTTTTGTAAATGGTTTTGAAAGAAAAGCGCGCGCGGGCCGTACGTACGGGTCATATGATACTGAAGCTGATATATATTCAATTTCTCAATGCCTCCTCCTAATTGAAAATTCTGAAGCACATGTCGGGGCCATGGGGGCGGGTATTGTAACAGCCAACTGCCCCCGATGGGCGGGGAAAAGGTCAAAATGTAACACTGTATAAATGTTACATTCCCCGCTATGTCCCGGGGGTCGGGGGGCCGGGGTTTCAATTGACTAGTGCATAATTGAACTACTTACGTGCATAACTGCTGCATAGGGAAATCATTCGACGTTCTCATTCGACACAATCACTCGATAGAAGCGAATATATAATTTAGGTGCTTTTTTCATATTCCGAGTAGTCGACAGACTTCACCGTGCCAAAATACGTTGTCGCATAATCGAGAGAGGGCGCTGAACAAAATTATAATTTGGACATGGCTCGGGTTTCTTTGTGCTCTCTTAGCCCAATTCATCAATTGTAAACTTAAGATACTAGGCAAAATATTTTACTGATCAAATTTGAGTGGTGTAGCTTTACTTGAAAGCGAGCAGTTACACTTTTTAGTTTCTATACATTTCTCTGTAAAAATAGACAAATTAACGTATGGGAACGGGAAAATACGGCTGCTCTCTTTCTAGTAAAGCTACACCACTCAAATTTTATCAGTAAAATATTTTGCCTAGTATGTTAAGTTTACAATTGATGAATTTCACAGAATTGAAATTTTATGGAAATTATTTGACATCAGACAAGGGCACCCAACGAAGTTTTCGGTTAAAAAGCTGTTCGGGAGAGTAAGTTAGCCTAAAACTTTCGGATTTGAAAAAAATGTCCCTTGAAAATTGTTTTCTGAAATACTGGCTAGAAAATTTGTTTTCAGTCCCTAGAAAATTATAGAAGAAAGGGGAGACTAAAAGGTTTCCCCTAAAATATTCGAACGTCCCAATTCGTCTGATCAATAGAGTCAGAACAACACATTTTCATTCCCTAAGAATTGCCTAAAGGAAAAAAGAATCCCTAAAAAAATCGTACCTTTGCAACATGAAGTTACTTGGGCTAGAAAATTCTTGTTTCTGTTCTAGACTACTAACAAATTCGTAGGCCGGGAATATTTTGCCATAGTATTTTCGGTTGACGCAATTTCCACCTAGAAAATCCGAACAGCTAATAGCTTTCTAGAATACGTCAAAAGACATAGTAGGCGCCTTAAAATGGCTAGATAAGCTGCAGACAACTGGTTTCAAACGAATTTCAAAAAGTACTCGTTTGGTGCCCTTGATCAGATTCTCATACAAACACTGCATTTGCCATCATGTTAGTCCTGATTACCCATGATGCTTCATTTTCTTGAAAAGGCTTATTCCAAAGGCAGAGGGAATCTTGCAACACAAGTTTTCCTAGTACTAAGTTCTACTTACTCTTTACGCATTGAAAAAAGGCACGTGTCTCGAACCCTTGTTCAACCGCTTTCACTCTCGTTTTCTAGTCCTTTGTCCTAATTTTCGGCTAATTAATATATTTCATAAAAGCTTTCTGATGATGTAATATTTTTGAAACATGTTTTAAAGGTTAATTTTCACCAAAAAAGGAGGCATCCCTTATGACGTCACAACAACGTAACAATACAGAAACAATTGTCCTGAAAAATGTAGTCTTACTTTGTTACCAACCTGCCAACATTTCGTCAAATTTAGAGTAGAAGTAAGGAAATGGCGTTACTTTTACGTTTTATGTTACACTCAACCCCGCCGTTTTTACGGTTATTCGTGCCCGGCGTGATTTGTGAACTGTTTTGTCAAAAAATAAGAAAACTACTTAAAAGCTAAGCCTAAGACTTTAACAGGTTGAAGTTTTCGTAATTTGTAATTCACTGTGAGTTTACTAAGTTATAAAATTATTTACTAAAAAAGTTGAAACCCTCGGTAATTTGTATTTGATAGCAGAGCCTTCGTTCTTTTGGCCAGCGGAGCATACCGTTTTGCCGCGGTGCAGTCCTACCCACTACACTACAAGCTACGTTTGTTGAAAGGACCGAGATAAAATAACAATGAGAAGCCTTGTGAACAGTAATTTTATACGACTATGTACATTGTACGACCCTTGTACTAGGCAAATAATGCTACCTAGTGGATTTATGAAAAGGTAATATCATGATCACCTCGGTTTTCTTTGTTTGTTTAGGGACATTTAATCTTTTAATTCCCTCGTCAACATGTATACTTGTTCTATTTTCCCTCACTGACATGCAAGAGGGAAAATTTGAAGGGCATGTACGCTGATGAGAGAACATTGGACTGTCCCTTGGCACACAGGGTTATGGCGCAGTGCCTGTTGTAAGCCTTGTACCCTACCTAGTTTTTGGTTCAAGAAAGTTGTTCTCTTCATTTCTCAAACCCGCTTCTTCCATGTGGGATACTTAAAACCACAAACGTGACGTGCATGCTCAGTTTATTGTATTTTAGTTTTATTCTTCTAAAAATAACACGCTTGTCCCCAGGCGAAGCCAGGGTCATTCACAATCAATGGCGCTCAATCAAGCATATTAGGGACCTTTAGCAACCACGACGGCAACGTCTAGGACGACGGCATAACACAATAGCCTTAATTAGAAAATACAATAACTGCACGTGAAAATGCACGCAGTCGCCTACATTTTCACCGTTCTCTGCAAAAACATAACGTAAAAAAAACAAATTGTACGTTTTAAAGACAACGCGAACATAAGAAAGTAAATCTAAACATTTTTCGTTCGGCGTGAACGGAACTCTATAGTCATTACATTTTTCGAAAATGTGGTTGTGAAAAACAATTCAAGGCGAACAAGGGAAATAATAAACACCAAATTTCGGGAGAAAGCACTTTTCTACGTACGTCCCGTCGTCACTGCCGTCTCCGTCCTGGTTGCTAAAGGTCCCTAATAACAACTCAACTGCGACGTCTTTGGTTTAGGCAGAGAAAACTAAACTTCTCAGAGATTTGTTCCGTTCCTCGGTGATAATAGTATTACAAAGTGATAGCATGACATTTCGGAAAATTAGTAATTAAATTTCCCCTCGGGCCTCGGGACGATCTGTAAAAGTCTCTCTGCCTGCTGCGTTGGGACTTCCACAAACCCCCTCGGCTCTCAGGGAAATTTAATCACTAATTTCCCTCATGTCATTCTATTACTTATACATATTGATATTACGTACAATGAGAAAACCTCGCCATTGTGAAAACATAGCTTTTTCAATCGTCCTTCCGTCCGGATGTATGTGATTTATCAGTTACCTCGGGCGACGGCGCCCTTGATGAAATGTGACGAAGAGTTGCGGTACAAGTGCTGGACACGGACATTCTAAATCTAATGAATAATTAACGAGTTCAAAAGCCAATTGATGTTTAAATGTGTTCCTTTCCGATATCCCCAGCCTCGACTTGCCATTGTTACACGCTGGAGGGTATATATATATATGGAAGTTCATCGTTAGTTTTTACCGCCTTTTTCTATATTCAATTTATATATATATATATATATATATATATTTGTAAAAATGCAAAAATGTAAAATGAAATAGAAATAGAAATAAAAAATGTCGGCCTTTGATACCCGGTGAAACACGCCGTGTTGAGATACCAAACA
The DNA here is from genome assembly GCA_030867875.1 of Actinernus sp. WN-2022. Lineage (NCBI taxonomy): Eukaryota > Metazoa > Cnidaria > Anthozoa > Actiniaria > Actinernidae > Actinernus > Actinernus sp. WN-2022. The sequence continues at coordinate 79,560,059 of JAOWCC010000019.1, forward strand.
CGCCGAGATATCCAAATACGCCGTGAAGGGCACGATGTGTTTCCTAATCTAAATATTCATGACACTTGAAATTTAATTAAATACAGTAACATGGATTACATCCTAATCCCTGTAGATTTACACAAGGAGAAGTAAAGGAAATACAGAAATAAAAACCAGCGAACAGAGTATGACTCGAACCACCGATCTCACGAATGCCCCCTACTTCTTGTCCTCTGACATGCTCACTACACTATAGGAACGCTTGTTGACATAATTAAACCACAGAAAATAACAACGACAAACCTTGTGACAATAACTGTTAGCAGAAAAATTACCAGACAAACAATACTCCCTAATGATCTGTGAATACAGGTCAGATTATTTCAGTTGGAGAAGCAATGTCCACACCTCGAACTTCGTTTTTCATCAGGGGACTCCCAAACACCTCGAAACAATAAAAGCACTCGGCCGCTCCTCGTGCTTTCATTTTTCTCGGTGTTTGGATCCCCTGATGAAAGACTCGCTCTCGTTTCAGAAATAGTACATGGAAATTGAGTTGTGAATTAAGAAAATAAGCTGATCATATTTTCAACCTAAAACAATTTTAATCATTAATTGGTAAAAAACCTGAAGTAACACCACGTATGCATTTGCTGTTAATTCATATATTGAATTCCCTCTTTAATACTGAATTTTGTGTCTGGGCAAGGGTGCCTATTCTGAGGGTATCAATGGGGTATAGCTGTAGTCAGTAAACAGCTAGTAAAATGCTAGGGTGGGGGTGGGCACTTATTGCAAATTTCGTATTAAAGGGAGATATACTTATTAGAGGGACTTCAATAGGCCATTTGCAGGAAACAGTCACGTACTGATATATCACTTCAATAACCAATGAATTGTACTCGTGATCCCATGGGAAAGGCTTTAGTGGAAACAGTCATGTGCTGATATATCACATCAGTAACCAATTGGAGTGAGCTTGTGATCCCATGGGAATGGCTTTATTTTAAACAGTCACGTGCTGATATTTCACATCAGTAACCAATGAGTAAGCTCGTGATCCCATGGTAAAGGCTTTAGTGGAAACAGTCACGTGCTGATATATCACATCAATAACGAATGAATTGTACTCGTGATCCCATGGATGTCCCAAAGTGTTAGGATTCAGATATTGTTCAATGTTTTTCTGGGAATAGAGCCTTTTAGAGGGACAAGTTTTCACGCCTGAATTATTGAACCACGTTAGCCAAATTTTGGTTACGAATAAGAGGCGAAAAAACATTTTACTTTGCTCTGTTGGTGAAAGGCTAAAATAAAATAAAAATGTATTTCCTTTATCTCTGAATCCAAAGGAGGTTATTCTATCCGGGAAAGGGGTGGCAGGGCACAAAATAAAATTTACATTTTCAGATGAATTTTAGTTATAGCGAAACCTTTAAATCAAGGGTGGACGCTAAATCGAAGAAATATGATAGATTCAATTCCAGAAAAAGGAAAGTTTCAGGTTCCAATTGCAGGAATTAAATAATTTTGGGATACACAATAACAATTATTATTCCTTTCTTCATAGTTGATTTGTTTTTCTTAACAGTAACAATTAAGTATTTCAGCTGCCTTTCATTTCACTGTGTTTGGTATTCTTTTGGCTAAAGTTGAACTAGTTGAGACCCTTCCACGGATCCACACTTTTCACAACACGAAACTGTAAAAAACTATTAAAATTATTAGAGGAATTTATTGTGTAAAATAATATTCCTTACCAACTGCATGAATGATAGCTTTACAAGGCAGAGTCCCTGAGCCAGTAACAGCCACGTCTCCTGTTGATACTGGACCATGCTTTGACACATACTCATCACTTTCTTCCTGGATTTGGATACCACCATTTCTTACGATAGCTGCGGCAAGCTACAGAAAATGTATGGTTAGCTCCTGGCTATAAACATAGTAAGGATTCCTTGTGTCACCTTGCTAGATTAGCTATTTAGTTATTTTTAGGTGTCCTATACCCTTACCTTAGTCAGTGTTCGCTAAGCAAATGTTTAGTCCAGAACACAGGAAACCAGTGTTTAGAGACTGTCTGTGTAATATGCATCTACAATCAAATCAAGTCAGACATGTGTCCCATTGCATTTTAAATTTGGGAACATTTGTTGTGGCAATGGAGACAATTTTTCCAAACTTAAAAATATTTTGGGAACATTTTCCAAGTTTAGTTTGATTCATCTTTATATACTAGCTGAAAATGGATTGAAACACTAGGACATGAAGTATCTAATTCTAATCTATGAACCAGGCTCCACAGTTTTATTTTAAAGGGAACCTCAGCTGAAAAACTATGTTTGCTCTCAAGTGTTTGTTATGGATGCCTAAGTCTGTTTCTGTGTTTGTCTCCAGTAAATTGTACACCAGATGTCATTTATGCACCGATTTTCCTCTCGATAAGACTCATATGAATTTCCTGTGTGCCGCCATCTTGGACATCATGACATCACAGTGTTGCCCTATTGTCGCATAACAAAAGAGCTATTGTTTTCTGACAATAAGACAACACTGTGATGTCATAAATTTCAAGATGGTGGCGCAAAGGAAATTCAAATGAGTTTTATTGACAGGAAAATTGTTGCATAAATGACATCTAGTGTACAATTTACTGAAGACAAACACAGAAACAGACTTAGGCATGACCATAACAAACACTTGAGAGCAAACATTGTTTTTCAGCCGAGGTTACTTTAACTAAAACAAATATTAGTGAGAACAAAAACCTTTCTTTACAACAATCGAAAAATTATGGCCAGCAAATAATATAGTCTGCAAACAAGCTCATGGGGGAGGGAGGGAGAAGGATATCAGGACATGATGGGGTTCTCCATTCCCTACTCTACCCAATCCCCCTCCCCTTCTCCTACCCCCCTCCCCCACCCCAGAGCCTTTGAGTACAGTGATGTGTGTCCCACATAAACATTTTTTTTGCAAAGGTTAAAGCCCTTAAAAGTGCTGAAGCCCAAAACCATGCCCTAGTCAATGAACCGTCTCACATACCTGAGTACATGGTCGAAACATCAAGAGCTATTATTAAATATACTACAGACAGTGACTTCATTGTGGGACTATTATGGCAAATTTCCTGATATTTATTAACTTTTACCTTAGAGAATCAAATATGATAGCTTATTAAGTTCTCTTACCCCTCCTCCATGTTTGAGCCAAGAATTGGCAGCATTCACAATAACATCTACAGACTCCCTCGTAATGTCATTCTCAACGACTTGACAAGAAAGAAAAGGGACATGCAAAGTCTTAGTAAACTCTGGCTAGAATTGCTGTATCTGCAAGAACTGTGACTAGTGAACAAAACATAATCTTGTACCTTGTGCAACCTAACTTGAATGTTTTAAAAACATAGGTACAAAATGTAGAGTAACTTATGAGTTAACACAAATGATTTATTATAAGCTCAACAGACAATTATACATTTTAAGTCAGTGTCCATAACGGCACTGCATGACTTGTACCCAGTCATTATTTAATAATCTAAGAAAGAAAATGCAAGAAAAAAATTGGAACGAGTAAGATTTCCCTTAGTCTCCCTCGCAGCCGTTTCCTTTGTCGTCACGCTGACAAAGGAAACGGCCGCGAGGGAGACTAGATTTCCCTGTGCACCTCGTAATCTTAATTTCACAACCCCTGTAGGTAAACAAGTGCTTGTAGGAATTCTTCTGGGGCCCATTTTTCCTAGCTTGAATGTTTACTGGAATTGCCCCCCCCAAAAAAACTGATTTCAAATGGTCCACCCCTTTTTGGCAGATACCTTCAATTTTCTTCACAAGCCCTCCTGTGATTGGTGACACAAAAATTGTTGCCATGATGGCAGGCTGAAAAATATAAAATACAATAAATCAATCAGTAAAAGTATTTTTTTGTGAAACATTATAACATTTTCAGGGAACATGTACAGGTACTTCATGCTTGAAGAGGCACATATGCTGCATGGGTAATCGGGGGAAAGATGGCGGGAATACACCAGTGTTTGACATGAATGAGAATCTGGTGTTAAATATTTTGCCCAAAATTCTACTTCTAAAACATTTGATTTGATTAGTAATTTAAACTATATGAAAACTAAGGATGGTTGCATGATAAAGGATTTTAATTTGCTGATGAAATTAATGAGGGTATTAGACATATTTGAGCCCTGCAAATATCCAGTTTAACTTGTGTTATTACATGTATATGTTTTCACTTTGCTTGATTTGATCACATACAGCTTTTAACATCAAATATGTGAGTAATTCAACTCCAGACTGAATATTTCATAGGATGCTTTAAGCAGTTTTGAAATTTTATCAACAGAATATTTTGCCACAATATCTTGTTTTACCACAACTGCCGGTAATCTCGCGATCTGATTGGTTGAAGTACGGTGGTAAATGAGAGTCCAGACAACGGTGCTGACGCGAGAAAGTTATAGACAACGCTGGCTCTTTCAAAGCTGTCACGCTTTGTAACGAAACTTCCTTGTACATTTTCTAATATTGTTGTAAAAAACAAATTTCCTCTGGTTTTCCGTGGTGTGGAGACTCTTATTTACCACGATTTACGTCATCACATGGTCAAAATTTGTTGTGGACTCTCTTGGCTCCGCCTCGGGAGTCCACAACAAATTTTGACCATGTGATGACGTAAATCGTGGTAAATAAGAGTCCACACCACGGAAAACCAGTGGAAATTTGCTAAAGTTCTAGGGTGCACGGTCGTGTTCCGAAAAAAGGATAGTGATCAAAACATTTCATATCAGATTCTCATACAAACACTGTCATATTTGTCCTAATTACCAAGCATGCACCTTTGAGCATGGAAGTGGTCTTTTAGGAATATATTATATGGGGTTAGATGATACATGTACATCATTTGTAGACCACTCATCTAAATCCTGGCATACTTAATCGAACATTGGAAATCCAATTCATCAATTAAATTTTAGTTTGTTGTAAAAAACAAACTTATATACCCCCCCCCCCCCCCCCCCCCCAAATAATAATCAGGATATTGAATAAAAGTTTAATAATCCATTGGCTATCGATCATTAATATATAACCAATCAATCATAAGTCACAGAAATATGCATGGCGTTTTTCATCCAACAGCGATACTTACTGCCACGTCATCCATTGTCATTAATGTACCCAGCCTTTTGAAATCATGGTTGGTACATTAGCATATTAACAATTGTAATGTTTATCAACACAAAGTATCGCTATAGCAATCAAGTCTTTGATTACTCAGGGCCGTAGCGCCCTTAGGGGCCGGGGGGGGCTCGTGCCCCCCCAAATGTTTTCCAAAAACAAACAAACAAGGTACCTGGCCCCCTCGGAAACCCAGGGGTTAGGTTGCGAAATGACTTTGTGCCCCCCCCCCAGTTTTTCAGGGCATGCTACGGCCCTGTTACTATTTATTCAATCGATCGATTTTCATTGCATGATTATTGATTTCATTGATACGCTGTCTAAATGGACCTATAAACAAACAAAGTACAGTAACATAATTATTGTATAGTCATTATTTTCACTATTGCAGCCGTGCACATCCAGGCTAGCCTGCGTAGCAAGCGTTTCTGTGGGTTTTTTCGGAGCGTAGGAAGACGTTTTCGCTATTTTCGCGCGGCCAAATAGCGAAAAAGTCTTCCTACACTCCGAAAAAACACACAGAAACGCTTGCTACACACTGGCTACCTCCAGGCTCCAGTCCAGTCAGGGTAAATCGCTACTCTTGCTTCTAACAACCGGGCCAAAGTGGTTCTTATCTTCAAGAGGGACAGATATTTATTGTTACCTTATTCCTATGGGGTGCTGCTGAGACAGTAAATCCGCGACTTAATATAGCCCCAAGTCTAACGGCACAAACGCCCAGCGCCATATTTTGAGCTCCTTTGCATTTGGTGAGAGTACCATGAAGCAATTAGTATCCAGTCCAGCAAGTGCATATGCATGCGGGTGTATGCGGCGGCATTATGCAGTCGCTTGTGTGCTGCGCTTTCCTGTTGCTCACAGCCCTTTCCTCGACCGATGCCGACAGAAATACAAATTATCTTGTTCTAGGAGGGAACGGTTTACTTGGCGGTGAGCTAGTTTCTCGTTTACGGCTGCGAAACGCAGCCGATGTAACGATCGTCAATCGAGGCAATTGGTACTGGGATTCGCTACACCGCATCAAGCCATTCGTAACTCATGTTCAATGTGACAGGCACAGTATTAAGAGCTGCAGCATGCTGCTGAAGGTAGCCAAGGAGAAGTTCTTCTTCGATGTCGTTTTTGATTTCAGCTCGTACTCAGCGCAACAACTCAGGGTATGTAACAGATATACAGACACAGGTAACCCAAGCAGTAATAATTAACTGGTGTTCCCGCTCAACGATAACGCAACACGGTTTCAATTTTACGAGTTAAAAACCCAGTAACAATGCATCCAGTGTCTATTCAATACGGTATTGACATTACCGTTTAAGATTTGTTAAAAGTTCTAAGTCCAGTTCTTTAATCCTTGCCTTGAATTTGGAAATTTCTTGTTGAAAACTGATAGATATATATAATAATCGGGCTCCATGTTGAACCAAACATATGCGCCCTAATGTTTAACGTTCAGTCTAGACCTCTCGGCGAGAATTAAGTGTGGTTTGTATTCATAGTAGGACACGTCATCTTATGCATGTCTCTGCTTACGCGCATTCAGTTCTCCGTTTACAATTCTTTGCTAATATGTATAGAGATTATTACATGTTAAGAGCTTGATATCGTTTTTATTCACGAGGTTTTCGTATCATATCGCGAACGAGCGAGTCCGCGAGCGAGTGATATGATACGAAAATCGAGTGAATAAAAACGATATCAGGCTCTTAACATGTCATAATTTCTTTATTATACATTTAAAGTGAATACAATAACACAAAATTAAGCATAACAATTTTTTTTTCTAAAAGCAATAGTACAGTGAAGTGATCATATCGTATCACTTCACTGATATGGATTTATTCACGGCTTTATCACACGGATATCATCCCCAAATGTGTAATAAACTAGTATACCTAACAGGTAGTGAATGCTGCTCCGCTCAGTTAAGGAAGTGTATTAGAAGAGAACCTACAGTAGCACTTTGGCAGGAAAAATATATTACTGGGTGATAACAATGCCAAGGTATTAGATGAATATATTTTGTAGTTTTGGGGCTATCGTGCGACTGAAACCTGTTTATATAAATAAGGTGTGGTGTGTATATATCTCAAACGTCGTCCCGATTTATGTTCATTTTGTCCCGACATATCAACGATCTCCCGGTAAATTCCCTGAGCCTACCATTTCCCAACATTTCAGTTCTTATTGATTCCCGGCACAAAAAAATGCTGTTCTCCCCGGTGAAATCAACTGTAATTGAGAATGTAATTGCATTCATTTCATACTTGACACGGTTTTCTTTGTTATTCATGAGGCTTTATTGCCATACATACGCCATTATAAATGCAAGGGATGTATGAGAAAAGTTCCCGGGATGTATCTGGATACATCCCGGGAACTTTTCTCATACATCCCTTGCATTTATAACGATCAATTCAATACAATTCAACGATATTTTGTTGTTTCTAGCTTATACACTGAATTGCGCTTGCATTAAGGAATTTCCAAGGAATTCGTTCACCTTGGCTTCAGCCAAACTTAGTAAATATCCCTATAATGATTTAGAACCTTTTCTCCGTCTTGGTACTCGCCCAAAATCTACCTAAAAAGAGCTTACATCAATGAAACTTTTGCGAAAACCTCGTCAAGTATGAAATAAGACACTTAAATACCTCGAACGTCGGCAATAAGCCATATACATCCCGAGGGCCGTATATGGCTTATTGCCTCCGTTCTCGGTATGTAACTCTCACGTAAATGCTAATTGTGCTTTGAACCGGCTGCTTGACTTTATCGAAGGCCAATAGAAGAAAAATAATTGCTGCTGACGATCATCACCATCTTGATAACAGGATATAGATCTTGCTCTTTGGAAACTGATAGTTATATACAGAGTTCGCCTACACGTCAACAAATTCATGATTACACAAGAATCGCATATACAGATATGCATTAAAGAACGGTTTCCACCTCGTGTAATGTCACGTGACGATCAGATCCGCGCAAAGTATTGTGGTAAAAAAAAAGACTAAAAGTGATGCATCGTGGTAAAAAAAGAAATCGAGATTTGGACCCGCTTACAGATTAGAACTGCTGCGTTGCTCGCTCGCTTCAGGCTCGCTTGCTGCGGCAGCAATTAGCCGTCGCGGTCACGCAATAGCGCAATTCGCTTCCCTCAGCCGTCATATCATCTTTGGTATATTTATTTATATATTTTGGCACTTGGTCACATTCTATCAATTAACTAGCTACGTGCCTCAAATTACTGCTTGTACTTGTAGGAATCCTTTTCAACCCAAAAAGAAATGCTCAAATTTCTAGAACTGAACTCAACAATGAATTTTTCAGGATTTTTAGCATGTACTACCGACAGGGATTATCTGCAACATTGACAAAAGTTAACTCTGCCTCTTTCGACCTTAAATTATAACCTGTTACTGTAAAATTACTTCAACTGAACTTATGAATCGATATGGAAACTACAGCTTATTCGCTGACAAATAGGACCAGAAAGGGTACAAATCAGTGTTAGGGGATGACAAATACGCGTTCAGTCTTAATTGGACAGGCATGAGCTCGAGTAGTAAAGAATAGCTGATATTACAGTGGCGTCTACGAATAGTAGTGAGGCGTTCGGGTCGACACCGCTGAAGCTGCTATTCGTAGACGCCACTGTGATATCAGCTATTAAATGTCGCGCTTGAAATTAGTCTTCTTCGAGGCCGTTCTTAGGGTCGTTCCCCAGCGCTAGCGTTGCGTGGTTTCCCACGAGTTTCATATATAGGAGGATAGGTTAGACTTGAAATAAGGTTTATACCGATAAAATCTGTATACTGCAGTTTGTGGCTCACAAACTAAGACTTTCTCTTTCTACAATACCAGAAGTCCATCAGTATTGCATACCGTATTAACTAGAATAAACGCCCCTTCTCGATTAAACGCCCCTCTCGAATTATCGCTCCCTCTAGAGTGGCCAAAAAGAAATAAACGCCTCGAGCGTTTACGCATATAATAGAGAGAGGGCGTTTATTCACAACATTCAACATTGTTCCGCGTGCTACTTGCTTTTTTAAATTACATACTGTATCTCATTGCATTTATTACTCGGGCTGCCTGTGGCAGCGCCGAGTCTTAAAATGCAAGTCGTTATTATTTATTATTATTTTATTTCATGTCAGACGGCTTCTGCGCATGCGTTAAAGGTCAAATTCCAACCAATCAGATTGCACTGTGCTGGTCACGCAAACAAAGGTTAGATTTCCTCAGGCGCGCTCAGATAAGAAAGCTCAAAGCTCTCAGACGAGGCGAGACAAGGAGATATCAATTTCAAATAGTCATTGTCAGAAATCTATTCCATCGTCGGTGGGCAATTATGCAATACAACCTAAATTTGGGTCAGGTCCATGTTTTACGACAGAATAACCAGAGTCTTTCTACTGGATTCGGAGAGCTCGAGACATTATACAAGTCTGCTAATATGGGGAAAACTGAAACAAAAAATGAACTTTGACGGCAGAAACCCTCATATTTGAGCCAAGCGGAATATTTACATGATCCGCTAAGATTTTTACAAATCTAATTAGTTAAGCAGATGTACGCAGTGTATGCCAACTGAAATGCTGTGCTCGTTTTGTGGTTACGGCTCAGTGGGGCAACTACACGAACAAGAAGCATGAACTGCCAGCAAAGAGAGAGGAATTGATCGGAGACGTTAAATTAATTTCATCTTCAAATTATCTCATGTGGCCCGAGTGAAAGGCCAGATGGGCTCTTTTCTACTTTCAACACACAGTCGCTAAACTGTACGAAATCTCCAAGAATAAATCCCTAATGTCCAAACTAACGGGAAAAACTGAAAGAGGAAATCCTTGTGAGAAATCGACGTACATATGAAGCTATATAAGTTATCATCGACTATATGGGAGTCAAACATCGAGCTGCTATGAAACCGCTTGTGACAGTTTGTTTACGCACTTTCATGACAAACGAACGTTTCTACTTTCGACACAACGGTCGCTAAACTGTACGAAATCTCCAAGGATATATCCCTAATGTCCAAACTAAAGGGAAAAACTGAAAGAGGAAATCATTGTGACCAATCGACATAAATATGAAGCTCCAGAAGTAATTATTGAATACATGAGAACCCATAGAGAAAACCGATAATAATGAACACGGTATTAGTTTCACCGACATTTGTGGCGTAACTGAACTCGCACTACAGCATAGCTTGAAATACTGTACGAAAACTCAAGAAATCTTCCATAGAATGTTCTATTTTTTTTACAGCTGAGAACTGTATTATTAAACACAAGAAATAAAACAATGGTGCCATTTGAAGAATTATATCGTGTCAAAAGTGCAAACGAAGAAATATATATCTACGGACGCGAGCAGCTCGATCGTTTCACTTTGGTCAAACTCGGACTGTTTACGACTGGAACCTGCAGTTTTATCGGACCTGCAGACTAAATTGTAAACGTGTGGCCGTGTTCAGGCTAGTAAATCTAGCTAGCTAACCACAGGAGGTAGCGAGCTTCTTTAGTCTGAACCTGGACCCAATTCAGTCACTTCAAAGTGTTTAACCTGCACAAAGACAATCGCTCGGAACCATCGAGCGTTAGACTGCGCTTCGTGCAGCCTAAGATACCATATCAAGTGCGGAGACGTAAAGCCAAGAGAATTCAAACAGATGCAAAGAGCTGACGTACTAAGCTGGATATGTCCCTTGTGTACGCAGCCGATATTAACATTAACTCCAAGTGCTAATAGCTTTAATTTCGATTCGAGGAACAGTCCTCTAAATATTTCTATAGAACCTAACGCAATGGCAGATACGACAAACCGAGAAGATGAATGTGAGGACCATCTAACAGAGCTCGTTCAGAAACTAGAGTGCTCTCCCAAAGACATAAGAGTGGCCCACTTGAATGTGTGCAGTTTAAGGAACAAGATTGAGGAGTTAAGATGTTTGCAATTACTATGTAGATTTGAAGTACTACTGAGCTATAACTGAAAGTCATTTAGACAAATCAGTCCCAGATTCAAATTTACACATTGACGGTCTGAACTTTCTACGTCTTGATAGAGCAGGTCGCAAGGGAGGGGGCTGTGTCCTGTATTTCGCGGATTATTTAAAGGCCACTCATCGAAAGGATTTACGAACAGATGGACTTGAGGCAATCTGGCTGCAAGTGAAATTTCCAAGCACTTCAGTATTGTTTTCTGTGATTTACCGGCCGCCCGATGCAAAAGAATTCTTCGAACATATAAACAATCCTTTTGAAAAAGCATGGTTGAAATCATCAAATATATTCTTACTGGGCGACTTCAACTGTGATCTATCGTCTCATGAGAACTTAAATGGCAACCACGTCGCATCAAGCTCAAATACTACGAAATTGTTGTCCATTTTCAATACATTTAATATGCAGAATGTTGTGCGGGAAGCAACCAGGGTAACACCAACATCGACAAGCTTAATTGACCTTATCGTCACCACTAGAAAAGACCTTGTCACTTCCACGGGAGTATTCCCACTGGGCATCTCAGATCACAGCTTAATATATGCAACACTAAGATTAAAAAACAAAAGACCTCCACCGCATATAATCAAAACAAGAGATTACAAGAGGTTAAACGAAGACAATTTTAGATATGACGTAGCAACTGCACCATTTCACATCGCTTCTATTTTCGATGACTCAGATGACCACCTGTGGGCTTGGCAAAAGTTATTTACAGATATTTGTGACGAGCACGCCCCCATGAAAGAGGTAAAAGTAAGAAGCAGATCTGCCCCCTGGATAACCAACGAAATAAGATATAAAATGAACAGGAGGTACAAATTATTTAAAGCGGCAGTGACTGACAACTGCCAAGAACAGTGGCTAGAGTATAAGAAGATAAGAAATGAAGTTGTGTCGGACCTGAGACAATCTAAGACTTTATATTTTTCGAAAATGTTCAACGAAATTAAAACAACAAGCGCTTACTGGAATTTGATTAAGAAAGCCACCAGCCCAAAATTACGTAAGAATATAGGGCCTTTAAAGAGGGATGATGAAACCTTAGCGTTTTTAGATGCGGAGAAAGCAGATTTAATGAATTCATTCTTTGCTACTATCGGAGAAAAGCTGGCCAGCTCGTTACCAGAACAATGTATGTCTCGTAATCCTGCCTCTGAAAACAATCGAAAACTAGAAATACCTTCAGTCGTCACATCAAACATTTCCGAACAAAACATCCGAGAAAAAATTAAAGGATTGAAGACGAACAAATCAACAGGTCCAGACAAAATACCATCTAAACTCCTAAAGTTAGCGGGCGACGCGATAGTCCCCCCTTTAGCCAGCCTGTATCGTTATAGCATGCAGCACGAAATTGTGTTCAACAGTTGGAAAACGGCTAGAATAACTCCAATATTAAAAAAGGAAGACGAAACAGAAAGGGAAAACTACAGACCAATCTCTAATCTTAGCGTTCCAAGCAAGATATTAGAATCAGAAGTCAATACCGTTCTGGTACATCACGCCTTCAAAGAACACCAACTAGTTACAGAAAGGCAATGGGCAGTACCGCACTGGATATTCGACCGAACTGTTGCTTGTTCACCTAACAGAAATGTGGAGAAAATCAATTGACTCTGGACTAGTTGTAGCAGCGGCCTTTATAGATTTCAAAAAAGCTTTCGATAGCGTGTCTCACCCAATTCTAGAAACTAAACTTAAGGACAATTTTGGCATCAACGGTCCCCTGTTTGCGTGGCTGAAGAACTATTTGAAAGACAGGAACCAATACACAAACGTTAACGGAACAGAATCGGCGAAGCTTCCAGTTACATTTGGTATACCCCAGAGATCAGTATTAGGCCCAACACTATTTGTTCTCTATACAAATGACCTTCCAACATCAGTGAAATCGGGGTCTGTCTACATGTACGCTGACGACACTACAATATTTTGTTCCGGTAAATCAGCGGACGAGGTCATTGAAGAACTCAACCTCGCGTTAAAGGAACTCTATGAATGGTGTATTAAAATAACCTTACACCACACCCTAAGAAATGTGAAGCCATGTTGTTAAGTAGAAGTAGCTGTATGGGCCCTATGGCTCCTGTGTACGTAGGAAGCTCGGTCATTAAGTGGGTTTCACAGACGCGCCTACTAGGGATGACTATAGATGACTGAGATGACTAAGTCAAAGTCACACGCTCCAACTCAAAAAGAACTTTGCAGGGAAGTTAGATCTTTTGAAGCGATCAAGATTTTTATCAACAGACATTCTCCAATCGTTTTATTGTAAAGTTATTCTGCCATCCGTTACGTACGGGCTAGTAGCCTGGGGAGGGTGTAATTGTATAGATAATTTTAACTCTCTTGAAAGATTACACTGTAGGGCTGCACGAATAATATTCAACTTACCAAGGGATATGCCTTCTAAAGACGTACTAAATCACGCTAAATGGTCAACGCTATTCGATAACTATAAGTTAGCTATTGTTAAATTAATTCACAAAGCCTACCTAAATAGGTTACCTACAGTTATGTCAGGCATAATTGAAAAGCGCCAACCAAAATATTCTTTCCGTGCTACTGACCAACTTATTACGCCACGTTTCAATACACGTTACATGAAACACTCCATTGCCTATAGAGGCTCAACATTGTGGAACGCATTAATATCAAAGAACACTAGCATTGTTACTTCATGCACCAAGGCACTATCAAACAAAGTAGTAAAGATGGATACTTTTAAAGATTTTAACTTCTCCACTAATTCAGTGCAGACTACTAAATTTAGACTAGGGGAATATTTATATACATAATTCATATTTTAACTTTAAAGCATTATTTCTTTTAATTATTGTAAATAAATTTAGATAGTAGTTATTTAATTTGTCCGTTAGATGTTTTTATATTATTATAATCTTATAATCATTGTATATATATTTAGTTATACACGACCCCACAAGCTGTAAGCTTTAATAATTATCGTGTTAAAATAAAGGTTATTGATTGATTGATTGATTGAACAGTTTTTCTGCTCTGGTGATTAGCTAGCTAGTGGTCGGTGGAATACTTTGAAGTTCCAAGCTAATAGAATCTAGCGCGCTAAAAGCCCATCGATGACAGATTTTAGTTATTTTAAGGTTTTGAAATGTACACAAATGTCAAGTCAGTGTTATCATCCGATCTAGCCGACTTCTAGCTCTCGCTACGACCACGTTCACTACTCGCTCCAAGGTAATTTCTCTTACCACGACAACTACCGGGTGTATTGTACGTCAATTGAGCCATCATGGATAACGAGGATCGCCAAACACCAGTCAGTAGCAGTTTTTCGCACAGTTTTAATATTTTGGTTGAAATTTCAATTGAGCACTTTGGCGGTCAATTATTTGCGATTACGAAACACTTGCGCCAAGGGCAGTTATATTTCTATCTTTTAGAGGCCTTTAGAGATAGAAACAAACCAGAAGAGGGAAAAACAAAAAGTAAAACCTACTAAGTTACTAGGTCTGAACAGTACTAATTTATTAACTAGCTGCGAGTTGCTGACAGATATCTCAAGACTCTAGCTAGCTGCACGATAGTAGTCTGAACATACATACACACATGAATAAGTAGTGTTTTCAATAAAAGATCAACTACTTTAATTTACATACGAGAAAACAAAAATATTAAATTACATACATGTATATATATACTAGGGGAGCAGAGAATGAAAGTCACCGCGCTACCGGCCACTCCTAAAGACTGCTAATAATTCTTCCCTTTGGTTATTACTAAGAGGATTTCAAATGAAAGTGTATTTCATCTTCAATCTCATGTGGCCCGAGTGAAAGCCCAGATGGGCTCTTGTTTATATATTTAAAAACTAAACCACGTGCGAGGGGGAAAAGTTCGTTAATGTGCACAAAGGCTTAAGACAAACGGGGTTTCTTTCTGGTCTTGTGGATTTCCATCGTTTTCATACTATATAACTCCACCAGCCTTTTTTGTATTTTCTTTACTTTTTCTACATCTTACATTTAATTTTGATTTAAAACTGAAAAGGCATGCAGAACATCGGCGAAAATTACACTGACAAAAAATTACTAAAAGAGCAGAAACTTTAACACACTTTAACTTTAACACAAGAGCTAAGAAAAATAAGTGTAGTACGAAAAAATAGGGTTGTTGGCTAAGACATTGTTGTATTCTTTGAGGTCAGTGGCAAATAAAGATAAAATAACGTTTAAATAGTCAAAAAGTGATGGAAGTTAGTAATTGCATTTTATTAGTATAATGAACAGAAAGACTGTGTTTCTCTTGAGCTATAAAAAGCGATGTTTAAAGACCATTTTTATCTTATTTTAAATGTTTCTTTCCTTGATTTTAAAGTGATAAATTCACTATTTAGCGACCAATATATGGCGTAAATTAAAATCCATCAGCTTGGCAATTTAATGATGACCTTTTTCGTTGGGTCAATAGTAGCTCGCGAAGTTCTAGTTTCTATCATGGATTATGATCCATGTTTCTATCGATCACTTGTCCTTGCTCCAGAATACTTGCGCGCGCTGTTTTAGAAAGTTTGAACAAATTGTAAATTGGGCTCCCTGTGGCGCGCGCTCCGATGTCTCGTTGCTAAGTGATGGCAATCGGTTGACGTGTGTTTTCTTTGTTGCTCGTCGCGTCGCCCGTCAAAGCTGTAAAAGTTTTGTAGCAGTTTTCAAAGAGCCTTTTTCCTCAGTAAACAATCCAGAAAACCATCGATCCCATGAGTCCGTTCTATTTTTAAAGAAATTGTGGTCCTTTGAACCTGATAGTTTGCAACTGAGACTGTGGAAAAGTAAGAAAAAGGTCTACCAGATTACGCCAAATCAAGGACGTCAGCCAGAAAGACCTGAGTACCGGCAAACAAAGTGAATACAATTCTAATGGAGACCAGGAGAACGAGAGCACTGCTGGCCGAAGACTCCAGACCATGAAAAACAGAAAGAAGTCGGGAAAGACGAGGTTACCTCGTTTACACTATATTTGTTTTGCCGTGCCAAATAACTGAACGCATGCGCTGTTCGTCCATCCAAGATGCCGGATAAAGAAAGCTCGGAAGCCTTGTTGCCAACATCATTAATGTAAGCTCTAGAATTGATAAAGGTATGAAAAAGGTTTCGTTTTTTTTCTAAGATCTTAATACCTGTTTAGAATTCACTTCCTGAAACAGCTGTTGCTGCCGTACCTAGTAAGCTAATCCGTCAATAAGGATTGCAGCCATGTTGATGATTTTCATTATATTATATATATTTTTATTTAATAATTTATTTATCTTTGTTTTGCTTATTACTTATATTTATTATTTATAATATAACCCAGATAGTACGAGCGCTCTGATTGGCTTATAGACTCAAACAATCTATGGTCAATTGTGCCGATAAACACATAGAAATCCGCACGCCTGCTTGCGTTGTGTCGTAGTTATAACATAAAAGCAATATACCACACATTTCAATGTGTTTACTGGCGAAATAAAGCACTTGGGATGTTGGAAGAATACTTGAAATGCTTGAAAATCACGCGCCTTCGGCTTGTGATTTTCAAGCATTTCTTGTGTTCTCCCAACATCCCGCGTGTTTATTTCTCCAGTAAACACATTGAAATATGTGGTCTATTGCTTAAACATTACAGGACCGCTCGTTGATCACCCATGGCCGGATTAGCTTGCTAGTGGCAATTATTTGAATTAAAGATTAAAGGCGTTTCATTACCTTTTTTTAATAGCGAAACTAGGGAAAAGAAAGCATGACTCGGATTGTACTCGAGGTTAGCGGCTACGCTTATCTCCTCCTCAGGTGTTTTTGCGTTGTCATGGTTTCTTATTTCATTATTGTGAGAAGTTCTCTAACATCGCTGTCTTTCCCAGCATGGCCGCGCATTTTCTTGGCTGTGGCGCTGTGACTGCGTTTTCCCGCCATCTTGAAGTTTAAACTTCTGAGTGTGACCGCTGGCCGGGGGAGCCGGCCGGGTGGCACAGTGGTTAAGCGCTTCGCCTCTGTGGCCCAGGTTCGATCCCCGGACACGGTTGAGTTTGTTGGTATCTCGCCCTTGCTCCGAGGGTTTTTCTCCGGATTCTCCGGTTTTCCTTCTTCCACAAAAATCAACACGCTGAATTTCAATTCGATCTCTGGTTTAGCCGGGTCCTGACTTTGATTGTTTCAGGGCCCGTTAGAAATTCAGAGAGCTTGCCAATACGAGCGAAGGCTACTCAATAATATCGCTTTCTTCGGATGATAGTTTACACTACGAATTTTAACCGAGCCGAACCAATATTTTTGGTACCCGTGCCAATTTTACCCCTGCTCGGGCTATCTATTTAGAAGGTATAATTAGGCTCGGCAAACCACTTACACTGCAAAATGTATCCGGGCCGAACTCTTTTTTAGGTACGCGTATATACCAATTTTATACGAGCCGTGCCAAAACTCCAGTGCAGTGTGAATGGGCCTTATATCGTCTTACATATATAGAAAGAAGCCTAGCAGCAAATGCGGCAAAAGAGAGATTGATTGAGTTAGAACGCGAGCAAGCTCAGCGCTAGAGTTGTTAAAGCAGAGAACACTGAGAGGAAGCGAGAAAAATTGCCGCCATACATGAGGCTAGAGCGAAAGCTGCTGCAGAAGAATAATCAAAGAGTGTAGATCTGACAGAGGAAGAACATTGCCAGAAAACCAGCTCTCCTAGCCATTTCCGTCCCTTTTGACGTGAAATGTGAATAGATGCAAGAAATATAAAGTTAGGGTTATTCCCAAAATTATAGCATCACTTTATTTGATAGTTTACTGAATATAGTTGAGCTAAGCCGGTACGTCCAGTCTCTGTTATTGTTACACAAGTGTGTCCACAACATCGCACCAAAATATATTTAAAAAAATTTCATTCGGGCTAGCACATACAATCTTAGGGGAGATATGATTCTTCAGTTGCCAAACTATAAGTCTAAGTATTTTCATAATTCGTTTACTTACATAATAGTTAGACTATGGGGTAGCCTACCTAACGAATTTCGTATTATTTCTTCCCCGGTTATTTTCAAATCTAAAATAGATAAACTTGCGTTATCATCAATGGCACATGGTGCTATTAGCATGCGTGTGGCGCTTCTCAGTGTAAGCATATTAATAATTCATTTTTTCGAATTTTCATACAAACCTTCTAAAACCTAACCCCCAAATTTGAAAAAAAACCTAACCATTTTAAATCCCAAATCATTA
The DNA here is from genome assembly GCA_030867875.1 of Actinernus sp. WN-2022. NCBI lineage: Eukaryota > Metazoa > Cnidaria > Anthozoa > Actiniaria > Actinernidae > Actinernus > Actinernus sp. WN-2022. The sequence goes on from JAOWCC010000019.1 coordinate 79,578,467, forward strand.
ATAGAACGAGTCTAAATACACCTGAACTTAATGGGGAATTTAGCGAAGTTTTCAAGTGTTTTCAAGTGCACTTTTGCTTTAACAATTTCAGGACATGCTTACACTGAGAAACCCCCATGCGTGTCACCTAGATATATTTTACCTTGGCAAGCGCGATATGGAAATACTTTACATTTATTATTATTGATTATTGTTGTTGATATCATTGCTAATCCCATTCTAAAATTACAAGGCAAAACAAAACAGTAACCTGAAGTCATCCGGCGGATGTAAAGTACAGGTCACAGGTCAGGTTGTTAATTCTTAGATAAATCCTAACCCTAACCACAAACCTAACCCTAACCATCGGACGAGTTCACAGGTAAACGACGGGTTCTCACTCACCTAGAGCTGGAGCTAGGGTTCCAGGCAAACAAGAAGTGACCTGACCTGTGACCTGACCTGTGACCTGACCTGTACTTTACACCCGCCGGAAGTCATATGTTCAAGAGCATCATTCTCCTTGCAACAGGTGCAAATTTCCACACTTTCAACTGCTTCCTTCGAATTATAAGCCATCAACTGCAGAGCGCCTTCAGATTCTTCTCTACAGCCATGGAAATCAGACCGTAATTAAATACGAAGGCTTTTACAACGAAATTATTGAACACTGAGTAACCGCCCTTTTTCTTGCACAACACGGACGTCATCAAAACTATTGCGTAATACAAACGTGGACTTTAAAACAATTCCCACGGGTTCACATTGCAAATAAATCAATTTTATTACGATTTAATTGTTCAGCACAGTCTAAAGATCATTTTGAGCCCATACATGTATGTGTTTTGGACTTGGGTATCTCTTTAAGTATGGGATTTCTAGTCTCTGCGTAGTTAATTATTGACGTTTTTTGTATCTGAAAGAAATCAAAATGAGGCTGTGTATGCATTATTGATTAGTAGCGGAAGGCCCGCGCGAGCGGAGCTCCATAAATATCAGAGTACTGATGAGAGTGAAATTTTAGCGACATGTTGTTGCCCGCCCACCCGCCCACCCGCCCACCCGACCGTGCACCAGCTCGCGGAACACGTGAGGTTTTCGAGTCCTGAATCGGGTGCTCGATTTTGTATGGCGTTTAACGCCGCCTGTCCTCCGTTTATGAGATTCTGTGATTTTCTAAATTATCTCAATGATCAGTGTAATTTTTTTTTGCCGTAATGTGTAAAACATTCAATTTCCAACTTTAATTCCGTTACATCTGGCGTGCACGTGCACATTGGAAATTGAATGTTTTACGCATTACGGCAAAAAAATTACACTGATCAGAGATAATTTAGAAAATCACAGAATCTCATAAACGGAGGACAGAATCTATTTTCATAATTACGTCTGCACGCACGCATTACATTTCCCGTTACATATGCGCGTGCATCTCAACTGCACATTGTATTTGCGTAAATTAATGCTATTACATATGTGCGCGTGCATCTCTTCGTATTTGATTGGGAGCTCATAGGCTTGCCTATATATATATATATATATATATATATATACAGTCGCTGCCAAAAAGGTTGTCCAGCAGAACATAATATAATACTTTAATATCCATTGTTTTGGGCTATTGTCTAGACCAAGACAATAGCCCAAAACAATGGATATTATAGTATTATATTATGTTCTGCTGGACAACCTTTTTGGCATCGACTGTATATATATATATATATATATACTAGCAATTCCTATGAGGAAGGTATAAGTGCTGCGAGAGGTATATCAGGAAGTGTACTCTGTGAAAATGAATGTGCAACGAGAGAGCATGCATGCGCATAAAAATGTAATAAATCAAAATGGGACATTACGTGTGTTGTTTAGTTGTATGAAAGTCCGTCATTGTAGTACTACATAAGAAGGAATTTACATTGATAGGTACCGGCATATGGTTGAGTCATTAGTGCCGTGCGTAGTATCATTTGTGGAGGAGTAGTTGTCTGAGAAACAAAGATTGCTTTAAATAGTTTTATTTAAAGTAGTACTTTCTGTTATCATCGCTATGCGATGGTGTGTAAAAGTTGCAGACGACTTGGCTTTCCTCTTCCGTGGATCAAAAATAAATCACAACTCCATCATAATAAATGCAATCCAAGTTGTGCCTGCAGGTTTTGCACTTGACCGCATAGCAGTTTAACGCGGCAAATGCATATGCTGGCCTCCAATGTTGTTCTTGCCATTTAAGAACATCACCTGCTCGTTTGACATGCAAAGCCAAATCGATCGGCAACTCCTCGCACGTGGTTGCACTGAGTCCAAAAACACGCCAGAATTCGGACTGTAATTCCTTCGCAACTGGAGCAGTACTCAGCTCTCTGATGCTCTGAAAAGAAGCTTCAAACATTTCTTTCGTATCGCTAAAAAAAACAAGCAGCAGCAACTTACCTTTTGAAGGAGAAACGAAACTGGTGAAAAAGTGGTAGTTTTTCAACCCACACAACCAAACGTTGAGGAAACGTCAAGTCTCGGGGCGATCCGCGCTTTTCCTTCAGGGTAAAATTGCCCTCGTTTTCGCGTTTGTGGATCACGTGTTCGCGGACAAGTTTTCAAATCGAATCGAAAAAAATACTGGTATCTGACGCTGATAACACAGGCAACCCGTAAAAGACGTCGCGAATATATTGCTCTCGCTTCGCTCGCAGCAATTACTTGTTATTCACACTTGATTAATTTTTTGATCAGCAAACTGGGAATAAGTACTGTCATCCAAAGAGCACCTAGAAATCAACATAGTATAGTATATAGGTTAGGATTAAATTCCGAAAAGATATTGAGGATGAAATTTATAGACTTTAGAATTTTTAAAATGAAATATTTTTCTGCATAGTTTAACGACGTATTTGTATCTGGAAAAACCAAAACGAGGCTGTATACGCATTATTGATCAGTACTTCATTTATTTTACGACAGCTGACTGAACTCGAATAATCATCGTTTTGATGGAGTAGAGTGTAGGGAGACAGATATAAGAATGGTTTTAGTAGTCAGTTCGAAGCAGCTTTAACGTACTTTTCCTGGTTTGTTACCCCAGGATTTCCTGGACATCATGCGCCATCGCATTGGTCGCTATGTGTACATCAGCTCTGATTCCGTGTACGAAGTATGTAAAAATCCGTCCCACTGGGGACCGAGCAGAGAAGAAGACGCCATCAGACCCGGAGACCTGCAGACACAGCAAGGACTGGCAGACCTGGATCGCTATGGCCACAACAAGTTAGCATGTGAAGAGGTACTTCAAGAAGAAAGCCAGGTCTCCAAGCTTCCCTACATGAGCTTACGGATCCCAGATATGATTGGGCCGCGAGACAATACCGACCGCTTTTGGATGTATTTCCTTTGGGTGAAGTTCCAAGACGTTTTTCACCGTCCAGTTTACTATCCGCCATATTTACACGGCCAGCAGCTGAGCTTTGTGTTCTCAGAAGATGTGGCCATTCTTATGAACATTCTACCTGACATGTCTATAGATTTTTTCAATGGGCCTTACAATTTGGCATGTCGCGAAACTGTCACTCTACAGGAATTTATCACGTTACTTGGTAGGTACATTGGAGTGTCTGATGTACTTTTCGATACAACTACAGTTAAGGGGACGCATTATTACCCGTCCATCAAGCGTGGACCCGTTAACATTACAAAAGCCGAGAAGCTGCTCTCATGGAATCCACATTCGCTCTATGACGCGGTAAAGAAAACTGCTCAGTTCTACAACTACGCAATGACGGCTAGCGAGTTCAAGCAGCAGAGAGATGGGATAGTGGAAGCGTTCGTTCCCCAGGAGACGAAAGAGAAATTCGAGAAGAAGTTCAAGGAAATTTATGGCACTAAAAGATTTTTGAATGAACTGTAATGTCTTTGAACTGAAGTTGTTGCACTTTGGTCCCTTTCTTCATCGTTTCTTGGTGGAAATTAGGGAAAGAGAAAAAATAATCTGCTCGCAGGGTTAGGGGTAGGTGAAAAAAGTGTGGTCAAGTCAAATTTATAACAAGCCGCTTGGCGAAGTGGTAATCATGGTCGGATGTATTAGGTTGCTTATCAAGTCTGTCTGTAAGCCCTGTAAGTGCCACATCTCTAATACAAAAACCCTTAATATATACCCCCTCCCCCAGAGTGCCATAGGAATCAATAGGACAGCAGTAGGTACGTAAAGAATTTATTCATTCATACTGCGTCGTTGACCAATTTTTGGGCTCTAAAGTTCAATCACGGTTTCGGGAAAACCCCCACCTCCCCCTGTTTCATCCTAAACTTAATGGGAGGGGTGGGCGAATAATGGTTAATCTTTATTAAACATGACACCTCCCCCTGTTTCATCCTAAACTTAATGGAGGGGTGGGCGAATAATGCCTAATCTTTATTAAACATGACACCCAAGGGAGGGGTGGGCGGATAATGGCTAATCATTACACACGATACCTAAGCGAGGGGTGGGCGGATAATGGTTAATCATTAATTAAACATGATACCCAAGGGAGGGGTGGGTGGATAATTTCCCAGAAACGTACCCCCTCCCCGTTTCACCCTAAACTTAATGGTTAATCATTAATTACACACGATACCTAAGGGAGGGGTGGGCGAATAATGGTTAATCATTACACACGATACCTAAGCGAGGGGTGGGCGGATAATGGTTAATCATTAATTAAACATGATATCCAAGGGAGGGGTGGGTGGATAATTTCCCAGAAACGTACCCCTCCCACGTTTCACCCTAAACTTAATTGTTAATCATTAATTACACACGATACCTAAGGGAGGGGTGGGCGGATAATGGTTAATCATTACACACGATACCTAAGCGAGGGGTGGGCGGATAATGGTTAATCATTAATTAAACATGATATCCAAGGGAGGGGTGGGTGGATAATTTCCCAGAAACGTACCCCTCCCCCGTTTCACCCTAAACTTAATTGTTAATCATTAATTACACACAATACCTAAGGGAGGGGTGGGCGAATAATGGTTAATCATTATTAAACATGATACCCAAGGGAAGGGTGGGCGGATAATGGTTAATCATTACACACGATACCTAAGCGAGGGGTGGGCGGATAATGGTTAATCATTAATTAAACATGATATCCAAGGGAGGGGTGGGTGGATAATTTCCCAGAAACGTACCCCTCCCCCGTTTCACCCTAAACTTAATTGTTAATCATTAATTACACACAATACCTAAGGGAGGGGTGGGCGAATAATGGTTAATCATTATTAAACATGATACCCAAGGGAGGGGTGGGTGGATAATGGTTAATTAAACATGATACCCATGGGAGGGGTGGGCGGATAATGGTTAATCATTACACACGATACCTAAGCGAGGGGTGGGCGGATAATGGTTAATCATTAATTACACATGATACCTTAGGGAGGGGTGGGCGGATAATTTCCCAGAAACCGTGATTGGTCCAGTTCTTTGAACGTGTAACAACAGGTGCTAATAAATATATATCTATTTTAGAGTTTTTAAATAAAAGAGTTCACTTCTAGAATTCGTACCTCCCTACGTTATATGTACAGCTGCAAGGCATTATTACTTTATTACATTATTTTTCTTGGTGTAAAAATAGTTTTAACTCTCCCTCTATTCAGTACACAGAATTTTAAAACACTTTTTTAAGTGTGTCGAAACAGAAGAGGGATCACCGTACGAGATTGTACATCGCTTTGCACGACCTAAAAATGTCCATAAAAGACCCTTGACATGTCGTTTTGATCGCATTTTGGCAAATATATCATTTTTGATTGCTCCATTTCATATCACCCTTGTGTATTGTTTTCTTTAATAGTTCTTGTTAGACCAGGTCTGCAAAACGATTGCGCGTGCGTGAATTTTACCCGGGAAATCACACTCGCGCACATAATTTTGGTTGAATTTTGACTTGAAAGCATTGTTACAGGAAAGTACAAGCTTCCATTTTTAAGTCCTTTCATGGACAAGTCCCAAATTTAATTGGCTTGATGACTAAACTAATAAAACTCTTGCGATTTTCCTCTTAATCCCCGGTCTGTTTTGCGATGTGTCGAGATTTTTAAACAGAAACCATTTAGGAGCAACTAGAGCTGCTCCCGCGATTTCTACCGCTGACTGGACATGCGCAGTATTTTGCAGACCTGTCGTTATCGCATGAGAAGATACATTGATATGGAAATCTATTGAAGAAATAATCGTTTTCCCCCAAAGGATTTGAGATGAGCACAACAAACACGCAAAGGGCCTATCTAGAATAAAATCAGTCTTCCACCACATGACCACACCTTTGTAAGTTCGAAATATTTGAATTTCGAGTCAAAGGATCCAATAAAACATTGCTGGATAACGTCACAATGCATTAGGTCACGTGATGTGTCTTCCTCTCTCTTAATTCTAAACAATTCTATTCGAAAATTTACTAGCAAGGAGATTCTCCTTGGTGATAAGACTCTAAAGATGGTAGCGGCCGTCCTCTTGTCATAAGACGAGGAAGGTCTATAGGATCCGGAGTAGGAGGCCTTTTCTTTTTCTTCTTTCTTGGAGTTACAACCCCTGTTCTAGTTAACTCTATAGGTCCATTCCCCTCTGGTTCATCAACACGAGGTTTTTTCTTCTTCTTCTTTTTAACATTTTGATTTAATGTTTCATGCTGTAGTTGATGTGTTCTCGTTTCCAAAGGTGTTTTATTAATAACTGGTAGTAACTCCTCCTCGCTTTCATCACGTCCTGCATTTGACATTCCTTTGTCGCTTTTTTCGTCATTCAAAAGTTTATCGAAAGCTGATTGGTCCATTTTTTCAGCTTTTGAATTGCCAGCCTCGGCCTGTGATTGGCTAATATCAGACTTACGTGTTATTTGTGGCGAGGATGTTGATGGTCGACTAGAATCAGAAGGAGGTTGTACAGAGATTGTTGGTGGAGTATTATCAAGCTCTTTAAGTGATTCTTCAGAGGACCACTCCACTGAGTTCTTATGAAAGACTATTCCTGGTGACTGGATCATTTCATCAACTGAGGGCTTGTCGTCTCTGGCTGGGACTGGAGGTGAGCCATGACGCTTTACAGCCTGTTCATTCAGTAAGGGCAATTTTAAACTGCTGTTTAAACATGGTGTAATTAATTTACAGTTAGTATATGATGATGGTAGTAGTAGTAGTATTAGCACTAGTATAGCAGTAGTAGTTAGTCGTAGTAGTTAGTAAGTAGTAGTAAGTAAGTAGTCATTAGTAAGTAGTAGTTAGTAGTAGTTCGTAGTTCGTAGTAGTTCGTAGTTAGTAGTAGATATTATGTAGTTAGTAGTAGATATTATGTAGTTAGTAGTAGTTCGTAGTCAGTAGTAGTTCGTAGTTAGTAGTAGATACTAAGTAGTTCGTAGTAGTTCGTAGTAGATCAGTACTAAGTAGTCAGTAGTAGTTCGTAGTCAGTAGTAGTTCGTAGTCAGTAGTAGTTCGTAGTCAGTAGTAGCGCGTAGTTAGTAGTAGTTCATAGTTAGTAGTAGTTCGTAGTTAGTAGTAGTTCGTAGTTAGTAGTAGTTCATAGTTAGTAGCAGATACTAAGTAGTTCGTAGTCAGTAGTACGTAGTTAGTAGTAGATACTAAGTAATTAGTAGTAGTTCGTAGTTAGTAGTAGATACTAAGTAGTTAGTAGTAGTTCGTAGTTAGTAGTAGATACTAAGTAGTTAGTAGTAGTTCATAGTTAGTAGCAGATACTAAGTAGTTAGTAGTAGTTCGTAGTTAGTATAGTAGTTCGTAGATACTAAGTAGGCAGTAGTAGATCATAGTTGAAGTAGATACTAAGTAGTTAGTAGTAGTTCGTAGTAGTAGTAACTAGTCGTAGTTAGCAGTTGAGTAGATGTTCATAGTATTAGTTAGTAGTAGTAGTGGTAATAGTAGTATAGTAGTATTAGGTAGTAGTAGTAGTTAGTAGTAGTAGTAGTTTGTAGTAGTTGTACATTTAGTTACTAGTAGTCAGTAGTAGTTCCAAAGTAGTATTGGTTAGTAGTAGGCGGAAGTATTAGTAAGAAGTAGTTAGCAAGTAGTAGTTAGTAAGAAGTAGTTAGCAAGTAGTAGTTAGTAAGAAGTAGTTAGCAAGTAGTAGTTAGTAAGTAGTTCGGAAGAAGTAGTTGGTTAGTAGTAGTTATTAAGTTTAAGTAGGTAGTAGTAGTAGTTAAGTAGGTAGTAGTAGTAGTTAAGTAGGTAGTAGTAGTAGTTAAGTAGGTAGTAGTAGTAGTAAAGTAGGTAGTAGTAGTAGTAAAGTAGGTAGTAGTAGTAGTAGTTAAGTAGGTAGTAGTAGTAGTTAAGTAGGTAGTAGTAGTAGTTAAGTAGGTAGTAGTAGTAGTTAAGTAGGTAGTAGTAGTAGTTAAGTAGGTAGTAGTAGTAGTTAAGTAGGTAGTAGTAGTAGTTAAGTAGGTAGTAGTAGTTAAGTAGGTAGTAGTAGTAGTAGTTAAGTAGGTAGTATTAGTAGTTAAGTGGGTAGTAGTTAAGTGGATAGTAGTAGTAGTTAAGTAGGTAGTAGTAGTAGTTAAATAGGTAGTAGCAGTAGTTAAGTAGGTGGTAGTAGTAGTTAGTAGTAGTTAAAGTGGCTATGAAGTGAAAAAATCGACCCCGGTTTTTATTTTATTAAATTTTTGTCTTCCCTTAGTCATTTTGTGCAATTACAAATACTGGAGTGCACAAACATTGTCTTTGTCCGTGTTGAAGTCATGCATAATTGTGAAACTCATGCAACACATTTTATGCCGTTAAAGATATGCTACTTTCATGCGTGACGTCAAGTGGTTTGCACATCTATATTTGTCTTCGTAAATAATACAATATATAGTGCATTTTTTCTCTAATTCTCATTCTAATTATGTCTTACTTGAGGGGCCTTTGTTCTCTAAGAAAACCTTGCCATCGGTCATATTTTTACTTTTGTGAATAAAAATGTGCAAACCACTTGACGTCATGCATATGATTAACATATGTTTAACGGCATAAAAATTGTCATGTGATTTTGACAATTAATGTTCGTGCTCTCCGAATTTATTTTTATTTTTTCACTTCATAGGCACTTTAATAGTTGTTTGAAGTAGTAGTGGTTGTAGTAGTAGAAGTATAGATAGTAGTAATATAGTAGTAGTATAATGGTTAAGTTAGTAGAGGTAGTTAATTAATAGATGTTCGTAGTAGTAGTAGTTTTTAGTAATATTTAGTAATAGTTCGTATGTTAGTAGTGGTAGTGGGTAGTAGTGAATAGTAGTAGTGGTTGTTCATAACAGTAGTATATAGCAATAGTACTAGTTAGTTGTATACATGTACGTAGCGGTCCTGGGGGAGGGGGGAGGGTACTACCACGAATTTTGGGTGGGAGTGTGCCGCCCGTTCCTCAAAACCGTAACCCTATATTTCTGTCCAAAATATACGATTTTCCATACCCTTTTTCAGACATGTACTCCATGTCATAACAAGATAAATATATGAAAATGCACGGTCCCATACTTCCCTGTAAAATTCATACCCTATTCCAGACTAAAAAGGCTAGACTAGAACAACTCGAAAACCACACCCTTTGGGGCAGCACATACCCGTATAGCCTATACAAGGGAGTACCCCCCCCCCCCCCCCCACCCCAACCCCCGTAGCAGTATAGTAGCAACATCCTCACCTTTGAGCTAACCTCATTCATAATTTTTACTGCAGTCTCATTTGGAGTTTCTGTTGACGCAACTGACTCCTCATTGTCACTTAATTCAATTCTGAAAACAACAAAGCCAAATACCATACATGTAATTTACATACAATGTATATAATTGTATACGTAACCATTACAGTCGATTTCACATAACTTTTGACGAATTGGTTCCGAAGTTGGTTCCGAATTGGTTCCGAGTTGGTTCCGAATTGGTTCCGAGTTGGTTCCGAAGTTCCCAAGTTCGTCGATGAACTTCGAAAATTCAATACGAAGTTTGACATCAATTCACTTCTTTCACCTGGTGGCCATCTTGGATTCAAAGCGAGGCAATCCCTTGTTTTAGCCGGGTGAGCCTCGTACCGAGGGATAGTCAAAACGAGGCTACCCTGGCAAAAACAAAGGATTGCCTCGCTTTGAATCCAATATGTCCACCAGGTGAAGAGAGTGATTGACCTCTTTATAGCTTGGCTCAATGTTGTCCCATTTCAGATCATGTGACCTCAAAAAAACCTCTGAATTTCTAACGAGACCTGAAACAACCATGGGGGCTGATCAAAGCCAGGTCCCGGCCAATCCACAGATCGAATTGGAATTTAGCGTGTTGGTTTTTGCGGAGGGAGGAAAACGGGAAAACCGTCTCTCTTTTTGATTTTTCGGAATTTGGGAACTTCGGAGCCCAATCGTCAAAAAGTATGTGACATCTATTGTAAAACGCTATCAAAGGCAGGTGCAGCATTTCTAAGTTCTTCACTATCTCTCAGTCAAGCTATAGTGTACTTTTAATAAGTGGTTGGAATTCAATTACAGTGACGTTAATCACGATCGCGAATGTTTTACTCATGATTTCTTGAACAAAAGATGGCAATAAAATTTGCAGCAGAGGCGCTGGTAACTACATTTTAAAGTCCTGATACACGAGAAGTACGTGGATGATTGATTATTGATCATTGATTATGCTTACAGTCGCACTTACTAAAATGGTGTACATGAGCTTGATAGACCATAAGCAGTAACATACCTTCTATTTTCGCTGATTTCTAGATCATCTGGAACAGGTTTGACCTTGTTATTCTGAGCAAGAAAAAGAAACATATTAAAATGATAATACCAAGAGATCATAATTAAGAGAGGGAATCTTGTAGCTCGCAGTGTGCGATGATAATGTCTAATAAAAATAGATTTTACTAGACATATCCAGCGTGCGAGATTCTCTCTCTTACTTGTGCTCTCTTGGTTGTACTTATCACTACAAATATGACTATAAGGCCAAAACTTTAAAAAAAATACATTAATTAAAAAAAGGCAGTTACAAAGCTGTCATGTCATACCTGAGCCAGATCATCAAAATTCACTACTTATTGAGATTTGTTTGTGCGCGTTTTTTTAATTGTTGGTAATATGATTTTTCAACCAGACCATTACCTATATCAGTTTCAATCTCTACCCACCCTCTCGTGGGAAAGAAGTACATGCTTCCATCTCAAACTCTTACAGTGTACATGTACAGTGTATTTACAAAAACCTACCCATAATGCATACTGATAATCATGTTAATAATGCTCTCTAACATGTCACTATTTATACTACCTCCACACCCCATGGCAAAAAGTTACGCTCCGCTGGCCGAAAGAACGAAGGCTCTGGAGTTCAAATACAAGTTTCCGAGGTCTTTACTTTTTTAGTAAATAATTGTGTAACTTAGTAAACTCACAGTGAATTACAAATTAAGAAAAAATCAACCTGTTAAAGTCTTAGGCAGCTTAGCCTTTAAGTAGTTTTCTTGTGTTTTTTTTTGCGAAACATTGCACATTCCTACCAAAAATTAGAAACAGGGGTGATTGCCTCTGTTTTCTTTTAGTTTCGGTGGGAAACTGGGGAGACGTCGTGCACACTGGGATCATCAAAGCGCATGCGCGTGACGTTTTGCCGCGGTGTGTACTGCCTCTAACCTTAAATCGTTTGGTGCCAGCTGCAGGTGTTTCACATCCAGACTCAATATCTCTTGATTGTCCCTTCCTCTCTCTTGAATTTTCCTTAGTAAACAATCCAGAAAATCATCGATCCCATGAGTCCGTTCTATTTTTAAAGAAATCGTGGTCCTTTGAACCTGATAGTTTGCAACTGAGACTGTGGAAAATCCATGGGAAAAGTAAGAAAAAGGTCTACCAGATTACACCAAATCAAGGACGTCAGCCAGAAAGACCTGGGTAACGGCAAACAAAGTGAATACAATTCTAATGGAGACCAGGAGAACGAGAGCACTGCTGGCCGAAGACTCCAGACCATGAAAAACAGAAAGAAGTCAGGAAAGACGAGGTTACCTCGTTTACACTATATTTGTTTTGCCGTGCCAAATAACTGAACGCATGCGCTGTTCGTCCATCCAAGATGCCGTTTAAAGAAAGCTCGGAAGCCTTGTTGCCAACATCATCAACGTAAGCTCTAGAATTGATAAAGGTATGAAAAAGGTTTCGTTTTTTTCTAAGATCTTAATACCTGTTTAGAATTCACTTCCTGAAACAGCTGTTGCTGCCGTACCTAGTAAGCTAATCCGTCAAAAAGGATTGCAGCCATGTTGATGATTTTCATTATATTATATATATTTTTATTTAATAATTTATCTTTGTTTTGCTTATTACTTATATTTATTATTTATAATATAACCCAGATAGTACGAGCGCTCTGATTGGCTTATAGACTCAAACAATCTATGGTCAATTGTGCCGGTAAATACATAGAAATCCGCACGCCTGCTTGCGTTGTGTCGTAGAAAAGAAAACATGACTCCGATTGTACTCGAGGTTAGCGGCTACGCTTATCTCCTCCTCAGGTGTTTTTGCGTTGTCATGGTTTCTTATTTCATTATTGTGAGAAGTTCTCTAACATCGCTGTCTTTCCCAGCATGGCCGCGCATTTTCTTGGCTGTGGCGCTGTGACTGCGTTTTCCCGCCATCTTGAAGTTTAAACTTCTGAGTGTGACCGCTGGCCGGGGGAGGCGGCCGGGTGGCACAGTGGTTAAGCGCTTCGCCTCTGTGGCCCAGGTTCGATCCCCGGACACGGTTGAGTTTGTTGGTATCTCGCCCTTGCTCCGAGGGTTTTTCTCCGGATTCTCCGGTTTTCCTTCTTCCACAAAAATCAACACGCTGAATTTCAATTCGATCTCTGGTTTAGCCGGGTCCTGACTTTGATTGTTTCAGGGCCCGTTAGAAATTCAGAGAGCTTGCCAATACGAGCGAAGGCTACTGAATAATATCGCTTTCTTCGGATGATAGTTTACACTACGAATTTTAACCGAGCCGAACCAATATTTTTGGTACCCGTGCCAATTTTACCCCTGCTCGGGCTACCTATTTAGAAGGTATAATTAAGCTCGGCAAACCACTTACACTGCAAAATGTATCCGGGCCGAACTCTTTTTTTTAGGTACGCGTATATACCAATTTTATACGAGCCGTGCCAAAACTCCAGTGCAGTGTGAATGGGCCTTATATCGTCTTACATATATAGAAAGAAGCCTAGCAGCAAATGCGGCAAAAGAGAGATTGATTGAGTTAGAACGCGAGCAAGCTCAGCGCTAGAGTTGTTAAAGCAGAGAACACTGAGAGGAAGCGAGAAAAATTGCCGCCATACATGAGGCTAGAGCGAAAGCTGCTGCAGAAGAATAATTAAAGAGTGTAGATCTGACAGAGGAAGAACATTGCCTGAAAACCAGCTCTCCTAGCCATTTCCGTCCTTTTTGACGTGAAATGTGAATAGATGCAAGAAATATAAAGTTAGGGTTATTCCCAAAATTATAGCATCACTTTATTTGATAGTTTACTGAATATAGTTGAGCTAAGCCGGTACGTCCAGTCTCTGTTATTGTTACACAAGTGTGTCCACAACATCGCACCAAAATATATTTAAAAAAATTTCATTCGGGCTAGCACATCTTAGGGGAGATATGATTCTTCAGTTGCCAAACTATAAGTCTAAGTATTTTCATAATTCGTTTACTTACATAATAGTTAGACTATGGGGTAGCCTACCTAACGAATTTCGTATTATTTCTTCCCCGGTTATTTTCAAATCTAAAATAGATAAACTTGCGTGAGGGTCCTGAAGGGTAAAATGGGAGCTGGGATTTGCCTCTTTTTGGGCTGGGAAAATGGGATTCGTGCACTGGGACTGGGATTTTACCACTGGGAATGGGACAAATACTTTGGAAAATGGGAATGGGATTTCTCTTCTTTTTGAGACTTGCTAGTCTCTGACTGTATAATTTCACACAAATACTCGAATTAGCCCACTTTGATGACACAAATACTCGAATTAGCCCACTTTGATGACTGGGATTTGGACCAAAATTGGGCTGGGAACTGGGATTTAGGACCCCCCTTCAGGACCCTCTTGCGTTATCATCAATGGCACATGGTGCTATTAGCATGCGTGTGGCGCTTTCTCAGTGTAAGCATATTAATAATTCATTTTTTCGAATTTTCATACAAACCTTCTAAAACCTAACCCCCAAATTTGAAAAAACCCTAACCATTTTAAATCCCCAATCATTAATAGAACGAGTCTAAATACACCTGAACTTAATGGGGAATTTAGCGAAGTTTTCAAGTGTTTTCAAGTGCACTTTTGCTTTAACAATTTCAGGACATGCTTACACTGAGAAACCCCCATGCGTGTCACCTAGATATATTTTACCTTGGCAAGCGCGATATGGAAATACTTTACATTTATTATTATTGTTGTTGATATCATTGCTAATCCCATTCTAAAATTACAAGGCAAAACAAAACAGTAACCTGAAGTCATCCGGCGGATGTAAAGTACAGGTCACAGGTCAGGTTGTTAATTCTTAGATAAATCCTAACCCTAACCACAAACCTAACCCTAACCATCGGACGAGTTCACAGGTAAACGACGGGTTCTCACTCACCTAGAGCTGGAGCTAGGGTTCCAGGTAAACAAGAAGTGACCTGACCTGTGACCTGACCTGTACTTTACACCCGCCGGAAGTCATATGTTCAAGAGCATCATTCTCCTTGCAACAGGTGCAAATTTCCACACTTTCAACTGCTTCCTTCGAATTATAAGCCATCAACTGCAGAGCGCCTTCAGATTCTTCTCTACAGCCATGGAAATAAGACCGTAATTAAATACGAAGGCTTTTACAACGAAATTATTGAACACTGAGTAACCGCCCTTTTTCTTGCACAACACGGACGTCATCAAAACTATTGCGTAATACAAACGTGGACTTTAAAACAATTCCCACGGGTTCACATTGCAAAATAAATCAATTTTATTACGATTTAATTGTTCAGCACAGTCTAAAGATCATTTTGAGCCCATACATGTATGTGTTTTGGACTTGGGTATCTCTTTAAGTATGGGATTTCTAGTCTCTGCGTAGTTAATTATTGACGTTTTTTGTATCTGAAAGAAATCAAAATGAGGCTGTGTATGCGAGCGGAGCACCATAAATATCAGAGCACTGATGAGAGTGAAATTTTAGCGACATGTTGTTGCCCGCCTGACCGCCCGCCCGACCGTGCACCAGCTCGCGGAACACGCGAGGTTTCAGTTCGAGTTCTGAATCTGGTGCTCGATTTTGTATGGCGTTTAACGCCGTCCTGTCCTCCGTTTATGAGATTCTGTGATTTTCTAAATTATCTGAATGATCAGTGTAATTTTTTTTTGCCGTAATGTGTAAAACATTCAATTTCCAACTTTAATTCCGTTACATCTGGCGTGCACGTGCACATTGGAAATTGAATGTTTTACGCATTACGGCAAAAAAATTACACTGATCAGAGATAATTTAGAAAATCACAGAATCTCATAAACGGAGGACAGAATCTATTTTCATAATTACGTCTGCACGCACGCATTACATTTCCCGTTACATATGCGCGTGCATCTCAACTGCACATTGTATTTGCGTAAATTAATGCTATTACATATGTGCGCGTGCATCTCTTCGTATTTGATTGGGAGCTCATAGGCTTGCCTATATATATATATATATATATATATATACAGTCGCTGCCAAAAAGGTTGTCCAGCAGAACATAATATAATACTTTAATATCCATTGTTTTGGGCTATTGTCTAGACCAAGACAATAGCCCAAAACAATGGATATTATAGTATTATATTATGTTCTGCTGGACAACCTTTTTGGCATCGACTGTATATATATATATATATATATACTAGCAATTCCTATGAGGAAGGTATAAGTGCTGCGAGAGGTATATCAGGAAGTGTACTCTGTGAAAATGAATGTGCAACGAGAGAGCATGCATGCGCATAAAAATGTAATAAATCAAAATGGGACATTACGTGTGTTGTTTAGTTGTATGAAAGTCCGTCATTGTAGTACTACATAAGAAGGAATTTACATTGATAGGTACCGGCATATGGTTGAGTCATTAGTGCCGTGCGTAGTATCATTTGTGGAGGAGTAGTTGTCTGAGAAACAAAGATTGCTTTAAATAGTTTTATTTAAAGTAGTACTTTCTGTTATCATCGCTATGCGATGGTGTGTAAAAGTTGCAGACGACTTGGCTTTCCTCTTCCGTGGATCAAAAATAAATCACAACTCCATCATAATAAATGCAATCCAAGTTGTGCCTGCAGGTTTTGCACTTGACCGCATAGCAGTTTAACGCGGCAAATGCATATGCTGGCCTCCAATGTTGTTCTTGCCATTTAAGAACATCACCTGCTCGTTTGACATGCAAAGCCAAATCGATCGGCAACTCCTCGCACGTGGTTGCACTGAGTCCAAAAACACGCCAGAATTCGGACTGTAATTCCTTCGCAACTGGAGCAGTACTCAGCTCTCTGATGCTCTGAAAAGAAGCTTCAAACATTTCTTTCGTATCGCTAAAAAAAACAAGCAGCAGCAACTTACCTTTTGAAGGAGAAACGAAACTGGTGAAAAAGTGGTAGTTTTTCAACCCACACAACCAAACGTTGAGGAAACGTCAAGTCTCGGGGCGATCCGCGCTTTTCCTTCAGGGTAAAATTGCCCTCGTTTTCGCGTTTGTGGATCACGTGTTCGCGGACAAGTTTTCAAATCGAATCGAAAAAAATACTGGTATCTGACGCTGATAACACAGGCAACCCGTAAAAGACGTCGCGAATATATTGCTCTCGCTTCGCTCGCAGCAATTACTTGTTATTCACACTTGATTAATTTTTTGATCAGCAAACTGGGAATAAGTACTGTCATCCAAAGAGCACCTAGAAATCAACATAGTATAGTATATAGGTTAGGATTAAATTCCGAAAAGATATTGAGGATGAAATTTATAGACTTTAGAATTTTTAAAATGAAATATTTTTCTGCATAGTTTAACGACGTATTTGTATCTGGAAAAACCAAAACGAGGCTGTATACGCATTATTGATCAGTACTTCATTTATTTTACGACAGCTGACTGAACTCGAATAATCATCGTTTTGATGGAGTAGAGTGTAGGGAGACAGATATAAGAATGGTTTTAGTAGTCAGTTCGAAGCAGCTTTAATGTACTTTTCCTGGTTTGTTACCCCAGGATTTCCTGGACATCATGCGCCATCGCATTGGTCGCTATGTGTACATCAGCTCTGATTCCGTGTACGAAGTATGTAAAAATCCGTCCCACTGGGGACCGAGCAGAGAAGAAGACGCCATCAGACCCGGAGACCTGCAGACACAGCAAGGACTGGCAGACCTGGATCGCTATGGCCACAACAAGTTAGCATGTGAAGAGGTACTTCAAGAAGAAAGCCAGGTCTCCAAGCTTCCCTACATGAGCTTACGGATCCCAGATATGATTGGGCCGCGAGACAATACCGACCGCTTTTGGATGTATTTCCTTTGGGTGAAGTTCCAAGACGTTTTTCACCGTCCAGTTTACTATCCGCCATATTTACACGGCCAGCAGCTGAGCTTTGTGTTCTCAGAAGATGTGGCCATTCTTATGAACATTCTACCTGACATGTCTATAGATTTTTTCAATGGGCCTTACAATTTGGCATGTCGCGAAACTGTCACTCTACAGGAATTTATCACGTTACTTGGTAGGTACATTGGAGTGTCTGATGTACTTTTCGATACAACTACAGTTAAGGGGACGCATTATTACCCGTCCATCAAGCGTGGACCCGTTAACATTACAAAAGCCGAGAAGCTGCTCTCATGGAATCCACATTCGCTCTATGACGCGGTAAAGAAAACTGCTCAGTTCTACAACTACGCAATGACGGCTAGCGAGTTCAAGCAGCAGAGAGATGGGATAGTGGAAGCGTTCGTTCCCCAGGAGACGAAAGAGAAATTCGAGAAGAAGTTCAAGGAAATTTATGGCACTAAAAGATTTTTGAATGAACTGTAATGTCTTTGAACTGAAGTTGTTGCACTTTGGTCCCTTTCTTCATCGTTTCTTGGTGGAAATTAGGGAAAGAGAAAAAATAATCTGCTCGCAGGGTTAGGGGTAGGTGAAAAAAGTGTGGTCAAGTCAAATTTATAACAAGCCGCTTGGCGAAGTGGTAATCATGGTCGGATGTATTAGGTTGCTTATCAAGTCTGTCTGTAAGCCCTGTAAGTGCCACATCTCTAATACAAAAACCCTTAATATATACCCCCTCCCCCAGAGTGCCATAGGAATCAATAGGACAGCAGTAGGTACGTAAAGAATTTATTCATTCATACTGCGTCGTTGACCAATTTTTGGGCTCTAAAGTTCAATCACGGTTTCGGGAAAACCCCCACCTCCCCCTGTTTCATCCTAAACTTAATGGGAGGGGTGGGCGAATAATGGTTAATCTTTATTAAACATGACACCTCCCCCTGTTTCATCCTAAACTTAATGGGAGGGGTGGGCGAATAATGCCTAATCTTTATTAAACATGACACCCAAGGGAGGGGTGGGCGGATAATGGCTAATCATTACACACGATACCTAAGCGAGGGGTGGGCGGATAATGGTTAATCATTAATTAAACATGATACCCAAGGGAGGGGTGGGTGGATAATTTCCCAGAAACGTACCCCCTCCCCGTTTCACCCTAAACTTAATGGTTAATCATTAATTACACACGATACCTAAGGGAGGGGTGGGCGAATAATGGTTAATCATTACACACGATACCTAAGCGAGGGGTGGGCGGATAATGGTTAATCATTAATTAAACATGATATCCAAGGGAGGGGTGGGTGGATAATTTCCCAGAAACGTACCCCTCCCACGTTTCACCCTAAACTTAATTGTTAATCATTAATTACACACGATACCTAAGGGAGGGGTGGGCGGATAATGGTTAATCATTACACACGATACCTAAGCGAGGGGTGGGCGGATAATGGTTAATCATTAATTAAACATGATATCCAAGGGAGGGGTGGGTGGATAATTTCCCAGAAACGTACCCCTCCCCCGTTTCACCCTAAACTTAATTGTTAATCATTAATTACACACAATACCTAAGGGAGGGGTGGGCGAATAATGGTTAATCATTATTAAACATGATACCCAAGGGAAGGGTGGGCGGATAATGGTTAATCATTACACACGATACCTAAGCGAGGGGTGGGCGGATAATGGTTAATCATTAATTAAACATGATATCCAAGGGAGGGGTGGGTGGATAATTTCCCAGAAACGTACCCCTCCCCCGTTTCACCCTAAACTTAATTGTTAATCATTAATTACACACAATACCTAAGGGAGGGGTGGGCGAATAATGGTTAATCATTATTAAACATGATACCCAAGGGAGGGGTGGGTGGATAATGGTTAATTAAACATGATACCCATGGGAGGGGTGGGCGGATAATGGTTAATCATTACACACGATACCTAAGCGAGGGGTGGGCGGATAATGGTTAATCATTAATTACACATGATACCTTAGGGAGGGGTGGGCGGATAATTTCCCAGAAACCGTGATTGGTCCAGTTCTTTGAACGTGTAACAACAGGTGCTAATAAATATATATCTATTTTAGAGTTTTTAAATAAAAGAGTTCACTTCTAGAATTCGTACCTCCCTACGTTATATGTACAGCTGCAAGGCATTATTACTTTATTACATTATTTTTCTTGGTGTAAAAATAGTTTTAACTCTCCCTCTATTCAGTACACAGAATTTTAAAACACTTTTTTAAGTGTGTCGAAACAGAAGAGGGATCACCGTACGAGATTGTACATCGCTTTGCACGACCTAAAAATGTCCATAAAAGACCCTTGACATGTCGTTTTGATCGCATTTTGGCAAATATATCATTTTTGATTGCTCCATTTCATATCACCCTTGTGTATTGTTTTCTTTAATAGTTCTTGTTAGACCAGGTCTGCAAAACGATTGCGCGTGCGTGAATTTTACCCGGGAAATCACACTCGCGCACATAATTTTGGTTGAATTTTGACTTGAAAGCATTGTTACAGGAAAGTACAAGCTTCCATTTTTAAGTCCTTTCATGGACAAGTCCCAAATTTAATTGGCTTGATGACTAAACTAATAAAACTCTTGCGATTTTCCTCTTAATCCCCGGTCTGTTTTGCGATGTGTCGAGATTTTTAAACAGAAACCATTTAGGAGCAACTAGAGCTGCTCCCGCGATTTCTACCGCTGACTGGACATGCGCAGTATTTTGCAGACCTGTCGTTATCGCATGAGAAGATACATTGATATGGAAATCTATTGAAGAAATAATCGTTTTCCCCCAAAGGATTTGAGATGAGCACAACAAACACGCAAAGGGCCTATCTAGAATAAAATCAGTCTTCCACCACATGACCACACCTTTGTAAGTTCGAAATATTTGAATTTCGAGTCAAAGGATCCAATAAAACATTGCTGGATAACGTCACAATGCATTAGGTCACGTGATGTGTCTTCCTCTCTCTTAATTCTAAACAATTCTATTCGAAAATTTACTAGCAAGGAGATTCTCCTTGGTGATAAGACTCTAAAGATGGTAGCGGCCGTCCTCTTGTCATAAGACGAGGAAGGTCTATAGGATCCGGAGTAGGAGGCCTTTTCTTTTTCTTCTTTCTTGGAGTTACAACCCCTGTTCTAGTTAACTCTATAGGTCCATTCCCCTCTGGTTCATCAACACGAGGTTTTTTCTTCTTCTTCTTTTTAACATTTTGATTTAATGTTTCATGCTGTAGTTGATGTGTTCTCGTTTCCAAAGGTGTTTTATTAATAACTGGTAGTAACTCCTCCTCGCTTTCATCACGTCCTGCATTTGACATTCCTTTGTCGCTTTTTTCGTCATTCAAAAGTTTATCGAAAGCTGATTGGTCCATTTTTTCAGCTTTTGAATTGCCAGCCTCGGCCTGTGATTGGCTAATATCAGACTTACGTGTTATTTGTGGCGAGGATGTTGATGGTCGACTAGAATCAGAAGGAGGTTGTACAGAGATTGTTGGTGGAGTATTATCAAGCTCTTTAAGTGATTCTTCAGAGGACCACTCCACTGAGTTCTTATGAAAGACTATTCCTGGTGACTGGATCATTTCATCAACTGAGGGCTTGTCGTCTCTGGCTGGGACTGGAGGTGAGCCATGACGCTTTACAGCCTGTTCATTCAGTAAGGGCAATTTTAAACTGCTGTTTAAACATGGTGTAATTAATTTACAGTTAGTATATGATGATGGTAGTAGTAGTAGTATTAGCACTAGTATAGCAGTAGTAGTTAGTCGTAGTAGTTAGTAAGTAGTAGTAAGTAAGTAGTCATTAGTAAGTAGTAGTTAGTAGTAGTTCGTAGTTCGTAGTAGTTCGTAGTTAGTAGTAGATATTATGTAGTTTGTAGTAGATATTATGTAGTTAGTAG
This sequence comes from Actinernus sp. WN-2022, assembly GCA_030867875.1. Taxonomy (NCBI): domain Eukaryota; kingdom Metazoa; phylum Cnidaria; class Anthozoa; order Actiniaria; family Actinernidae; genus Actinernus; species Actinernus sp. WN-2022. Next base: position 79,599,960 of record JAOWCC010000019.1, read on the forward strand.
TAGTTCGTAGTCAGTAGTAGTTCGTAGTTAGTAGTAGATACTAAGTAGTTCGTAGTAGATCAGTACTAAGTAGTCAGTAGTAGTTCGTAGTCAGTAGTAGTTCGTAGTCAGTAGTAGTTCGTAGTCAGTAGTAGCGCGTAGTTAGTAGTAGTTCATAGTTAGTAGTAGTTCGTAGTTAGTAGTAGTTCGTAGTTAGTAGTAGTTCATAGTTAGTAGCAGATACTAAGTAGTTCGTAGTCAGTAGTACGTAGTTAGTAGTAGATACTAAGTAATTAGTAGTAGTTCGTAGTTAGTAGTAGATACTAAGTAGTTAGTAGTAGTTCGTAGTTAGTAGTAGATACTAAGTAGTTAGTAGTAGTTCATAGTTAGTAGCAGATACTAAGTAGTTAGTAGTAGTTCGTAGTTAGTATAGTAGTTCGTAGATACTAAGTAGGCAGTAGTAGATCATAGTTGAAGTAGATACTAAGTAGTTAGTAGTAGTTCGTAGTAGTAGTAACTAGTCGTAGTTAGCAGTTGAGTAGATGTTCATAGTATTAGTTAGTAGTAGTAGTGGTAATAGTAGTATAGTAGTATTAGGTAGTAGTAGTAGTTAGTAGTAGTAGTAGTTTGTAGTAGTTGTACATTTAGTTACTAGTAGTCAGTAGTAGTTCCAAAGTAGTATTGGTTAGTAGTAGGCGGAAGTATTAGTAAGAAGTAGTTAGCAAGTAGTAGTTAGTAAGAAGTAGTTAGCAAGTAGTAGTTAGTAAGAAGTAGTTAGCAAGTAGTAGTTAGTAAGAAGTAGTTAGCAAGTAGTAGTTAGTAAGTAGTTCGGAAGAAGTAGTTGGTTAGTAGTAGTTATTAAGTTTAAGTAGGTAGTAGTAGTAGTTAAGTAGGTAGTAGTAGTAGTTAAGTAGGTAGTAGTAGTAGTTAAGTAGGTAGTAGTAGTAGTAAAGTAGGTAGTAGTAGTAGTAAAGTAGGTAGTAGTAGTAGTAGTTAAGTAGGTAGTAGTAGTAGTTAAGTAGGTAGTAGTAGTAGTTAAGTAGGTAGTAGTAGTAGTTAAGTAGGTAGTAGTAGTAGTTAAGTAGGTAGTAGTAGTAGTTAAGTAGGTAGTAGTAGTAGTTAAGTAGGTAGTAGTAGTTAAGTAGGTAGTAGTAGTAGTAGTTAAGTAGGTAGTAGTAGTAGTTAAGTGGGTAGTAGTTAAGTGGATAGTAGTAGTAGTTAAGTAGGTAGTAGTAGTAGTTAAATAGGTAGTAGCAGTAGTTAAGTAGGTGGTAGTAGTAGTTAGTAGTAGTTAAAGTGGCTATGAAGTGAAAAAATCGACCCCGGTTTTTATTTTATTAAATTTTTGTCTTCCCTTAGTCATTTTGTGCAATTACAAATACTGGAGTGCACAAACATTATCTTTGTCCGTGTTGAAGTCATGCATAATTGTGAAACTCATGCAACACATTTTATGCCGTTAAAGATATGCTACTTTCATGCGTGACGTCAAGTGGTTTGCACATCTATATTTGTCTTCGTAAATAATACAATATATAGTGCATTTTTTCTCTAATTCTCATTCTAATTATGTCTTACTTGAGGGGCCTTTGTTCTCTAAGAAAACCTTGCCATCGGTCATATTTTTACTTTTGTGAATAAAAATGTGCAAACCACTTGACGTCATGCATATGATTAACATATGTTTAACGGCATAAAAATTGTCATGTGATTTTGACAATTAATGTTCGTGCTCTCCGAATTTATTTTTATTTTTTCACTTCATAGGCACTTTAATAGTTGTTTGAAGTAGTAGTGGTTGTAGTAGTAGAAGTATAGATAGTAGTAATATAGTAGTAGTATAATGGTTAAGTTAGTAGAGGTAGTTAGTTAATAGATGTTCGTAGTAGTAGTAGTTTTTAGTAATATTTAGTAATAGTTCGTATGTTAGTAGTGGTAGTGGGTAGTAGTGAATAGTAGTAGTGGTTGTTCATAACAGTAGTATATAGCAATAGTACTAGTTAGTTGTATACATGTACGTAGCGGTCCTGGGGGAGGGGGGAGGGTACTACCACGAATTTTGGGTGGGAGTGTGCCGCCCGTTCCTCAAAACCGTAACCCTATATTTCTGTCCAAAATATACGATTTTCCATACCCTTTTTCAGACATGTACTCCATGTCATAACAAGATAAATATATGAAAATGCACGGTCCCATACTTCCCTGTAAAATTCATACCCTATTCCAGACTAAAAAGGCTAGACTAGAACAACTCGAAAACCACACCCTTTGGGGCAGCACATACCCGTATAGCCTATACAAGGGAGTACCCCCCCCCCCCCCCACCCCAACCCCCGTAGCAGTATAGTAGCAACATCCTCACCTTTGAGCTAACCTCATTCATAATTTTTACTGCAGTCTCATTTGGAGTTTCTGTTGACGCAACTGACTCCTCATTGTCACTTAATTCAATTCTGAAAACAACAAAGCCAAATACCATACATGTAATTTACATACAATGTATATAATTGTATACGTAACCATTACAGTCGATTTCACATAACTTTTGACGAATTGGTTCCGAAGTTGGTTCCGAATTGGTTCCGAGTTGGTTCCGAATTGGTTCCGAGTTGGTTCCGAATTGGTTCCGAGTTGGTTCCGAAGTTCCCAAGTTCGTCGATGAACTTCGAAAATTCAATACGAAGTTTGACATCAATTCACTTCTTTCACCTGGTGGCCATCTTGGATTCAAAGCGAGGCAATCCCTTGTTTTAGCCGGGTGAGCCTCGTACCGAGGGATAGTCAAAACGAGGCTACCCTGGCAAAAACAAAGGATTGCCTCGCTTTGAATCCAATATGTCCACCAGGTGAAGAGAGTGATTGACCTCTTTATAGCTTGGCTCAATGTTGTCCCATTTCAGATCATGTGACCTCAAAAAAACCTCTGAATTTCTAACGAGACCTGAAACAACCATGGGGGCTGATCAAAGCCAGGTCCCGGCCAATCCACAGATCGAATTGGAATTTAGCGTGTTGGTTTTTGCGGAGGGAGGAAAACGGGAAAACCGTCTCTCTTTTTGATTTTTCGGAATTTGGGAACTTCGGAGCCCAATCGTCAAAAAGTATGTGAAATCTATTGTAAAACGCTATCAAAGGCAGGTGCAGCATTTCTAAGTTCTTCACTATCTCTCAGTCAAGCTATAGTGTACTTTTAATAAGTGGTTGGAATTCAATTACAGTGACGTTAATCACGATCGCGAATGTTTTACTCATGATTTCTTGAACAAAAGATGGCAATAAAATTTGCAGCAGAGGCGCTGGTAACTATATTTTCAAGTCCTGATACACGAGAAGTACGTGGATGATTGATTATTGATCATTGATTATGCTTACAGTCGCACTTACTAAAATGGTGTACATGAGCTTGATAGACCATAAGCAGTAACATACCTTCTATTTTCGCTGATTTCTAGATCATCTGGAACAGGTTTGACCTTGTTATTCTGAGCAAGAAAAAGAAACATATTAAAATGATAATACCAAGAGATCATAATTAAGAGAGGGAATCTTGTAGCTCGCAGTGTGCGATGATAATGTCTAATAAAAATAGATTTTACTAGACATATCCAGCGTGCGAGATTCTCTCTCTTACTTGTGCTCTCTTGGTTGTACTTATCACTACAAATATGTGACTATAAGGCCAAAACTTTAAAAAAAATACATTAATTAAAAAAAGGCAGTTACAAAGCTGTCATGTCATACCTGAGCCAGATCATCAAAATTCACTACTTATTGAGATTTTTTTGTGCGCGTTTTTTTAATTGTTGGTAATATGATTTTTCAACCAGACCATTACCTATATCAGTTTCAATCTCTACCCACCCTCTCGTGGGAAAGAAGTACATGCTTCCATCTCAAACTCTTACAGTGTACATGTACAGTGTATTTACAAAAACCTACCCATAATGCATACTGATAATCATGTTAATAATGCTCTCTAACATGTCACTATTTATACTACCTCCACACCCCATGGCAAAAAGTTACGCTCCGCTGGCCGAAAGAACGAAGGCTCTGGAGTTCAAATACAAGTTTCCGAGGTCTTAAACTTTTTTAGTAAATCATTGTATAACTTAGTAAACTCACAGTGAATTACAAATTAAGAAAAAATCAACCTGTTAAAGTCTTAGGCAGCTTAGCCTTTAAGTAGTTTTCTTGTGTTTTTTTTTGCGAAACATTGCACATTCCTACCAAAAATTAGAAACAGGGGTGATTGCCTCTGTTTTCTTTTAGTTTCGGTGAGAAACTGGGGAGACGTGCACAAAGCGCATGCGCGTGACGTTTTGCTGCGGTGTGTACTGCCTCTAACCTTAAATCGTTTGGTGCCAGCTGCAGGTGTTTCACATCCAGACTCAATATCTCTTGATTGTCCCTTCCTCTCTCTTGAATTTACAATATAGTCATATGTGCTCATGTTCAAACACACTAAAAAAGAACAAAACATGTCTTAGCTAAAAAGAAATGTTTGTACAGTTGTGTAATTACCATATCATTCATAGAGCGTAGAGGAACGGTATAGGGAGGGAGAAACGGCTAAAAATAACTAGGGAGGGGGAAGAAATGTCCATAAAAACTAGGGAGGACAGGTAACGATATTCATATATATAGCGCAAATTATGTGTGTCGGGAGACAACCCCCTACTCTTTCTCGAAATAACACAACAGGTTATTTCACGTCCCCCTTGCACGTTGCAAATTATCCTTAATTTCTATTTTAAAAATAAAGAAATCTTAGCCATGTAAATACTGCCATTTGAGAATATAAGACAAAAATATGTTGAAAGCACAAGCCGAAGGCACATGCTTTCAAAGTGTACATATCAGGTCAAATAATGTTATCATTAATAGGTGAATAGTAGAATATTTCTTGATTTGCGTTTCGTCCATGTGTTATAGAGGTTTATAGTTACAATATGCTAATGAGTGACGTCCATGTGTTATAGAGGTTTATAGTTACAATATGCTAATGAGTGACGTCCATGTGTTATAGAGGTTTATAGTTACAATATGCTAATGAGTGACGTCCATGTGTTAGAGGTTTATAGTTACAATATGCTAATGAGTGACGTCCATGTGTTATAGAGGTTTATAGTTACAATATGCTAATGAGTGACGTCCATGTGTTATAGAGGTATATAGTTACAATATGCTAATGAGTGACGTCCATGTGTTATAGAGGTTTATAGTTACAATATGCTAATGAGTGACGTCCATGTGTTATAGAGGTTTATAGTTACAATATGCTAATGAGTGACGTCCATGTGTTATAGAGGTTTATAGTTACAATATGCTAATGAGAGACGTCCATGTGTTATAGAGGTATATAGTTACAATATGCTAATGAGTGACGTCCATGTGTTATAGAGGTATATAGTTACAATATGCTAATGAGTGACGTCCATGTGTTATAGAGGTATATAGTTACAATATGCTAATGAGTGACGTCCATGTGTTATAGAGGTATATAGTTACAATATGCTAATGAGTGACGTCCATGTGTTATAGAGGTATATAGTTACAATATGCTAATGAGTGACGTCCATGTGTTATAGAGGTTTATAGTTACAATATGCTAATGAGAGACGTCCATGTGTTATAGAGGTATATAGTTACAATATGCTAATGAGTGACGTCCATGTGTTATAGAGGTATATAGTTACAATATGCTAATGAGTGACGTCCATGTGTTATAGAGGTATATAGTTACAATATGCTAATGAGTGACGTCCATGTGTTATAGAGGTATATAGTTACAATATGCTAATGAGTGACGTCCATGTGTTATAGAGGTTTATAGTTACAATATGCTAATGAGAGACGTCCATGTGTTATAGAGGTATATAGTTACAATATGCTAATGAGTGACGTCCATGTGTTATAGAGGTATATAGTTACAATATGCTAATGAGTGACGTCCATGTGTTATAGAGGTTTATAGTTACAATATGCTAATGAGTGACGTCCATGTGTTATAGAGGTTTATAGTTACAATATGCTAATGAGTGACGTCCATGTGTTATAGAGGTTTATAGTTACAATATGCTAATGAGTGACGTCCATGTGTTATAGAGGTATATAGTTACAATATGCTAATGAGAGACGTAAATTTGACGTAAATTCGGGTTTTTACTGTAATTTCTTTCCCCTTGTGAATGAAACTGTTTTCTAATGTTGTCAAAATATTTGGTAAAATCACTATACTATTAAATGTCATGCATGTGTGTCTGTTCGTTCCAGCGATCATTTGATTGGTAAAACAAACTCGAAAACGTTCGATCGCTGTGTTTCTTATCTCTCTTCTAAGGCTTAAAGTGCCACTACGATCAAATTTTGTCATATCAATTAACGTATTCATCAAGTAAAGTTGATATATTATTACCAGTTCAAATTGTTTTTCGATACAACGACAGGAAGTCTTATTTTTTGAGCTCCGAATATTGAATCTAAACGTCCGCCATTACTGGAGGCCGTTCCCTTTGTTCAGCTTTAAACAAAGGTTTATTCAGCGGAAGTGATGTCATACACTTAACGCTCGCCTGCAGAACACAACGCTTGGAGGCATATTTCTACTAAAAACGTCTCCACGAACATAACAAGAAAGTTATATTTATCTTTGCGAGGTTGGCTACTTTTTTATGCACACTATTTCGCGCCACGAGGTTGTCGTGTTAAGTGTATGACATCACTTCCGCTGAATACTGAGAACGGCTTCCAGTAATGGCGGACAGGATTTTACCGGTAAAGTCTCCGAAAATGTTGTGGTTTAACATGCCCATTTGGGAATATTTTTTACTATTTCGGTTATTTCTAATACTGATTGACCTATTGACACTGAAAAAGTGGCAAATCGAAATAGTAAATTTTCGTCAAAGTGGCACTTTAAAAATCCTCTTTAGACTGTAAATGTTTATGAAGTACTTTCTCGATAAAACATCTCTAACGTCACAAAAAAACACAGCAGAAACGCTGTTTAAAATGGGGGAAATTACACTAGACCTTTGAGCTGTTCAAACTGTCGCGATGTTAATTTGCATGTGAAATGCACTATGCTATTTCCTCTGGTGTACGGCGGTCTTCCAAATTCGTGTCAGTTCGATCCGGTAATATTTCGAGTTGGCTGAAGTAGAAATATAATTTATTCGAAAGCTCAACAATTTATATCAAATGTAAAATACTCACTTGCCTAAATATAATAAGACGTAGACGTAGAAGTATTTTCCCAATAATTCACAAGATAAACCGTTTACCAAGAGGATCAAGCAGACAAAAGGTAAACATTTACATAATAGTATCGATGTCAGAGACATCTAACCTCAAACAATAAATTAACATTAACAATGACATTAACGTTAACACCCTCCCCCCCGGCCCAGGCAACCCCCCGGAGGGTTGTTCAAATTCCCCTCCTCCAGGCCAAAACTGTTGTTCAAATACCCCATCCCACGATCATATTAGGCGGGCGACCAAATGCCCCTACCCCTGGGACATGTTATTAATGGTGAGAGAGTGAAAGAGCCACAAAAATGTCTTTGTAAATAAAGATTAAAATGGAGTTGACTTCAATGCTTTACATATTCTTGAAGACTAGATATTTTCCCGTCGTTGTACGTACTTTTTTGAAATAATTAGGCGACAAAATTCGAAGTAGTACTGAAGGGTTAGCAAAGCTCGGAACATTTAATAGATAAAATATAATGGACAACAAAACAGTACTAAAGCAACGATCGAGCCGTGGTTGTCACGGGATGGGCAACCTCTACAAAACATCAAAAACGTTTCCATAAATGAAAATCCTTTCTAAAACTCATGAATATTCAATTAATGCGAGAGCCAATCTGGTGCAATAGATTATACCACGTGATGACCTCAATAAACGACAATACAAAACTCTTGATTATCGAGCTGGAACACTTACAGAACTCTTGGTTATTCATTATTTGATTTACTAAGAGAACTTTTAACTACCTATATTTTACCTTTTAGTAATATATTTTACCTTTCGTTTTGAGAGTAGTAGGGGGAGACGAAGTGTGAAAAGAGGGGAGACGAAGTGTGAAAAGAGGGGAGACGAAGTGTGAAAAGAGGGGAGACGAAGTGTGAAAAGAGGGGAGACGAAGTGTGAAAAGAGGGGAGACTAATGGCTCCCCTGCCTGAGAAATTCGTGGGATATTTTCAAAATTAATGTGCAAATTCTCGCGCTGAAACGCAAGCCCTGGGGTATATGAATTATTATAATAGCAACTATTGTAAGCTGGTTGGACAAGATTGTACATTTCTCAAGTATGTCGAGTAAGGAATGCTCTAATATACTCTGATAAAACACACATTTTTAGCCAATCAGAGCGCACATTAAATAGTGTGGCTATATTATAAATGCAAACAACAACTAATATAACTGCTACTCACTTATATAAATATGAAATCCTAGAAGATGACCCAACAGGATTACAGCTAGAAGAAGGAGTCCTGCAGCAGCTCCAACAAATATGACAAAGATCATATCAGAGACTGGCAAGAACAACTTAAGTATCCCATCTAAAAAATAGATTGAAGTATAACAATTATTATACATGCATACAGTGTGCTATACTGAAACCAGGGCAACTTAGACAACGAGAACCAATCCCACTGCAAACCGAAAATAAAAGCATTCCAATATACGGTTATTTGAGCCAATCAGTGTCGAGTAGAAGACAATAACATTCAACTTGCTCGAGCTTCGATCTAGTAAAAGGCATATTTGGTTGACAAAAACGTTCTGAAGTCAAAATCTTTTGAATGAATAAAACCACGTGGATAATGCCATGATTTTGGAATGCTTTATTTTCGTTCTACAATGTTTTTAAGTTCTCAATATCTAAGTGGGCCCCGGTTTCAGTGGTCGCACCGTATTAGATCAAGAGATGAACCATACTTTTTTTGGAAGGGGAGGGATGAGAAGGGTCATACGCTTGACCTGCTAATTACCAAGTCTGAGGACACCCTACTAAAACGTTTATATGTGTGGAATCCGTCCATTGCTGATCACTTTGCTGTCCACTGTCACTTGAATATTGAGAAACCATGCTTTACTAGAAAGACAGTCTATTCCCGCAAACTTAGTTCCATCAGTATTGAGTCCTTGTCTGAGGATATGCGTGAGTCTGATCTTCTGTGTCATCAATCTAGTGATCTTAGCACTTTGGCTGATCAGTATGACAGTACGCTTTGTTCTCTTCTGGATAAATATGCGCCAATCGTACGACGTTGTGTGACTGTTCGTCCATCTGCCCCGTGGTACAATGAGCAGGTTGGGACTGAGAAGAACAAAAGGAGAAAACTCGAGAGAAAATGGCGAACATCTGGGTTTGACTGTGATCGGGAGAGGTATGTGTACCAATGCTCTGTTGTCAACAACCTCATAACTCAGCTCAAAACGTCCTACTATAAGGATATCATTACAAACAACTCGGGTGATCAAAAGGTTTTATTTCGAACTGTGAATAAGCTTCTCCAAAAAGTAGATGTCAAGCGCTATCCTCATACTGATTCGGATGGAGCCACGTTGGCTGATTGCTTTGCTGATTTCTTTACTCAGAAGATTGAGAAGTTACACCGTGAGTTAGATCTGAAGCAAGCCTCTAGGGTGTCTCCTATTACGAACACGTTAGCTACTGATGATTATAGATGTAATCTCTCCCAACTTTCTAATGTTGATCAGGCTTCTATACGCGTGTTCGTAGTGAAGATGGCAAAGAAATCGTGTAATTTGGATCCCCTTCCTGCTTCTGTAATGGAACACTGCATTGACCTACTTCTCCCTACTATAACAAACATTGTCAACTTGTCGTTTATATCTGGGTGTATGCCGGATTCAATGAAGATAGCAGAACTATTGCCAACTCTTAAGAAGCCTGATGCTGACTTCAAGCTGTATCAAAACTTCAGGCCGATATCTAATCTAAAGATGGTTTCAAAGGTAGTCGAGAAGGCAGCTGCTGTGCAGCTGATTCATCACGTGTCATCTAACCATCTTGATGAATGGCTTCAGTCTGCATACAAGCTCTACCACTCAACTGAGACTGCCTTAGTTAGGGTCCAGAACGATATAATGTTAGCCATTGACAACAAGAAATCTGTCCTCCTGCTGTTGTTGGACCTCTCAGCGGCTTTTGATACGGTGGACCATTCAATTCTCATATCAAGGCTGTCGAGTCGATTTGGCATTACGGGTTGTGCGCTTGCCTGGTTTGAATCATACCTTAGTTCCCGTTCATTCTATGTAAATGTTGATGGAAGTAAGTCAAGTGAACGTAGTTTGTCTTGTGGTGTGCCCCAGGGGTCGGTATTGGGCCCACTGCTCTATTTACTCTATACTGCGCCTGTGGGGGATATCTTGAGGTCTCACAATCTACTCTACCATCTCTATGCAGACGACACTCAATTGTACATTACATTTGATGCAGATTCAGAAATAGATGCATGCGCGGCAAGGTTAAAGGTGGAAAGATGTGTAAGGGACATTGATGACTGGATGGTTAACAACCGGCTACGATTGAATGATGACAAGACTGAGCTTATTGTTTTGAGCTCCCGGTTTAAACCACGACCAAGTATTACATCTGTTGAAGTGGGTGATGATACGATCAGACACCGGTCTACTGTTCGTAACCTGGGCGTTATACTTGATGAGTCCATGTCCCACGGAGATCATGTCAGTAGCATATGTAAATCTGGACACTATCACCTTAGGAATATAGGGAAAATTAGGAAATACCTTGATGAAAAATCAACTGAAACTCTTATACATGCGTTCGTTACTGCAAAACTAGATTATTGTAATTCACTTCTTCATGGACTCACTAAGCATCAATTAGATAGAATGCAGTCAGTATTAAATACAGCTGCTCGCATCGTTACACTTACACGTAAATATGATCACATAACCCCAGTTCTAATTAGATTGCACTGGCTGCCAGTCTCACAGCGCATAATTTTTAAGGTTTTACTATTAGTTTATAAGGCCCTTAATGGCCTATCGCCACAATATATTACAGAACTACTCAAATATCGCCCTAATGTTCGCACGCTGCGCTCTACTGAACAGAAATTATTAGTCATTCCTAAGTCACGCACAGTCTCATATGGTGACAGAGCTTTTTCTGTAGTGGGTCCAAAAGTCTGGAATACATTACCGTTACCAATCCGCCTCTCACCAAATGTAGATACTTTTAAAAAGTCACTAAAGACACATCTTTTTAAACTAGCCTATAATTGATGTACAATATTTTAATTTGATTTGATTTTAATTTCTTATGTCATTGTCCATAGGGAAAATTTTTAGGTTGATTATTTTTAAAAATATTGTAAATAGGTTATTTCATTTTAGTTTTAATTATTCAATTTTTTATATAATATTCAATGTAAAGCGCCATGAAAAATTAGTTGATATGGCGCTATATAAATAAACTTATTATTATTATTATTATTATTATGAGAAACATATAGCCATGCATGCAAACATTTTTTTTTCAATTAACTTACTTCCTCTGTGGAAAAAAAAAATTGTCTACTCTGCAAGCAATTTATTTAAACAAATTATTCCTTACAAACAATTTTGTTTAGTTCTTGACAGCCTTAATGCAAACACTTTCTTTCAATTTTTCTCATCCCCCTCCAAAAAATTAAGGTGCATCCCTATATAAAATACAACTTGTAACTCAACAGATACAATGTATATTAACATATTAAGATATAGAAAACAGTTTCTGTGTAACTTGGCAAGTGTTACTAATGAGTGGTTACAGCATAATATTACACGTATATGTTGTGGTTCAAATTTTTTTTGCTTCAAAACACTTTTTAACCAGTTCAAAAAAATTTAACCAGTTGATTTTTGTAAATCTAGTTTATTTTTAAGATTCTAAAAGGGAAATTATGTTAACTGATGTTAGAGTTATTTTAAATAAATAAAAAACTAAACCCCTTTTTTTATGAATCCCAAAAAATTGAAAAATCCCTTTTTAGAACTGGTTTAAATTTTTTGAACTGGTTTGAAAATTTTGAACCCAAAAAAAATTCCAACCACAACATATGCATGTGAACACAGAAAACTGCAGTTTTCTATTTATTTTATAAAATAGAAACGTGGGAATAATGTTAAAGAAAATCTCAATTTTGCTCCTTGCCCGTGTTTACATACATGCATGTAGAAATATGGCTTTTAGCCAACCAGAGTGCAGTCATACTAATGAATCTAATATCTTATAATACATTGTATATCTAGCTATAACAATAATATTGTCAGGCATTTTAAGCACCCTTCCTATCTCTATAAATACATGTATAACCCTTTTTATCATGACACTATTACATGTACAATGACTTCAATAGTAAGCTAAATCCCTCAAGTTTTTGTTAATACATGTACCTGGACCCTGAATTCCATTTCCAATAAAATAATTTGTACCTCCAACCCCCTCCCCAATGCAACCAGGTCAAATGTTTTAAAATACAATTTTGGGGAACATGCATCCAGTCCTGAAAATGAAATAAAATCCATTGTGAAATTCCATTTTAATATATTGATGTATATTATATCCAGTTTGTGGGCCAAACATGTATGTCACACATAGTACATACACATACTGTATACTTTGATTATCTTTAGTACAGTTGTTAATTAACTTACCACTTTGAGATTGTAATAAATATGTCTTGTTGATGAAATATATGATAAACAGATACAGGTCTGTGGCACACATTATAATAGAGCAGATGAATGCTGATGAAACACAGCCTATAAACAACCTGTAAGAAAAAATGTCTTGTTTATAGTCACCACATTAAAGAAAGGAATTACAAAATAATCACATTATTTTATATATTTAAAAGTTGACTAGATGGTAAAATGTCAATCCATACTGTCTGATACAGGGTGGTTACTAAATCTATAATATTTTTTTTTTAATTATAAACATTTATTTTAGTTTAAAGCCAAATTAAAGTGGTTAGTAAAATTTTTGATCTACAATATTAAATTCTACATGGATCCATAGAAATATGAGTAAAGCCTCTCATGAAGAATTGGACCCTCCCAGTTATATGTGCACATGTATACATAAGGATTCTTGGAAAGTTAAATCTCACAGTTGGTTTAATAGTAAATTTCTGGTAATACTACTTGAATGTTTAATTTTCCTCAAAGTTATACATTTGAGCCCTTGGATCCCTATATATATATACAATGTCCAAAATGTATATGGAACTGACAGCCCGCCTACAGTTTATTCAATTAAAACTACTAAGATTTCTCTGGGTGCAGCAATATTATATATTATATATTATATATGAAGTTGATGAAGGATATGGCAAAGATTCAAGTGGATGAAAAATAGTTTTTAAGAGAAATTTTGAGCAACTTAAAATTGGTTCAGTCTGTAAATTAACCAAAATCAAGTTTCTAGAATAAGCTTTTGTAACCCACTTTAATCTTTGCCATACTAGATCAAATCAGAGTGCAGATGTGGAACAATATTATATATTAATAATTTCTTATTTGCCAATAAAAATATTATATATATTCAATTCTTCATTAAATATTGTAGATCATATTCATATATATATTATATATACATATACAGTCAATTCCAAAAAGGTTGTCCAACAGAATATATATATAATATAATATACTATAATATCCATTGGTTTGGGCTACAGGTAGCTTATAAAATTACTAACAATAAAGTACCAAAGGAAATTAAGCTATATACATGAACATACATGTACAACATGTATACCTTTAAAATTAGTTAATAGATTGAGCACTTACTTATAATTTCTTCCTCCAACACATGTATTGAGCCATTTGCAGTGATGATCAAAATCAGACACACACTTGTTACATACAGAACAATGTTTGCTAGTGGGACTCCTGTCAAAAAAAGCAACAACCAATAATTATTAATCATGTTAAACACATCAGCTTCTATAGTATACATAATTTTTCTAACAATATCAGCATCCTAAGCACTTAATTAGTACTTAAATATTTTAAATTCTCTACTTTGGGCTGGGGTTTCAGTTACTGTATTATAACTCTCATTTTGATCAGCTGTCTTGGACAGCTACAGCATACAACATTTATTGGTTAAACCTTTAATTATAGTTATGTACTCAGCTGAAGACTGTTACCTTGAGTGATTGACGTTCCCAGATTACATACTTTTTAGAACACTCGAGGTGAATAAATGTCATACTCCTGCGAAGGCTGATAAAATGCTTTCTTTTTCATAACGGCAAGGTTTTTCCCCATAAATTATTAGGATCGAAGCATCGTTTGCCTAATATAGTTTTCAAACGTTTTTGATATAGCTTAAGGATTGGCAAATTAAATATTAATTAAAGTGGATTACAAAAGCTTATTCTACTAACTTGATTTTGGTTTACAGTGAACCAATTTCAAGTTGCTAAAAATTTCTCTTAAAAGCAGTATTTTTCATCCACTTGAATCTTTGCCATATTGCTTCATCAAGATTGTCTCAAATTTTCTCTAGTGTACATGGAAAGCCTACTCTGCAAATGTAAGTAGTTAACAACTAACGAGTATAGTAGAAGATGTTTAATACACTTGTCACCAGATTCAACAGGGCTTTCAAAAGCCTAGTGATTGAGAATTTCAATTTCACACAGCTACGGTACATGCAGATTTTGAAATCCCATCAAATATGGTGACAATTAAGCTTGTCTATCAAACATTACTAACATCATACAGAAAATGAAAAACATGAAGAGTACAATATATAATATTACATACACATCAGCTTCGCATATATGGCAATGGTTGTTCTCAATGACATGTTCATGGAGATTACGGTTAAATGATGCTTTCTCTTTAAGAGGACCTCCCCGGATATTTTCATCAGCTGGGTCGATAGACAGTGCCATGAGATGAAATATTAGGTGAATAACATATAGACTTCCTGGAATCTAAATCACACAAGTCAAGGAATAATATACAGTACATTATAACACCGGGACATAATAAAATTTACAGAATAGCACATGCCAATTAATTATATCCACTATTAACTTTGATTATCAGGCAAAATCTGAAATTTAATACAAAATGTTTTGAGTATTAAAAGTAACTCATTTTGAATTGTATGTAATTTATTTATATTATTCTAATTCACATTAAATAATATTGACTACTCTACCAGAAATGTTGTTATTGATTGAACCACCCTGATGTCCATATGCATATATAACTGCTAAAAGATCTTGCATGCACAATCTACAAACTTTGATATAAACAGGTCAATATGGTAGATAATGTACTACTGGCATATCCTTTTATCAAACTCATTAATATATAATTCATGAAGCAAAAACAAAGGAAATGAATGTTTAAAGAGTGTTTATAAATTTGATATATTAAATAACTGAAAATGACTCTACATCTAAAAGTTTGATAAGTCAGATACAAAATTTGTGTCTGTGCTTTATCAGATTTATAAACTCTCGCTTTCAACTCGAGTTTATAAATCCGATAAAGCAGTCTGCCACTCATTCTGTATCTACTACAGTCGAACCTGTATATATAACGGCTCTGTCATTAAGTGGCCACCCTCTATTAATATAAGTGGCCAGTTTTCAAAGTCCCGAATTTTCTCCCATACAATCTCTGTATTTGCTACCTGTATTAAAAGGTCACCTCTTTAAGGGGTCATGGCCACCCTTGAGTTTGTCTGTCTTTGTTATTTTGCCCTGTATTAAGCGGCCACCTTTGAATGGGAACCTAAAACCACAAACCAATTTACGATTTTATTGCACCATCAACACTTTGCTTAACAAAGCTGTTATTGTTCATACAGTACGTAGTGCAAAATTTCACCAATATCGTCAATCTTCGTTTGTTAAAGGTGGAGATATTGCTTGATTGTGTTATTGTTAGCTTGAATGAGTTGGTACTGTACATAATATGCAAATAAATTGACATTTATCCATGCCCAGTAAGTATATTTTGGTGAACCAGCTGTAGTTAAGCGGCCAATGTCTAAATTAAGTCCCGAGCTGAGGGTGACCGTTATATACAGGTTTGCCTGTACTTACAAAATAATGGTGAGATGAATGGGGTCATTGGACAATACCAATGAAGCACTATGGTTTTGTAATTATATGTATTAATTATTATTTAACATAGTAATAATTCAGTTTATTTAACAAATAATTAACTTATTGTACAAAGTTCAATAAAATTATTACTGACAAAAAGTTTAACATTATTTTACAACCATAGACAAAAAGCATTTAGAAGTGTTTGTCTTTTGAGTAAAAATCAAACCAAACACAACTACAATGTACATATTCAGAAAAATAATAAAACTTTAGCCATATCCCAATAAAATGTTTTGTTTATACCATTTCCCTCTCTCTCATGAAAATGTTCATCTATTCCTCAACTACTTTTTCCTCTACCTATAATTGTGGATTGATAATTAGCATGAGAAAAGAAAGAAACTAAAATGTAGAGAGCTAAAAAAAAGGGCAGCTATGAAATTATTCTTCAATGGTTGTCTTTTTTACTTTTACATAAAATTGGGTCAGTCGGGCACTGATATAAATGGGAAATTTTATTGGGATGGCCTTCATGGAATAAAAATAACTAGAAAAAGTAACAAATATTTTACTCACTGTCTGGTATATACATAAATGTATTTTTTTTCAAATTCAAATATGCATTAAAGAGACTTACGATTGTGCATGTACACATACTGGTACTAATTTAAGGGCTGTGTGCAACAAGGGCGATCATGTTCTAAATTCTCCCTTAGCAAACAAAGAATTTGGAGACTTTAGAATATGATCATGAGACACTTACACCCTTTCTGCACACAGCTCTTCAATTAAACTCTTAATATTCATGGCAAATGAACAGTACAATGTATGTCACCTTCTGTTACTTTGTTACTATCATAAATGCACAGCTGTACTAGGTGTTATGGCTCTATCAATTCCAAACCTGCCCCCCCCCCCCCCCCCATAATGGATGGGACATTTGCTAGCAAAGAAAAGTTGGGGAGGGGGAGAGGGATAGCTAGAGCCATAACTGTGACCTTTAATGCATTCAACACTCAAAGGTAATACTTATATAATAGCTGACCCTTCCACGTTTTTTTTGAACTTTTGATATATACGTGTAACAGCAAAACCGTCAATACTGCTGAAAAGAGCACATCTGGAATAGGAGCATTAAGTTTGCAGGCCCGCAAACTCGAAAAAGTTTTACAGACGTTAATTTGTATGGAAATTTTGACTGGGGGAAGTTTGTGCTCCCCAGTCGAAATTTCCATACAAACATCGGGAAATGTTCCGAGTTTGCGGGCCAGTATCTTTGCTCCTATTCAAGATATAACTCTCAAATTTGGGATTTTGACTAACTTCAAGGTGCTCTTTTCAGCAGTACTAGTATTGATCAACGGTTTTGCTGTTATACGTATATATCAAAAGTTAAAAAAACCCGTGGAAGGATTTAGTTTTGACTTAGGCTGTCTAAAATTTTGATAATGGGGGGAAATATATAAACATGCATTGCATGAGGACCGGCTAATGGTAGCAAATGAAAGAATAAAGCCATCAGAGTGAAAAATAGGCTCAAACCTCATATTAATTTATTTTCATTTGAATCGTTTGGGTTTTTTAAATTAATAACGACGTAATATTTATTTTATGGCTAAAGTAGAGCGAGAAGAAATAAGCATATGAACAACAGGAATTAAAGCACAATAATATCAGCTAAGCCTAAAGTGACATTTAAAGTTTGCACGTAACCACTGCGGTGATCACCAAAGGCAAAGAGGCAAAGACAATATTATTTTTTAATACGTGTTGACGGATCGAGGCTAGTCCTCGCACGAAATCGTAATCAAAAGACCATTTTCTCCCGTTTAATGGATGAAATAAAGGATACGATGTAGCCGGCTGGTTTCCACTCTGAAGGCAAATGGGGAACAGAGATCCCAAAGTAAATAACGGCAAATAAAACTAGGAAAAACCAAGCGATGAATTGGAGAGGATGCCATGGACAAGTCCAGCCATTTATTCGCTCCTTTTGGCCGATAGCGACAGTAGAAGACGTTCTTGAAGAAGTAGGAACTTCGTTTGTTCCATGAAGGAAGCGAGCCATGTTTCTGAAAAGATCTACAGAATCAAGTCGAAGGTACAGATGTGACAGACGACACTTTTTGCATAAACTCGACACTGATTTTGTAAAGAATATTTTCTTTGAAAGCAAGAAAGCCTTACCTTTGCTGTGCTGGGGGTTTTATGTTAAAGAAATATTCCTACATGATAAAATTCGTCGAAATTTCTCCGGTTTTTGCGGCATGTTTATGTCTTGAACCAGTTGAGCCTTGAGGGTTTGATATCGATCTGCAGCTGGCAGGGGAAGAATGGGGCTGTGTTACGTTGGTATGGAAACAATTGATGACGTCAAAACATACAGGGATCCCACGTTAACAAATCCATGCCCCATTGCCCTGCCACAATAATAATAATAATATTGCTTTATTCAGTATCGAGGGTAACACTTTTAATTAAAATATCATACAGATAACATACACGGGGCCCTCAACATAAAGAAAATAGATAATTAGATAACAGTAAAAATATTAAGCACTAATAAAGACAGTAATCATTGGAAGCAGTGAGGTTATAACCTGCAAAATATGAGTTTAACTTGAATGAGAATTCAAGTTAAATCGGTCCATGATGGACTGGACGAGTGTGGTGTAATACAGTATTCTTGCTTTTGGTGTTAGAAATTGTTTTATTCTTCTAAGGAGGCCGAGTCTCTTGGAGATCTTGCCCTTAACGTACTCGATGTGGGTGTCCCAAGAAAGGCTAGTGCCGAGGTAGATCCCAAGTAATTTTGTGTTTGTAACTGATTCAATTGTAGTATTGTCGTTGACGGCTACAAGCAGGTTTTTGTTTTCCTTCTCTAGCTTACACCATTTCAGTTTGCTGCAAATTATCATTGATTTGGTTTTGTTGCAGTTGAGTACCATTTTATTGTCACTGGCCCACTTTGTTATTGCATGGCTTCAACTCAGCCGTTTAATACGGAGTGGCTTGAACCTTCTCTAAGTTTATTGTTACAGTCATGACAAACCGAAGCCAGAGGCTTATGTGGTAAGGGTCAGGTGGAAAAAAAATTATGATATAGTTACAAGAACGGACGGCGAAAGAATCGAAAAAGAAAAGAAAATACAGACGAAACATATAAAATTAGCTATACATAATATCACAATATATATATAGAGAGAGAGAGAGAGAGAGAGAGAGAGTTGAATAATGGTTTTGAGGTGAAGACAGAGAACTTCTTACTAATCCTTTAATTAAAAAACGTTTCGGCCGTTCGGCCTTCTTCAGTTAAAATTTGTTTTAAAAAGTTAAAACAAATTTTAACTGAAGAAGGCCGAACGGCCGAAACGTGTTTTAATTAAAGGATTAGTAAGAAGTTCTCTGTCTTCACCTCAAAACCATTATTCAACTCTAAATACCGAAGCAGAGTGTAGAATCAAGTATTTGATCCTTCTACTAGAAGCACATCGTTGGATTAACTACCTTCATTTTATTCACATTATATAATCCGTACATCCTGTGTCCAAAGTGCAGAGTTGCCATAAAGCCATTATGGTGATAGCCGAGATGGCGCATTGTATCATGATTCCATGTTTGTTCAACCTAGCGAATTGGACAGATGTGGATGATTGTATATATATATATATATATATATTTATAATATAGATACGATAGTACGCGCGCTCTGATTGGCTAAGAAGCCATGTTTTATCAGAGTATATAACATGGTTAGCCGTGTTATATAGTTTTCAACTGGCGGTTTCCTTTCATCGCGCGCGTAAATCTATATTATAAAACAGATAAAGAAGCCTTAAATCCATGTTTTATACTTTCATAAAACACTCTGGTCATTTGAGAACACTCTAGAAATGTTGAAAGTACGCGCCTTCGGCTTGTGCTTTAACATTTCTCTCATGTTCTCAAATGCCCATCGTGTTTTATGATAGTATAAAACATGGCTAAGGCTTCTTTATTTGTTAAATATACAGTCAATGCCAAAAAGGTTGTCCAGCAGAACATAATATAATACTATAATATCCATTGTTTTGGGCTATTGTCTAGACCAAGACAATAGGCCAAAACAATGGATATTAAAGTATTATATTATGTTCTGCTGGACAACCTTTTTGGCATTGACTGTATATATATATACATTATATACATGAAGTTCAGGGGGAAATAAGAGCACTGATTAATACAATTCATACATGTATAGAAAGGATTAAAGGTAAGAAAATGTTCTTTTAACTTATGCTTATGGTTAAATAGTTTCAAAGACTCACGTAACGATAAAGGTATAGAGTTCCATATTTGGGGGCCTTGGTAACGAAGGGAGTAAGTATATTTATGATAGTGGATATGTAAATCAGATTTGTGTCTGGTAGAGTACGTCCTTTTGGTATTCAAAATTAAATTTGAACAAAGTAGATATAGGGATAGGAAGGCATTTATTGATGTGAAGGAAAATGAAAGAAGAGACTTGATATTTGAATATGTTGAATATATTGAGAGTTTTTAGTTGTTTGAATAAGGGGTAAGTATGAGCACAAATGGGAGAATGTGTGATTATACGCAAGGCCTTCTTTTGGAGTAAATGAAGTGGATGTAGATAAGAAGGATAGGTTGAACCCCATAGTATAGTACAGTACTGAAGATATGGTAATACTAAAGAATTGTAGAGAATAAGAATAGTTTTACTACAAAGGAATTGACGAGCTTTAATGATGATACCAATTGATTTAGAAATTTTGGGCCTGATGGCATTTATATGTGGTTTCCAGGAGAGATGTTGGTGTATAATAATCCCCAGGAATTTGGTTTGTTCAGTTCTTTCAATCTTATTATGATTGATTGATATGCTAATGTCATTAAAATTAACCTTTTTCTTGGTAGGATGAAAAAAATGAATTTAGTTTTATCGGGGTGGAGAGTTAATTTGTTGGCGGTCAGCCAGGATGAAACTGAGGATAGTTCGTTATTTATAATGTCAACGAGTTCAACAATGTTTTTATGACTGAAGAATATGTTGGTGTCATCAGCAAATAAGACAAATGAAAGGTAATCAGAGCAATTAAAAATATCATTAATATAAACAAGAAAGAGAAGAGGCCCGAGTATTGAGCTGTCGTACACCACAATATATTGGTTTAAGTTTACCGGATACCTTCAGGGTGCGTTTCCAGTCTAAATTATGTAGCTCCTCGAGGAAACATTGTAGATAAATCATCCATGTATCATTTTAAAGCTTATAAAATTGGCTACAAGAAAACATAAAAAGTTTTGAGTTCTTTGAAAATCTCGAATTTTCCGCGATCCCGTTTCTCCGATCTAGTGAGATGGCTTTCAGAAGTTCCGACTCCGAAAATATTTTAAAGTTTAAAAATCTGTTTGCTTTGTCGTATTTTTGAGGAATCGTATTACAAAAGGGTGTCGGGGAATTTCAAAATTCGATTTAGTTCAAAAGTTATCATGCTTTCCGTGAAAAAGCGAAAAATAATCCGAGTAGATATGCGGGAAACTTCCTCAAGAGCTCTCTTTTTAGAATTTCCCAATTCCCCGACAGGATTTTGCAGCTGAGATATCAATTGACATTTTGTGAAAATTTTGCACAAATCGAATAAATTTCCCTTGAGTGGGAGCTTTTTTAAAACTCTATTTTGATTGAAAATCGAAAGCGAGAAAATAGTGAATCTGAAGCCCCGCCTCTCCAACAATTAGCAAGCTCTTGGCCAATCATTTCTCATCACAGTTCAACTATCTGTCAAGATTTCCCGCCAATGTTGATTTCGGATCAAAGCAACGCGCCGCATCGAGAAAATGTTTTGTGTGACTTGAAAAATGGTACCGGTAAGAGTCAGCTGGTTTCCCTAGAAAAATGGGAAAGACAAAAAGACCTCGAGGGGCAAAGCCAAGGTGAACACCTATAGAGACGCCTTGAATGCCAGCATAGTTAGTAGAGGAGACAGCGATTTGCAGGCGTCTGAAACAGCACGGCAACAGCGAGATCGTGGTTCAACCGATTCAGGGTCACCGCCCTTGGAAACAAATATTCTCTCGGCTGGCTCTTATCAAGATGTGGACCACTCGGCACTCTGTCTGAAAGTGAAAATACGAACGCTTGTCGGGTTTTGCGAGGACTCCTATTTGGCTTTGTAATTTTAGTCGTATGCATTGTTTGGCCTCGTTTTGCTTTTCTTTTTTCTTTCTTTTTCAAGCTAAGGGTTTAGGTTAGGGCATCCTGCTTGCTTTTTGTAAGATATAAGGCCAACATCCGATGGAATTGTGGAATCGTGTGTGGAAAAACGTTTCTCAATAAACGTAAACATTGGTATATGAAATGAATTTAATATGTGCTATTCCCTCACGGTCGTTACGTGCGAGTGAGCACTTGTCATGTGTTTATTGATCTGCTGTCAATCAAAAAGAACCTTTTACTTCCGGTTAAAATATTTTTTTGGAACGGAGTTTTTGGTATATGAGACACTACTACTAAAACTACATTTCTGTTTGAAAAAAAAAAATTCCCATCTTTTTCGTTTTGAAGGTATCCGGTAACCACCTATTTGGACATATTGCGATCTTTGATCGAGGTAGATTTTCATCCAATTTAATGAAATTCCATAAAATTCAAGTTTGTCGAGTAGTATGGCATGATTGACGGTGTCAAATGCTTTCTTTAAGTCTATAAAGATTCCCACAGTATATTCATTTTTTTCAAAAGACTGATAGATCTTGTCGGTGAGTTCTAAGAGCCATGTAGGTAGAATGTTTATTTCTAAATCCATATTGATGATTATTTAGAATGTTGAGTTTGATAAAGTAATTGAAAACTCTATGATATACTATTTTTTCTAGTATTTTTGAAAAAAAAGGTAAAATGGAAATGGTCTATAGTTGGTAAAGCACTTTATGTCTTCGTTCTTATAAACTGGTATGACTTTACCTACTTTTAGTTTGTCGGGTACAATACCACATGACAAAGACTGATTCCATATATTAGAAAGTGGTGATGCGAGTAAGTCGATGGTAGCTTTGATTGATAGAATGTTAAAGCCATCAAATCCTCCCGGGGGGGGGACTCCCTTATGTGAGGGGTACATGGATGCTCGTCGTACCTTTTAGGGGTCAAAATCAGGAGTTTGGTACCACTTAGGGTATCCACCATCAAACACAGACATTTCTATGTAAAGCGGTACCTTTTAGGGGTCGGGTGTCAATTGAACAAAAAAGCTGTTATCAATTTACATTTCTATTATCTTTTAGGGGTCGAAATAAGCTTGAGCCACGCCCATTTTAGTACCTCTTAGGGGTCAAATCGAAAATGTCCGACGAGCATCCCTACCCCTTTTATATGGGAGTCCCCCCCCCCCCCCCCCCCCCCGGGCAAATCCTTCGCTATTACTGTTTTTTAGAGACATGCCAATTGAAATAACTTCAGATGGGGAGGTAGGAAAAAAGAACATGCTGTCCTGGTACGAGCCCTTTAGATATGATCTAGGATTAATGTCGGAGGTTGGAAGTGCCGGACCTATATTTGTAAAGAAGTCATTAAATTTGTTAGCAATTAGTAGCGGGTCAGTGATAGTACTATCAGAGTCAATCATAGAAGTAGGTTTTTTCCCGGTTTGCTTTTTAGAGATAACTGATTTAATTGTTGACCATGTAAGTCTTAAGGAGGAATGGGCCGATGAGAGTTTGTCATGGTAATATTTTTTCCTAGCGAGTTTAACAAGATAATTGTACTTATTGCAAAATTTGAGCTGTGGGTTTATTGAGAGCTTGTTTATAAAGATAATTTTTACGTGTACAAGAATTACGGAGACCTGAAGTGAACCAAGGTTTATTATTAGGCCTATTCTTAATTAAAATTGTTTTAATGGAAACCATTGGTTATAAATAGGAGTAAGATAATCATTAAATATATTATAGGAGTCATTAGGAGAAGATAAATTGATAAAGGTCCAATCAGTGTCAACAAGTTTAGAGTGAAATTCTGGATGTTGGAAGTGGTTATTTGGCGTTTGGAAATTCTTTGTGGTTGAGATTCAGGTACAAATTTGAGGTTGGTTACCTGAAATACGGGTAAGTGATCATATATGTCAGTCCAAAGGATTCCACTGATTTTATCGTGATCAAGATTGTTGGTAAATATATTATCGATTAAAGTAGCAGAATAAGATGTAATCCTGGTAGGTTTCGATATCAGTGGGTATAGACTGTTAGATATCATTAGATCAATAAAGTCATTAGATGGCATATGATTGTCAGCATTAAGAATATTAATGTTAAAGTCTCCCATTAAGTAACACAATTTATTTTCAAAACTTATTTTAGCAAGGGTAGGTTTTAAGTTCTCAGTAAAATCAGTTATTGAAACATCTGGTGGTTTATATAGACAGCCTATTATGATATTCTTATTATTCAATTGATGCATTTCAGCAAAAATTGATTCACAAATTCTATTATCATTACATTCTAAGTCAGAGCGGATTTTGAATTCAAAAGAAGATCTGATAAAGAGGCCTACACCTCCACCTGACTTATGTTTCCTAGGATTGGAAATAAAGTTGTACTGAACCCAGTAGGTTATAAAGGTCATTGGTAGTTTCATCTAACCAGGTCTCGGATACACCTATGGCAGAAAAGGAAATATTAAGAGTGGATAGGTAGTCATAGAGGTCTTCAGAGTGTTTCTTTAGACTCCTAACATTAAGGTGGAATGTAGAAAAACAGTCTGGAATTTTAGGAAATAATTAAGCAATTAAATTCCTTGCTAGTAAAGTATGCACAGTTAACGAGAAGGTTTGAGTTTGAAACAAACATGTTAATATCTGGATCAAGATCTGGATTATGTAATAACTGGTAGGTATCAGGGTCTTCAACAAACGGATTAAAGCATTTGTTTTTTAATGATGAGGGCGGTATCAAAAGAAGGCTCAAACATAGATTGAAGATCATAAATGGCAAAATAGAAATCATCATCATCTTCAAAGTGATTGAAGGGTAATATTTCAGAAATACAAATAGGGCAAAACCAAGCATCTTCGGATTGTGAGAGTAAAACATAATCTGGGGTAGTTAGTTTATAGTGCACTTAAGATGAGTCCAGGATAAACAAATATCACACAGAATTGCTTTGTGATTGGAATGAACAGAAAATTTACATATAGAACAAGGGTAACGGATCGGCATAAGATGTGGAACAAGATGAGAATAGGAAAGTCAGAGAACTAGGTAAATTGGCAAGGTAGGGTGAAGAAGGTTAACTAAGTATTATAATATATAGGAAAGAGAAGAGAGAAGGGTGTTGAAAAGATGCATGTACTGTCAAGTATGTGGTTAATGATAGAATTAAAGGTTAACTACAATATAATGTAGGTGCAATGCATGAATAGAAGTTAAGAGTATAGTAATTATATATTATGTGCTGAGATGCATTGAATATTACAGGAAGATGATAACTGGAAAAACTTACATTTCAAGCAAAAATAGTGGGAAAATGTGATAAGTAATAACGATAGAAAATGTCAATGAATGGGAATATCAAACAGATTTAAGTATACTTATTCAATAACTGGCGACACGCCTTAAGGGTAGTACATTTTTCCACTGTGTATAAGTATTGTCTTTGGGACGAAAAAATACTGTTCCATCAATAGTCCAAACCCTATCAATCTTGTCACTGGCGTTATCACGTAGAAACTTTATAATTTCTCTCCTTGGGACTGTAAGGTCCTCCTGTAGGGAGAAAGGTCTGTTGTTGGATATGAGTGAACGTCGTTTCTTCAGTACTTCAACCTTCATGTTATGACGTATAAAACGAACTATGATGGGCCTTGGCCTTGTTGACTTCTTTCCAATACGGTGAGATCTGCTAATATCATCCTGATCGATCTCGATTCCCAATTCTGTCTCGAAGAAATCAAGTAGTAATTCGTCAGTTGACTCCTTATGCATCATCCTGCATCATCCTGCATCATCCTGCATCATCCTGCTTCATCCTGCAAATTACCATCCTCAGTGACTGGTTCTGGGATCCCGAATACACGGACGTTAGTACGACGAGTGTACTGTTCAAGATCGTCTTGTTGGGACTTAAGTGTAGAATCTTGGGACTTAATCTTATCGTTTAAATGAGAGATCTGGGATTCAAGATTGCTTTTTTGGGCCAAGAGCTTGTCTTTCACTTCATTTGCATCGAATTGAATGCTTTCGTTCAACGAGCGCATAAATTCATTTGAAGAACATAAACGCGTACGTCGACAGCTTTTTCAGTTGATTCTTTGAAGTCATCAGAGTTAACGTAAGTATTGATCGTTGTTTTGACTAACGGTTCCAACATCTCATTGACGATATTCGGAAGAGAGTTTTTCAACCAGTCGTTTAGCTTGAGTTCGAATTTGGTCCAAATTCGATCAGTAAGACAGCGGCAGTCCCTGCATGAATAGCAACTTTCTGTGTTCTATCGGTAAGGTATGAACTGAACTAAGCAAGAGTTGACTTCGAGAGACCATAAATTGCCAACAACAACATATACTCCTGGTAAGTATAATTACAATATTTAATCAAACAAAAGGAAGGAATGAGTCAAAAATTGAGGTACAGGCTAATAGCCTGAATTTCAGCCGTACTCCTCTGGTTCATTCCTCTAGGGAGGACGAACCAGAGGAGACGGCTGAAATTCAGGCTAACAGGCTAACTGAAAATAAAACGTTTAAATGCAGAGGACCACACAACGCTGACCGCCGACTCACGCAACTGGTGGGAATAGAGCCCAACAGTCAAATCTACCGAGAACTGAAGAGTTCACCGGCTTCGCTTCCCATGCCTGATGGCACACCCTCATGAACTTAAAAGTCGATAACTCAGTGATACTGTAACATATTGTCTAACTTCCCCGCCGCAGAACTGAACTAGTTATTCATCATAATATGATAAATACACATTACCGACTGGCTCATTTGTTAAAACTTTAAAAGATAAATTGGAAAGAATAGAACTGTTGGTTACTCACGCTCGAAGCGATCATCAGACTAAAATGTGCAATAGTACATTTCATGTCGACATTTACGGCTAAGAGTTCGGATCTTTTGTTTAAAAGTTTTCGTTCCTTGGCTTTTAGAATGCAAAGTTTTTCCGCTAAACACAGATTGCATTGTTTAGAACCACTCTTGTAGGCGTTGGCCCGTTTCATAATTGACCATTTAATTGTGAAATTGGCGTTGGCTTCCTTCAATTCAGTCCCAGACGTGCTTTGAGAGGGGGTGCTTGTAGAAGACTTCTCAGTTGTTGAAAGAAAGCTTGTGATTTCTAAACCTTGTTTTAAAATCGTGTTCAGTCATTCCGATATAGATTTTTGGCTCGTTGTCTACTGCAGTGATTGTGGCTTTGTAGACTAAGTTTGTTGTTAAGCAGGCGCCATCAAGCGGGCAGTCAGGTTTCGATCGGCAGTTACATGCTTTGTCCGCATCTTGCGATTCATCAGATCTAAGGGTTTTGGAGTTGCCGAACGGTTGATTGCACTCTTCATATATTCCATGCAACTGTAGCTGACTTTAACATCCCCCTATTGATAATCGTATGTAAAGGATGTGATTTCGGAAAATGCATGTTTGTCGATTAAACAAAGAAAGGTTTCTCCAACGTTGGTTTGAACAGTCATGCTGTAGCGGTTAAACCATAGATTTTCCTTGGTCTTATTTTTGCCGCGATTGGTTTCGGTATATTGAATGTGTTCCGCGCGCGTTATTTAAAGCCAGATTTCATGGCCTCGTTATAGAGGGGTGCAGCTTTATCAAACTCGGCTTGGTCGCACGAGAGGCTGGAAATTCTGTTGCTATAATGGCTGCTGGTATTTGTTTTATAAAAGACGGAAGGTTGTTCGATTGCACGTTTATGTATATACGTACTAGAGAGGTGCATGCATGGTTATCTGTTTAGGGGTAGTATTTGCCATTAGATGTCCAGATAATTGACAAGTTTCAAATTTGACTGGATGGTGATCTTTAAGCCACCGGACGGCTGCTCGAATATTGTTGAGAATTGTTTCCTGATTTTTTTCAGCAGTTCTTGGGTCTATGTTTCTATAAACAGCAAGGCCGTCATCTCTGTAGAGGTCAATGTTCAACAATTTATACTATGAGTATATATATATATATATACCGCCTCCCGGTTAGCTCAGTGGTCATAGTTCCCCTAACCCGCCTTCTGCAATTTTTATACATATGAATCTTTGAAAGGTTTTGAGTACTTCTGCGAAGAGATTTTAAAGAGGCTATGTTCTATGTTCGTTTGAAATGGTGAAAATTTGACCTTTCCTGAGCCATGACCGCGTAAGAAAAAGACTGGGTCGATTCCCGATCTTACGTCATCCAAAAAAAGTCTTACAAGTTCCAATCTTACAAGGTCGGAAAAGGTTACACAAAGAATGAGTTAGGGATCTTTTTTTTTCAGTTAGGCCATCCCAATAAAATGTTTCGTTTACCATCGCCCTTTGGCTTGTGATGGTGGGGGTCTGGAACTAAGTCGGCTTGAAGACTTTTCATGTATTCCTCGACTACATTTTCCTCTACAAATTGTGGATTGACAATTTGCATGAGAAAGGCAAGAAACTAAAACGTAAAGAACTCGGAAAAGAGGTGTAGTTGTAAAAAGTATGTTTCAATCTTTTTTTATTACTTTTTCAAAAAGAAAAGGGTTGGTCTTCACATCTCCCAGAATGCCGCGACATACATCCGGGACATTTTTACGGCAAGAGCGCTAAGTTCAAAAGCTATGCAACATGTCTTAACGCAAACAATAGAGTAAATGACCTAGAACTCTTGAAGGGGGCTACGCATTCGCTTATTTTTCGGAAAAGAAAAGTTGGTAGTAGGACAAAATCCACGGGTTTTTGTAGAAGAGATGTCAATTAAGAATTTGCGACTAAGAATAAATTCTTAGAGTGAATAAAAGCTTTATCGGTTTTGACTTCAAAATCGGTTATTTTTAATGTTTTTTTGAGTGGACCATGAACTTTGAGGTCGATTTTCTCATCAAAGAATGACGTTATTACACCAAAATCCACGGGAAAAGTTAGTTTGGTATCTTGGGAACTAGTAGTCGTTTTTTCGTTGAAATCTGACGGCTGTTAGTTCTATCGAAATCAACATTTCTAGAACACATTTTGCAAACAGAAATTCGCTTGCTAAATTTGAATTTTAAATATTCCCGCGAGACCTCTGTTAACTTCTAAGCTCCTCCTCCATGAACAATAGCACACATACACCTAATTAAGCATTGAAATTGAGCTTGCAGACACAATGCAAGAAGGGAAGCGGGAAGTATTAGAAGTTTTGGTCGTAAACAATTTGGAAACAAAAGCATTACCAGACAAAGGGCCGGAAACCCTTAGAACTTTAGGTTGTAAACAAGAAAACAAGTGCCGGTGTCCCACGAGTTGTATCGCACGAGCCTTTGTAAGTCTCGAAACTATATGATTCAAAAGAACAACGTAGGAAATTCCAAGCGCATCAAAGTCAAATAAAGAAACGGATTTTTAAGGTCTTTAGCTGTAAAACAAGACGTTTCTGGTGTTTCTGTCTGCCCTATAAGTCGAACTCTAAAAAAAAGAAAAAACCGTCTTCAATCCGCGGTAGCCAGTCGGTAGCGGCACTGTTTGGAGTTAAAACCAAAACGTTCAGTAAAGTGAACATGACAAACTCGGAGAACAGCGTGAAAAGCGATAGCGCATCAAAATCAAATGAAGAAACGGACTTTTTTAAATCTTCATCTTTGAAATGAGACGTTTCTAGTGTTTCTGTCTGCGCTTGAAGTCAAACTCCTAAAACTGTAACGTCCTCCCGTCTTCACTCCGAACCGGCTAAGTGTGAAGCCAGAGCGGCAAAACGTTTGTAGGTAAACATGACAAACTCGGAGAACAGCGTGAAAAGCGATCTAGCACATCAAAATTAAATGAAGAAACTGACTTTTTTAAATCTTCAACTTTGAAATGAGACGTTCCTGGTGTTTCTGTCTGTGCCAGTAGTGAAACTCCTAAAAATGAAACCTCCCGTCTTCACTCCGAAACCGGCTAAGAGCGGAACTGTAGAATTCAAGCTAACTCGGTAATTAAAAGTGAACACGACAACCTCGATCAGAGAGAAACGTGAAAGGCGATAGCGGATTAAAACCAAATAATCCGGTATCTTTAAAATAAGACGTTTCTCGTATTTTTGTCTGCCGTAGAAGCCAAACTCTTCACTCCGAACTGGCTAAGAGCCGCACTTGTTTGAGTTCAAACTAACACGGTAACTTCTTGGCCAAGCGTCCAGAACAATTTTCTAGTGGGGACTTCATATAACGGGTGTGTGCTTCTCAAGGTTTGTGGCACAGAAGTTCCATCTATCGATATAACAAGTTTAGGATAATTACTAATTGAGCTAGGTTAGGGATATTGACATCTCCTTAACGAGCGTAGGGATTTCATTAGTCCCACACCGGAGAGTGAACGACAGTGATTGACATGTGCTTAATGTGATGTGGGAGTATGGTATTCCCACACCGATTAGTTAGTAGCCAATCATAGTCGTGTTATTGAATAATAATTAGTATTACTCATAATTATGCATACCTCAGTTAAACATCACAGCCGTAAGTACATGTCGCCGAAAACAATAGCATTCTGGGCGATGAACCTTTCAATTTTTTTGGTTTTTCCGACACAAAAAAATTGGTCGGTAGGGCGATGGTAAACGAAATATTTTATTGGGATGGCCGTTAGTGTCGACTTTTAGCTAACACTTAGCAGAAATGAAATAGATGAAAACCTCTCTGACTGAATGACAAGTTGTCTTTGGTGATTTTGAAACGATATCAGCAATGGAGGTATTTTCTTATGCAATCGGCAGCTGTTTTCATGCCGGTCTGATTTGATCTATTGTCCAGTTTTGTTAAAAATGAGATATTATTAAGCCGTTTTATGTTGAACTGACAATGTTGATCTTTATATTTCCGGGTTTTAGAAGCAAAGAAATATAGGTACTTGAGTACTGTTAATAGTTAACGCTTGAAAAAGCAGTTCAATATCTTTCTAAATTTCATTTTCTGCTGTTGAACGAAGTTGAAAAGGCTCGAGACCTTATTTTTAGGACCAGCCACTCAAAATGAAATTGATGAAAATAAATAAAGAATTTTTTTTTCTCCAAGCTGTTTTAACAGAATGACAGTAGAAAGTCTGGCTAATAACGTGTTTTATCTCAAAACGGTTCTGTCCTCAGGTCACAACGCTTGGCTGGCCGTGAAACTGTTAAGAGGTGATATAATTAAATATATAATTATATATATTTCCCAGTAACCGTACAATCAGCTTTTCATCTTGTCTTAAGAGATGATAACCCGAGGTCCTGAACTGAACGATGTATTAATCGTTCTAATTGACTGTTTCTTTAATTAAAAAAAAACGAATATGAACATTTTACCTTCTTGTTCTGAGTTTCTTTAAATGTCATTTGACGGAAATGCTTTAAGTACAGTGCCGGATGGCGAACTGCCGGAATTGAGCTCGGTCTCTTTATTTAGTCTAATTGCACAAAATTAGTCATCTTGAAAGACTCATTTGGTTTGCTATCTGAAGTGACCAATCAGGCTCCTTCTGAACAATTATCGGCATTACCAGTGTCACTTGAAAAGCAGCGATGTTATTTGGTCAAACAAGCGGTAGCTACCGAAAGAAATACAACCATAACACTACTCGAAAAACAACTAGTTAACGCTTAGAACCAGCGAAGGTGTTTGAAGGTAAGGAACAGATATAACAACTGTTTATGTGGAATTTAGGGCGCGTTCGATTGACCGTATTACAGAATAATTAACACATTTACGATAGTTTACCGTGGTATGTCCTCGACGTGTTGCGTCATTGCATGGTCAAAATTGTTGTGGATTTCACGAGGACTTAAGGCCTGGATTTTCGTCCTTAACAGACCCCCAGCAGAGATTTTAAAGATCTTCAATTCTCTGTCGATATATTTATATGTATTAAAGTTGTCCAAAATATGAAAATACCTAATATTTGACTTTCTTAATCAGATAGAAGTCTCCTTTAGTGTCACGTGACTCCGTTATGATCTGGACATGATTAAACGGCGCATCGTTCAAGCCCTTATTATGAGTCATAGAAGAATGAAGAAAAAAGATTCATTTAAGTTCACTTTACGTACCCCGTTTTTGTCCCAAGGTTTCAACCGTTAACGGTCGTTTTCAAGTCACGTGACACCACTTTGAAAGATACAAGCAGTTCATATTGTTACAGATACCGATAACAAACAGCCTACCGAGTTTCACAAAGATTGGATGGAAGCCCGGCCCTTTAAATAAAAATTGTCAAATCAACAGGCGAGTCAGGCCTTTTAAATATGCTTGAGGCTAGACGAGTCAACCTACAACAAATTTTGACCATGCGATGACGCAACACGTCGAGGACATGCCACGGTAAACTATCGTTGTTTTTTACAACAACAAACTAAAAATATTGAAACGAGGAGTGCAAGCATTCATCACTACGTACTTCTCTTTCAAAAGTTTATCCACATGTACGGAAAACATTATCGTCACTTTGTGAAAGAGCATGTCGACATTAGTGATCTTGTGAAATTTGAGTGCTGTAGCTTAAAAAGGAATGAAGTTACAGCCATTTGAAATTAGAGAGATTTGTATGAGGAAACAACGTAGGCCTTTCTATAGCCTCGCTTTCATGTTTTTTCTGCATTTAATAATTGAAATGCCAATAACTCAACAGAAATTCTACATATTTCACTTTGTGCTACAGATTTGTCTTCCAAATTATGCTAATCATAAATGCTTATTTGTTCAATTTCTCTTTGAGTATATGATTGGTTAAATATCATTCAAGCTTAGATAGTCACGGAAATGTTAGTTAATCCTTATTCTTTAATGAGTTTAAACAGGGAAAATTACTAGTAGTTTCTCGCTGTTGTAAACGAGAACATCCTAACTTAGTTGCTGCGGAAGTAACCTGGATCGCGAGGGTTTACGGGAAGTGAGACGTCTAACTAAAACTCAAGCAACTTAAGGCCTGGATTTTCGGCCTTAACAGACCCCCAGAAGAGATTTTAAAGATCTTCAATTCTCTGTCG
This sequence comes from Actinernus sp. WN-2022, assembly GCA_030867875.1. Taxonomy (NCBI): domain Eukaryota; kingdom Metazoa; phylum Cnidaria; class Anthozoa; order Actiniaria; family Actinernidae; genus Actinernus; species Actinernus sp. WN-2022. The sequence continues at coordinate 79,633,235 of JAOWCC010000019.1, forward strand.
ATACATTTATATGTAAGTTGTCCAAAATATGAAAATACCTAATATTTGACTTTCTTAATCAGATGGAAGTCTCCTTTAGTGTCACGTGACATTCCCCAGTTGATGACGTCATAAAACGAGTTCTTTGAAATGGAGGAAGTGTACACAGGAAATTTGGATTTGTTTTGCTATCACACTGCTTAAAATGACAATTGCATCGCATTTGCGCCTTTTAAGGCGGTATCGGTCACTTATATTATAAGATATTTTACTATTTACTATGTCACGTGACCTGTTTCCTTTAATCAAGTACTTCCGTTATGATCTGCATGGACATGATTAAAAGGCGCATCGTTCAAGTCCTTATTATGAGTCATAGAAGAATGAAGAAAAAAGATTCATTTAAGTTCACTTTCCGTACCCCGTTTTTGTCCCAAGGTTTCAACCGTTAACGGCCGTTTTCAAGTCACGTGACACCACTTTGAAAGATACAAGTAGTTCATATTGTAACAAATACCGATAACAAACAGCCTACCGAGTTTCACAAATATTGGATCGAGGCTTCCCCTTTAAATAAAAATATGTCAAATTAACAGGCGAGTCAGGCCTTAATATGCTTGAGAAATATGTTTCTCGATGTTAATTGGCATTAACATGCTCCTAGCATTAATAAATATTAAACGTTTCTGTGACCAAAGGAGCTGCGCGTAACTAGAGGCCGAGAAGCCTTCAAGTAAGTCAGACCAAGAGAGCATAAGTAAGAGAGGGAATCTTGTAGCCCGCGGTGTGCGATGATAATGTCGAATAAAATCTATTTTAATTTTAGTAACCGGAAGGCGCTGAAGTAAAATGCGCGAGTGCAACACAACAGTCTTATGGCGCGAAATAGCGAGAAAATATTTTGCCGCCATGAATATTTTGCTCGCGCACTTCCGTAACTGCTTCCGGTTACTAAAATCACAGGCTATTGTGTATTTGTCACTGATGTTTTAATAATCTATTATTTCTCTTCTCGCTGCTTTGCAGCTCGCTGATCGCCGCTTCACGGCTCTTTCGCCGCTGCTGTTCTCTCTAGAAAACCTCTGGAACCAGGGTACCTTTTGACTTGTGTATTTTTATGTATGTAGTTGGCGAGATAAGCCACAGGAAGCCCGAGCTATATGTAAACAAACCTGAGCCACAGGAAACCCGAGCTTTATTATGAGCGCGCGCTAAATTAACACATTCACAGCAGAATCAAGTCAAAAGGTACCCTGGTTCCAGAGATTTTCTAGAGAGAACAGCAGCGGCGAAAGAGCCGTGAAGAGAAATAATAGATTATTAAAACATCATTGACAAATACACAAAATGGGAGGATGGTTAGCCTGTGCTAAAATTAGAATTTATTAGATATTATTATCGCACAAGCGCGCGTATTGGAGATTGCCTCTATTAATTATGCTCTCTTGATCAAACTGTGTAAAATAAAAACGCCTAGGTCTACTAACCGTTGTGTTTTGCTGACACTTTTTACTGTGTTTTTACAGTTTTTAAATTTCAAATTTAAATTTTCATTATTAGGTCTATACAGCGGTACCTCAGTAACCAGTTACATTCAGTATTACAATCTCTCGTCCATCATTTAAATACTTGCATTTTTAGAGCAAGAAGTAACGGGTTTGTTTCCAACATTGACAACGTTTATCTCGTACCACAATAAGTAATAAATAGATAGATACAATAAATGATTAAAACTAAGATAAAGGCACAGGCTGCTATCTGAAATAACTTGCGCTAATCGAGTCAGGTAGCACATAAACCTATTTCAAAAAAGGTTGTCCCGACAAACGACAAGCGACAAACGACAAGTGACAAACGACAAGTGACAAACGACAAGTGACAAACGACAAGTGACAAACGACAAGCGACAAACGACAAGTGACAAACGACAAGCGACAAACGACAAGTGACAAACGACAAGTGACAAACGACAAGTGACAAACGACAAGTGACAAACGACAAGTGACAAACGACAAGTGACAAACGACAAGTGACAAACGACAAGCGACAAACGACAAGCGACAAACGACAAGCGACAAACGACAAGTGACAAACGACAAGTGACAAACGACAAGTGACTGACTCCTATACCGAAATGGGTGGTTGTAGCTGAAAGTCTGGTGATTTCATTTGTCTTTGGAGTCAAAACTTTAAGACGAATATTAATATAATATAATATAATATCTACTGCTAATCGATTTTTCGAATTATAATTACACCGTGGAATGTCGCTTGTAACTTTTCATTTGCCCGGGACACCCTTTTTGAAATAGGTATCTACGAATTACTTAAAAATAGGAATAGGTCGATTAGGTTAAGCATAATTTAGATCACCGATAGAAGCATACAAATATACAGATACACAATTATACAAAATAAATACACACAGGACGAATAAATACGAATAAAGTGAAGTTTTACATAAATGAAACGAGAGCGGGAAAATAAACCGCAACCTTTGCTCCTGTCCACTGGTCTGAGATTTATTCAATTTGTATCGTGGTGTGTTATAGCATGGTTATAGCTATTAAATAGACCAGTTTATGGTTCATGCAAAGTTGTACAAATCCTTTGTTTATTTGGCGGGTAGGTAGATGTTAGACAGTGGTGGCCACCAGTTGAAACAAAAGACGTGAACAACTGCGCACGAACCGTAAACTGGTCTATAACTCGTCCAGTTTCTTGCTGTATGTAATTGCTGCATCATACTTCATCTTATCATCATAGTTGTATTCAGGGTTTATGGTTCTTAATGTCATGGGCCCGCAGTAAATGGCCATTTGCTGCTGCGGTTCCTCTGCCAACCGAATGTATTTTTTTGCTTATGTGAGTGCATGCTTTTCCTTTATATTTCTAATAAAATAATATATATATATTATATATTATACAGTCGTTGCCGTTAAGGTTGTCCTAGATATATGCCTTTGTTCAGTTCGCACGTTTTACATAAAGAACGGTAATCAGCCGTGAATGCGCCCTTTGTATTTGGTAACAAAGAGCCACGGTGGTCTAATGGTTAACGCTCTTGCTTTCCAGTTCGAAGCCCAGAGTTCAAGTCTCAGTATGGCCGGGCATCGCGTCTTTTTATGGGTTTCAAAGAGTATTCTGGAGAATTTCTGGACTTCCGGGTATTTTCAAAACTGTCTCCGTGTCTCGCGGGCGATGTTTTCGAAATCTCGAAAAAAAATGAGGTCGCTCGCTCAGTCTCGACTGCCTAAATTCAGAAAATCAGTACGAATGAAACTCATAACATTTGCTAAAATCGCTTCCTACTTCTAAACAAAGATATAATACTCTGAATCAGTGGGTATCTAGTATTTTCAAAACTGTTTCTGGTATATAAAAAAAATACGCTTATTCAAACCCACAACCATCAACAGAATCCGGCGCTACACCGTTCTAAACGAAAATAGCGTAATTTGGGCGTACTCAGTCAGTGCTGTTATTATTATCTACTTCGAAAGTCTGGGAAAAATTGAGACCGTTTCAAGATGACAGTATTATTTTAGCTTCAATGTCAAAAAAGAAACTGCAAAAAGAAACACACATGTAAACAGGACAAAAAACAAGGGGGGGGGGGGAACAAGAAAAAACAAAAAACAAAACAAGAAAAAAAAGATACGATGCCGATACCGAGACTTGAACTCGGGGCTTCGAACTGGAAAGCAAGAGCGTTAACCATTAGACCACCGTGGCTCTTTGTTACCAAATACAAAGGGCGCGTTCATGGCTGATTACCGTTCTTTATGTAAAAGGTGCGAACTGAACAAAGGCTAAAAATCCATATGTGCATATCTCTAGGACAACCTTAACGGCAACGACTGTATATATATATATATATATATGGTCTTTTAATTTGTAATTTCAGCTAGCTCTTTGAAGTGATTTTCAAAAAGAACTGATCCAACGATATCCAGCACACGTCACTCTGCTGACAACATGAATAAGTTGTGCATACTTGTTTTGTGCGCTCTCCTATTGGTCATGTACATAGCTAGTGCCCAGCCCGAATGGATTGATGATAACGAGGAGCTTATTGTGGGTGGCAAGCAAGATGACGTCATGGTTCGACAGCCGGGCCCAGGCCGCTTCAAGAAAAGAAACGCCAAGCCATTTAAGACCCGAAGGGGATACCGAAGACCGAATGGAAGATTTGGCGGAGGCGTAGGACCTGGTCGATAAAAATGTTTATCAAGCAGCCTTGAAGTCGATGGTAGCATAAAAATGTTACAACAAAAACTGTTTCGTCTGTATTTCGTTAGGGGATCGACACTACCTGACCCTGAGTAGCGGCGAAAAAGGACGAAGAGGGGGAGGGGAGAGGCCTCCCCCTCTTCTCCACATCCTTTGGGCCGCTGCGCAGGCTATATTACACTGTAAATTCAAAAGAGCTGTTTCGGCCCAAAAAGCCAAATCAGCCCCAAAGGCACTAGGGCTGATTTGGCCTTCATAAGGGTCGTTTTGAAAAATGAGGCCAAATCAGCCCCAATAAAAACCAAATCGACCCCATAGATTTCTAATTTGGCCCCTTTATGTCATTTTAGTGCTACAATAAGAGCCAATTTAGCTTTTAAGCAAGGGTCATATTGACCCCATTATTTCTAATTTAGCCCTTAGACCATATTAGTCCTACAATAAGGGTCAATTTAGCTTTTTGGCATGGGTCATATTGACCCCATTATATCTAATTTGGCCCTTAGGCCATTTTAGTCCTACAATAAAGGTCAATTTAGCTTTTTAGCATGGGTCGTATTGACCCCATTATTTCTAATTTGGTCCTTAGGCCATTTTAGTCCTACAATAAGGGTCAACTTAGCTTTTTAGCATGGGTCGTATTGATCCTATTATTTCTAATTTGGTCCTTAGGCCATTTTAGTCATACAATAAGGGTCAGAGAAAGAGATAACTCCCACTGAGTAATAATTCAAGGAGTTAAAATCACTCAACCGAACGAGTAAATAACTCTACCTTGAAGTTAACTGAGAGCTCTTTGAAACCACATAGGCATAAAGTCTAAGCTGGTGTCATGGGCTGATTCCTATACCGTAGACCGCAGCGAGTGGATATAACATAAAGCCGCAGAGTCCGGAAATTTTCTCAGATGCGAATAACTATTTAAATAGTTTCTACTTTGTGAGGAAGTTAGAATGTACATGTATATTGCTTATGCATTAATAAATGAAAAATAATTCAAAAGTACGAAATAATATTATCAAAATAGTCCAGAAGAGTCCGCAGTTGTTCCTCGAGTACAACCGTGTCTCCTGGTGCACAAGTAGAGACTGGTAACTACAGTACTCCAAATTTGTCAGCGGCAACGCTCATGAGTATATCAGGTTACCGGCCAACGGTCACGATCAACGAAGCAGTTTCTGGTTTTGAGGGTAACCGGTCGTTTCGCTAACGAGTCGTTTCGTCAACTGCCATTTCGATAACGTCTTAAGTCGTTTCGCTAACGTCATATATTTATGGTTCTATTCATGGGTATGTATGTACGATATATAACATAAAGATTAATAAAGATTACTTCAGTCATATTTTGAGTGGTGTGATTTATTTCGGTAAGCCGGTGATGTTTCCGCCGATATCGCGGACTGTTACTGACTGTCAATTATACTCTCTCCCAATTATTGATATAATCGAAATAAAGGTAAATTGAAACCATCATGTTGAGTATTTTGATCTACAACATACCCCACAACGTGTATCATTTGAAAGCTTTTGATGCATAAATATTACTTCAAGAGAGCATCTTTAACTTTAAAACCATAATAGCGATGCGCTTTCAAGAGAACATCTAAAATCAGAGACAGAATTTACTTCAACTCGGAATGGCGTCCTCAGTTGTTATGACGCCGAAGCCGACTACGTGATACATTTTCACTTTACAACTTATCTGAGTTCTAGACTACAACATATATACCCCGTAACTTATATCATTTGAAAGCTTTTAATACACACTTTAACTTTTAAAACATTATAGCGATGCGCTTTCAAGAGAACATCTAAAATCAGAGACAGAATTTACGTCTCCAAGTAAGCGTCTCCAAGCTAAGCGATCAAACTTCATTGTTCTAGATTACAATGGTCTGAGGTGGGAAAAAAATCACTTTCGATCCTTTTGTTCTTGCTTAACTGATCACTCGTTCATTGAAATTGAAAACCGACCAATGGGAGATTAATCAAGGAGGCTCAGGCCCCTCCACTCCGCGACCTGATAGAGTATGTCCAGCGCCAATGGATACGTAGTACAATCTTCCCGCCAAAGGATTGGAGTGTGTATCGCCAGCCAGTGAGGACGAACAATGATATCGAGGGCTGGCACAATGCACTGAACAGGCATGCAGGAGGGAGGTGCAACCTGCCTCTGTACTCTCTCATTGAGCTTCTGGACCGCGAGGCAAGCCTGACAAGAATAAATATTAGGCTGGTTTCAGAAAACAAACTGAAAAGAATCCAGAGAAGAAAATACAGAAACATGCAGGCCAAGCTCTTTGAACACTGGGAGCTCTATGACAATCGGCAAAAATCTGCAAGGCAATTACTTAAATTCTGCTCCCGCCTTAATGGACCAGCCCGTAGTCAGTAAATACCAAACGAAACGTAATATGTGAACATGTTTGTAAATATTTGGTAGGCTAATAAAATGTTTTTAATCAAAGAAGGTTGTTTGTCAACTATTTGGTACCAACTATTTATTTACAATACTTCAGCTTCCCTAACCCAGAAAGAAATTGTGTAAGACATAACTAAAACAAAAAAAAGGTCTAGATTTCTTGGTCTTAGCTTACCTGTGTTAGTCGACTCGTGGAGAGGTCTGGTAACTAATGTGGGATCATGTCCCACAACAAACATCGTAGCTGGCGTGACGTTCTTTGGCTCCTAGTTTCAAACTCTTTATCCTTTTATTAGTTATTAGTCTGCTATTAGTTAAGTAAACAATCAGTATTACATTTATTTGTCTTTGCTTAATCTTTTGATTCGGTCACGTAAAACAAGGCCATTTTCCCTGTTATGTGGTGTGCCGTGACTCGGTGTATGTAAAGTCTTAAGTCGAGGTCGATTTTCCCCGATTTTTTGAGTTACAAAATACATTTTAGTTGTTAAAAGGTTCACTTGCACACCGGAATATACGGTACATAGAACCTTAACAAGCAAGAGAACAGATTTAGGACGTTAGCGAAACGACTTAAGACGTTATCGAAATGGCAGTTGACGAAACGACTCGTTAGCGAAACGACCGTAAACCGTTTTGAGCGGTCTTTTCCTACAACTTCAATGGATTTACAGAAGGTTAGCTAGTTTAAGAGTTTTGGAACCAAGCTAAGAACTTATCAAGACGTCGTTTGGACCGTGAATGGCTATTTATGGGCTGGTATCCTTGGAGAAAACGAAACACTAAAGACAGTTCGAAGATGATAGATGGTAAGACTTGCATCAGTTTTAAAGTAATTCCTAATTTACCTACAAGTAGATATGTTGATCAGTAGGTCCCTTAATAATACTAACAAAAAGTAAAAGAGTATTTCATGGACGAACTAACTGTGCAAAAACAGGATGAGCCGTGTGGTTAAGCGCTTTTCCTCTCACCTCTGGCTCTGTGGGAAATGGCAAGATGTTGAGTTTTTTTTTTAGCAATCTAGCCTTCTAGAATCTAGGGCCTAGGTTCGATCACCAAAGCGGCGCTATACTGTATGTGAGTTGAGTTTGTTGGTATTTTATATATTACCCTTGCTTCGAGGGTTTTTCTCCGGGTTATCAGGTTTTCCTACCTCTATAAAAACCAACACGCTAAATTCAAATTCAATCTGTAATTTAGCCAGGTGATGGCTAAGATCAGCCCCGTGGTGCCATTGCAAATTCAAGGTTATTTTTTATCTGTCAACATGCACCTCTGTAGGTTTTCGCATGGTCTGGTTTTTTTGGATGAACAGGTACAGTAAATGTTGAAGACCTAATTTTGTAGGCAGGACTCCTTTGAGGACTTAAGTTGGGAAGCATTGATTACAAAATAATATTCTTGGCTTCATGTTCAGTCCTGATATGTAATAGCTACATATTGTACAGTATATACATGTAGTGTGTGTTAATATTACCCGCTTGTTTACATTTGTCAATAGGTTGTTTGTCAGTAATTCTTTATTTATTTAGAAAAAAGGTTTATCATTTTCATGACTAAGAAACCAGAGAGTAATCCTTAAAATTTAGATTTTTGGGCTAGATTGCAGATTGCCCTCCCCCCGCTGAAGTACATTAGGTGTTGATGCCAACGTGTCAATGCATTGACATCATACATGTTGATTCGTTCTACTTTCTACTACTGTGAACAGAGAGACTCACTCACATCCAGATATACATTGTATCTCTCCAACGCGTTGACGTATTAACATCATACACATTGCTTCGTTCAGACATATCTCTCAAGAGAGAGAACCATATATGGACTAACGCATTGACATGTTGTCGTCTCCACCTAACCTACTTGAGCGGGGAGTATTCTGCCATTGCTTCGATTTTAGTTTTAATTTCTTAATTAAAATAACATTAGATACTTTTATTGTTAGTGGGGCTTCTAATGGGCACACAGACAACTTGAAAATCAAAAACAATGACTTTAATTCCCCAAATAATGTAAATTAAGTGGCTAGAACACTGCGAACAGTAATGTTGTACATGTACTCTTCCTTTTTTTTTCAGCAAACATGTATGCCAGAAAAGCAAAGATACAATGTACTGTAGAACAGGACTGGCAGGCATACATGTACAATATGGAAGGCAACAAGACTGCTGGTTGGCTGAATACACGTGGGAGAAGACCACAGATAAGACTTATAAAAGCATAAACTAGGCCATTTTAGGATAATTCATGTTTAAAAAATACCTGAGTGTCCGGTTACGGTATTTCTCAAAATTATGCTTACAACATTTTCTGGAATATTTTCCCCCTCTATTTTTTTGGGGTTTAAACTCATCATTTGCCTATACATCGTAGCCTTAGGCCAGTGACAACTCGTTGTTTACCTGTGAACCCTAGCTCTATGTGGGTGAGACCTCGTCGTTTACCTGGGAACTTATTTATTGACGGTTAGAGTTAGGTTTATGTTACGGGTTTAGTGTTAGTGCGTGTGAACTCTACTTAGTTTGTGAGGCTGAAACTTTCAAAATGGCTGATTAAATGAGTGGGACTCGAAAAGATTCATGGCTGCTTTCCTACAACATTTTGCAAAACTCACGGTCACTTTGGCCATGCCCGAGTAATAAGTGACAGAAGTGAGTTTCTTGAAGAGTAAAAATTGTGCCTTGTGCTCATGTTGTTTGACAATCAACACTAACCCAGTTTTCCCATGTGATAGAATGCACATAACAATTTATTTCACTATTTGCCCTCTGTGTTATTAACAAGTAATCGCATGTGTCCTCGTAAAATATATTAGGGAAGCTTAGCTGAAAACAATGTTTGTTCTAAAGTGTTCTCCCAACACGTATAGTTGGGGGAGAAAAAAAATGAGTATCTTGGGAAATTTATTTCAAATCCAGACTTCTACTGTTAAGAGTGGTAAGTAAAAAGAAAACTTGTAGCTGATGTGGTCAAGTAGAGTACACTGAGAAAATCGCCGGTCGCCTAGATGCTTTGGGAGAACTCTATACAATGTAGATGTCATTTATGCACCGATTTTCCTGACAGTACCACTCATTTGAATTTTCTGTGCATCGGCATCTTGGATCACATGACATCACAGTGTTGTCCCTATTGTTACACAACAAAAGTGCTATTGTTTTCTGACAATAAGGCAACACTGTGATGTCATGAGATCCAAGATGGTGGCACACAGGAAATTCAAATGAGCCCTGTCGATTGGAAAATTGGTGCATAAATGACATCTAGTGTACAATTTACTGGAGACAAATGCAGAAACAGACTTAGGCATGCATGTAATAATCATTTGAGAGCAAGCATTGTTCACTTTTTATGATTAGATTTGTAAAAAAATGGAGTTATTAAGGGATAACTAGCAAAATAATACTGGGATAAGGGAATAACAAACCAGAATTCAAAACAGTAGGGATAAGGGATAACCAAAGTCCATTGGGATAAGAGATAATCAAAAACAGCCATCTGCATCTCAGGGATAAGGGATAACTATCCTGAAAAACAGGGATAAACCACACTACCTCCCCTAACCGGGCCTCTAAATTGAATTATGTATATAAGCCTCTGTTATTTACTGTATTTAAATTGTTATATTGACAATTTCATACCTTAAGAAATACATTAGACTCTGTTCTATTGACAATTTATAATTGCATACTGTTCTGTTATTTATTTGAATATTATATTGATAATTTCAAATGTAAAAGAAGTTATTGATACAATTAAATATGAAAAATTACAAAGCTTACCAACTTTGTTATCTTAATTTGTAAATATCAGTCTGGGTGGCATACAACTGACACTGATGTGAATCATTTCTGAATTCAGAAAAGTGCATTAAATGCATTTAATATATCCATTTTGTTTGGGTCCAATCAGCCCTTATGATATGCTAGGTCCAAAATAGCTCCTCAAATGGGTACCAAAATAGCTAATTTGTGAGGCTATTTCAGCCCCCTGAATAATCAAATTGACCCAATTTTTGTTTCCAAATCAGTACTTAGGGTGGGTCTATTTGACACCTAATTAAGGGCCATATCAACCCCTAATGTAGGGCTAAAATACCTCCTGAATTGGGTACCAAAACAGCCAATTTCTAGGGCTATTTCAGTCTGAAAAATCAAATCGACCCCATTTCTTTCCAAATCAGCACTTCAGGGGGTCGATTCAACTCCTAACAAAGGATCAATTCAGCCCTGAATAAGAGTCAATTCAGCCCCTAATTTTAGGGCTAAATTAGCACCATCAAAATGGGGCCAAAACAGCTCTAAAGTATGTGCCAAATTTTACTCACCGTTTTGGCCCCATTTTTGGGGTCAAATCAGCTCTTTTGAATTTACAGTGTAGACAAGGTTTCTATCAATATCCTAATGATATGATGTGATATGCTAAAGTGTGACATACTAAATATAAAATATATAAAAACCACATGGATGTCATTTTCAGCTTGTCAATGTGCGCTCGGTAAACTGAAGTTATGAAGCATCCACATAGCCATAAACTGCGGAGATAATAAAGCAAGGGACAAAGCACAGCTTGATAAGTGCACTGCCGCAAACCTCAGTTCTTGTTTAGTATATATTGTTGTTAAACTGAGGGTTTTTCTCCGGGTTGTCCGGTTTTCCTTCCTCCGCAAAAACCAACACGCTAAATTCCAATTCGATCTGTGGTTTAGCCGGGTCCTGACTTTGATCAGCCGCCATGGTTGTTCCAGGTCTCATTAGAAATTCATAGTTTCAGAGATAACGATCCGCACGGATCGCACGATTGGATAGACATTGTACGGTCTTTTAACCCTGGCTACCTCTAAAGTATCACCCATTTTACAGATGGGGGTTCTGTTGCAGGAGTTCCCTTTCTTTCTCCCCAGCCCCCTATTCTCCCCCTCCCCTTCTTAGCACCGCTACGTAGGCTACGTAGGATTAACCAGAAGAAAACGATTGGTTCCCTTTTGACTACGGCTCCGTACGAAATGTTTCTACGACGCCGTACCATGCTGCTATCCTATGGCTATGGGCGTTATGTGAAATACATACTACTGTGTGCTCAACCGGAACTTTTCCGGTCTCGTGAAAATAGACCACTTACGGTAAAGCCTAAAGGGCAGTTTTAGGGTGCATAGATAGCGGACTATCAATCAAGCGCTAATCAATATAATATTCACTATTAAATTGCAAGTTCATACCTGATATATGATAATAATTTTGACAGGAAAGCTGTCGGCGGTGTACAATAAAGAGGTTCGCTGTACTTTTCCCTCTGTAGTCGACTAGCTTAACAACAGAGTCCTACGACGGTGCAATGAATAAAAATTAAATGTGATACCATGCAAATAGCTGATCAAAGCATTTGCTAATACGTTACGTTTGACCCTCCATACACGTACACGTATTATTATATGTTTTGGAATGCAAACTGACTGAGCCGGCAGTGATCAACTGACAAACTCCTAAAGGTTTTCAACCTGAATTTCTTATAAAATATTCAATTATAATGAGCTGTTGCAAGCAGCCACACCATTGTGACGTTATCAACCGCGCGCCCTACGTCACTTACGTTTCGATAGAACAGTACTTGGAATATTCCTTAGTTTTACGAAATCTCGTACAATAATTTAGATAGATAGATAGATAGATAGATATAGCACTTTATTCAAAGCTAGTGGGTGCACCACAATTACAGTGTTCAAAATACCGTACTCGCTTGTGGCCCTTGGGAAATTGATTTAAAATGATAAAATACTGGATTTACTAAGATATAAATTTCAAAGTGTAAGCGATATATGGAAAACAAAAATTATGGAGCAACATGGAAGAGAGGTTCTCAATGGGCTGTTATCGCAGTTCGGCCATCTTGGATAACACAATAGTTTTGGCCCCGGTAGCACCGCACTGGTTGGTTTCAGAACGAGTTTACCGGACGAAAACAAATGTTTTTATTCTCCTGGGACTCAACATGGCCGCCGTGCGATAAAATCCCATGGCTGCGGTCAGAGGCCCTTCCTTTCTTCTCAATAGAATCTCGATCTCATGGGGCCTCAGGAACATTGTCACTGGATGACAAGCAAAATGACGTCATGGCTCCACAGCCGTGCAGACGGGCAAAAAGGATTGTAGAGATAAAGAGCTTGAAGTTGATGGTAACACAAAAATGTAACAACAAAGAATGTTTTATTAGGCGGTGGAGCGGCGAAGGAAATCGGATTTTCTACCAATATGCTAGTGGGATATGATGTGAAATGCTAAACCACAGGGATACCATCTACATTTCTAGCTCGTAAATGTGTAGAGTTCCTAAGGAGAGGAATCGCTCACTCATTCTGATTGGCTACAAATACATAGATTAGCAGTGGTTTTAAAATTTAAAAAATTGACTGCTATTGAGTGACGATGGTTGTTTAGTGTAGTGGTTGCGACGTTTGTTTAGGAGGAGTGGGGTTCGAGTCAGTCCAGAAAAGCTCTCAAATTTTTTTTACCTCACCATTTTCTTAAGGCGTTTTTCTTGAGAACCCTAGCTCTAGGTAGATAAGATCTTGTTTACTGACCGGTTAGGTTTTTTTATGATTCAGGGTAGGGTTTTAGTAATTAGTTTATATTGTCATTTTACGAATTAATTAAGTGAGCGCGATTCCTCTCCTAAGGAGCTCGTGTAATTATGTGTTTCCTAAACTGAAGGCGTTGGGTTAGCGCGAAGCATCCACATAAAGTAAAACCCGGGGGGAGGGGTGTTCCCACATATAAGCTATATGTGCCGCCCTAAAGCGTATGGTTTCGAGCTGTTTTAGTCTGAAATAAGATATCACTTTGACATTGTAGTATAAGACTGCACATGTTCATTGATTTCTCTTAGTTTCTCTTGTTAGTTTAACATTGATCTTGAACGTCAATCGAGAAAGAGAACGAACCGCGGCGAAAATGTCATTAGAATAGATTTAGAATAGGGTTTTTAATAGTTATTTTAAAATTCAAATATTTTGCAGGACTTCGTGTATTTTATGCACCACTTAAAGGCTATAAGTGGTGTATATTAAAATCATATGGAGTAAAGGTTTTCGGAGTCAGGTCTGAAATAGGGTATGAAATAGGGTCAGAGTTTTGAGACCCGGGCGGAACACACCCACCCAAAATTCTGGGGAGTACCCCCCCGCCCCCCTCTCATCTCCCCTCCCCCCCGGCAGTAAAAAAGGTTAGCGGTCATTTTTGACAACATTTACGATTTTTATTCCGATTTCCCAATCTCTAGAAATCCCTTTTCCCGTGATGCTGTTTCTGATCAACTTTTCTCGTCACCGGTCCTCATTTTTTGCATGCGGTTTTGTTTTTGAAGTTGTATTATATTGTTGACAGTGAGCAGTGGCACGCACTCTTACGGCTAAAATCTGTTTATCAACGCATAACAATGAAAATTATTGCCTTTTCTAAAAGCCGGCGCAACCGGTTTATCACTTACACTGTCCGAGTTTACTGAAGCCTATGTTCCGAGTGAGTGCGCGTATTGACCTTGTTCATAACGGCATCAAAGCGAGGCCAGCTGTCCCAAGAATAGAAAACCTACAGTCGACACAAAATAACACAACAGTGCGGTACGACAGAAACTAAGACATTTATGACTCCAATTTTGCGATCTCTGGGCCTGAACTGACCTTACTCTGATCGGTACTATTGTCAGACTTCTTACCGCACGGAGGTGAGGTTAAGGTGTTTTAGTATTTAGAAAAGGAGTGTTATTTAATGGAAACAACTGAGTACTGAATTAGTTGTTTTACCCAGTATGTAATAGCTCGATACCACTAAATCAAACTGTCAACTGAAAACATTCGGCTTGCAGCCGGCACTGATCTAAACATGATCGCCTTCAAACCCTAAGCACTCTATTAACAATAAATTAAAGGATTTGCTTGCGCTTCCTCTGTGCGGCGAAAGAACTAATTATTAGCAGAGGAAATAAAGCTAGTAGAAGATGATGCTCGGTTCAAGTGTACCATTTCCCGCCAACGCGATGGTCCCCGCGTACATTTCAAGTATCAAAGATTAGATTTAATCACTCACATTAGGCGATCAAAGGCGTTGAAATATAACCCAGTACGACTTAAAATAAGTGCCTTTCAAGAGTGTGGCGCGAAAAAAAACTCCAACTAATATTGAATTATCCAATTACATTTGTTGATAACTATATTTAACTACTCTTGAGAACTTTATATTTTTCTTCCTTTTTTTCACGGCCTTTCAGTTGAAATCATCCACTGTCGACGATTCCTTATCATACAATGATTGGAAAAGACAGCCTCGGCCAGGCCGGTCGTGGATGATACCCAAATACCTTTTAAAAATTACATAAAATACCCTAAATTGTGACATTCAAATCATGTGTCAAATTCGATCTTGCCGTATACTTAAGCTTTATACCACAACAAGTTCGAAAATTTAAATATACTAAATACCCATATTAAAAAATTATCAAAAAAAATATCAATATACCCAAAACCCCTGTATATTCTTGATTTTGTTATGCGTTTCATTCAGTGACAGCTAGCTATTCAACCAGGCTCTCCTAACTTATGTCACTATGACATTCCCTTCAAATACATAGCACTACAAAACGAGCCGGCTATTATACGCACCCTTTTTGATAAATTAAATGGTTTCAACATCGGTTCAACATCGGTTTAACATCGGTTCAACATCGGTTCAACATCGGTTCAACATCGGTTCAACATCGGTTCAACATCGGTTCAACATCGGTACAACATCGGTTCAACATCAGTTCAACATCGGTACAACATCGGTACAACATTTGTTGAAACCGATCTCGAAACCATTTGAAATGAGAGTTTGACTCTAAATACCCGAAGTCAAACTCTCTCCAGCATGCTTTCAATATCTTTCAACACTTTTAAGTACTAATTCGCGTAAGAACTATAGGAAAAGACAATAGACTGCGGCAATGAGTTTGTCACCTCTCGCACGATGTTGCTTGAATGTGTCTTAAGTGCTGTCTGAGATGTCCTCAGTCAAAGTTACAAACACAAAATAAAGGAACTGTGTGCTGTTGGTCATTTGTACTGTGAACACTTAACAGCATCCAGCCAATAGGAAAGGGGGAAGACAAATGATAGCTGAATCACAAATGTGAGAACTTTCCTCACGGTTGATTTTCATTGAAATCAAACCATAGTTAGTTTGATCAAAACTAAATTTAAACTTCAAAAGTTATCTAATGAAAGTGCATTACTTCGATGGTCTTCTATTGAATTTTTGAGAATCAACCAATGAAATTACGAGAAAGAAGAATAGAAAATTAGCACCTTTTACATTCCTTGCCGTTCAGTGCTATCGTTCTTAGCCGGAGTAGTACGTCCTGGCCATTTCAGACCTGTTTCAAGATAGGCTTCAATATTGTTGTACCAATCAGTGTTGAACCGATGTTGAAACCGTCTGACCAAGTACAAATACTGACAGCAGCAATCACAATTATAAGAAATTAAAGTCCGGTTCTTAGCGCAAAAAATATCCTTATAATACTGTTGAAGTAATACAACTGAAGATTTCCTTTTCAACATGTATCTGAAATATTTTGAAGGCCATTCAAAAAGAACACTTTTTTGCAATTATATTGTTTGCTGTTTACCAAGACGATTTTTTTATTAGCCCTTAATCGCAACCGATATATTTTTATCTTAGTTCAAGTTCAAGCTAATTATTTAGTGTTAATTTAACTCATCTTTTTTCTTAACCGCTTACTAGCTCCGTGAGAAAACACCAAGTTAAAAGCGTATTTCTTTTCCGCACGCGGTCGTTTTCATCTGCTAATTCTCACTTTGAATTCAATGAACTGTTTACTCTACACTTTAGCGTCCGACCAATTAGTTAAAATATTTAAAAAAACATGAATTTGTGGTTTTGAATTAATTTCGGGCCACAATGTGTTAAACTACTACTATGCGGTAATTGTGTTTTACTCTAATAAAGTATTATTAGTATTAAAAACTGCTCACAACGAAAAATGAATGCTTGAATATTTTTGTCAATATTAATATTCGCCACGTACGTTTCACAAGGGAGAATCCTACTCTTAGTAAGTTAAAACTTACAAACTTCGATCTCAACCATTACCAAATGAATCAAATCAAGTGACCAAGCTTAATATTCTATAACACTTTGAAGGTGCTTATCGTTCTATGATTGTATCAAGGATTTTCCTGAGTAATTTTATTAATAAAAGGCTCAGTCAGAGTCAAGTGAGTGCCGAAAAACTAATCATTGTTATGTACATATTTAGTTTATCCAAACTCCAAACCAATGTCGACCGCATTCATAACTGATGCGTATTTCTGTTTCAATAGTTTATCCACATGTATAGAAACATTATTATTATCATGCACGCGGAAATAGTGATAAATTGTGAAATTTGAATGCTGTAGGTTAAAAAGCAATGAAGTTACAGCCATTTGAAATTAGATAGATTTGTATGAGAACTGCATGAAAAGTACAATAAAATGATTGGTTAAATATATGAGGTCTGAGTATAAAACTAAGTCTAAAATCCCAAAGTGTAATTATTACATGTGCAATTTAAGTTCTTTTTCTTTTTCTGCTAGCCTCATGCTGTAGCCACTTTAGCAACGAGAACAAATCACATTGCAGAACAAAAACAAAGCACTTCCAACTTCAACGAAATGCTATTGTATATAATACTCGACACAGATGTGCTAAAACAAACGAAGTTGGAATACTTTGTGTTCGTTTTGCAATGTGATTGGTTCTCGTTGCATAGCAAAGTGGTCCCGGTTAACGTAACAGTAATCGTGCAGTAAGTCCAAAAACTGTCTCGTAACATGCATAGAACGAAGCGGATTTAGTAGAATCAGTAGCGAGTGTTTATAAATAATACTTTAACTCTCCCTTCCGGATTGATACTGTTTATTTACTTTGTCTGCTTGTCTTTGAACTAAAACTAATACTCTCCAGCTCGATTCAATTTGTGCGTTGTGGCGTCATAGGAAGTGTGCAGTTTCGGTTTAATTGGACTTTTCCCGCTCTGTAGTAATAGGGCGGAAAGATCTTTACCAAACAAGATCTTTATAAATGAACAGATTTGTTCGACGAGTGATACATTTAGCTTGAAGAGGCTCAAACAGACAAGACTTCACGGTAAGTTCTCTTTAACCAAGTACTTTCATTCCATTCTTTCTCACCTTCCACTAAATAAATTTGTTTCTTCAGTTTACTGTTCATTAAGACAAACCTACATTCTTTCAGTACGATGGACCAATAAAGCAAAAAAGAGAAACTAAACGAAAAAGAAGCTTTTTCAGTAAAGTAATGTCGGCTTTAAAGTTTGAAGCCGTCATTTATACTTGACTTTTATTAACGGGAACTTTGAACAGAATAGTTACTTTTGATGATCATTTGTCAGAGATAAACTAAATCAACCGATCGTCTTATTTTTTGGGACCAGCCATGCGAAACACACGGAAAATGTATGTGCTAAACCAGTAGTACTTTATCGATAGTTAACTTGTTGTTGTTTTCGCAATATATTCTTTAACTAGCTTCTAACTATTATTTTGTTTATAAAATTTCACATATTATTTTGCACAAAAGAGGCTTGTAAACTTTATATAGGCAGTCTTGGAGCCGCACTTAAAGCTGCCGTTAAAAAAGAAAACATCGCAGTTAATATGATACTACATGACGCCTCATTTGTGGCTGCCGATACCGAATGTAGCGTCGTCTTATTTCTCAAATCTCTTTCATATGCATGTCAGTGAGTGTGACTTGGTTTTTGCACCATAATTTACAGGAGTTTCAGACGGAGAACTACTTTCAATCATGAAGCCATCAGTCTGCGCAATTCTTGGTTTCTGCCTGGTATTTCACCTGGTGTTCCTGCAAACTCAAGTTCAAGGTATTAATGCACAATAGTTATTTTCATATAATATTCGTTTATTTCAGTTCTCTTTCGTTCACTCGTCCGTTCGTTTGTTTTCCATGTCAAATCATTTCTAGTTCATTCATTTGAGTTTCGTCATTGTTGCAGCAAATTAAGTTTTTAACAACTCAGCTTTAATCTTATTGATTCATTTTGTCTGTCAAAGAAAATCGCTTAATTCGCGATTTGCACAAATTCGCGAAAATTACACCTTGATACTTGTGGCAGCGCGCTACTGGAAGCCTGGTAACGAATTTATTTTCTTGGCTGTTTTGATTGACGCGTGTAGGTGAGCGAATTGATGGCGAAGAGCGACGACGATTTGGAGTTTTCGATGCATCAGAAGAGAGCCAGAGAGACCCTAAAGCATCCTTCCTAAGTCTACCAAACATGTTTAAGATTCCCGAGAAGCGAGAGGATATCCCTCCACGATTTGGGGGAATTTTCGGACGAAGATGATTTCACACAAGAATTAACAAAACAAAAACCGAAACAACACGAAAACAAAAACGAACAAACGAACGAACGAATGAGACAAAAACCAACTAAGCGCTACTGGCTTTACCTCTAAGAGATAAATACATAAACACATATCACAAGCGTGCGCTGAGACACTTAATACATCTGCATAATAACGGCATTGTCCTAACCAATACATATTCAAGTGTACTTTGTTAAAATCCATAAAGATGAGTGGTCATTAGGAAAAAGATAAAGATATATATCAGTATAACTGGTTGACAATGAGTAATATTAGCAGGACGAACACTATGCTTTGCGCGCGTCTGTTTTTGTTTTGATTTTCATGAAACCGAGGTTTGTATTGTTTTCGCCTCGCACGCGATTGAAATATTACTTGTGCATTTTCCACTTGCATAAAATATGGCTGCCGGTATATCAAACGAATTGTTCAAGCAAGCAACCGTGAACGACAATCCTGCTGGTGTACGTTGGATCAAGTTAGTGATCTAATCGGCTTATCAAATAAAAAATTGATATAAAGAAGCAAAGACCGATACAACGTAGAATTTTTCGGCTGGCCACACCAGCCTTCTTCAGGAACAATGAAGAAAATTTACATTGGCGTGTATTTGTGAACGTCGTGTGGCTGTTGCGAAATAAGATAAATAATGACAGATTACAAAATGATTGTCACTGAAACAATATTTAAAAGGTGAAAACAGATATCTAGTATGACTTTATATGACTTATTCTTAATCGTATGACTCTTCTTGTACCTATAATTTTGTTTCGTTGTTTCGTTGTATCGGTCGTTGCTTCTTTATAGGTATATCAATGCATGCAAAGCATAATGGTTCGTCCTGGGTCTTTACTATAGATTTGGTACTAGTTTTGATGATACTGAAACAAAAACATCGGAAAACACGTCCAAATCTTTCATTTGTAGATTCGTTATCTTTAATTTTGTCCTTAACTGTTTTAACGTGAAAACTTTAAAATAAAACACCATCATGACCAAATCAAAACAGTACTTGTTCTTGGATAGGAGAACCTGCCTCTATGTAGCACAGTTAGTTATGATTTCTGTGCCAATAAAGCTCATGTGACCTTCACTGTGATAATTATGGCTTTTATTTCTCTTAGTAAAATGATAATGAAAATAAATTTGATTTATACCTCTAATTATGTCACATTATTGTGCTCTAGCTACACGTACCATGATTAACGCTAACTGTCCCACGCTTATTTTAGAAAGTCCCATCGAACGCCGCATGCGTACCGGAGCTTAGATCACTTTTAGGATCATCACATTAAGTGGGTGGTGTTGGCTAATACACCATCACATTAAGGGGGTGGTGCTGGGCTAATACACCATCACATTAAGGGGGTGCATGGTGTTGGGCTAATACACCGGATCACATTAAGGGGTTGGTGTTGGGCTAATACACCATCACATTAAGGGGGTGGTGTTGGGCTAATACACCGTCACATGAAAGCACTCTCGTACTGCTGGTATCATTATGTCGTCAATAATGCTGTAGCTAGACTTCAAAAGCATGCGTGGTGTATCAAAATGCGATACACGCGAAGGCGAACAGGTCAGGCCAACACTTTGAACTCAATTCCATTTTTAACAGGAAAACCAGCAAAGCGATGCAGTAGGTATGCATGTTTTGATGCCCCGAAAGAGAACGACGGATGGCCTAAGGATAAGAGTCGTGGCGGTCGGTTTGGAAGCTTTGATGCTCCGAAAGAGAACGATGAATGGACTAAGCAGCGTGGCGGTCGGTTTGGAAACTTTGATGCCCCGAAAAAGCAAAATAAGAGGTGGCCTCCTCCCCAATGGGATGGAGGCCTTGATGCCCAGAAAAAGAAATAGATTAAATGGTGTAACTACAGTAGTCTGCAGTCGTGTCCAGATACTTGACGGGGCTTGTCATAGACTGAATTAGACTAATACTTCTCAAATTCATGAATATTCATGATGGTAGATCACCAATCACCAGGGCCTGTTTGTCCGAGCAAGGGTAACTTTATCCCCAGGATATCGGTAAATCGGTAATTGTAATCTGTACAGTTTAACCTCAGGTTAGTGATTTAACCCGGGGTAGCGCTTACCCTTGGTCCGAACAACAGGACCCAGATGTATACCGCACCATATGCAATGCATTTGGATACCCAGCGAAAACTTGAATGTCAATCACCAGTCAGTATAATTGGTATAGAACTATTTCAGAAAGGTTGTCCCATGCATGTTGCATGGCGGTCATGTTACATGTGACTTGTTGCATATGTCATGTTACATGTGTCATGTTACATGTGACTTGTTGCATGTGTCATGTTGCATGTGTCATGTTACATGTGACTTGTTGCATATGTCATGTTACATGTGACTTGTTGCATATGTCATGTTGCATGTGTCATGTTACATGTGTCATGTGTCATGTTACATGTATCATATTACATGTGTCATGG